>CM060931.1:905893538-907143538 GCA_030765085.1 Allium cepa | reverse complement strand
ATTATTTTATGTGATTTTTCTTTCCTAGCCGATTTGCATGTCATGCGTTACTTAGGGTTTGGAATAATTTTGGGAATGGATTGGCTTAACTGTTATCAAGCCCATATCCTATGTCCTGAGCGGACTATTCATCTCCGACATCCACTATCTGTTAAACAGATTTCTGTTAATCTTAAAGATTCAGAATCCTGTTTGGTGGCATCTTTATATTCTTTAAATCCTCGTGATGACGATGATGATGATGAAGATGATATTATTTCTCGTATTCACGTTGTTCGTGAATTTTTCGACATATTTGAGCCCGTTTTAGGTTTACCACCTAAACGAGCAGTTGAGTTCAGAATTAATCTTGTTTCTGGAGCTCAACCTATTACTCGTCCTCCTTATCGCATGTCCAATAAGGAAAATGAGGAGATGCGTAAACAATTATCCGAATTGGAGACGAAGCAATTTATTCGCTCTAGTTCCTCACCTTGGGGAGCTTCGGCTATTTTCGTGAAGAAATCCGACGGTACGCTTAGGCTTTGCGTTGACTATCGCAAGCTTAACGATCTGACTATTAAAAATAAATATCCTTTACCTCGGATTGATGATCTATTCGATCAGCTTAGTGGTGCTAAGGTCGTTTCACAATTGGACTTGGCTACCGGTTTCCATCAGCTTCGTATCGCTGAGGATAGCATTCCTTTGACATCATTCCGTACTCGATATGGATCTTATGAATGGCTTGTTATGCCATTTGGGTTAACGAATGCTCCAGCTTATTTCGTTGACCTCATGAATCGAGTTTTTAAAGATTTCCTCGATCGGTTTGTTCTCATATTCATTGATGATATTCTTGTGTATTCAAAAACCGAGGAGGAACATGAGAAACATCTTCGGATTGTATTGGAAACTCTTAGGAGTAATCAATTAAAGGCGAAATTTTCTAAATGCCACTTTTGGCAATCTCGTGTGAAGTTTCTCGGTCATATTATTTCCGAATCCGGGATTTCCGTGAATCCTTCAAAGATTGAAGCGATTCAAGATTGGAAGAGACCGGAGAGTGTGACAGAGATTCGTAGTTTTCTCGGTTTGGCGGGCTATTACCGTCGTTTTATTAAGGACTTTTCTAAGATTGGCGTGCCTCTTACTAGCTTGACTAAGAAGGGAGTTAAATACATTTGGTCGGACAAATGTGAAGCCTCTTTTCAGAAATTGAAAGAACTCCTTTCCGATGCTCCTATTCTTGTTATTCCCGTGGGGAATCAAGATTTTGTTGTTTATACTGATGCTAATCACGTTGGTTTGGGTGTCGTTCTTATGCAAAAAGAACGTGTTATTGCTTATGCTTCTAGGCAATTAAAGCCGGCCGAGATTAGATATGCCACACATGATTTAGAAATCGCGGCTATTGTTTTCGCCCTTCGGATTTGGCGTCATTATCTATTGGGAGAGAAATTTATTCTTTATACAGATCATAAGTCTCTGAAATATTTATTTTCTCAAAAAGAACTTAATTTACGTCAACAGCGTTGGCTCGAGTTTCTTGCACCTTATGATCTTGATATTCTTTATACCCCCGGTAAGGGTAATCGTGTCGTCGATGCTCTTAGCCGTAAACAACAAACAGTTGTTTCTATGATGATATCCGAATGGAACGATCTCGAGATTTTATCCACTTGTGAGATTCGAGAGCGCGTATCCGATTTATGCCCATCGCTTGTTTTATGTAGCCTTGAGGCTCATCCTTCTCTTTTAGACCGCATTCTTGAAGCTCAAGGGCTAGATTCTGAATTGGCTCTTCTTGGCAAAAATGTTAAGGATAAAATTGATATTGAAGGTTTGAAAGACTTTGATATTGATTCTCGTGGCGGCATTCGAAAATTTGGTAGACTTATCGTACCAAATATTGGAGATCTTCGTAAAGATATTTTAGAAGATTCCCATCGATCTAAATTAACCATTCATCCCAGTAGTAGTAAAATGTACGCTGATATGAAGCGACTTTATTATTGGGAGGGAATGAAATCTGATATTGCTAACTTTGTTAGGTGTTGCATGACTTGCCAACTTGTCAAGGCCGAACATCAAAGGCCTGGTGGGTTATTGCAACCTTTAGAAATTCCAATTTGGAAGTGGGATCAAATTTCCATGGACTTTATAGATGGCCTTCCCCGTTCTCGTTCGGGTCATAATAGCTTATGGGTGATTGTTGATAGACTTACTAAATCCGCCCATTTTATTCCGGTTCGGTCTAACCGAACCGTTCCTCTTTTGGCCAAACTATTTGTCAAGGAAATTGTAAAATTGCATGGAGTTCCTACTTCTATTGTTAGCGATCGTGATCCATTGTTTATTAGTGGATTTTGGAAGAGTCTTCAAAAAGCTTTAGGAACGAAGCTTAATTTTAGCACCGCGTATCACCCCCAGTCCGATGGACAAACCGAGCGTGTGAATCAAACTCTTGAAGATCTTCTTCGTGCTTGTGTGCTTGATTTTGGTGGAAGTTGGGAAGATCATATTTCACTTGTTGAATTTTCCTATAATAATAGCTTCCAATCTAGTATTGGTATGGCACCTTTCGAGGCACTCTACGGAAGGCCATGCCGATCTCCTTCTTGTTGACTTAAAGCCGGTGAGAAGCTGGTTTTAGGTCCAGACTTTATTCGTGATTCCACGGAAAAGATAGAACTTATTCGACATAGGATGAAAGAAGCCCAGAGTAGACAAAAATCCTATGCCGATAATCGAAGAAGGAAATTAGAATTTTCTGTTGGGGATCCTGTTTTTATTCGTGTTTCGCCTATGAAGGGTGTTGTACGTTTCAGTCGATCGGGGAAGTTAGCGCCTCGATATATTGGGCCATTTCCTATCACTGAACGTATTGGTTCCATGGCTTATCGCCTTGCATTGCCGGCTCAGTTTTCTGCTATGCATAACGTATTTCACGTTTCTCAATTACGGAAATGCCTTCGAGATTCCGATTCTATTCTTGAGCCTGCTGTTGTGGAAGAAATTGAAGTTTCGCCGAATTTAACTTATGAGCAGCATCCTATTCGAATTATAGCTTCGGAGGTTATACGACTTCGAAATAAAGATGTTCCGCTTGTGAAGGTTCAATGGTCCTCAAATCCTAAGGATTGCTCTTGGGAATCCAGAGAATTCATCGAGCGAACGCATCCGGACTTGCTTACTCCTGCTCTTTGAGGTGAACTTCCTATTTCAAATTTCTTATGTGTTAATATGCTTTTATGGTTGTTACTTGTTATTTCCATCTCATATATTGCGAGGACGCAATTTCTTTTAGGAGGGGAGTCTGTAACAACCCGCATATTTATCGATTTTATATTTAAATATTTTATTGTTAATCGAATATTGGTCCGAAAAGCTACTTTTTGCAAACGGTCAAATTAGGACTCGAGACCACTTCCATTGAGTTCGAAATGCCGTTTACAATTTTTTTAAGTATAAACATTGGTAGGTTTGGAGTTAGTAGAATTTCACTAACTTTTCCCGCTTTGGACTTTGGGTTAGATTGCCATTATAACTCAAGCCCAAACCCCCTTCCTTCTTCTCACTCTTCATAAATTTCCTAACAACCAAGCTTTTGCATTAATGGTGAGTGGAAGAGGAAATTAAAACTCCAAGCTTAGGTTTCAACTTTAAATCCATCATTCAACTCCAAAATCAAAGTGAAGACATTGGATTCTAGCTTGTAGTTGCTTCTCCATTGTTTCAAGCTTCTTCTTCATTGAATTTGTGCAAAGGTGAGATTTTTATCTCACAAATCTAGTCTATAACTATATTGGACTTTTGGGAATGATTCCCTGTCACTTTTGCATGCACATTTGCCTTTGGTTTGGATTGGATTGGCCAAAAACTCCAATTTTTAGCATTTTTGGAAATTTCCTGCACTTAGCTCGTTCTGGCCACTTGACTCGTTCGGTGGTAGGTCGCAAGGTCACTGGGTCGTAGGTCGCAGGGCTTTAGGTCGTTCTGGAAGAATTGGCACTTCGGGATTAGGTCGCTCACGAGTTAAGTCGTTAGGTCGCTCGCGAGTTAGTACCATAGGTCGCAGGGCTTTAGGTAATTCTGGAAGTATTGGCACTTCGGAGTTAGGTCGCTCGCGAGTTAAGCCTTAAGTCGTAGGTCGCTCACGAGTTAGGCCTTAAGCCGTAGGTCGCTCGCGAGTTAAGCCTTAAGTCGTAGGTCGCTCACGAGTTAGGCCTTAAGCCGTAGGTCGCTCGCGAGTTAAGCCTTAAGTCTTAGGTCGTTTCCGACCTATAATCTCTAGGCAAACATTAAGTCGCTCGTCCTGGTTTATCTCGTAGGTCGTCTCCGACCTAAGCTCCTGATAAGTCGTTCGAGTTAGGTCGTTGGACCATTTACCTTAGGTCGCTCGTCCACTAAGTCGGCCTGGTTTATCTCGTAGGTCGTCTCCGACCTAAGCTCCTGATAAGTCATTCGAGTTAGGTCGTTGGACCATTTACCTTAGGTCGCTCGACTCTGTTAAGTCGTAGGTCGTTAGACCTTAGGTCGTTCGCCTTCCTTAAGTCGCTCGACCCCTCCACACTAGGTCGCTCGGCTTGCTTGAGTCGTAGGTCGTTGGACCTTAAGTCGCTTGCCTCCCTTGACTCCAGTTAGGTCGCTCGGCCATTGTGTTAGGTCGCGTGAACCCTTAGGTCGTTAGACCTCATTTTTCTTTAGGTCGTAGGCCGCTTGTCTTCACTTAGGTCGTACCGTTTTGGATGGGGCGATGCCCCCTGGACCCCCGCGACCTGACCGGGCAGGTCGAACCCCGTAAGCGGCGGCGTTGCCCCCGCACCCCCACCTTGGGGGGTTGCCACCCCCCTGGACCCCCCCTCCGTAGGGGATCTTATCTGAAAAATATTGAGCTGATTTCCTTGGATTTTATTCACATCTCCGTATGCGATCTTTGTGATTGATTGTTTCTACAATTGCTTCTGTGTTTTGTCATTTTATAATATAAAGGTTTCAATACTAGTAGTAAATGTCAAAACTCTTTTAACAAACAATTTCAACTCTATTTTTAATAACAAAGCTCTTTTCTTAAACCGTTTTCCAATCTATTAGTATATACAAACCTTTACCTCACTCGGATGAGAAATCTAATTAAACGACTTAGTAAAACAAGTGGTATGAAACGCTTGCGTTCACTTCGTCGGTTAATTCTTAGACTTGTTCGATTGAACCTCTTGTGACAATTTTATTAGTGAAGATTTACAGTTTGTTCGTAAATATTTAAGTTAAGCAAGTGGTTATGGGACATGAAGCTAAAATTCTATATTTACTAGCTTAGTGTAATTGACACTTCTCGTTGATCATGACGATCATTCTGATGCTTTAGACTAGAAGCTGTGTGATGTCTCTTGTTGCGAGGTTAGACTAGACACCACTTGTGTGATTCCACTCACATATACCTTTTTGCTTTTTTTTGGTTAGTCTGGACCTTAATCTATGTGATTCCATTCACACATGTGGGGTAGCTCCCCTTGGTCTTCGGACCGTCATGTGATAGGCCTCTTTCTCTTTTCTATGATTTCTGGACTTCTTGCATTGATTTCTAGAATTTATGTCATTAACTTGTTATGAGTACAAGTTTGGGGTATGATGCCCTTTCCGAATCTTTGAGAAGATTCCTGTGATATTGATTATCTCTTATTGATTGATCTTCTGTTGATCATTATTTACATACTTATAGTGGTATGTCATCATGGATATTTTATGTTTATGCCATATCTTTTATGTTATATCTTGTCATCTGATATTTATAGCTAGACTGACCCGTTTATTATTTTTCTTAAATAATACTCGGGTCAGACCGAGATGTTACAGGTGCTTCTGCTTGACTTCTTCCCAAGGATTCATCACTCTGACTTTTGGCTAACTGTTTAGATTAGCAGTTTTTGTTGTATACACTTGAGATATAGACTCATAGTTGTATTCTTTTGTATAGCACGTGTTGCTATTCTTTTGTATTATTGTGGATCTTTTGACCACTACTCTGATGTACACTTTCATGTGTTAGCTATATATATTCATATCTTCTTCCGCCTTTGTGATATGGATGTCTGTGACTGATTTGCGTTATGCTTATTTCTACGTTTGTTTCCGAAGATTATTTATAGCCACCGTGTGATAAGCAATTACATGGATGGTCGCTCCTCAACAGCCTTATTCTCCGTGCTAGTTGACAGCACTACTCCGTAGTGTTCTTGGCTAGCGTGGGTATAGAGGTGGGGCGTCACAGCTTGGTATCAGAGCCAAACTTCGGAACAATGTAGAATAACTTACAAAGGATCATCGTCCTAGGTCTATCTTAGGAGTCATACCATAGGATTAATTCGAGTCTTTGTACCGATTCATCCTATTTCCTTTATGATTCCTTGTTTTATCTATCAAGATTGCTTGATGTTCATTGGTGAATAACCTTCTTCCTTCTCTTCTCTTCTTTCTTTCTTAAAGGAAGAGAATGTCTAGACCAGGCCGTCCCAGAACTGGATCAACTGGTGCTGCTCCCCCGGATGGAGTTTTTATGACTGCTCAACAGCTTCTTGATTTAGTAACTAATGCTCAAGCAGCTGGAGCTAACCCGAAACCTACTCACCCAAAGTCGGGATTTGCACGCTTGTGCAGCGATTACACTAACTTGGGTGGGAAGCCCTTCAAAGGTTCGGAAAATATCATCGAGGTCCAGGCTTGGTTAAAATCATGCGATCGAATCTTTTCTCGCATGAACCTTATCGATCTCCACCGCGTTCAGGTGGCTTCCAGCATGCTCCAGGACAGAGCATTGGACTGGTACGAACTCCTTACTTCAGAAATTAATGAAGCAGATCTCACCTGGGAGCAATTTCAGGGACGCTTCGAGTTAAAGTTTGTACCAGAAGGTGGGAAAGTAACCTTGGCTCGACGTTTTATAGACCTTGTTCAAGGTCAATCCTCCGTGACTAATTACGTCGCAGCCTTCGAGTCGCTTTCCGAATATGGGGTTGAATACATCAACACCCCATTGAAGAAGAACCAGAGGTTCGTTTATGGTTTAAATAAGAATCTTAAGAAGCCACTACTCCTGAAACTAGAAGTCGTATTTGATCAACTCGTCGATATCGCTCTTCGTCTTGAAGAGGCTGATAGAGAGATTGATGCTGAAGTGGAAGGCGCTAAATCAAACTTCAACAACAAGAAGAGGCCAAGCAAATTCAAGGGTCCTTATCCCAACAAAAAGGGTAAGCAGGCAACCCCTGCGGCAAAGTCTCCTTCTCCTAGTGGTGCGAGTTGCTTCAACTGTGGGTCTGGGGATCATTATGCGAATAAGTGCTCTAAGCCCAAATCTTGTCGCTATTGTAAGAGCCCGAATCATTACATACATCAATGCCTCAAGCGTAAAGGCAAGAAGGAAGGAAAGTTGAATGTGGCTCAAGCCCCTGGCAACACATCTCGTGGCCAAGGTATTTCTCATTCCATTCTTGATGGTATTATTTTATTTCATGATCAACCTATTAGAGTTCTCTTTGATACGGGCGCATCCCATTCTTTTATATAAAAGGAACTGGTAGACACTTTTTCCTTAAGTGTTACTGCATTGATGACTTCTTTAAAAATTGCGAATCCTGTTGGTGGATCCGCAACTCTTAGTTTGCTTTGTAGAGATGTGGAGATTATTTTATGTGATTTTTCTTTCCTAGCCGATTTGCATGTCATGCGTTACTTAGGCTTTGGAATAATTTTGGGAATGGATTGGCTTAACTGTTATCAAGCCCATATCCTATGTCCTGAGCGGACTATTCATCTCCGACATCCACTATCTGTTAAACAGATTTCTGTTAATCTTAAAGATTCAGAATCCTGTTTGGTGGCATCTTTATATTCTTTAAATCCTCGTGATGACGATGATGATGATGAAGATGATATTATTTCTCGTATTCACGTTGTTCGTGAATTTTCCGACATATTTGAGCCCGTTTTAGGTTTACCACCTAAACGAGCAATTGAGTTCAGAATTAATCTTGTTTCTGGAGCTCAACCTATTACTCGTCCTCCTTATCGCATGTCCAATAAGGAAAATGAGGAGATGCGTAAACAATTATCCGAATTGGAGACGAAGCAATTTATTCGCTCTAGTTCCTCACCTTGGGGAGCTTCGGCTATTTTCGTGAAGAAATCCGACGGTACGCTTAGGCTTTGCGTTGACTATCGCAAGCTTAACGATCTGACTATTAAAAATAAATATCCTTTACCTCGGATTGATGATCTATTCGATCAGCTTAGTGGTGCTAAGGTCTTTTCACAATTGGACTTGGCTACCGGTTTCCATCAGCTTCGTATCGCTGAGGATAGCATTCCTTTGACATCATTCCGTACTCGATATGGATCTTAAGAATGGCTTGTTATGACATTTGGGTTAACGAATGCTCCAGCTTATTTCGTTGACCTCATGAATCGAGTTTTTAAAGATTTCCTCGATCGGTTTGTTCTCATATTCATTGATGATATTCTTGTGTATTCAAAAACCGAGGAGGAACATGAGAAACATCTTCGGATTGTATTAGAAACTCTTAGGAGTAATCAATTAAAGGCGAAATTTTCTAAATGCCACTTTTGGCAATCTCGTGTGAAGTTTCTCGGTCATATTATTTCCGAATCCGGGATTTCCGTGGATCCTTCAAAGATTGAAGCGATTCAAGATTGGAAGAGACCGGAGAGTGTGACAGAGATTCGTAGTTTTCTCGGTTTGGCGGGCTATTACCGTCGTTTTATTAAGGACTTTTCTAAGATTGTCGTGCCTCTTACTAGCTTGACTAAGAAGGGAGTTAATTACATTTGGTCGGACAAATGTGAAGCCTCTTTTCAGAAATTGAAAGAACTCCTTTCCGATGCTCCTATTCTTGTTATTCCCGTGGGGAATCAAGATTTTGTTGTTTATACTAATGCTAATCACGTTGGTTTGGGTGTCGTTCTTATGCAAAAAGAACGTGTTATTGCTTATGCTTCTAGGCAATTAAAGCCGGCCGAGATTAGATATGCCACACATGATTTAGAACTCGCGGCTATTGTTTTCGCCCTTCGGATTTGGCGTCATTATCTATTGGGAGAGAAATTTATTCTTTATACGGATCATAAGTCTCTGAAATATTTATTTTCTCAAAAAGAACTTAATTTACGTCAACAGCGTTGGCTCGAGTTTCTTACACCTTATGATCTTGATATTCTTTATACCCCCGGTAAGGGTAATCGTGTCGCCGATGCTCTTAGCCGTAAACAACAAACAGTTGTTTCTATGATGATATCCGAATGGAACGATCTCGAGATTTTATCCACTTGTGAGATTCGAGAGCGCGTATCCGATTTATGCTCATCGCTTGTTTTATGTAGCCTTGAGGCTCATCCTTCTCTTTTAGACCGCATTCTTGAAGCTCAAGGGCTAGATTCTGAATTGGCTCTTCTTGGCAAAAATGTTAAGGATAAAATTGATATTGAAGGTTTGAAAGACTTTGATATTGATTCTCGTGGCGGCATTCGAAAATTTGGTAGACTTATCGTACCAAATATTGGAGATCTTCGTAAAG
Organism: Allium cepa; assembly: GCA_030765085.1. Lineage (NCBI taxonomy): Eukaryota > Viridiplantae > Streptophyta > Magnoliopsida > Asparagales > Amaryllidaceae > Allium > Allium cepa. The sequence continues at coordinate 907,133,966 of CM060931.1, read as the reverse complement.
ATATTTTAGAAGATTCCCATCGATCTAAATTCACCATTCATCCCGGTAGTAGTAAAATGTACGCTGATATGAAGCGACTTTATTATTGGGAGGGAATGAAATCTGATATTGCTAACTTTGTTAAGTGTTGCATGACTTGCCAACTTGTCAAGGCCGAACATCAAAGGCCTGGTGGGTTATTGCAACCTTTAGAAATTCCAATTTGGAAGTGGGATCAAATTTCCATGGACTTTATAGATGGCCTTCCCCGTTCTCGTTCGGGTCATGATAGCTTATGGGTGATTGTTGATAGACTTACTAAATCCGCCCATTTTATTCCGGTTCGGTCTAACCGAACCGTTCCTCTTTTGGCCAAACTATTTGTCAAGGAAATTGTAAAATTGCATGGAGTTCCTACTTCTATTGTTAGCGATCGTGATCCATTGTTTACTAGTGGATTTTGGAAGAGTCTTCAAAAAGCTTTAGGAACGAAGCTTAATTTTAGCACCGCGTATCACCCCCAGTCCGATGGACAAACCGAGCGTGTGAATCAAACTCTTGAAGATCTTCTTCGTGCTTGTGTGCTTGATTTTGGTGGAAGTTGGGAAGATCATATTTCACTTGTTGAATTTTCCTATAATAATTGCTTCCAATCTAGTATTGGTATGGCACCTTTCGAGGCACTCTACGGAAGGCCATGCCGATCTCCTTCTTGTTGACTTGAGGCCGGTGAGAAGCTGGTTTTAGGTCCAGACTTTATTCGTGATTCCACGGAAAAGATAGAACTTATTCGACATAGGATGAAAGAAGCCCAGAGTAGACAAAAATCCTATGCCGATAATCGAAGAAGGAAATTAGAATTTTCTGTTGGGGATCCTGTTTTTATTCGTGTTTCGCCTATGAAGGGTGTTGTACGTTTCAGTCGATCGGGGAAGTTAGCGCCTCGATATATTGGGCCATTTCCTATCACTGAACGTATTGGTTCCATGGCTTATCGCCTTGCATTGCCGGCTCAGTTTTCTGCTATGCATAACGTATTTCACGTTTCTCAATTACGGAAATGCCTTCGGGATTCCGATTCTATTCTTGAGCCTGCTGTTGTGGAAGAAATTGAAGTTTCGCCGAATTTAACTTATGAGCAGCATCCTATTCGAATTATAGCTTCGGAGGTTAAACGACTTCGAAATAAAGATGTTCCGCTTGTGAAGGTTCAATGGTCCTCAAATCCTAAGGATTGCTCTTGGGAATCCAGAGAATTCATCGAGCGAACGCATCCGGACTTGCTTACTCCTGCTCTTTGAGGTGAACTTCCTATTTCAAATTTCTTATGTGTTAATATGCTTTTATGGTTGTTACTTGTTATTTCCATCTCATATATTGCGAGGACGCAATTTCTTTTAGGAGGGGAGTCTGTAACAACCCGCATATTTATCGATTTTATATTTAAATATTTTATTTAAATATTTTGTCGTTAATCGGATATTGGTCCGAAAAGCTACTTTTTGCAAACGGTCAAATTAGGAATCGAGACCACTTCCATTGAGTTCGAAATGCCGTTTACAATTCTTTTAAGTATAAACATTGGTAGGTTTGGAGTTAGTAGAATTTCACTAACTTTTCCCGCTTTGGACTTTGGGTTAGATTGCCATTATAACTCAAGCCCAAACCCCCTTCCTTCTTCTCACTCTTCATAAATTTCCTAACAACCAAGCTTTTTCATTAATGGTGAGTGGAAGAGGAAATTAAAACTCCAAGCTTAGGTTTCAACTTTAAATCCATCATTCAACTCCAAAATCAAAGTGAAGACATTGGATTCTAGCTTGTAGTTGCTTCTCCATTGTTTCAAGCTCCTTCTTCATTGAATTTGTGCAAAGGTGAGATTTTTATCTCACAAATCTAGTCTATAACTATATTGGACTGTTGGGAATGATTCCCTATCACTTTTGCATGCACATTTACCTTTGGTTTGGATTGGATTGGCGAAAAACTCCAATTTTTAGCATTTTTGGAAATTTCCTGCACTTAGCTCGTTCTGGCCACTTGACTCGTTCGGTGATAGGTCGCAAGGTCACTGGGTCGTAGGTCGCAGGGCTTTAGGTCGTTCTGGAAGAATTGGCACTTCGGGATTAGGTCGCTCACGAGTGAAGTCGTTAGGTCGCTCGCGAGTTAGTACCATAGGTCGCAGGGCTTTAGGTAATTCTGGAAGTATTGGCACTTCGGAGTTAGGTCGCTCGCGAGTTAAGCCTTAAGTCGTAGGTCGCTCACGAGTTAGGCCTTAAGCCGTAGGTCGCTCGCAAGTTAAGCCTTAAGTCGTAGGTCGCTCACGAGTTAGGCCTTAAGCCGTAGGTCGCTCACGAGTTAAGCCTTAAGTCTTAGGTCGTTTCTGACCTATAATCTCTAGGCAAACATTAAGTCGCTCGTCCTGGTTTATCTCGTAGGTCGTCTCCGACCTAAGCTCCTGATAAGTCGTTCGAGTTAGGTCGTTGGACCATTTACCTTAGGTCGCTCGTCCACTAAGTCGGCCTGGTTTATCTCGTAGGTCGTCTCCGACCTAAGCTCCTGATAAGTCATTCGAGTTAGGTCGTTGGACCATTTACCTTAGGTCGCTCGACTCTGTTAAGTCGTAGGTCGTTAGACCTTAGGTCGTTCTCCTTCCTTAAGTCGCTCAACCCCTCCACACTAGGTCGCTCGGCTTGCTTGAGTCGTAGGTCGTTGGACCTTAAGTCGCTTGCCTCCCTTAACTCCAGTTAGGTCGCTCGGCCATTGTGTTAGGTCGCGTGAACCCTTAGGTCGTTAGACCTCATTTTGCTTTAGGTCGTAGGCCGCTTGTCTTCGCTTAGGTCCTACCGTTTTGGACGGGGCGCTGCCCCCTGGACCCCCGCGACCTGACCGGGCAGGTCGAACCCCGTAAGCGGCGGCGTTGCCCCCGCACCCCCACCTTGGGGGGTTGCCACCCCCCTGGACCCCTCTCCGTAGGGGATCTTATCTGAAAAACATTGAGCTGATTTCCTTGGATTTTATTCACATCTCCATATGCGATCTTTGTGATTGATTGTTTCTACAATTGCTTCTGTGTTTTGTCATTTTATAATATAAAGGTTTCAATACTAGTAGTAAATATCAAAACTCTTTTAACAAACAATTTCAACTCTATTTTTAATAACAAAGCTCTTTTCTTAAACCGTTTTCCAATCTATTAGTATATACAAACCTTTACCTCACTCGGATGAGAAATCTAATTAAACGACTTAGTAAAACAAGTGGTATGAAACGCTTGCGTTCACTTCGTCGGTTAATTCTTAGACTTGTTCGATTGAACCTCTTGTGACAATTTTATTAGTGAAGATTTACAGTTTGTTCGTAAATATTTAAGTTAAGCAAGTGGTTATGGGACATGAAGCTAAACTTCTATATTTACTAGCTTAGTGTAATTGACACTTCTCGTTGATCATGACGATCATTCTGATGCTTTAGACTAGCAGCTGTGCGATGTCTCTTGTTGCGAGGTTAGACTAGACACCACTTGTGTGATTCCACTCACACATACCTTTTTGCTTTTTTTTGGTTAGTCTGGACCTTAATCTGTGTGATTCCATTCACACATGTGGGGTAGCTCCCCTTGGTCTTCGGACCGTCATGTGATAGGCCTCTTTCTCTTTTCTATGATTTTTGGACTTCTTGCATTGATTTCTAGAATTTATGTCATTAACTTGTTATGAGTACAAGTTTGGGGTATGATGCCCTTTCCGAATCTTTGAGAAGATTCTTGTGATATTGATTATCTCTTATTGATTGATCTTCTGTTGATCATTATTTACATACTTATAGTGGTATGTCATCATGGATATTTTATGTTTATGCCATATCTTTTATGTTATATCTTGTCATCTGATATTTATAGCTAGACTGACCCGTTTATTATTTTTCTTAAATAATACTCGGGTCAGACCGAGATGTTACAGGTGCTTCTGCTTGACTTCTTCCCAGAGATTCATCACTCTGACTTTTGGCTAACTGTTTAGATTAGCAGTTTTTGTTGTATACACTTGAGATATAGACTCATAGTTGTATTCTTTTGTATAGCACGTGTTGCTATTCTTTTGTATTATTGTGGATCTTTTGACCACTACTTTGATGTACACTTTCATGTGTTAGTTATATATATTCATATCTTCTTCCGCCTTTGTGATATGGATGTCTGTGACTGATTTGCGTTATGCTTATTTCTACGTTTGTTTCCGAAGATTATTTATAGCCACCGTGTGATAAGCAATTACATGGATGGTCGCTCCTCAACAGCCTTATTCTCCGTGCTTGTTGACAGCACTACTCCGTAGTGTTCTTGGCTAGCGTGGGTATAGAGGTGGGGGGTCACACCAACAAATCCATTTATTTGATTTTTCATCTTATTATTCAATCAGTTATCATCTTATGGATATAATTAATATTGGTTTATATCTTATTACACTAATATTCTATAATTATTATCTTAGTTCATATTTACGTAATATTTAATTACATTTAATTGCAATTGATTTCCAATTTAATTCAATAGATTAAATAAATAGGTAACATATAACAATTGTCACCTTTTACTTAATTTAATCACATTTAAAAGTTGATTGTCTACAACTAATGTTATAACTACTTACACAACACTGATTTTATCTAATTACAATTAATTGTATATTATTTCACCAATCAATACAACATTTGGTTTATTTCCTTATTTGCCATTTATAACCAATTATTTCAATTAATTGAAATAGCATTAAGATAATCATCAATTGCCTTAAATTAACATTATTATATTTCATTCTAGCTATTATTCTCAATAGTAAATCATAAATTTTAGTTTCTTTTAATATTAAATTACAAAATCTTGTTAAGTTCAATATTTTGATTATCGGAAAATGTGGGTCGTTACACTTAATAAGAATGAAGATTAATCAAATGTGATTTAATTTATAAGATAAATACAATATTATATAAGATAATTAAGTTGGAATAGCTAAAAATAAATTAAATTTATATAATTATGTATTTATGAATATAATATAAGTGGAACTATAAGAGACCTGACTTGAACGATCTTGTATTAAGAGCTAAATTGGCCAAAGTGATTTAAGATGCATCCGACACTTGAATCATGAGGGTATTGAAAAAGAAATATATTATTGCTTAAATCAATATCGTTTAAAATATATCAAAGATTATGAATCCTTAATTGATGGATCACATACATAGGCATAAGTTATTGAGGAAACTCAAGCTAGAGTTGTTATATGTAATATTATTAATATATAGTCCAGACGAGGTAAGGTACATGCATGTATTTATTGAGAAAATTCAAGTTGTATATGTATTATACTTTTATCACCGTGAAATGATAGGTAAGAGTGAATAATCTCTCTTATTTAATAACCAATCTAAACCATAATTAGGAGTTGTATATGTTACATCTAGTAAAGGCTTATTTATTACTTGTGAGCCTATGATTTGTTAAGCAAACTTAAAATCAAAATCTCAAGACGAGAGAGTTCTACCACTCAACGAAGAAATCCGACAATTTCTATATTTCTCTTAAGGTTTTAAGGTATATGAAAATCTAATGGAAGCCTTACTGGATAAATGAAATGATTACGTTTAACCTTCCAAATATTGTAAGAATACATTCCATATAAAATTAAGATTGCATACTTCAATGAATTAATGCAATTAGATTAATTGATAAAATTGTTTATCAACTGAAATATACCAATGAACTAAATTAAGATTAACAGAAAATAAATAGTTGCCAAATATTATGGCATGTTGTCACTTCAAGAACCATGTAAGATACTAATTATAAAATTACTAAATGGATTCATACTTTGGTTGCGTAGGTCTATTTTCTTGAGATTAGGTGTGGTCTTATGTGAGTTTTGAATTCGAAAGCAATTGAAAAATATTGGTATTTGATCCATATTTTGTCATATACAAAGGTTATAGAGTGAATAGTTGCATTTGTAACGTACAAAATCTTAATTAACTTGGTTCATTCGAAACGAACAAGTAAGATATATTACAAGATCAAGAGTTCAATATGATTTTGAATATAATGAGAATCTTGCTGCGTTGAATACAATACTAGAGGAAGGAGTAAAGACTGACCAAGGAATGCGATCATTGTAGAGTCTTTCCTAATCACTTTGTTTAAGTGCAATCTATTCGTTGTTCTTTAAATGTCAAAGATGTTTGAACATGCTTTTGTAAAGATTCGGTGTAGTCTTGTAGTAGGGTTTTCCTTTTGTATGGTATACCATTTGGAGAGGAAAGCAATGTCCGATGGTGGATGTAACATAGACATAACTAGGATGAAGAGAGTGGTTGGTCATCTCTACTTCATGAAGATCCATTAGAAACAAAAATTGTATAAAATACTAGTATATAATATGGGATGAGAAATCCAATTTATATTCCAAGTGTATTTTTATAGAAAATAGTTTTCTATATCAGTTATTTCTTTGAGTTCGGTATATCTGATCTAAAACCTTCAATTGTAAATTAGTTATAGCGAATGAAATAAATAGTTCGTAATGAGTGGTCCAATGGAGCATTGTATTTTATGCACTATTACTTTAATGGAGGATGTAGTGGGAGCATATTTTATGACATTTATTAGCAAATGCATTGAGTTATGAAATATTGCTTTCGTATGTATATCAAATATTATTTAAGAAATTATAAATGTTTTCGGGGTTTATTAAAGGAGATGTGGTTTTATTATACGATTATTCATTACAAAATAAATTATTATAATAATTTGTTTTCATAACAGTAGTGATGCTGTAACGACCCATAATTTTTGATAATTAATAATTGTTAATTTAATAAGGTTGTGTGATTTAATGTTGGAAGAAATAAAAATTTATGATTTAATAATAAGGACATAGCTGAAATGAAATGTAATAGTATTAACTTAAGGTAATTGATAACTGTTTCAAATGAAATTCCAATTATTTGAAATGATTAAAAAGTTACAATTGGTTATAGATTGTAAATTAATTGTAATAATATGTGTATAAATTGATAATTAAGATAAAAGAGTAAATGATAATTTAAATGTTTATTAATTTATGGAATAATGAGTAGGAAATTGTAATTGGATAGAATTTGTATAGTGTAAGTTGTTATAACGTTTGTTGTAAGTAATAAACTTATAAACGTGATTAAATGTAGGAAATGTGACAAATGTTATTTGTTACCTATTTATTTAATCAATTATAATTAAATGAAATTAAGTGTTACGTTAATGCGAGCTAAGATGATAACTGTAAAAGGTGAATGCAATAAAACGTACAGAAATGTCAATTTTATTCATAAGGCAAGAATGGTTTAGTAAGAGAATGAAACCAAGATAAATTAATTAATTGGGATTTCAAATTAAAACAAAATTGACAAAAAAAAATTCAATTAAATCAAACTAAATCAATTTATTAGAATTAAATTTTAATTAATTGAATTTAATTACAGTTGAAATAGACAACTGCAATTAGTGTAATGTTCAACACGGAATTGATATGTAAATTTGTATTAAATTATTACAAATGTCTAAGTAATCAAAAACGATAAAAAATGTTAGTTATTAAACTTGAAGTAAAAAAGTGATTTAATTGATTTAATATTAATTTATTTAATTAACGTGAAAATAGCCATTTTGGCATCTGTCTCGAATTTCAAAGAAACCAGTTTCATCGAATCCGTGATGGTGAATTATTGTAAGGTTTCAAGTTTCATAGTTATCAGACTTGTCGTTTGATCGTACGGGCTGGAAATGCATAGAAATCAATTTAAAATAAATTGAATTTAAAGATAACTTCTTCATACGATGGAATTAGTACTTGAAACCTAATCCATTGAGTTTAAAAACATCGAAAACATCTATTTTTGTACATGGGATGACCCACTTTCATTTCGAAAGTGAAACGGGTTTTCGGGTCATTATTGTCAATTCGAACCGGTTCGATATGTTATTCATTCTTATCGGGCTCCATTAATATATAATAGTTCTGTCCAAACCCTAGCAGCCTTCTAACTTCTCATTTCTGTACATATATGTTTATTTCACCTATCAGCTACTCCTTCTTCCAAAATGGCTACAGATACAAACCCTAATTCAATCTCCAAACAAATTTCAAAAATCAAACTTCTCCAAACTATATCAAATTATGTACTGTTTTGAAGCTCTCGACGAGCGTAACCCAAATCTGCAATTCATTTTTACCATCGAATCGTCGTTTTTCCAGAAATCAAGGATGAACCTCAACCGCCAATATTGGGTTTTTCACAATCCAATGGCAAATCGACGATCGGAATGTGGCGTTGGAAAGGTGAAGTCAGGTAGGTCATGCATCTGTCGTTCATTTGTGTTAAAGTGGTCACGATTAGCTAGAAATTGGTCATTAAGGCGGCGCGAGGCTATTCGGGGCGGCGAAGTTGTCGTGGCGGTGCTAGGATGGTGCGCCTCGGCCAGGGGAGGTGAGCGGCGACTATGGATCTGGGTGTCGTCGATGTTGGTGACCGTGTTTCATAGTCAACGGTGAGATGAAGGGCGGCTAGGGTTTTGATTTGAAACCTGGGAACGTGCTAAAGCGCGTGATTTTGCTTGCTGACGTGGTGAGTTTTATTTTATTTATTTTATTTTAAATTTTCAATTGTTCTAGTCGTCATAACTTCTACGTATGAGGTCTGATTTATGCGTGAATTATTTCATTGGGATCGTATCGAAATTTCGGCCATTTTGACTCTAGTTTGGACGAATTATGAGAATGTTCAAATTTGGGCCTTATTTTGGATTTCAAATCGATCTGAAATCAAAGGTGAGTTTTTTAACCCACTCACAATTACTAAATTATCTTATGTTCATTAAATTAAATTTATGATGTGATTAGAAATTAACTGATTGATGTTTGGTATTTTAATTTGTCATTTCTAGTGAAATTTGACTTTTATTTCATTTAACCATCATTAATTTAATATTGAATTTAATTGTAAATTTAATATCTGTTAATGATAATCAGTTATCTATTGATGTATATTGGTTGATGATTGTGATGGATGTTTGATTGTTGATATTGATTGGTTGTTATATTTTATACTGTTATAACACTACAAGTTCCCTATGGGTTGAAATGATACACACCTGAACGATCATATATAGAATAGGGGAAAATCGTTTTGGGTTGAAATGATAAACCCAAGCGATTTTCATTGAAATAAATCTAGGATGATGGGTTGAAATGATATACCCGTAAAAATTTAAATACTGCGAATTGAAATGAAAAATATTCATATCACTTGACCATAGGGTAGAGAATTATATACGAACACTGGATTGGTTAAATGTAATGATTTTAAATCTTTAAATCCATTTAAACGATATTTGAAATAGAATTTGAGTTATATAAATTGAATTATTTTAAGTTATTATGTAAAGGATTTAAAATGAAATTTTAAAGTTAAATTTGAAGTATAAATGACATTCATCGAAATTGAGTTATTGAAATGTTGGAAACTGTAACATTGAAAATCTATTAAAATTGAAATAGTTAAATTAGATATTTCAAGATTTGAAATTGGATTTTTGATTTGAAATCAAAACATGGTTCAAATTTGTCGGAATGGAAGAAATGGTTAAATTTGATGATAATTTCAAAATTTATCAATATTAACTGCAAATGTTCTTTTAAATTCTAATTTTAGATTTTCAAGTATTAAAACAAGTTAATCTATTTTAAACCAACTTAATCAATTTAAACTATTTATTTTATCTTAATCTAATTTAACCAATTTTAAACTACTTAACCTAGTTGATCTATTTTAGTCTGTTTTAATTTATTTTAAACTATTTTAATCTATTTTAAATCATTTAAACTTTATTGAATTATATTAAACTATTTTAATTTATTTTAAACTATGTAGTATATTTTAATTCTATTTAATAATTTTTAAATTAAATTAATCTATTTCAAATGTAGTTAATCTGTAATAAACCTATTTAATCTATTTTAAACTGTTTAAACTATTTTGAAAATCTTTTAAAAGTATTTTAATCTATTTTAAATTTATTTAATCTATTTTAAACCTATTTGACCTAATTTATATCTATTTTAAAACTATGTTAAACTAATTAAACTACTTATAACTATCTCAATTATTTTCTGAATTTCAGATGGTGTAGAGTTGAAATTTTCATAATTAAAGCCTAGATTTTAAAGTAACTAAGCTTTAAAATGTTATAACATGAGTTGGGATTTGAAATGATATTTGCTGGTTAAACGACATATTTAAGTAAATTTGATTTTGGAAGTAAGTATGATTTCGAAAGTGATGTGGTTTTGGATTGAATATGATATTTTGATATCAATATGAAATGGTTTTTAAAAAATGTAAAAGAACCATCCAGTGTGTAATAAGGGTTTGGTTAAAGAGACCGGGATTGAATATTGTCATACTCTCTGCTAATATTGAAAACCACTTTAACAACATTGCACATGGTGGAGATTCCAAAAATGAAGTAGGATGGTTTGGCACATGATTCTGTATGTGTAACAGCCCAGTATTTCTTGCCATTCGCATCCGCACATGTCAAACTTGAATTGCTCAAAATATCAGATTGTTAATTTATATCTGGCAAAAATTCAGCATATACAATAAATAAATAAATCACATAATCACAGACACATAGTAATAACAATAAGCAGTGGAAACAAATGAATAGTAGTTTATGAAGCTACTATATATATAATAGAGTTAAACAAGATACAAAAGAAGTCTCGTATACGTAGAAGTCTCAATACAATAGTCAAATAACAAAATCTGAATATATCACTAGAATCAACTGAATAAGTGAAAACTAAAGAGATATAGATGGATCTCCAAGTGAAGCTCCAAATACAAAGGTGAGTCTCAAATGCTGTAACACTCAGTCTGACCCGAGCGTAAAGCAAAACACAAAACACTCGAGTAAGGGTTAACATTATTATATCAATAAATCCAAATCAAGTGAAATATCAACTGAAATACAAGTAACTCAAACGATGTTTGGGATACCCATCCTCTAATGATCCATGGAACTATCTACTATGTAGTACAATAAGCTATTATAATATGTCTGTAGTAAAGTAAACTATTAAAATAGCGTTAAAGTGTTACCTATATCCCCCTTAACACATTTTATAGTGCCATAGTCTATGAAGTACCGTAACATCCCCTTAAACTGGAGGCTACCAAAGGGCACTCCACAGGTACGACACAAAACAAACTCGTAATGGGCTCAATATGGTAGGTGACACTGCACAACTAGGCAATGCCAGGGTAGATATATCAATTACACTTTCGGGCTGTTGCTAACGCAAAGCTGCAGCAATCGCCCAACTATATCCACACTCCCAAATCAAAGGTGTGAACCAAATCAATCACAAAGTAATAGAATGGCAATCGAAGAAGTGTGTCCAATCGATTGAGCTACCTCACTTATCCCGTCAATTGCTCCTATTTTAGCCACCTTAAGCTAACTCACAGGAGTCAGGTCCACGTAAATACCTCAAATAGAATCGTCACCAAACATCCTACTTCATTCTGGAATCTCCACCGCGTACACAATTGTTAAAATAGTTTTTAGTATTGGTTGAGAGTATGACAATAACTGATCACGATGTCTTTAACAACCAAACGTTATTATAACACCATGGTCTCTTCATTTTAAATAGTTTATACTTCACATCAGATATCATATCCTTCATTTCAAACCATATCAGTTCAAGATCATTACTCACTTAAAATAATATTCATTTCCAAAAATTATAACACTTTCCAAAAATTATAACACTTTCGAAATTATAAAACTAAGAAATTATAACACTTTAGAAATCATAATACTTTGTTTATCATAATACTTTGGAAATCATAACACTTTGAAAACATAACTTCGCACTCAAACAGTTTAGATATGGAAAATAGTATATATAACAAAATAGTTTATATAATAAAATAGTTTATATAATAAAATATTATATATTAAAATAGTTTACAAATTAAAAATAGTTTGTATTAAAAAATTAGAATTTTAAAATAGTTTTACATTAAAAATCGTTTGCATATATTAAAATAATATATATAAAAATAGTTTTTTCATATAAAATAAAGCACTTTATAATGTAAAATAGTTTCCTCTAATTTCACAAATCGATTCAGATTAACTCGAATTCCAAAATCCTATTTAAATCAAATCTCAGTTCTTCCATTTTAGTTCAAACCTCATTAAACCATTTTACATCGTTTTCAAATATAGATATAAACTACAAATTAAACCATTTCAACTTCAATAGATTTCAAAGCTTTAAATATTCAAACATTTACCAAACTAAATTTGTTAATTTCATATATATATATATATATATATATATATATCAAATTAATTTACTATTATTTAGTTTTGAAATATTTACTTAATCAATACAATATCATTTAAATAAATTTTCAAAATACAAATTTAAATAAAACTAATTATCTCATTTAAATTTATTTAAATTTGAAAATATTCATTAAATCGTCTTAAATCAAAATCAAGTTATAAAATCACATCCTTAAAATCTGAAATTCAATAAGTTCTAAATTGATTTTATTTAAGTATAATTCTTAAATAAATATAATTTCGAATAAATTTCAAATTTAACATTCCAACCTCAATTTATTAAAATTGTTATAAAATATATTTTTAAAATATAAATCTAAATAAATACTTAAAACATATTATATACTAATTAAATAAAACACTATTAAATTAAATCTTATTACTGAATTTATTTAAATTAAATCTATTTTATATATTTTAAAAATAGTAAATTATAAGAAAATTTTGAATATTATATATCAAAGCTAACCTATAAATTTAAATTTCCAAAAACATATAATTTTAAAAAAAATCATTAAATTTAAACATATATAAAATAACATTTATATATGTAATATTTTAAAATCAATATTTATATAAAACCATATATATTCTTTTCAAAACCTTGGAAATCATTTTTAAAAAATATATATATATATATAGACCAACGGTGTCTGTATATAATTTTCTATCTTATGGCCAAGTAATACAGATATTTATCATTTCAATCTGCAATTTAATTATCTATGGGTATATATCTTTTCAATCCGCAATCCAAAATACAATGTCAATGAAAATCGCTTGTGTGATGACCCAAACTCGATGTCTGACAAACAACATCAAATTCATATCTCCGGAGCTTGCAACAACATTAGATGGTAAATAACACAACGGAAATAAAAGATGATATCACGGATAAAACATGAATACAATATTCGATACATCAATTTGATACAATGATAATCATCAACATCAGAGAATATATAACATAAAATACAGCGGAACACGACACAATATGAGATAAGTCTTCAACAGAATCAAATACTGCAACTCCAATCCAAAACTCCAAAGATAAAGCTCCAAAACTTCAAGCTCGATCCACCATCAAGGTTGCACAAAGCTAAGCAAGGTCAGCCCGTGCACTCCAAAGACTCAAAAATGTATCAAACAGAAAGCTGAAGGATACAAAAACGATATCTACTACCTGACTATCTGAAAAACCAAACTTTAGACTGCCCATGTGGAAAATGGTGGGCACCCAGAGTTTAGGAAGGGAACAATAAACTCCAGGTCAGTCATGAGACTGGTATGAGCAAACAAAATCGGTTTGTCTTTAAAACGATCTAAAGAATTTAAATTTGAAACCCGCATTGCTTTTGGAAAATGAAACTACCATAAGGCCTCCCGGCACACACACCATTCAGTCGCACACTTTGGGGAGATTTCCCCTTATGATAGTCAAATATGCTCACTCGAAAAAAATCATTTTTGATATTATTATTAGCGCATAGTGGAAAACCTTTCGAAAATATAATATTAATCCTAGCCAGCATAGGTACCATTATACTATGCCTACTATACCCGTCATTTTAAATGGCAGTTTTACAACTAAAACCATACAAGGCGCGTATTGGATGATTGGATTTCCAACAAATGGTCAGGCTAAGGAACTTCCCATTGCCACATGAGAACATCCCTAGAGGGACGCCCCGAGAACCTACCCGGCTCTCTGCCAACACAAGGCCGGTTACCCCCTTCTTGGGAAGTAAAACCTAAGATATGCCACCCCCGGTCGTTTGCGACCTTTATCCGAGGATCCTTTACACCAACAACATCACACGGTAATAAATATACTACAGTGCCCACATGAGTAAGTATCTGGGCTCCATACCATGATACCACCCTTTTCCAGAAGGAATGGTCATACCCTTGGGGAGCTACCCCTGAAACCTTGCCGCGTCTTTCCTGTTTCGACCAATACCGATTTGTGAGGCTCACCGAGGTCTCATTCACAAAGCTACGCTTTTTCACAAAGCCATGCTTTGATCAACAAATGATCAACAGCACTTCGTATGCCACATTACCAATTTGGGAATATCTCATCATTAACAATCAACTACATAACATCTTAGCTCGTACGTCTTAGAGATGGGTGTTAAGCTAAGAGAATAAATTCTCCGTCGCCAAGCAGAAATGTATTTGATAGAAACCATCTTTACATCTCAAAGTGTAACGTTAGACACACATCCATACAAGTCTGTTTCGGGTTCGAATAGAACCAAAGGCACTTCCAAGAAGCCCTTGCAATCCGGGTATTCACAATCCCGATCGGACTACCCATCACTTAGGAAATCTCTATACCATAGCTACTCAGTGCAGAGATAATCAATAGGTTATACTATCGTTCTCGCAAATACCCGGTCTTCACCACCGGTCTTCAAATGCTATCCATAACGTCGTATCATTATTCGGAATGGGTTATATGAAACAAGATCCTCTCCCGACTAAACCGAATAATGAGCGTAATATTTAAAAACATATGGATATGGAATTTCAGTTAAGTCACAACTTTAAAGTTCAAATCCTTCTTTCAAAAGGTTTAAAAAAATTGCCATTTCAAATATTTAAACAAAAAAATTTATTTCAAAAAGTTCACCCATTTTCACAAATATTCATTCACGGATTTCAAACAATTTCCATTTCAATTGGATTAACTCTTTTAAACTTTAAATCAAAGATTTAACTTATAGCTTTCAAAACAGTTTCCAGAGATTCATTCATAACTTCAAGACCATTTTTAATTCAAACTTGATATACCTTTAATACGAATTGGAAGTTCATTTCTTATATGAAAGCTTTTATCATTTGAAAATGAACAATTTTTTTTGAAAAAATTCGATTTCATTTATACAAGCTAAAATTTTTCAAACTTGGGTTAAATTCAGATTCCCAAAACAACACTTTAAAAATTGGTTTAAAACCCATATAAACTTGTATGCCCTTTTTAAATCATAATTTCTCAATATAGAATTCAATTTCAAATTTCTAATTCAAATCTAAATCAAATTTCAAAACTAAATTAAGTTATTCAAAAATAACTTTTATCTTTGAAATTCTTTTGTCAAGAGCTTTCACTTTAAATCTGATCCATTTCCAAAACCATTTATATTCAACAGTTCAATTTTTAAAATTATTTTAAAAATCTGTGACTTAAACCAATTTCCACGTGCAATCCATATTTGTGTGTGTATAGTGTAGTCCATGGGGTTTTGCACAATAGTGCACAATATCAATCATCACAGGTATATCAATATCGATAAGCGGTATTACCCATAACGCTTACCTTTATTCTCAGATTCATAGATAAAGTAAATTTATCAATCACAAAGATTCATCATTATGACTCGATGTGGGTTTTTGATAACCAACTGGAATCCGACTCCCTGTCGCATCAAAATTCAAATGTCGTTTTACGAGTCAAAGGGGTTTTCATATTCATACAACAGTATATTCATCATAGACATCACAGCTCAGCACAAAGCATTACATAGCATCACATCACATAACAGAGGTATCAATCCAATACACAGCATTCAATAGCAATCAAACATCTTTAATTAAGATGAATAAATCGCGTGGTTATAAATTTATTACCCACATAATTACTTTCATTAGTAATTTTTTTATCAATGATTAATTATCATTAACTACAATCGATTAAGTCTTAATCACCTTCATTAATTAATCATTCTTTAATTAATTATCTTAATTAATTAACCCTTAATTGTAATTAATTATATCTTAATTACTTTTATTAATTAATTATTCTTTATTTAATAATGATTTCTTAATCACTTTAAGTTAATTAACCTTTAATTAATTATTCTTAGTTTAATTACCTTAATTAATTAGCCACATTAATTAATTTTTCTTTAAAGTAATTAACCCTTAATATTTGATTAATCAATCTTTATTATTTAATTATCTACTCTTAATTACTTTCACTAAGTAATTATTATTTTTACTTAATCATTAATTAATTACTTGATTAATTAACTTGAATTATTAATTAAATACTTTATTTACTTTAATTACTTTCATTAAGTAAGTCACTTCAAATAATAATAATTTCCCTTTAACAAATATGTTAACTTAAACTTTGAAAGTTGATTAACCATTTTAAAACATCCTTTATAATAATTAACTTCTTTATATATTATTAAGAAGATAACTTTCAAATTAAAGTTAATTTATTTTAAACCATTTAAAATTAGGTCAATTAAAACAATTTATTTAAAAAACTCCTTAACTTATTTTAAGACTTAGGAAACGTTAAATATTGAAAGAAAATTAATTTAGCAGATTTTAGTTTCAAAAACTTGAATTTCCTTTAAACTTCAAAACTGTTTTACATACTGACTCGAGACCCGCTTCGAATTGAACCCGAGCAAATTGCCCCACTGCTTTGGGTTTTCCTAAAAATTAACCCGAGCGCCCCAAATTTTCAACCTTAAAATATTCTAAGTACTTTTACCCTCGCCCAAACATTCTACTTTGAGTTAAAACTCGAGTTAACACGTAAATTTCCCGTGACACACTTCGAGTTTCCTTTTCTTCCCCGAGCTTCGCTTAACCTAGATATGCATGAGAACGAAAGTGCACGTGCACTAATGAATTTCATCACTCTGACCATTGTCGTAGCTTCTGACATGTCAATGACGATCGCCCCTGCCCAAACAATCATCCAGTTCGGTCGAATTCATCTGGAATGAAAATCGAGTATCTCGAACCAAAGGCTGGAACCAAACCAATCAGAAAACCCACCATAGCCCTCCCCACTGACCACCAGAGGTCATGCGACTTTGACATAAACTTCACCATACCCCAATGCGTCATTTCCCACCAGCCTGGTCTACCCCAATCCACAAATGACCTCAAAATCGATTCGAGAATGACGTTGATAAAACTATGCCCTTAAACCCTATTTCATCAAACCCAAACTTATCAGATCATCTAAAAAAATTCGTACTATTTTTCTAATGATCTACGACTAATGATCTACGACACATCATCCTTCTCTCACATCAAGCCCGAGGCTCAATTGTTCGTTGATCATCAGAAATTGATGTTTTTATCGATTCTGTTCAACTTCGATTTATTCACTTGTTACCAATCTAAAAACTCTGGTTTAACCTTTAAAAATCATGATTCTTGATGGGGATTTAGATCACAGAAACGAATCAAAGGATTGTAATAATTGAAATTTACATGTTCTTATCATTCCAATGTTATTCCTTAACTCCCAGAAAATTCAACAACTTATTTAACTTAAATATATTTTAAAACTTAGACATGGTTAGACTAAATGCTTCTTTTGTTTAAACATTAACAAGAATAAAAGATTTGGAGAAAGGATATTGCATTTATTCTTCGTTTTAAATCTCTCTAGGCCAGAGCAAAGCACACAGACATACACACATGTCATACACACACACACACATAAAGGAATTTATATGCAGGCATATTTTATATCACACATTTTCAGATCATCACATGCAACCCAATATATACATATATACAGGTTAAAGGGTTTGCTCACCAGAAACTTCTAACAGAGAAGAGTAGTTGTTGAATTTTGTTGCTTGCTTAAGCCTTGATATTCCCCAGATTTTGAATTTGTGCTTTCCATTTGAGTTGAACTTGCATTTTTTTATTGAATTTAAATCTTGCTCCCAGGCTTTGATTTGTTTTCTGTTTTTGATGCTGTTCTGGTTTGAGAATTTCCAGGCAGTGATTTAGATCTCTGTCTTTGATCTGCTTGATCTTTTGCTTTGATCTTTTATTTTCCAGGTTGTGTAGATTTTAAATTGCTGCTCGAATCTATTTGAATTTGCATGCTTCAGGTTGAGATGCTACTTGATCCTGTTTCTGATTCAACCTTCCTTCTGAATCCTAGGTTTGCAATTTGCAGAGTATTTATTTTTCCAGGTTTTTTTTCTGGCTTTAACTTTGGTGTTGAGTTTGTGATGTTCAAGTTTTGTTTACTTTTTTTTCAGAAATCAATGAGCTAAATATTTGAAAAGAGAAGCTGAAGGGTTTCTAGGATTTCTTTTATTTTATTATATAATTTTTTTTTCAAAAATTGATGCCACCTGTAAACTTTCATTTGCATGTTGTACACTTGTTACATGTAGGGAAAATTGTGTTTAAATCCTTTTATTCAAAATTATATTGTAAAATTTATTTTAATCCTTCATGTAAATACATTTTCACATATAACATATGCCTTCATTCTAAAATTGTTTATGTTTTTCATTTATATTTATATTTACACAAGTAAAATTTTATCTCCATTGTTTTTCACATTCAAACTTTAATTTAGTTCAACATATTGATATACATATAATTTATACACCTTTCATTCATGCATTATTTTATCATTTATTTTTGTACAACTTTTAAAAAGAAAAGAATGATTTAAATATTTTGGTTACATATTAAAAATTAATCACTTTTATTCATATATGAAAATTTAACTTAAAAATAATATTTTGAGAATAAGTGCATTAATTTTTTTAAATTTTAACTTCCAAATATTAATATATTTAAAATTTAGAAACAACCTTTTATTTACTTTTTATTAATCTCAAAGCTATTAATCCCTACTTTATTTTTAATACATTTTATTTTTAAATTCAATATTTGTTTATAAAATACCTATTCTTATATTTCAAATCAAATTTCTATTTGTCTTTAAATAAATATTTATTTTTATATCCAATTTTATTTATAAAATTACTTATCCCTAAAATTTAAACAAATCCTACTTATAATCTAAAATTAGTTATTTATTCTAGAAATTTTCTAATTAATTCATGAATAAATTCACAATTTAATTTCAAAATTAAATTAATTGTCAAATTAATCCTGGTTGATTTTCAGGAATGTTACAAATTATCCCCTTAAAAAAAATTCGTCCTCGAAATTTGCTAGGGAGACGAGAAAGAATAGATGATAGATAAAGAAATGATTGATCAGATCAGATCGAAATATTTATTGTGCATTCGGTTTACCAAATCAGAATATCAACAAATATGAGAATCAACTCATTCAATTATGAAATAATTGGGTTATCTTCTCTACGAAATATACAAGGGTATTGGTTAGTTCTAAGGGATAACTAACCGTTCGTAGATTATATCAACCAATGAAATGGACAGAAATAGATTCGACTATGATTTCAGATTCAAGACTTAACTTATTTACGATTTGTTGAGAAATAAAACTATGGGTAGTTCTTATGTCGAACAAACTTGAAAATTTTAATCGTAAACGAGAAGGTTACCTTATAAAATTTCTTTTCCTTTATCAGCTTTTGAGGTTGAAGAATCATCCTTGATTGCATACACGCTTGCTACTAGAGCTTGCTTGTGAACTGGACAGTCCTTGATCCTATGTCCCGGCTTGCGGCAATAATAGCATCCCGTAGATTCCTGATCTGGCCTCATAAATGGCACTCTCATTCCTGGCTTCTAAGGATTCTTGCATTTATCCGAGTAATGGCCTTTCTCCAATCAGTTGAGACAAGTAACATCTTTCACCTTTTTCTTCTGTATATTCTTCTTTCCTTTATCTTTCCTCGTATTCTTTCCACCAAACTTCCTTTTCCTCCAATTTAGATTTCTTGTATTTCCATTCTCCTTTGGAACTCCCTGCTTATCCAGAGTATCGTATCTATAACCCATATCAAATAATTCAGAAAACGATTCCTTTACGTGAGTAGTCATCCTCTCCTGAAACTCCTTGTTCATTCCCCGAATAAACTTTTCGTTCTTCTTCAAAGGCGAATTCACCAATTCTGGACCAAATCGAGATAATTCATTGAACTTGTTCAAGTATTCCTTAAATGATAAGCTTCCTTGCTTCAAATCCACGAATTCCTGGTACATTCTAGAGATACCAACAGACGGCATATATCGCTGCTCGAACAGTTCCTTGAATCGACTCCAAGTAAACTCATCCGCCGGCTCATCCAATGTAATTGTTTCCCACCAATCTAAAGCCTCTTCCTGGAGTTGCCAAGAAGCTATCAATCACATCTTATCATCTTCCAATTTTAGTCCCTTGAAAATCCTTTTGCACGATCGAATCCAGGCTTGTGCTTCGATAAAGGTTTCCTGACCTGTTAATGGCTTCCCACCAAGTCTAGAAAAGCTTCGATATAAATCAGCCAGATTTGATTGAGATTGAATGGGAATATTTGTCGTTGCAGGGCCTTGTCCAGTTGAAGTGGTACTTCCCCGTCCCCTATCTCGTCCTCTTCTTCCACTCGCTCTTACTATCTATAATAGTAAGAAAATGGATTTAGGCATTCGAACGAAATATCTTAGAGAATATCAACAGATAAAGAGAATAGACTGAGAAATTTGGGTTTTGGTTTCACTGGTTGTACTCATTCTAGGGTATACTTCACCCTATCTCTAGTGAGCCATCTAATGTGTTACACTCCGTAGCTAAAGTTGTTACTCAACCTTTAGCTCTGATACTAGATGTGACGACCCGAACTCGATGTCCGACAAACAACATCAAATTCGTATCGCCGGAGCTTGCAACAACATTAGATGATAAATAACACAGCGGAAATAAAAGATGATATCACTGATACAACATGAATACAATATCCGATACATCAATTTGATACAATGATAATCATTAACATCAGAGAATATACAACACAAAATACAGCGGAACACGACACAATATGAGATAAGTCTTCAACAGAATCAAATATTACAACTCCAATCCAAAACTCCAAAGACAAAGCTCCAAAACTTCACGCTCGATCCACCATCAAGGTTGCACAAAGCTAAGCAAGGTCAGCCCGTGCACTCCAAAGACTCCAAAATGTATCAAACAGAAAGCCGAAGGCTACCAAAACGATATCTACTACCTGACTATCTGAAAAACCAAACTCTAGACTACTCGTGTGGAAAATGATGGGCACCCAGAGTTTAGGAAGGGAACAATAAACTCCAGGTCAGTCATGGGACTGATATGAGCAAACAAAATCGGTTTGTCTTTAAAACAATCAAAAGAATTTAAATTTGAAACCGCAATGCTTTTGGAAAATGAAACTACCATAAAGCCTCCCGACACACACACCATGCAATCGCACACTTGGAGGAGATTTCCCCTTATGATAGTCAGACATGCATACTACGAAAAAAAATCCTTTTTGATATTATTATTAGTGCATAGTGGAAAACCTTCCGAAAATATAATATTAATCCTAGCCAGCATAGGTATCATTATACTATGCCTACTATAGCCGCCATTTTAAATGGCAGGTTCTACAACTAAAACCGTACAAGGCGCGTATTGGATGATTGGATTTCCAACAAATGGTCAGGCTAAGGAACTTCCTATTGCCACATGGGAACGCCTCTGGAGGGAAGCCCCGAAAACCTACCCGGCTCTCTGCCAACACAAGATCGGTTACCCCTTTCTCGGGAAGTAAAACCTAAGATATGCCACCCTCGGTCGTTTGCGACCTTTATCTGACGATCCTCTCCACCAACAACATCACATAGTAATAAATATACTATAGTGCCCACATGAGTAAGTATCTGGGCTCCATACCATGATACCACCCTTTTCCAAAAGGAATGGTCATACCCTAGAGGAGCTACCCCTGAAACCTTGCCGCATCTTTCCTGTTTCGACCATTACCGATTTGTGAGGCCCGATGAGATCTCGTCCATAAAGCTACGCTTTTTCACAAAGCCATGCTTTGATCAACAAATGATCAACATCACTTCGTATGCCACATTACCAAATTGGGAATGTATCACTAGTAACCATCAACTACATAACCTCTGAGCTCGTACGTCTCAGAGAAGGGTGTTAAGCTAAGAGAATAAATTCTCCGCCACCAAGCAGAAATGTATTTGATAGAAACCAACTTTACATCTCAAAGTGTAACATCGGACACACATCCATACAAGTCTGTTCCGGGTTCGAACAGAACCGAAGGAACTTCCGAAGAAGCCCTTGCAATCGGGTACAATCCCAATCGGACTTCCCATCACTTACGAAATCTCTATACCATAGCTACTCAGTGTTGAGACAATCGATAGGTTATCCTATCGTTCTTGCAAATACCCGGTCTTCACCACCGATCTTCAAATGCTATCCATAACGTCGTATCATTATTCTGAATGGGTTATATGACACAAGGTCCTCTCTCGGCTAAACCGAATAATGAGCGTAATATTTAAAAACATATGGATATGGAATTTCAGTTAAGTCACAACTTTAAAGTTCAAATCTTTCTTTCAAATTGTTTAAACAAATTACCATTTCAAATCTTTAAACAAAAAGATCTATTTCACAAAGTTCACCCAGTTTCACAAAGATCCATTCACGGATTTCAAAAAATTTCCATTTAAATTGGATTAACTCTTTTAATCTTTAAATCAAAGATTTAACTTATAGCTTTCAAAACCGTTTCCAGAGATTCATTCATAATTTGGAAAACCGTTTTCAATTCAAACTTGAAATTCCTTTAATACGAATTGGAAGTTCATTTGTTATATGAAAGCTTTTATCAATTGAAAATGAACAGTTTTTTTTTTCGAAAAAATCCGATTTCATTTATACAAGTTAAAGTTTTTCAAACTTGGGTTAAATTCAAATTCCCAAAACAACACTTTAAAAATTGGTTTAAAACCCTTATAAACTTGTATGCTCTTTTTAAATCATAAATTCTCAATATAAAATTCAATTTCAAATTTTTAATTCAAATCTAAATCAAATTTCAAAACTAAATTAAGTTATTCAAAAATAACTTTTATCTTTGAAATTCTTTTTTCAAGAGCTTTCGCTTTAAATCTGATCAATTTCCAAAACCATTTAATTTAAAAAATTCAATTTTAAAAATTATTTTAAAAATCTATGACTTAACCAATTTCCACGTGCAATCCATATTTGTGTGTGTATAGTGTAGTCTATGGGGTTTTACACAATAGTGCACAATATCAATCATCACAGGTATATCAATATCGATAAGCGGTATAACCCAAAACGCTTATCTTTATTCACAGATTCGTAGATAAAGTAAATTTATCAATCACAAAGATTCATCATTACGACTCGATGTGGGTTTCGGATAACCAACTGGAATCCGACTCCCTGTCGCATCGAAATTCAAATGTCGTTTTATGGGTCAAAGGGGTTTTCATATTCATACAACAGTATATTCATTATAGATATAACAGCTCAGCACAAAGCATTACGTAGCATCACATCACATAACAAAGGTATCCATCCAATGCACAACATTCAATAGCAATCAAACATCTTTAATTAAGATGAATAAATCATGTGGCTATAAATTTACTACCCACATAATTACTTTCATTAGTATTTTTTATCAATGATATTAACTACAATTGATTAAGTCTTAATCACCTTCATTAATTAATCATTCTTTAATTAATTATCTTAATTAATTAACCTTTAATTATAATTAATTAAATCTTAATTACTTTTATTAATTAATTATTCCATAATTAATAACGATTTCTTAATCACTTTAAGTTAATTAACCTTTAATTAATTGTTCTTAATTTAATTACCTTAATTAATTAACCACATTAATTAATTGTTCTTTAAAGTAATTAACCCTTAATATTTGATTAATCAATCTTTAATCTTTAATTATCTACTCTTAATTACTTTCACTAAGTAATTATTATTTTTTACTTAATCGTTCATTAATTACTTGATTAATTAACTTGAATTATTAATTAATTACATTTAATTAATTTAATTACTTTCATTAAGTAATTCACTTCAAATAATAATAATTCCCTTTAACAAATATGTTAACTTAAACTTTGAAAGTTAATTAACCATTTTAAGACATCCTTTATAATAATTAAATTCGTTATATATTATTAAGAAAATAACTTTCAAATTAAAGTTAATTTATTTTAAACCATTTAAAATTAGGTTAATTAAAACAATTTATTCAAAACCCTTCTTCACTTATTTTAAAACTTAGGAAACGTTAAATATTGAAAGAAAATTAATTTAACAAAATTAATTTTCAAAAACTTGAATTTCCTTTAAACTTCAAAACTGTTTTACATACTGACTTGAGACCCGCTTTGAGTTGAACCCGAGCAAATTGCTCCACTGCTTCGGGTTTTCCCAAAATTAACCCGAGCGCCCTAAATTTTCAACCTTAAAATTTTCTAAGTATTTTTACCCTCGCCCAAACATTCTACTTCGAGTTAAAACTCGAGTTAACACATAAATTTCCCAAGACACGCTTCTAGTTTCCCTTTTCATCCCTGAGCTTCGCTTAACCCAAATACGCATGAGAACGAACGTACACGTGCACAGACGAATTTCATCACTCTGACCATTGCCGTGGCCTCTAACATGTCAATGATGATCGCCCCTGCCCAAACAATCATCCAGTTCGATTGAATTCATTTGGAATGAAAATCGACTATCTCGAACCAAAGGCTGGAACCAAACCAATCGGAAAACCCACCATAGCCCTCGCCACTGACTACCGGAGGTCACGCGACTTTGACCCAAACTTCGCCACCCCCCGATGTGTCGTTTCCCTTAGTCCGGTCTACCCCGATCCACGAATGACCTCAAAATCGATTCGAGAATGACATTGATACAACTATGCCCTTAAACCCTATTTCATCAAACCCAAACTTATCAGGTTATCTAAAAAATTTCGTACTATTTTTCGAATGATCTACGTCACATCATCCTTCTCTGACATCTAGCTCGAGGCTCGATTGTTCTTTGATCATCAGAAATTGATGGTTTTATCGATTCTGTTCAACTTCGATTTATTCACTTGTTACCAATCTAAAAACTCTGGTTTAACCTTTAAAAATCGTGATTCTTGATGGGGATTTAGATCACAGAAATGAATCAAAGGATTGTAATAATCGAAATTTACATGTTCTTATCATTCCACCGTTCTTCCTTAACTCCCAGAAAATTCAACAACTTATTTAACTTAAATATATTTTAAAACTTAGATCTGGTTAGACTAAATGCTTCCTTTGTTTAAACATTAGCAAGAATAAAAGATTTGGAGAGAGGATATTGTATTTATTCTTTGTTTTAAATATCTCTAGACCAGAGCAAAGCACACAGACATACATACTTGTCATACACACACACACACACAGATATATATATATATATACAGGAATTTATATGCAAGCATATTTTATATCATACATTTTCAGATCATCACATGCAACCCAATATATACATATATATGGGTTAAAGGGTTTGCTCACCTGAAACTTTTAACAGAGAAGAGCAGTTGTTAAATTTTGTTGCTTGCTTAAGCTTTGATATTCCCCAGATTTTGAATTTGTGTTTTCCATTTGAGTTGAACTTGCATTTTTTTTCTTGAATTTAAATCTTGGTCCCAGGCTTTGATTTGTTTTCTGTTTTTGATGTTGTTCTGGTTTGAGAATTTCCAGGCTTTGATTTAGACCTCTTTCTTTGATCTGCTTGATCTTTTGCTTTGTTCTTTTATTTTCTAGGTTGTGTAGTTTTTAAATTACTGTTTGAATCTATTTGAATTTGCACGCTTCAGGTTGAGATGCTACTCGATCCAGTTTCTGATTCAACCTTCCTCTTGAATCCCAGGTTTGCAATTTGCAGAGTATTTGTTTTTCCAGGTTTTTTTCTGGCTTTCACTTTGGTGTTGAGTTTATGATGTTCTAGTTTTCTTTACTTTTTTTTCAGAAATCAATGAGCTAAATATTTGAAAAGAGAAGCTAAAGGGTTTCTAGGATTTCTTTTGTTTTATTATATATATTTTTTTCAAAAATTGAATGCGACTTGTAAACTTTCATTTGCATGTTGTACACTTGTTACATATAGGAAAAATTGTGTTTAAATCCTTTTTATTCAAATTATTTTGTAAACTTTATTTTAATCCTTCATGTAAATACATTTTTATATATAACATATGCCTTCATTCTAAAATTGTTTATGTTTTTCATTTATATTTATATTTACACAAATCAAATTTTATCTCCATTGTTTTTCACATTCAAACTTTAATTTAGTTCAACATATTTATATACATATAATTTATACATCTTTCGTTCATGCATTTTTTTAACATTTATTTTTGTACAACTTTTAAAAAGAAAAGAATGATTTAAATATTTTGGTTAGATATTAACAATTAATCACTTTTATTCATATATGAAAATTTAACTTAAAAATAATATTTTGAAAATGAGGGAATTAATTTTTTTAAATTTCATCTTCAAATATTAATATATTTAAAATTTAGAAACAACCTTTTATTAACTTTTTATTAATCTCAAAGCAATTAATCCCTATTTTGTTTTTAGTGCATTTTATTTTTAAATTCAATATTTGTTTATAAAATACTTATTCTTATATTTCAAATCAAATTTCTATTTATCTTAAATATTTATTTTTAAATAAATATTTATTTTTAAATACAATTTTATTTATAAAATTACTTATCCCTAAATTTTAAACCAAATCCTACTTATAATCTAAAATTAGTTATTTATTCTAGAAACTTTCTAATTAATTCATGAATAAATTCACAATTTAATTCCAAAATTAAATTAATTTTCAAATTAATCTTGGTTGATTTTCAGGAATGTTACAGCTTGGGTTTATCATTTCAACCCATAACGATTTTCTCCTGCCCTAAAATATCGTTCGAGTATGTATCATTTCAACTCATAGGGAATTCTATACTAATAGGGAACTTATAGAGTGAGAATATTTATGAATAAAATATAACATATTAATAGTAAACATATATCATCTATAACAGATAAATTATAAATAACAGATAATGGTGTCAGATGTCACAGGTGGACAGTTACAGATACTGGCATATTATGGCAAATAATTAACAAATCAATTTAGAAGCATATTTCAATTGTCGTTTCAAATGAAATCAAATGTAATAAATATAAGAATGTAAATCGTGATTGATTTCTCACCTATCGAGGCTAGAGAGATTCGACGATGAAATAAGTTACGAATCCAAGCATGAATTCCAAAGAAAAGCCAGATTGACACGAATGAAGCAAGATTGACATGAAAACAAATCAAATTAGTTTTGGTATAAAAAAAAATGAAATGTATATTATTTTATTATATTATTTTCTTAAACTAATATTAAATTAGGAACTAATAATTAAAATAATATACATGTATACTTTTTCAAATAAATATTAAATCTGAACACCTATAAATAAATAAATAAATCTCTATACAATTATTAAAAACTCAAACTCTGTTATACTCATCTAAATATAAATTAATATATAAACATATACAAACTCACATACATAAAAATCAAACAAATATATATATACACACACATAGTTTATTTTGGAATAAGCACTTATATAGATATACAAACATATCACATAATAAAATTTGAAAACCAAACTAATTAATACATTTTTTAAAAACGACCCGTAATTTTCGATAATTTAAATTAGTTAAATGTAATAAGATTTTGGTAATTTAATATTGAAAGAAATAAAAATCTGTAATTTAATAATGAAATAATGACTGAAATGGAACGTAACAAATGATACTTAAAGCTAATTATTAAAAAATTGAATGTAATTCCAATAAATGAAATAATGTAAACATTATACTTGGTTATAATTTGAATATAAGGAAACAAATGTAAATATTTAATTTATTAATGATAATTGAATAAAACCAGTATTATGTAAAGAACTATAAAAATTGTTGTACTAATGTGTGCACTAATTTATAATGGGATATAAAAGGTAATTTACAATTTAAAATGTTGACTTATTGATAAAATAGTGTGTAATGAATAGAGATGGAATAAATTTAGTGTAATGAGAGTTGTTATAATAATTGTTTGTAAAGAATAAACTTACAAATGTTATAACATGTATAATGGTGACTTGGGTGTTGTTACCAATTTAACTAATCAATTACAAATAAAGGTCAACAAATTGTTACATTAATGTGGAATAAGACCATAACTGTAGTGTGGACGTTATCAAATAAATATAAATGTAAATTTTATTAATCAGGTAATAATTGACTTAACAAAAGAATGAAATCGAGATAAATAAATTAAATGAGAATTTAATTTTAATAATTTGTGAAATTGACCAAAATTTAATAAAAATGGAAATATGATAGTTAATACAAATTAAAGAAGGAAATAGGGGTATATTAATGTAATGGAATGTAAAACAAATGTAACTTTGGTTATAGAATAATAAATTATTTAAATAAAAAGGGTTGAAATTGAATCAAATCAATGTATTGGAATTAATATTAAATAATTGGATTTAATTACAATTGAAGTTAAACACCGTAATTGGTAAATTAATTAACTTTGAATTGATATCTAAATTTGCTTTGTATTATGGTGAATGTCCAAGTAATCTTAAATGATCGAAATTGTGATTTATTAACTTTGAATTGAAAAAGTGATTTAATAAATTTAATATTAATTTATTTAATTAACTGAAATATAGCCATTTTGGAAACTGTATCGGATTTCGACAAAACTAGTTTCATCGGATCCGTAACAGTGAATTACTGTAGGATTTCAAGTTTCGTAGCGATCGGACTTGTCATTTGATCGTACGGGCTCGAAATGCCTGGAAATCAACTTAATTGAAATCAATTTGAAATAAGCTGATTTTAGCATAACTTCTTCATACGATGAAATTAGGACTTGAAACATGTTCCATTGAGTGTAAAATATTTGAAAGCATCTATTTTGATATATGGGTTGACCCATTCTCATTCCGAAGTCGAAACGGGCTATTCGGGTCGTTTATCGTTCAATCAATTTGGTCCATTCTTTCTGTTTTCAGCTACACCTATAAATAGCTTGTTATAAACCTTAGGTTGTTTCTTATTTCTATTGTCTATAGTACATCTCCTTCTCAACTCCTCATTCCAAAGGAATACAAAACCTAATTCCCAAATTTCAAATTCAATTTAAATTCAATTCCAAAAAATCAATCTCCTCAGACTATATCGAATTATATATTGATTTGAAGCTCTCAATGAGCGCAAGTGAAATATGTGATTCGTTTTTCGATCTGGGTTTCTGTGTGGCCGAAACTGGGTGAACAAATGTGACGCCCCACCTCTATACCCACGTTAGCCAAGGGCACTACGGGGTAATGCCGTCAACTAGCACGGAGAATAGGGCTGCTAAGGAGAGACCATCCATGTAATTGCTTTGTGCGAGTATCGATATGCTAGATAAAAATATAACTTTTCATCTTAAGAGGAAATCCGACATACCGACAAAAACTCAAAGCTACTACACAGTGGCTATATATATAATCTTCGGAAACAAATATAGAAATAAACATAACACAAATCAGTCACAGGTAATTCATATCACAAAGGCGAAAACCGATATGAATATATAACACTTAAAAGTGTACATCAGAGTAGTGGTCATAAAGATCCACAATATCACAAAAGAATAGATACAAGTTCTAGTCAAAAGAATAAGCATATATCAATGAGTCTATAACTCGAGTGTATAACAACAAAAACTATGAGCTAAGTAGTTAGCCAAAAGATTAGATGATGGTCCGATAAGGAGTCTAGCAGAAGCACCTGCAAAATCTCAGTCTGATCCGAGTATTATTAAGAAGAAAATAATAAACGGATCAGTCTAGCTATAATTATCAGATAAAATAAGATATAAGAAGAGATATAATAATAAAATGTATGATAACCAAAAATGTCATACTACGACAAGTATACCTTTGAAAATCCACAAAAGTCATACAATATCTCAAGAATCTCATAACATCGAAAAGAATGTCATATTCTTTATTTAATTCACCAAGCCACCAAAAAAATGACATACATATCAATGCCAATTGTAAAAGTTGGTGAAACATAAATTCCAGAAATCAATAATCGGAAATCTAGAAATCACAAGAAAAGGATGGCCAATCCCAAACGGAACGCTATTCCATCGACCGAACATCGACGCACCTAAATAGAGACTCCCCATGCACAGTCAAACATCGACGCACCTAGATAGATACGCCCCATGCATAAATAAACATCGACGCACCTAGAAAGATACACCATATGTAGTGTCTAACATCGATGCACCTAAAAAGATACACCCCATGCAAAGTCGAACATCGACGCACCTAGATTGATAAGCCCCATGCATAGACGAACATCGACGCGCCTAGAAAGATATGCCCCATGCCCCGACTTATTGAGCCGATTGCTCCACGAAGTCTAACATCGATGCACCTAGAAAGATACACCCTATGCATAAATAAACATCGACGCACCCAGATAGGTACGACCCATGTATGAACAAACATCGACGCACCTAAATAGGTAGGACCCATGCTTAAACAAACATCGACGCACCTAAATAGGTACGACCCATGGAAGAAATGAGACGAAGCTCAATAAAACGAGGAACAATCATCCACGTGAACAAAGAAACATCGCACATTGCTAGTCTAAACCATAAAATGATCATCATCGATCATCGAGAAGTGCCAATTACAGTAAGCTAGTAAATATATGACTTTAGCCACATGTCCCATAACCACAAGCTTAACTTAAATATTTACGAACAAATTGTAGATCTCCACTAGAAGGTTTGTCACAAGAGATTCAATCGAACAAGTCCAAGAATTAACCGATGAAGTAAACGCAAGTGTTTCATACCACTTGCTTTACTATGTCGTTTAATTAGATTTCTCATACGAGTGAGGTAAAGGTTTGTATATACTAATATATTGAAAAACGGTTTAAGAAACGAGCTTTGTAATAAAATAGTGTTGAAATCATTTTGATAAAAGAGTTTTGATATTTACTACTAGTATAGAAAACCTTTATGTTATTAAAATGACAATCACAAAAATGATTGTAGAAACAATCAGTCACTAAAAATTCACATACAAAGACGTGAATTAAATCTAAAGAAATCAATACCAAATCCATCAAAATGGATATTCCCAAAAATCCATAAAAAGAAGCCATCAAAGTCGACATTAAGTGATAAAAACTAACCAGATCAACAAAAATCGATAAACCTTGGAAATTTACTCCAAAAATAGCCAAAATAGGCAAAACTGCACATTTCAGACGTCTGAAATTACCGACCAGACGTCTGAACCACTTACCAGAGGTCTGGATGGAATTCCAGACGTATGAATTTTGTCTCTGCTTTTTTGCTTTTTCTAGGGACCAATTCCAGACGTCTGGATTTCTAAACCAGACGTCTGAATTTGAAACCAAACGTTTGGATTTTCTTCCAGACGTCTGATATTTCCTACTAGGCAAAAAACATCCTAGATCAAAAATGGCCAAAATCCAAATCGAAAGCGATCGGACGAGCGACGAAGACTAGGGATTTATGCCAAGCGACAACCTAGCCTTATAAGCTCTTCGATACACTCCAAATAACATGTCCAAACATCCAAGATTGGATTTTTAAAGAATTGACCTCAAAGCACCAAAAATTGGAATATTCATAAAACCAATTCAAATCAAAAGCAAATGAACATGAATAAATGTTAGGAATTCATTCCTAACAACAATGAAAGTTATAGACGTAGATGTGAGTTAAAAAACTCACCTTTTACACAAAAACAATAAAGAAGAAGCTTGAAAACAAAGGAGGATCAACTACTCTTCAATTCCATCTCAAGAAGCTTGAATCTAAGCTTAAAAAAGAAACATTTCCTAAGTTAGGTTAAGGAATTTTTTGAAATTGAAAAGAGAATGAGTTGGAGAAGATGAAGAGGAGGCTTACCAATAGATTCTCTTTGATTTTGGAGCAAGAATTAGAGTTTGCAAAAGGAACTAGGGCTTGGAGTTTCTAATTCTTCTTCCTTTCCCCCATTTTCAGTTTTAGCTTGAGTTTTAGAAATGAAAATGAGTGAATGGAAGGAGAGGGACTGAGTTAGGTATTAAGTTAGCTTGTGGGCTGAACCCAAACCCAAAACCCAATAGAAAAAATAGCGAAATTCGACTTACTCCAAACATATCGAAGTTTGTACTCAAAAAGGTGGGTTGTTACAGATGAACGATGCTATATTTAAATATACAATCAATAAATATGTGGGTTGTTACAGACTCCCCTCCTTAAAAAAAATTGCGTCCTCGCAATCTTAAGAAATAAATGAATAAAAAGTAACAACCATAAAAGCATATCAACACAAAAGAAGAAATTTGAAATAAGAAGTTCACCTTAAAGAGCACGAGAGAGTAAGTCCGGAAGTGTTCGCTCGATGAATTCTCTGGATTCCTAAGAGCTATCCTTGAGATTTGAGAACCATTGAACTTTCACAAGAAGTACATCTTTATTTCGAAGGCGCTCAACCTTCGAAGAAATGATGCGAACAAAATGTTGCTCAAAAGTAAAAATAGGTGAAACTTCAATTTCTTCAATAATACCTGGCTCAAGAATAAAAATCGGAATTCCAAAAGCATTTCCGTAGTTGAAAGACGTGAAACACGTCATAAATAGCAGAAAAATTGAGCTGGTCCAACGACGTAGTACAATAATGGTACGCTAGAAGAACCAAAGCTCGAATAATTTCGGAACACCGTCGTAGTAAAAAACGGTGCGTTCAATGAACCGAAGCTCAAATAATTCGGAACACCGACGCAGTACAAAAACGGTACGTCCAATGAACCGAAGCTCAAATAATTCGGAACACCGACGCAGTACAAAAACGGTACGTCCAATGAACCGAACACCATAAAAGAACATCGGACGCAAGCCCATAAAAGAAATGAGATGAATCTCAATAAAACAAGGTACATCGAAACGTCCGATGAACTTGGTAAGAAGATCATTCCATTCGGACATAATCAAAGAAACAACCACTTGTTGCTTACAACTAAGGGCATTGGCAACATGATTTCCCCTTTAGGGAGTATAAAGAATGTCAAGATCATAAGATGCAAGGAACTCGAGCCAACATTAAGTTCCTTATGAGAAAATAAACATTTTAAAGATTTATGATCGGAGTGGAGAACGAATTTCTCCCCCAAAATAAATGATGATGCCAAACTCTAAAAGCAAAAACAATAGCCGCGAGCACTAGATCGTGAGTGGGATATCTAGTCTCGATAGTCTTTAATGATTTATAAGCACAAGAGATAGCATGTTCTCTTTTGCAGGAGAACGGTATCCAAACCAATACGACAAGCATTGGTACGAAAGATAAAGTCTTGGTTCCCTTCAGGAATCAAAAGAGTATCAGAAAAAAGTTCTTTTAAATAATCCTTTTTCGCCAAAAAGCTAAAACTTTCAAAATCACAATTATCTTTATGTAATTACCTTTCTAAAAAAATTTACATTTTTCCAAGTCAATATATCATGTCTGACAGTCTCATAAAAGCGTTTAGAAGATTCCTATCGATAACGTTGATCAAGCACATCGACCAGAATTCTTAAAACACTAAATGGGCAATACAATCACAAAATCATCTTCTATATAACAAAAATGTCTCTTAAAAAGTTTTACGGATATTCTTTGCTCGTTTAAGAACAAAACCCAATTGTACTTATAGATAAATCTTATGAAAAAGATTTGCGAAGTTCTAAATTGCTATTTTCATCCAAGATCAATAACCACAAAAATGGAGTCATCGAGATATTCATAGAATAATTGATTTATAAAATGGATGAAATAAGCTAGACAAACCGAATGACATAATAAGTAATTCATAAGAATCATAACGAGTGCTGAATGCGGTAAGTGGAATGCTAACTTCCGCGACTCGTAGCAAATGAAAACCGGTGGCAAGGTCGAGTTGAAAAGATCTTAACACCACTCAAAAGAGTGCTTAGGAGATAATCCTAAGACAAGCTCAAAAATACCGGAAAATTCACAACTATTTAAATGAGAGAAATAACACTTTCCTCGTCATAAGGGCTTAAAGAATAAAATCGATGCCACCTAAGGTGGAATCGAAATCATAAAGAAAAATAGAAATCTTCTTAACAGATAGAAAATCTCGAAGATGAATAGTCCACTCGGAACATAGGATAAAGCTTCATAATGATTAAGCCAATCCTTTCCAAAAATCAATTCCAAAGCCTAAGAAAAAAATCAGCTCGGAAAGAAAAATCACATAAAATAATTTCGACATCAATAAAAAAACAAATTGAGTGTTACAGATCCGTCAACCGGATTTGCAATTCTCAAAGAAGTCTTCAAGCCCAAAAATGTTTAAAGAAAAAGAATCAACAAGTTCTTTTGATATAAAATAGTGAGATGGAACCCATATCAAAAAGAACTTGAATCAGATAATCACAAAACAAATGTCATCAAGGATTGAATGAGAAATACCTTGACCACGAGAAGTGCCATTAGGGGCTTGCACTACATTGAGCTTCCCCACCTTCCTACTTTGAAGTATGGGACATGCAGTTATATGGTGACCCGAATTTTTGCAATAGCGACAATAAAGAGGATTCTGACACTCCCTTGCATAGTGGTCCGTGGAACCACAATTGTAGCATTATCCGTGACTAGAGATAGGAGTCTTTGCTACCGGAGTTTGTTGCTTCCCTTTCCTGTTGGGAGTGGGGCCTTTGAATTTGATAGGCCTCTTCATGTTATTGTTGAAGTTCTATTGGGCACCCACAACTTCAACATCACCCTCATTATCGGCCTCTTCAAGTCGAAGAGCATATCAATAAGCTGATAAAAAGAAACTTCTAGTTTCAGGAGCAAAGGCTTTTTGAGATTCTTATTCAAGCCATAGACGAATCTATGATTTTTCTTCAATGGGGTGTTAATGTATTCAACCCCGTATTTAGAAAGAGATTCAAAAGATGCGACCTATTTTGCCACAGAAGATTCACCTTGAACAAGGTCAATAAAACGTCGGGCCAAAGTTACTTTTTCAGCCTCCGCCACAAATTTTGATTCAAATCTTTCCCAAAATTGCTCCCAAGTAAGACCCGCTTCGATA
This sequence comes from Allium cepa, assembly GCA_030765085.1. Classification (NCBI taxonomy): domain Eukaryota; kingdom Viridiplantae; phylum Streptophyta; class Magnoliopsida; order Asparagales; family Amaryllidaceae; genus Allium; species Allium cepa. The sequence continues at coordinate 907,098,499 of CM060931.1, read as the reverse complement.
ATCTACGAAGTCAAGAGCTCATACCGATGTAACGCTCTTTCTTGGAGCATGCTAGAAGCCACTTGGGCTCGATGTAGATCAATAAGGTTCATGCGAGAAAAGATGCGATCGCACGATTTGAGCCAAGCTTGAACTTCTATAAGACTCTCGGATCCCATGAATGGCCTTCCACCCAAATCGGTATATTCTCTGTACAAGCGTGCAAAACCAGATCTAGGATGAGTAGGATCTGGATGGATCCGACTACTTGAGTGTTCTTTACTAGATCAAAAGCTGCTGGGCGGACATAAATATTCCATCCTGGGGAGTAGCACTAGATTGTCCGGCACTGGGACGATTTGATCTAACCATTTCTCTTCTTTAAGAATAGGAAGAAAGAAGAAGAAAATGGTTATTCTCAGAATGAATATCAAACAATCATGATTGATAAAACAAGGCATCACAAAGAAAATAGGATAAGACGGTACGAAGACTCGAATAACATCCTAAGGTATGACTCCTAAGAAAGACTTAGGACATGATCCTTGCTAGATTATTCTACATTGTTCCAAAGTTTGGCTTTGATACCAAGCTGTAATGCCCCACCACTATACCCACGCTAGCCAAGGACACTACGGGGTAATGCCGTCAACTAGCGCGGAGAATAAGGCTGTTGAGGAGCGACCATCCGTGTAATTACTTTGTGCGAGTACCGATATGCCAGATAAAAATATAACTTTTCATCTCAAGAGGAAATCTGACATACCGACACAAACTCAAAGCTACTACACAGTGGCTATATATATAATCTTCGGAAACAAATATAGAAATAAACATAACACAAATCAGTCACAGATAATTCATATCACAAAGGCGGAAATCGATATGAATATATAACACTTAAAAGTGCACCAGAGTAGTGGTCAAAATGATCCACAATATCACAAAAGAATAGATACAAGTGCTAGTCAAAAGAATAAGCATACATCAATGAGTCTATATCTCGAGTGTATAACAACAAAAACAACAAGCTAAGTAGTTAGCCAAAAGATCAGATGATGGTCCGATAAGGAGTCTGGCAGAAGCACCTGTAAAATCTTAGTCTGACTGAGTATTATTTAAGAAGAAAATAATAAACGGATCAGTCTAGCTATAATTATCAGATAAAATGAGATATAAGAAGAGATATAATAATAAAACGTATGATAACCAAAAATGTCATACTACGACAAGTATACCTTTGAAAATCCACAAAAGTCATACAATATCTTAAGAATCTCGTAACATCAAAAAGAATGTCATATTCTTTATTTAATTCACCAAGCCACAAAAAAATGACATACATATCAATGCCAATTATAAAAGTTGATGAAACATAAATTCCAGAAATCAATAATTAGAAATCTAGAAATCACAAGAAAAGGATGGCCAATCCCAAATGGAACGCTATTCCATCGACCGAACATCGACGCACCTAAATAGAGATGCCCCATGCACAGTCAAACATCGACGCACCAAGATAGATACGCCCCATGCATAAATAAACATCGACGCACCTAGAAAGATATGCCCCATGTAGTGTCTAACATCGATGCACCTAAAAAGATACACCCCATGCAAAGTCGAACATCGACGCACCTAGATAGATACACCCCATGCATAGACGAACATCGACGCACCTAGAAAGATACTCTCCATGCCCCGACTTATTGAGCCGATTGCTCCACGAAGTCTAACATCGATGCACCTAGAAAGATACACCCCATGCATAAATAAATATCGACGCACCTAGATAGGTACGGCCCATGTATAAACAAACATCGATGCACCTAAATAGGTACGACCCATGCTTAAACATACATCGACGCTCCTAAATAGGTAAGACCCATGGAAGAAATGAGACGAAGCTCAATAAAATGAGGAAAATTCATCCATGTGAACAAAGAGACATCGCACATTGCTAGTCTAAACCATTAAATGATCATCATCGATCATCGAGAAGTGTCAATTATAGTAAGCTAGTAAATATATGAGTTTCGCCATATGTCCCATAACTATTAAGCTTAACTTAAATATTTACAAACAAATTGTAGATCTCCACTAGAAGGTTTGTCACAAGAGATTCAATCGAACAAGTCCAAGAATTAACCGATGAAGTAAACGCAAGCGTTTCATACCACTTGTTTTACTAAGCCATTTAATTAGATTTCTCATACGAGTGAGGTAAAGGTTTGTACATACTAATAGATTGAAAAACGGTTTAAGAATCGAGCTTTGTAATAAAATAGTGTTGAAATCATTTTGATGAAAGAGTTTTGATATTTACTACTAGTATAGAAAACCTTTATGTTTTTAAAGTGATAAATCACAAAAATGATTGTGGAAACAATTAATCGCTAAAAATTCACATACGAAGACGTGAACTAAATCCAAAGAAATCGATACTAAATCCATCAAAATGGATATTCCCAAAAATCCATAAGAAGAAGTCATCATAGTCGATAATAAGTGATAACAACAAACCGGATCAACAAAAATCGATAAACTTTGGAAATTTACTCCGAAAATAGCCAAAATAGGCAAAACTGCACATTTCAGACGTATGAAATTACCAACCAGACATCGGAACCACTTACCAGACATCTGGATGGAATTCCAGACATTTGGATTTTGTCTCTGCTTTTTTGCATTTTCCAGGGACCAATTCCAGACGTTTGGATTTCTAAACCAGACGTCTAAATTTGAAACCAGACGTCTGGATTTTCTTCCAGACGTCTGATATTTCCTGCTAGGCAAAAAACAGCCTAGACCAAAAATGGCCAAAATCCAAACCGAAAGTGATCGGACAAGCGACGAAGACTAGGGATTTATGCCACACGACAACCCAGCCTTATAAGCTCTACGATACACTCCAAATAACATGTCCAAACATCCAAGATAGGAATTTTAAAGAATTGACCTCAAAGCACCAAAAGTTGGAATATTCATAAAACCAATTCAAATCAAAAGCAAATGAACATGAATAGATGTTAGGAATTCATACCTAACAACAATGAAAGTTATATACGTAGACATGAGTTAAACAAACTCACCTTTTACACGACAACAATAAAGAAGAAGCTTGAAAACAAAGGAGGATCAACCACTCTTCAATCCTAACTCAAGAAGCTTGAATCTAAGCTTAAAAGAGAAACATTTCCTAAGTTAGGTTAAGGAATTTTCTGAAATTGAAAAGAGAATGAGTTGGAGAATATGAAGAGGAGGCTTACTAATAGCTTTTCTTTGATTTTGGATCAAGAATTAGTGTTTGCAAAAGGAACTTGGGCTTGAAGTTTCTAATTCTTCCTCCTTTCCCCTATTTTCAGTTTTAGCTTGAGTTTTAGAAATGAAAATGAGTGAATGGAAGTAGAGGGACTGAGTTAGGGTATTAAGTTAGCTAGTGGGCTGAACCCAAACCCGAAACCCAATAGAAAAAGTAGCAAAATTCGACTTACTCCAAACATATCAAAGTTTATACTCAAAAAGGTCGCAAACATCATTTTGAACTTAAAGCAAGTGCTCCCGAGTCCTAATTCGACTGTTTGTAAAAAGTAGCTTTACGGACTAAAATTCGACGAACGATGCTATATTTAAATAAATATTTAAATATACAATCGATAAATATGTGGGTTGTTACAACAAATCTCGACCGTTCACAGGCATCGATGAACTTCGACGGATAGACGATTCGTTGGTACAATACTGTAGAGAGGACCAAGGGGAGTTCATCTGTGTGCTTCGTTTAGCGATTGGATGGTCGGATCAATGGCAATAATTGGTGGGTTCGCAGGTGGAGGGCGGCGCGCCGCGTGGCCGTGAGTGAGGACGAGGTGGCGGCGGCTTCGAATGGCGTGAGCATATAGTAAGGTATGAACGGAGTTGGGGTTTAGGAGGGAAGCTCTATTGACGTGTGCTTCGGTAATTTATGTATGCAAATCTTGTTAATTTAAATTTAATTATTAATTTTATAACTTCTAATTCGAATAACTTCCACATACGAGGTCCAATTCACACGCGGTTTGATCCGCTGGGATTCTATTGAAATTCCAGACATTTTGACGTGGATTTGGACGAATTCTGAGACGTTTTTAATTTTGGGCTCAAATTGAATTTAAATTCAAAGGTGAGTGTTTTAACCCACTCATAACTTATAAAATTCCTTATATTTGTTAAATTAAATTTATGATGTGATTGAAAATTTATTTATGGCTGTTTGGTATAGTTTTAATTGTCATCTCAATTAAATGGAATTTATTTCAATTAAATCGTTGTTTAATTTATTATTGAATATAAATTGCCAGTTAGGTACCTATTATTGATTATCAGTTCTATATTGGTATTCATGGATTGATTTGGATGATGATTGTGATGGATGTTGATTGTTGATATTGGATGAATGGACGTTGTATTTTATGTCATTATAAACTGCAAGTTCGCTATGGGTTGAAATGAAACTTAACCGAATGATATATAGACTAGGTAAAAATCGTTATAGGTTGAAATGATGGACTCAAGCGATTTTATGGATTTGATACTTTCGGAATTGCGGATTGAAATGATATATATCCGTAAACATAGAAAAAAAATTGCGGATTGAAATGATAAATATCTGTATCACTTAACCCTAGGGTAGAGAATAATATACGGACACAGGATTAGTTAAATTAAATGATTTTAAAGCTTTATTCCTTTTGAATCCTGTTAAATTATATTTTGAAATAAAAATTGATTTATATGAATTGAATTATTATCAAAATTTACGTTTTATGATAAAATTGGAATTTGTTTAAAGGTATTGTTAAAAGAATTTAATTGAAGTCTCAAAGTTTAATTTGGAATAAAAAGTGGAATTTTCAAAATTAAGTTATTTGAGTTGTTGGAAATATAACTTTGAAGTGTATTGAAATGGAAATGATTTCAATTGATATATCGAACATGATTTGAAATCGATATAAGTGCAATATTTGATTTCATGTGTGAATGGAGACTTGAATTGGATTTTGTTGATTTAGAAATTTAAATGGTTCTATTTTGTTGAAATGAAATAAATAGTAAATTGATATTAGTTTCAAAATTCATATCTTTAACATAAAACATAAACTGTTTTAAAACACATTATTTTAAAGACTTTAATTATTAATATTTTTAAACTATTAAACTATTTTAACCTATATTAACTATATTAAATCATTTTAACCTATTTTTAAACCATTAAATTTCTCTTAAACTAATTAACCCAATTTAACTTATTTTAAACCAAATTAGTCTATTTTAAAGCTATTTAATCTATCTTAATTATATTTAATATGTTTTGAATCCGTTTAACTATCTTAAACCAATTTAATAATATTTTATCTAAAATTTTATTATTTATAACTATCTTAACCATTTATAACTATTTAAACTATTTTCTATGTTTTCAGACTGAGTGGATGGAAGTGCTTATAATCAAATTTACTGGTTTGAAGCAAATACGGTTAAATGATGTTATAACCAAAGTTGGGTTTTAAATATTGTAATAAAATGGACTATGATGATTTTAAAGTTAACATTAACCTAATTGGAAAAGTGATTTTTGAAAGAAATTATGATTTCGGAAACGATATGATTTAAAAGGAGAATATGATTTCAATTGAATATGATTTCGAAAGTGATTTGGTTTTGAGAACATGATATTTTGATATGAATATGTGAACAGACTTTTGAAATGTAAAAGAACCTTCCAGTATGAAATAAGCGTTTGGTTGTTAAAGAGACCGAGATCAGATATTGTCATACTCTCTGCCAATACCGATAACCACTTTAACTACTGTATACGTGGTGGAGATTCCAAAAATGAAGTAGGATGGTTTGGCGAACGATCTCTATATGGTATGACGTGACCCTGACTCCCGTAAGTCAACTTAGATGTGACTAAAATCAAGAGACACGCCGGGCCAAGTGAGGTCACTCCTATCGGGCACACTTCTTCGATATTATATTCTGATTTTTGTGATTGATTTGGTGGCCACCTTCGATTTTGATTTTGGAGTGTGTTCCGAGGTGGGCTCTAGTAGCTGCTATGAGTTACCACCAGTCCGGATATGCAATTAGTATATCTACCCTAGCGTTGCCTCGAGTGCGGTGCTCACATGCCCTAGAGCGCCTTTTACGGGTTTGTTGTGTACCATACCTATGGAGTGCCCTCTGATAGCCCTCTAGTTTACGTAGGGAGTTACAGTACTGTATAGACTATAGGAATATATAAAATGTGTTAAAGGGGATATGGATAATGCCTCAATGTTGTTTTAATACTTTACTTTATTGTGGACACTATTATAACAGCGTATTGTACTACATAGTAGATATTTAACGAATCCTTAGGAGATGTGAATCCCGAACGTTTCTTAAGTTACTGCACTCGTGTTAGACGCTGGATAGGAGATGTCAAAACCCGTAAACATCTCTAACGCCGTTCCACTCATATTTATTTATCATCGATTTAACTTACATAGGATCTTTTAGTTCTGACTCGTGTGTTTTGTCTTTTCAATTTAACTGCGTCATGTATTCCGCTGCATTATTTATTATTCTATAGTATGTGTAACTCTGATTCTGTGTTGTATAAGTATAATCAAATATTTTTGTAAAACAACTTCATGAACTGTTTATTTGATCATTATATTTTGTCATTCCGCTGCGAGATTCTGTATTGTTTTTTCTTTCTCTGTTTTTCTTATTCACCCTAATAACAATCTGCCCTTCTGTATGGTTTGAGTTGGCATGTGTGTCTGCTTAAACGTACAAAAAGGTGGGATGTTACATTTTTTTCTCCTCGTAGCAAAACCAAACTACTATGCTATACCCATATATCACTGTATACAACTTACATACATATCATCTTCAAAATAAATGCTTAAAATAAAATAAATATAAACTATATAATTAAATTAGATATATACATAATACCAATATGAAACTATATAACAGATAAAATATTTAATACTATTATAAACATATACAAACCTCTACATATATCAATCACAGAATATATACAACTTTCATATATTGACATATACTATATATATATATATAATATATACATACATATATTAAAAATTAAGCACGCTTATGTAAACTAACAAGATATATATATATATATATATATATAAAGTTCTGGAAAAATATATATTTAATCCAAGTACACATACGTATGATGTAATATATAATACTGTAACAACCACATATATAAAAATATATAAACTAAACCTATATCATATCTAAACTTATACAATCCAAAACAAATGTATAAACTATAGCTGAACAACAAATATATATATAACTAAAGTTTAAATTTATAATACCTATTGTTTATTTGTGGGATATATAGCATTATATAATTGTATACACACATATGTCAGTTATATTAATAATGTCAATTTATATATATATATATATATATATATATATATAAACTTATACTACATAACAAATACCTATACAAAGAAAAAGAGCAACATGGAAGGGTAGCTATGGGAGGAGAACACGTGGCGGTGTTCGGCCATAAGGTGGAGAAGCTCGGGCGGCTGCTGGGCTTGCGTGCTTTAATGGAGGTAGACGGTCGTCGTTGGAGAGTGGGATGGATGTGAGTGGAGATGAAGCAAGGCGGTTGGATCTCGGTGCCAAGGTGTTGCAGGTCTGATGTGGGGATAAAGCAGATGGCTGGAGTTTGGGTAGAGGTCGAATATAGAAAGAGGGAAGTGAGAGTTTGAGGAAGGAGAAGCTTCAGCTGGCTGTGGGTTTTGTTAGGCTCGAGTTGGTGACTAGTGGAGATAAAGCGCGGTAAGGCTGTTGAGGTGGACGCCAAAGCTAAGGTGAGCTGGTGGGGTATCTGGTGGCGGTGACGAAGGACAAAGGTTTTTGGCTTCAGGTAAAAATAAAGTGAATGCAACCTTGCAAATATATTATATATTTTTTCTTTCAGAAATAAGAATAGAACAACCGCTAATAGAAAGGAAGAAAGAATGGCATAGAAATGAACCCGTTGATAATAAATTGAAACCAGAGAATTGAAAAGTCAAAATTTTAAATTTTCTAGGAATATTAAAAGGCTAGAAGATATAAGGTTAATAGATAATGGAATACGAAAGGTAAGGGGAGCTAAAAGGTCGAATGCAGAACGATACGAAATCGTTCCGTAGATTTCGCGGACTCCGAAATTTGACGAAACAAAATATGACTTCTCACTCAGAAGATGATTTACAAATTTATTATATAAAAATATTCAGATTTGAGAAACATCTTATCATCATCAAATATTAACGGATTTAACTTTAAATAAAATTACACAACAGAATATCATCCCATATTATCAGATGAAAATTTACCATTTGTTATGTTTAATTAGACGTATTCCAAATATGAAATTTTTATTTACAAATTTAAATATTTTAAAATTTCCTAAAAATTCAATTATGTACGTCATTAAAACCATTAAAATTTACAGGTCATTACACTTTCCGGCACTCAAAACTTTTCATCCCCGAAAAGGAAGGAAGTAAGAGAATGGAAACAACCGGAAGAAAAATAGATTGAAATACATATCACAAAAATTAATTTAAAACCATATAAATTTCAGTTTAAATAAATTTATATTGAACAATTTGGTTTAATCTATTTTATTAAATCAATATATTGTCATTCAATTCAAATTTGTTAGCTCAAACTGTCAATTCAAATCATATAAATTTCATTTAGTTTTTAAATTAATTTCTATTCAATTATTTCAAGTTTTAAATATTTATTCAAAAATTTTGGCTTCATTTATAATTGAAATCATCCTTTCACATAAAATTTAAGAATTTAAATTTTCGATTAACTTTATATATATATATATATCAAATCGATAATCATATACTTATATATATTATACAACAAGTCATACTTAAAGAATTCAAATCAAATTCACTTTTCAAAACAAAAGTGTAGCTAAGCTATTAAGTGGACTCCCCACTCTAAAACTCAAAAATGGATGTCGATGATGCTGTAGTCATCACCGAAATTATTTTCCAGCGACAAAAGAGGAGAGTACTGATTTAAAACTTTAAAATTCTTTGGCAACAAATTTTTATTCGAAAATACTTTAAATAATATACTCAAAAATTCAAAACCAAATTTTCCAAAATACTGAAATTAAATTCTCAAATTCTATATTCAAATTCATTTCAATTCCAAATCAGTTTATAAACCATGTTTTATAATTTCATTTAACTATTAAATTTCAGAAAATTTATATTTATATATACAATATAATCATAAAAAACTATATCATTCACCAAATTTGAAAAAAATATTATGTCAGTTTGCTTTGTTCAAGTGTTTTGAAATTCCTATCGATAGCGTTGATTAGACGAATCAGTCGAAAACCAAATCAACATTAACAACTCAAACAACACACTATAAAATATTTTATATTAATTACAAATACATTCCCTCACTCGATGATTCCAGAATGGATTTCAAAACAAAGATAAAGTTCCAAATTCATAGGAACCCTAATTAAGTAGAATTCTAGTTCGAAGATAAGCTCGCAACGAAGATGGGATAATTAATTTACAAAATAGAAAGATGGTCGCAGGCGACTTTAACCGAGTCAACCGTGACCTCAAGAATAAGATCGATGCAGAATTCTAAGGTAAATCGACATTCGATCACAAGAGATAGAATTCGGGCGTAGCCAGAGATAGCAGCATCGTAAACCGAGGATATTGAAATCTTCGGTGAACCAATGCTTGTTGTAAAGGAGTTTCACCCCTTTATAAAACATTCAAGGGAGCTATGGGATGCTCCAGAATCAAGAAAACCCGAATAGGGAGAGACAAGAATGGATTTCAGAACTGAAGGGAACGTTTAAAAATTCAAAGAAAACTCGAGTCAAAAAGGGAGAGATTTAAGCTCGAATGAAGGTGATTCCATAATGAAAATTATTATATGTTAAGTTTGCCTAAAAACAAAGCTTTGATACCACATGTAACAGCCTGGTATTTCTTGCCATTTACATCCGAACATATCGGACTTGAATTGCTCAAAATATAAGATTGTTAATTTATAGTTGGCAAAAACTCAGCATATATAATAAATAAATAAATCACATAATCACAGACACAGAGTAATAACAATAAGCAGCTGAAACCAATGAATAGTAGTTCATAAAGCTACTATGTATATATATATAACAGAGTTAAACAAGATACAAAAGAAGTCTCGAATACATAGAAGTCTCAATAAAATAATCAAATAACAAAATCTGAATATGTCACTGGAGTCAACCGAATAACTAAAAACTGAAGAGATATAGATGAATCTCCAAGCGAAGCTCCAACTCCAAAGGTGAGTCTCAAATGTTGTGACATCAAGTCTGACCCGAGCATAAAGCAAACACAAAACATTCGCGTCAGGATTAACATCCTTATATCAATAAACCCAACTCAAGTGAAATATCAACTAAAATACAAGTAACTCGAAGGATATTTAGGATACCCATCCTCTAAGGATCCGTGGAACTATCTACTATGTAGTACAATACGCTATTATAATATGTCTATAGTAAAGTAAACTATTAAAATAGAATTAAGGGGTTATCCATATCCTCCTTAGCACATTTTATAGTGCCATAGTCTATAAAGTACCATAATACCCCCAAAAACTGGAGGCTGCCAGAGGGCACCCCATATGTACGACACAAAAAAAACTCGTAGTGGGCTCGATATGGTAGGTGAAACGGCACAACTAGGTAATGCCAGGGTAGACATACCAATTACACTTCCGGACTTTTGGTAATGCAAATCCGCAGCAATCGCCTAACTCGATCCACACTCCAAAATCAAAGGTGCGCACCAAATCAATCACAAAGTAATAGAATGGCAATTGAAGTTGCTGTTTTAGCCACCTTAAGCTAACTCACGGGAGTCAGGTCCATGTAAATACCTCAAATAGAATCGTCACTAACCATCCTACTTAATTCTGGAATGTTCACCGCATACACAGTTGTTAAAGTGGTTTTCGGTGTTGGCAGAGATTATGATAATAACTGATCCTAGTCTCTTTAACAACCAAAAATTATTATAATACCGTGGCCTCTTCATTTCAAATAGTTTATACTTCATATCAAATATCATATCCTTCATTCCAAACCATATATATTCGAGATCATTACTCACTTAAAATAATATTCATTTCCAAAAATCATATCACTTTCCAAAAATTATAACACTTTAGAAATTATAAAACGTAGAAATTATAACACTTTGGAAATCATAATACTTTGAAATCAAAATACTTTGGAAATCATCACACTTTGAAAACATAACTTCCCACTCAAACAGTTTAGATATAGAAAATAGTATATATAATAAAATAGTTCATATAATAAAATAGTTTATATAATAAAATAGATGTATATTAAAATAATTTGTAAATTAAAAATAGTTTATATTAAAATAATTAGAATATTAAAATAGTTTTATATTAAAAATAGTTTATATATATTAAAATAATATATATAAAAATAGTTTTTTCATATATAATAAAATTCTTTATAAAATAAAATAGTTTCATCTAATTTCACAAATCGATTCAAATTAACTCGAATTCCAAAGTCTTATTTAAATCAAATCTCGGTTCTTCCATTTCAATTCAAATCTCAATAAACCATTTTATATCATTTTCAAATATAGATATAAACTACAATTTAAACCATTTCAACTTCAATAGATTTCAAAGTTTTAAATATTCAAAAATTTACAAAACTAAATTTGACAATTTCATATATATATATATATATCAAATTCACTTTACTATTATTTAGTTTTGAAAAATTTACTTAATCAATACAATGTCATTTAAATAAAGTTTCAAAATACAAATTTAAATAAAACTAATTATCCCATTTAAATTTATTTACATTTAAAAATATTCATTAAACCATCTTAAATCAAAATCAAGTTATAAAACCACATATTTAAAATCTCAAATTCAATAGGTTCTAAATTGGTTTTATTTATGTATAATTCTTAAATAAATATAATTTCAAATAAATTTCAAATATATCTTTCCAACCTCAATTTATTAAAGTTATTATAAAATCTATTTTTAAAATATAAATCTAAATAAATATTTAATATATATTATGTATTAATCAAATCAGACTCTATTAAATTAAATCTTATTACTGAACTTATTTATATTAAATATATTTTAAAAATAGTAAAATTATATTTTCAAAGCTAACCTATAAATTTAAATTTCCAAAAACATATAATTTTAAAAAAATCAATAAATTTAAACATATATAAAATAACATTTATATATATAATATTTTAAAATCAATATTTATATAAAAACCATATATATTCTTTTCAAAACCTTGAAAATAATTTTCAATATATATATAGACCAACGGTGTCTGTATATAATTTTCTATCCTATGGTCAAGTAATACAGATATTTATCATTTCAATCCGCAATTTAATTATCTACGGGTGTATATCTTTTCAACCAGCAATCCCAAATTCAATGTCAATGAAAATCGCTTGGGTTTATCATTTCAACCCATAACGATTTTCTTCTATTCTAAAATATCGTTCGGGTATGTATCATTTCAACCCATAGGGAATTCTATACTAATAGGGAATTTGTAAAGTGAGAACATTTATGAATAAAATATAACATATCACTAACTGGCATATATCATCCACAACAGATAAAATATAAATAACAGATAATGTTGTTAGATGTCACAGGTGAACAGTTACAGATACTGGCATATCATATATGGCAAATAATTAATTGTTCAATTTACCAGCATATTTCAGTTGTCGTGTCAAATGAAATCAAACCTAATAAATATAGAATATAAATCATAAGTGATTGCTCGCCTTTCGAGGCTAGAGAGATTCGACGATGAAATGAGTTACGAATCCAAGCATGAATTCCAAAGCAAAGCAATATTGGCACGAATTCGATGGATGGAGCTGATAAATAGGAACCGATGAAACCAAATCAAATCGGTTTTGATATAAACAAAATGAACATTATATTATTTCATTATATTATTTTCTTAAACCAATACTAAATTAGGAACTCATATATAAAAATAATATATATGGATACATTTTCAAATAAATACTAAATCTAAACACCTATAAATTAAAAAAATCTCTATATATTTATTAAAAACTCAAACTCTGGTATACTAATCTATATATAAATTAATATATAGACATATATAAACTCACATACATAAAAATCAAACATATATATATATACATAATATAGTTTGAAATAAGTACTTGTATAGGTATACAAACATATCACATAATAAAATTTGAAAACCAAACTAATGAATACTTTTTTTTCTCCTCACAGCAAAACCAAACTACTATTCTATACCTATATATACCATTGCATACAACTTACATATATATCATCTTCAAAATAAATATTTAAAATAAAATAAATCTAAACTATAAAATAAATTAGATATATATATATATATATATATATATATATACACACACACATATATAATACAATATGAAACTGTACAACAGATAAAATATGTAATACTATTACAAACTTATACAAACCTATACATATATCAATCACAGAATATATACAACTTTCATATACTGACATATACTTTATATATGTAGATCTAATATATATATATATATTTACATACATATATATATATATATATATATATATATTAAAATTAAGTATGCTTGTGTAAACTAACAATATATATGTATATAAAGTTCTGGAAAATATACTATATGTATCAATTTTTATATAGCTATTGACATAAAGTTTTTGAGAAATATATATTTAATCCAACTATACATACATATAATGTAATATACAATACTGTAACAACTGTATATAATATATAAACTAAACCTATATCATATCTAAACTTATACAATCCAAAAAAAAAGTATAAACTATAGCCGAACAATAATTATATATATATATATATATATATATATATATATAAACATACATTATTATTATAACTGGCATATTTGTGTATACAATTATATATGGCTATATATCCCATAAATAAACAACAAGTATTATAAATGTAAAGTTTAAATAATTAACGTGTGTGTGTGTATATATATAAAAACTTATACTATATAACATATACCTATACAAAGAGAAAGAGCAGCTGGGGAGGGTGGCCATGGGAAGCGAACACGAAGCTGCGTTCGACCATAAGGTGGTGAAGCTTGGGTGGCTGTTGGGCTTGCATGCTTCAGTGGAGGTGGATGGTCATCGCTGGAGAGTGGGATGGAGGAGAGTAGAGATGAAGGAGGGTGGCCGGATCTCGGCCCCATGGTGTTGCAGGTTTGATGTAGGGATAAGGTAGATGGCTGGAGTTTGGGTGGAGGCCGAATACAGGAGGAGGGAAGTGAGGGTTTAAGGAGAAGCTTCGGCTGGCTGTGGGTTTTAGTAGGCTCGAGTGGGTGATTAGTGGGGTTGAAGCGGGGCAAGGCTGTTGAGGTGGAGGCCGAAGCTAGGTGAGCTGGTGGGGTTTCGGGTGGCGGTGACGAAGGACAAAAATCAACCGGTAACTAGATAATTAAGGGTCAATAATAACGCTTCAGAATAACGCGTTATTAAATAGCGTTATTAATATCATATTTTGTTGTAGTGATTGTAATTTATTAGTGATATGTGCAACTTACGTTTTTGTGCTAAAAATGCAATAATTATTTTAATGAGAAATATTAAGTTAATTGGCATGTTCAATATTATTTATGGTGCGTAAAAAAAATATTGGTTAAATTAACATATATTTATGCGTATATTTGGAGTTAATGAAATATATTGAAGGAAATATACGTTTTAAAATTGAATTTCAAAACTTCTTGCAATATACTAATCCTTCTTCCATCCTCATTAGTTTATTACCTTACTTTATTCTGCTGCCATTTTACATTCGTTGACCTCTCTCTTTTGCATATTTCATTCCATTTGTTCTCTCACTTCTTGCCATAAATTAAGTTATTAATGAGGCGTTACTTTGCATTTAAAATGAAATGTGTATGTGCGTTAACTCATGAATTTATTTGCATGCACTTTCACTTATGCTGGCATTCATTTCCCTTCAAAAAAAAAACTTTTCGCCTAGCACGTTAGTCTAAACAGAATTAAATGCTCTATCATTTCTTTGTGTAATGATTAGTCTTAAATATATTAGAATTTCATATTCCACTATTCACGTTCATTGATCTTTTCATTTATTTATTTCCGTTATTATTTATTAGGTTTTCCTGTAAGTTTCATTTAGTTACACGTGAGCCTTGCCCTGAAACGTTTCCTACTAATGAAATTAATTGAGGTAGCACACTTTTTGAAATTTTATAGCAAAAGTATTGCTTGCTTTGTAAACATATCTTTTAAAATTCAAATGTGTATTTTTCATTCTTCATTTAATACCTGCCTCATTTCTTTCCTCGTTTTTGTGTGTTTCTTCATTTTGGTTGTTTTTTCTTCTTTTTCTTGAAGCTGCATCTTCTCAAACGTGAGTTTCATTTTATATGTATGTATGTATATATATATTGACATTTTTTCACCTCTTTACACCATGTCCTACCTCTAATTCTTTGAAATTATGAGAGTTTGTTGTTTTCTCTGTAACGACCCAACTTCCACACTCCAGGAAGTCGCATCGCTAAGAAGAAAGAAAGGGATAGAAAAGAGAAAAGAAAGAAAAGAAAGAACAGACAACATCAGAATCTCACAGCGGAATCGAATAAATTATAATATATCACATAAAACATTACATAGTATCATATACATAAGAGTAATATAGCTCATACAACACAAACTAGACAGTTATAAACATCCGTCTAGCAATTACAATTCAAGTACATCAGAGAAACAGACTCAACTCAAACACAGTGGAACTACTAAATATATCTACACGCTGAAGCCTCCTGCTCCATTATCTCCTCCAGAACTCGTCAAAGAAATCCTTAAACACTTGACTACTCATACGTAATATGAGTACCCAAGAGTTTAATAAAACAGAAAATAAACACTCAGGTCAGACAGGGGTCTGGTGTGAGTAAACAGGGATAAAAGTTGCTTAACTTTAGAAAATCCTTTGAAAACAAAAGGTATCATGTAAGACTTCCCACACATAAACATGGAAAAGTTTTTACCTTACGCTAACCAAAACATTTGATAGGAAATCCAGTGATATTATAATAGTGTCTAGGGTTTTCAAAATAAAATACAGAAATAGCTGGAATGCTTACATCTCACGTTCCAACATAGTTGGGCACAATCAAAACCATACAGGCACTTATTGGATTATGGATTCCATCAATGGCAGGGTTACTGGGGTACCGCCCGTCACAGTACGTGGCCTAGATCAACGTACCGAGGAGTACTCCCACTCCCCTGCAACACAAGGCCGGACCCATTCCTTACTGAACAGTTCCTAACAAGGCAACCCCGCAGTTGGCGCACGATTCCAACTGCCCACACAGCCGAATAAAAAGGGACCTCTAGACAGGGGAAAATCTTGCTCTCAAGTGGGTGCTACCCACGAAGCCTTGCTGCACCTCCCCTATTTTAGCCACTCCCGGTTGATGAGGCTTGAGGTTACGATTACCTTTATAGGACATATCAAATCTTAGAATGCTCATCATCCACCTGACGATGTTCTGAAAGCATTCAATCCATACAAGTTCGTTCCAGGTTCGAACCAAACCGAAGGCATTATCTCGTTACACTCGTATTGGAATCACCCTCAGAGTTAACGACGATAACCCTTGCACTCTAAATCACCATCTCGAACCTATAAGTACTATTCCGCCAAACTCATTACGGAATCACCCACAGAGTTATACTGACGTATAGCCCTTACACCTCGAATCTTCACTTGCTCCACTTGGATTAACGACCTAACGTTTAATTGGAATCGATGTGGTTTTCGAATATCCAAATATGGAAACCCGATCCCGGTCTCACCGAAACCAAATGTCATCTTAATGTCCAAGTTGTACTTAAGGGTTTTAAACAATTAACTTATTTCATTATTATCTAATTCACACAGATAGATAAACTATATATCACAATAGATAATCATATTCATAACATAAACCGATAATCTGTATCATCCATAAACAGATAATCATCTCAACCAAATAATCCATCACAAACCATCATACCTAAACCAAGCATTCATATCATACAGATACGGCTCATCTCATTACTGAGATCACAACATTCAATCAATAATATCTACAAGCAATGATTTATTAACCATCAACTATAATTAATTTAAAATGAATTAAATTAATTACAACCATCTCAAATTAATTTAAATTAATTTAATTACTCATTTAAAGCCTGCTTAACATCCATTAATTAATTAACCCAGTTAATTAATTAATCACTAAGTATTTAACTTGATTAAACAACTTTGATTAATCATTCACTAATTACAATGAGTAATTAGTATTTAAATTAATTTCATAAATTAATTAACCTCAATCATAAATAATTAACATTTAATTACTCATTTATTAATTAATTATAATTAATTATATTTATTCTTAATTAATTACAACTAATTAATCACTTATTTTAATTTAACTTAATCAAACAATCCTTAATTACATCATTAATTATAATAATTAATGATCTTTAATATTTAATGAATTAAAATTTATTTACATTTAGAAATTAATCTAATTATTAATCACCTTGATTAATAATAAATTAAGTAATTAACTATCTTTAATTACTCATTAACAAATTAATTATCCAATAATTAATCATTAATTAATTCCTTAATTAATTACAAAAGTAATTATCCAAATTACTAATTACATTCCAGTAATTATCATTATTACTTCTCTAAGTAATCCTGCTCCATTAATTAAATTAAGTAATTACACTTAAATCATCAAATGATTTATTTAAATTAATTAAACTAAATTAATTAACTTAATTAAATCATAATATTAAAATTAATTACAATAAGTAATTAAATCCTTAATTACTATAACAATTAATTATATTCAATTAATTAATCTAGTTAATTATCAAAATTAATTACATTAATTAATTACTAAATTATCCCTAGATAATTATCACCAATTTTTAATTAACAACTTTCCATAATTACATACTTAAGAAAATTTGAGTTAGATTAATTATCAATAAATCCTTTCTACTTAATATTAATCTAAATCATTATTTAAAAATCAAATAATTAAGTAAAATCCTTAATTAGTTTAAATATTTTCAAAATAATTTAGATTACTTATCAAATGACCCATTTAAATTCAAAATGTATTAAAACAATACATTTCTAAAAATTAAATTCAAATTCCAATTTATTTAAAGATTCAAATGTTTAATTATTTAAACATTAATTCCAAAAATAATTATAAACCTTAAAATAAAAATGAATGTTTAAACAACATTCATTACTTAAATATAAAAGAAAGATTTACATAACTTACTTGATTAAAATAAATTAAGTTTTGTAACTTGATTGATTATTTCAATTTCAAATTTGAATTAACACTTCATATTTTAATTCAATACTAATGGAAACTAAATTCTTTCAAGTTTTAAAACTTATTTGAAATCAAATTTCATTTTCAACTCTATTTTGAAAACATTTGAATATGTTCATCATTTTTATTTTATTTTTATTTTTTTACAAACTGGTTTTGAAATCAAAATTGTTTCCAAAGAAAATTTGAAAAACTGTTTTTAACTAAATTTTCAAAACCAATTTAAATCTTGTTTAAATCATTTAAATCTTCTCAAAATTTAAAACATACAAAACTTGTTTAAATCAAATTCTGGTTTTTAGAAAACCAAGCCTGAAACTGTTTTAACATTGATTTTAAACTGAAGTTTATCTTGTTTAAATTTAAGATTTCATTTTTTTTCTTTTTAACTTTTGAATTCAAAACTACATTTGAATTCAGATTCAAGTTATACTTGAATCAAATTGCAATTTAAAATATGAATTTTATTTAAAAATTTCTTAAAACTGCAAAACTACCTGGATTTGAAACTGTTTAAATCTTGACCTAAACTGAATTTAAACCTTGTTTAAATTTTAAAATTTTCATTTTTGAAACCTTGAACTCAGAACTTCACTTGAATTCAGTTTCAAGTTAAACATAAATCAAACCCTGCACTAGAATTTGAATTTCATTCAAAAAAAATTTTAAAAAAAAACTGCAAACTCTCTGGTTTAACACCTGAAGCCAACTTACCCGAGAAACTCAACCATTTACTTCGAGTTCTTCAATCCCCTGCTTCGAGTCAGAAGCACATAAACCCGGGGGATGACTTGAGTCAAAAACCCTGCACACCACAGAAGTTCACCAGGACTTCAACTACCCAAACCTGTCATCATCTTGCAATCACATCACCCATCACCAGACCACTTACAACTCCGGCTAATGACTCATCTACAACCCCTCTGCAACATCCCAAATTCCCCTCCTACTCGATGCAACAGAGAGAAGGTGCAGACCCTCAAAACTTCAACACTACATCCCTTAAAACAGTGGTTTTGAAAACCTGGAAACACCCAATCCATATCACCATCTCCAGCCACCATCATCGACACGACCTTGGATATAGCTTCCTTTACACTCCTTCTACAACTTCTCAAATCCCTACTCCACTCGATGCAACATAGAGCATGTGCAAATGCTAAGAACTGTAACACTTAAAATCAGGTTTTTGAAAGCCTGGAAAACCCAAATATCAAAACCTGACAAAAACAAATTTCCAACTCCTCTCTCTCTCTCTCTCTCTCTCTCTGATCATCTATCACCAACTTACCCCATTCTCACCTCAATACACCACTAACATGAAGAACCTAAACACCCAAAATCCACTAGCTTAACAGATTAATCCAAATTTCCATTTTCTGTTTTAAACAGAAATGCTAATTTACACAGCCAACCCTAAAAGATGAAACTTGTTTTAAAATTTATGATTTCTAATATACATTCATGTTATAATCTTGATTAAATAAATTTCAGATGTTTGGTACTTCTCAATTAAACAAAAAAAAAATGTCAGTATGTGTTACAGAGACAACAATTAAATTTTTAATTTAGCTAAATCATGATTTACAAATCTGAATCAATACTAAACATACACATTTTGTTTACATATCAATTCTAACAGAGAACTAAACTCAGAGATAAAGGTTTTCTTTTTAAAATCTTAGTAAAATAAAAATAGAAATAAAACAACATGTATGCAGATTCATAGCATCAGCTACACACATATACATATTTACATATGTATACGCAAAACATCATCACAACACAAGATCAATCCAACAAGCTTACTTTTATCAGATACATGCACAGATTATTTAAAACAACTTTCAATTATGAAGTTATTCATCAAAAATGAAGATGTTGCAGTTCAAATCATAGCAGTTTAATTTGATTTTTACATGACAATTTTGTTGAACTTGAGGTTTAGTATATCACTTAAGCATTTAATTTAAAAGAAGAATATGTTTTTGAAATAGAAGTTTACTCACCTTTAAATTGAAGATGCAGAAACAAACTTAAGTGCAGATTCAATCCAGGAACTTGTTGAAACTGCATGTTGAACCTGGGTGCATTTGATTACGGAAATTGCTTTTCTATCTTGATTGTTGATTGCTTTTATCTTGTTAATGAATGCATGCAGACCCAATTTCAATTGCACAGATTTGCAGATGTTCTACAAATTTGCAGATTTGAAGTGTATGTTTTGCAGAAATTTGAAGTTGAGTGCAGATTTGATTGAAGTTTGTAATTTGCAGATTTGAGGTTGAATGCAGATTTTAAAACATGCATTTGTTGTTTGTATTGGGTTTTGATTTACTGAAATTTTATTTCAGGTTTCAAATGAGAAAAAGTGTTTTTAACAAAATGCATTAGCTATATTCTCTTATCAATAATTTAAACAATGAGATTTAAAACAAATGCCACTTGTACTTATTATGTTAAATGTTTTACAAGTGTCTCTTATGTTTTAAAAAGCTAACACATATGCAATTCAATTATTAAAAGCAATTTCTAACTTATAAATGTATTTGAATTATCTTAAAACATATCTAATTTATTTTGAGCAAGTTACAAATGTTTATTAACACTAGCCTTTAAATAAATACATATACACTATGAACTTCTTTATAAAACTATACATTTTAAATGTTTGTTTAATTATTTTTCAAAATAATATTCTTTATAAAACAAAATTTCAAAAGAAAAGATTTTTAAAAGAAGAAAGATGTTGAGTTTATCTTATTTAAGAAAAACAATTTTTAAAATAAACAAAATAAAATAAACTTTTATTATAAAACAAAATTTAAACTATATTTATTTTTATAAATAAAATAAATGCTCACTTACATTTATGGAAATTATAAGAAAGATTTTTAAAACAAACTTTTGAAAATTTTACAATTTAAATCAAATTAATCAATTTACAATTTATACAATTATATGTATAAATTAGAAAATATCCTTTATTTAATATAAATTAAAATTAAAACCAAATCCTCTATTTACAATGTATAAACATTTATACATTATAAATAAATATTTTTAAATCAGTTAGAAAGATAAATTTATTACTTAAATATTTTTAGCTTTGAAAACAATATCATTTAACAAACTAAATAATTATAAATTTTCAAAAGAGAATTTCAGTTTAAATTAATTTATTAAATCAATATTTCACATTTTAAAATAATTATTAAAGAAATTATTAAATAATTATTGCCTAAATTTTCGGGACATCACATTCTCCATCTCATTTCATATTTCTACAGCCACTTCAATTCTTTTCATTTCGTTTTCCTATATCGTTCGTCCACAAGCTCATATTTTTTTTGGTAGCCTATATTTCCTAAAGCCTTTGTATTAGAAACATGACATTCATTTTGTCCCTCCACCTTTATTTCTTCATTATTAAATAATCTGCCATTTTATTTCTTCTTTTATATTTTGTTTCTCTTGACACCTCGCATACATTTAGTTTAAATTATTCTTTGCTGAAGCTATAATCTCATCAGCAAATTGTTCATGTTTTTAAATTGTTTCTTCATATTTTTTGCCATCGCTTCATTTCCTATGTTTAGATCTTCATTTCAAATCTTCCTGCCCTTGAATCGTTTGATGTGAACTTGAAAATTCAAAAGCTCTCATTTTTGTAAATTCAAAAGCTTTCTTTTATGAAACATGAGTTTCATTTATTTTCATTTTTCCTACATTTCTTGCATACATCTTAGTTTGTTCTTCAATCATTGCATGAAGACTTATCTTGAGAAAAGCGCTAGTATTAAACTTTGTTTATTTTTTTATTAAAACGTGTACCAATTATTATTTTAATAATATTTTTTATAACATGAGTATCTTTTGCATATAAACTTCGATTCATGCATGATTTCTTCTATTGAAATTTTGGGCTTTTATTTGGATTTCAAAATGATTTAAAATCAAAGGTGAGTGTTTTAACCTACTCACAATTACTAAATTATCTTACGTTAGTTAAATTTGATTTATGATGTGATTAGAAATTTAATTGTTGTTTTGTATGTTAAATTGTCATTTTGGTTAAATTTGACTTTTATTGCAATTAATCGTCGTTTAATTTAATATTGAATTTTAATTTGTCAATTTAATACTTGTATTGATTATCGGTTATTTATTGATGTCTGTTTGATTGATTCGTAAGATGATTGTGATGAATGTTTGATTGTTGATATTGGATGACTGGATGTTGTATTTGATATTGTTATAACTGCAAGTTCCCTATGGGTTGAAATAATACATACCCAAATGTTCTATAGATTAGGGAGAAATCATTATGGGTTGAAATGATAGACTCGATCGATTGTATGGATTTTATTTAAATTCGAGATTGCGGTTTGAAATGATATATAATCGTAAAAATTTAAATTGCAGATTGAAATGATAAATATCTGTATCACTTGACCCTAGGGTAGAAAATTATATACGGACACCGGATTGGTTAAATTAAATGATTTTTGAAATCTTTAAATTTTGAGTTCAGTTAACTGATATTTTGAAATGGACATTGATTCACATAAACTAAATTATTTTCAATAATCCATGTGTTCAACATTGAAACTGAAATTGATTTAATGAATGGCTCAAAGGATTTAAATTTGAAAGTCGAATGAATTTATTGGAATTGAGTTACTGAAATGTTTAGATATGACTTTGAAATCCATTTAAACTAATTTGAGTTTTTTTAATTAAATTAAACTATTTTATCAAATTTAAACTATTTTTACTTATTTTAATCTATTATAACCAGTTTAATTCAATTTAATCTATTTTACCTATTATAAACTAATTAAACTTATTTAATCTATTTTAAATCCACTCAATATAATTTAAATCTATATAATCTATATTTAATCTATTAAAATCAATTTAAACTAATTAAGTCAAATTTAAATCTATATAAACCATTCTACACCTATTTGAACTATTTTTAAAACTATATAAAATATTTATAAATAGGTAAACTATTTTCTAAAAATTTAAGACTGTATGAAGTTGAAATATTTATATCTAAATCCTTGATGGTGACAAAACCTAAGTTGGAATTTGGAATTGATAATTTTTGTGAAATAACATATTTAAGTGAATAAGATTATTTTGAAATGAAGAATTAATTAAAAAACTTATCAAAAAAAATTTGAAAGTGAATATGATTTGAAAGTGAATATGATTTGAAATTGAATATGATTTGAAAGTGAGTATGATTGGAAGTGAACATGATTTTGAAAGTGTATATATATTGAAGTGAATATGATTTCGACAGAGATATGATTTGAATTTTGAATATGATATTTTGTTACAAATTGTGAATTGACTTTTCTAAAACATAAAGAACAATTCAATGTGAAATAAGCGGTTGGTTGTTAAAGAGGCCGAGATTGGATATTGTAATACTCTCTACCAATACCGAAAACCACATAAACAACTATGTACGTGGTGGAGATTCCAGTAATGAAGTAGCATGGTTTCGACGAACGATTATGTATGAGGTATTTACATGAACCTGACTCCCGTGAGTCGGCTTGATGTGGTAAAAAAGGAGCTATACCGGGCCAAGTGAGGCCATTCCTCTGATCGGGCACATTTCTTCGATACTATATTCTGACTTTGTGATTGATTCGGTGGCCACCCTTGATTTTGATTTGGGAGTGTGTTCCGAGGTGGGCGGTAGTAGCTGCTATGCGTTATCACTAGTCCGGGAGTACAGTTGGTATATCTACCCTGGCATTGCCTCGAGTGCCATGTCGCGTGCCCTATCGCGCCTTCTATGAATTTGTTTTGTGTCGTAACTATGGAGTTTTCCCTGATAGCCCATATGCGGGTGGAGTTTGCAGTATCTTTATGGACTATGACATTATATAAAATGTGTTAAGGGGGATATGAATAACTCCTTAAAGCTATTTCAATACTTTACTTTACAGTAGACATATTATAATAGCATATTTCACTACATAGTAGATAGTTTAACGGATCTTTAGGAGATGGAAATCTTGAACATCTCTTAAGTTACTGCACTCATGTTAGACACTAGATAGGAGATGTGAAACCTCGTAAACATCTCTGACGCAATCACACTCATATTTACTGTTGATCTAACTTACATAAGATCTTTTAGTTCTGACTCGAGTGTTTTGTCTTTTCAGTTCGCTCAGGTCAGCCTGATCATTTCAGGGTTGAAGACCTTATTTCTGGAGGATGAAGACGAAGATTTGTATTATTATTATTATGTATTACATCTACTCCACTGCCTCATGTTGTTCTATTGCATTTATTTATTTATTCATGTTTATGTAACTCTGATGGTTGTATTGTAAAGAGTAATCAAATGCATTTATAAAATGGCTTCATGAACTGTTATTTTATTATTATAGTTTGTCATTCCGCTGTGAGATTCTGTATTTTTTTTTCTATCTCTTTTTCTTATTAACCCCATAACAATCTGCCCTTTTGAATGATTTGATTTTGACACGCGTGTCAGCTTAAAACGTCCAAAAGGCAAGTCGTTACAAATTAATATAACTTACCTAGAAAAGTTAAATGTTAATGAAAATAAGTAACTGGATAATATAATGTAAATGTAAGGAACAAGATGTCAAAAATGAATCTTGATAAAGGAACTTATAAATGGAAATTGAGTTGTAATAATAAATATTTATACACTTAAGCTATGTTGAAATGTATTGAATAATAATTAGAGGATTATATAAATATGAACTTAAGAACAGTTGAAATTGGATTATAAGTGGAATTAAGTTAAGTGATGTCAAAATGGATTAAATAAACGAGTTAAATAAATAAATAAATTGAAAGAAAAGTTTTGGCAACAAATATTAATAAATTGAAATCAAATCAACTGAATGAAAATACATTGAATTGAAATCAACCAAATGTAAATACAATGAATATTTATTGATTGAATAAAATGGATTGAAAATAAATTTGTTGAATATTAATCAATTTAAAAAAACGAAATTTATATAGTTTTGAATAAATTATTATATTTTTTACTTCAATCCTGTCATTCCTTACTGTTACTTCTATTCTCCTATCCCATTCCTTTTTGGAAACAAAAAGTTTTGACTAGGGGAGGGTGTAAAGACCCGTAAATGTAACGGTTTAAATAACATAATTAAGCGGATTTTTCATAAAGATATAACAATTAAATTTTGTAATGAAAATTTGATATTTGGTATGCGTCTATTTAATCATACCAAATGTCTAATTTTCATTTGAAAATATGAAAGTTAGTTCTATTGTGTAATATTCGGTTTCAACATTTAATCAGTTGAAATTGGATGAAATTAAAATAGTTTTGAAATATGAATATTTTTATATAATAAAAATGTAAACTATTTTTTGAGTGAGCCATCATATTTCGTTTCGTCAAATTTGGACTGCTATTGCCCTATATGTCTTATTTTCGATGAAATAGCAGCAATTTGGCAACTAATATCGACTTTTGATCGGATGATCGTATCACTCCTATCTTTGTACCATTATGTTCGTCTTGTCGTGCTAATCCCCACAGTATATTCATTTGTTTATTTTGGTATCCGATACATGGCAAAATCGGCAAAATGATTAGCCGTATTAGTTTCGTATTTGTGCCTTTTGTGTTCACTCTGTCCATTCATTTGTCCAATCGTGAGAAGATCAATAGATGCTAGACTTTATTATTCTCTGAATTCTACCTCTTAGCTATTAACATTCCCATTTTCAGTTTATATTTTCTTTTCGTTTTCTCTGATATTCTAAAGAGGAAAAAGGTTCCTTCCACCTGAAAACATGACTTGCTCGTATTCCTCCATCTCCAAATTTTCCCCCGTCGCCGTTTTCCCTCCTTTCTTCTTTTCTTCAATCCGATTCAAGAATATATACATAAATGAATTCTCATATATTTTTTGTTGAGAAAAATATATACACAGATCAATTTTGGTTTTGAGAATAGCTTGCCCATGCTTCTTCATTTAACACCCAAAACCATGCTCGTCCATGCCACTCCACCTTCCTTCGCCTACAACTATCGCGCCCATCGACCTCACCCACCAGTTTCCTCCCCTCCCTAATCATCGCAGCCGTATTTATTAAAAAAGTTGGAGCAGCACAATCACAGGCCTCAGCTAGAACCACCTGCCTGTTCACCCATCCACAACGCCACTTCCATCACACGCCAGGGGCCTATTCCGCCTTTGCTCCTCTCTTCCACTTCGACAGTCGCCTTCAACCTGACTCCTCCACTGCCTCACATCCCCTTCATGTCGACCACCTTTTCCCTTCAACTGCCATCTCCACCCGAACGCCCCCCAACCTGAGCACAGATCCGCCACTCAGCAAACTCACACCATCATCTCTAGTCACCTTGCCTCGCTCTGTCGTGTCGTGGTAGGCTCCTCCGCATGAGCTTTGACAAGCAACCTCCTTTTTCCCTTCTTTTATATAATATATATCTAAGCATGCTTATATGTTGCCGAGTCTTTTCCCCTTATATATATATATATATATATATATATATAAATTTATAAAAATCTGCTTATTTCCATCATTCCTTTTCATTCTGCGTTTTTGAAATTTCTTATGTATTCTACATTTATATAAAATTAATTTTTTAGTCATTTATATAAGTTTGTTTACATCTGAGCAATTTTCTTTTATATTTTTATGAAGCTTTTTGGTATAAAAAAAGAGTACTATATATATAAAAGTTTCATCCTTTGCCAGTCGATAAGAGTTTGCACTCTTAGCCTTTCTTTTCTATATATATATATTTTAGCCTGTACCTTTAGTTATATATATATATATATATATATTGATTTTAAAATATATGTGTTTTAAATTAAGCAATTATTTTGTAATACAATATATATAGATTTTTTTTTTTGTATATGGGTTTTGAATCAAATCTTCATTTTTAATGTATATATATATAAATAATTTATTTGTGTTTCAAATAGAATATTGATTTTAAAGAAAATACAAAATATAAGATTTCTATATGAGTACATTTCAGATTTTAAGATTTATATATTTGATTTTTATCAAATCTAATTCACCGCGCTCTGATTTTGGTTTCGCCGCTGTCCATAATTGATCGAGGTAGTTAGTCGTTTGATTTGTCGCTTCGCTGTGTGCTTGTCCTGTTTTCTCTAGCCTCGAAAGGTGAACAATCACTCACGATTAACATTCTTATATTGAGTAAATTTAATTCGATAAAATGACAATTGAAGTATGTTGTTAAATGTGAATTGTTAGTTATTTGATTGTTGAATATAATATGCCATTATCTACAATTGTTCACCTATGACATATGACACCATAACATGTTGTATATATTTATAATATGTTACTGATGATATATGCATGTTGTTGATATGTTATATTTTTGTCGTATTTGTCCTCACTCTGCAAGTTCCCTGTAAGTTTAGAATTCCCTATGGGTTGAAATGACGCATACCCGAACGATCTTGAAGATTAAGAGAAAATCGTTATGGGTTGAAGTGAAAAACCCAAGCGATTTTTATTGATTTTGAAATTTTAGGATTGCGGGTTGAAATGTTATACACACGTAAATATTAAATTATTGCGGATTGAAATGATAAATATCCGTATCACTTGACCATAGGATAGAAAATTATATACAGACACCGTTGGTCTATTTTGAAAAAAAAGCATGCCAAAGTTTGAAAGGAAATATATGGATTTTATTAAATATTGGTTTTTAAATTATAATATAAAGAATTTATTTTAATATATGTGTAAAATTTATGTTTTAAAATTTATGTTTTGGAAATCTTAAATTTATAAGTTAGTTTTGAAAATATAGGTTTTAAGATTTTTCTTATAACTTTATTATTTTAAAAATATATATATAAATATTTAATTTAATATAATTTTATTTAATTAATATATACATTATTTTTAAGTATTTATATAAGAATTTTTTTAAAAAAAAGGATTGAAACTTATTGAATTTGAGATCTTAAAGATAGGATTTTATACCTTGATTTTGATAGAAGGCTATGAAATGAATATTTTCAAATTTAAATAATTTAAAATTTGAATATTTAGTTTGTTTTAAGGTGTAATTGGAGATTTTACTTAATTTTTATTAAAATGATTAAGTGAATATTTTCCAATTTGAATAAATTTAATGTTAAATGTTGAAATATAAATGAAACTTATATTGAAAACGTTTGAATATTTAAACTTTAAATCTTATTGGAATTGAAATGATTGTTCAAACCTGGATTTGAAATCGATAAATTTAAAATGGTTTATTGAGAATTTGAATTGAATAATTAACCCTTTAAATTGAAAGTGTTGAACAGGGATTGATTTAAATTGAATTTTGAATTTCATTGATTTGAATCGACTGGTGGAATTGGATGAAAGAATTCTAATTGGGAAACTATTTCAGTATAAACTCTTTAAATAAATATAAACTATTTTTAATTTACAACTATTTTAATATATAAATTATTTTAATATATAGACTATTGTAATTTATAACTATTTTAATATACATACTATTTTCAATATCTAAACTGTTTAAGTTGGAACGATTATGATTACGGAAGTATTATGATTTCAAACGTGTTATGATTTAAAAAGTGTTACGATTTTGAAAGTGTTGTTATTTTGAATTGTTATGATTCTGGAAATGAATATTATTTAAAGTAAATAATAATATTGAATTGATATGGTTTTGAAATGAATATGATATTCTGATAGGAAGTACGAACTATTTGAAATGAAATGACCACGCTGTGAAATAAGCGTTTGGTTGTTAAAGTGATCGGGATCAGATATTGTCATACTCTCTGCCAATACCGAAAACCACCTTAACAAATGTGTACATGGTGGAGATTACAGAATGAAGTAGGATGGTTTGTTTAACGATCCACACTTCAACCTTTGAAAATCCACATTTAATACATCACCAGTATTCAAATGCCGGAGATTCAAACATTGGAATCCGGTTCGCTGGAGACATAACACATTAGATGATAACAACACAGCGGAAAAAAATGAATTTCATTGGTATACAACATGGATAGAACATTCTACAACAAGAGACCAAACATTATCAGAGCCATGAATATATATATATATACACACATATATATATATATATAACGCAACAGTGGAAAAATAACATCAATAGGGTCTTCCAAGAGAGAGAGTACAATACACTGCATCTTCATTTCTAAAGCTCTAAACCAAAAAGCTCAAAAACCAAAGACTTCAAAGACTTCAGAATCCACATCTACTTAGCTCCAGAACCTACTGATAAGATAACCTGAATCTAGGCTACCCGTGCGGAAAAGTAAGGGCACCCAGAGTTTAGAAAAGGAAACAATAAACTCCGAGTCGGTCATGAGAGTGGTGTGAGAAACATAAAACAGTTATTTGTGCCAAAAGAAAAGAAAAACAAATCCGTTCATGATTTTTGGAAAATGAAACTACCATAAGGTCACCAGGCACACACTCAAATGCAATCGCACACATGGGGAGGTTTCTCCTTATTGTAGTCAAACATGCTAGATACGTAAAAATCCTTTTGATATTATTTTTAGTGCATAGTGCGGAAAAACATTTTTGCAAGTATAATATTAATCTTAGCCAACATACGTACCATTATAGTATACCTACTATAGCTACCAGAAATGGCAGGCTCTACAACTAAAACCGTAAAGGAATTGTATTGTTTGTTTGGATTTCCAACAAATGACCAAGGCTAAGGAACTTCCATTATCCGAATGGGTACGCCTCTGGAGAGACGTCCTGAGAACCTAACTGGATCTCGGCCAACACAAGGCCGGTTTACCTCTGTAACTAGGTAACTAACTGTCATGAGTATGCCATCCCCCGATCGTAACCGACCTTTACCGAGGTGCCTTAACAAACAACAACCACATAAGTAAAATATCTAGGCTCCATACCAGAATACCACTTTTATCCAAAGGAAATGACCATACCCTGAGGGTCGTGAACCCATAATCTTGCTGCATCCTTTCCTGTTTCGACCATTCCCGGGGTGTGAGGTTCGATGAAGTCTCATCCCACAAAGCTACGCTTTACACAAAAGCCATGCTTCGATCAACCAATGCTCAGGACTTAGCATGCCATATTACCAAATTTGGAATATATCACTAGTAACCATCAACTACATAACCTCTGAGCTCGTATGTCTTAGAGAAAGGTGTTAAGCTAAGAGAATAAATTCTCCGCCACCAACAGAAATGTATTTGATAGAAACCAGCTTTACATCTCAAAGTGTAATGTCGGACATACAACCATACAAGTCCATCCTGGGTCTGAATGTAACCGAAGGCACTTGGTCCAATTAAGGAAAGAAGTCCTTGCAAATTCGGATATCCCCTAATCACGTCCGGACTCCCTATCACATAAGGCAATCTCTATACCGGAGCAACTCGGTGCAGAGAAAATCAACAGGAAATCCTTTCATTTTCAAAAATATCTGGTCTTCAACCACCATCTTCAAATGTAATTCTATTCCATCATATCATTATTCGAAATGGTTTTATGACTTAATGTCCTCCCCCGTCCTTTCCAAATAATGAGCGCTTATTTTAAAACACGTGGATACAAATTTCCGTTTTTTATCTTTTAAACAAAAGATCTACCTTTAAGATCCGATGTGGTTTTCGGATAACCATTTGGAATCCGATTCCCGGTCTCATCGAAATTCAAATGCCGTCTTCAAGGCCAAGTTGTTTAAGTAAACAATTTTAATTCAATTCAGAAGTTAATATTCACATAGCAATTCATCACGGATAAATAACTTACATTTATCACAGCTCAATCCAAAGCAATTCATATCACAAAATATTACATATCAGAGATATCAAACAATTCGAGGCATTCAATATAATCCAATCATCCATAAGCAAGATTAATTAGTTGTTAAATTCCTAATTAATTCAATTTAATCTCCAGATAAATTAAATTAATTACTTTAAAATCCTGCTTAATTAACATTAATTAATTACAAACTATTTCTTATTATTTTAATTAATTAATGAAAATTAATTAGTCATCCTTAATCATCCATCTTAATTAATTATCCTTAATTACTTACATTAATTAGTTATCCCTTAATTAATCACATAAATTAATTAACCTTAAATTTGTTACATTAAGTAATTAACCCTTAAGTAATTATATTAATTAATTATCCTTTAATCATAAATTAATTAACCTTTAATCAACCTTTATTTTATTCATTAATTAACCCTTAATTATTAATTAACCCTTAATCATTAATTAATTAACCTTTAATCATCAATTAATTGACCATTAATTATCAATTAATTATCCTTTAATTAATAATTAATTAAACTTTAATTAGTTTCAATAAGTAGTTATCCTTTAATTACTTAAGTTAATTAATTATCCTTTAATTACTTACATTAAGTAATTATCCTTTAAGTAATTAATTAATTATCCCTTGATTACTTACATTAATTAATTAACCTTTAATTAATTAATTATCCTTTAATTACTTTCATTAAGTAATTATCCTTTAAGTACTTAATGTAAGTAATTATCCTTTAATTACTTACATTAAATAATTATCCTTTAAGTAATTATCCCTTAATTACTTACATTAATTAATCAACCTTTAATTAATTAATTATCCTTTAATTACTTGCATTAAGTAATTATCCTTTAAGTAATTAATTATCCTTAAATTAATTACATTAATAAACTAACCTAAATTAATTAATTAATTAATTTCAAACCATTTATACTTATTAAAATTAATTATTGACATTAATTAATTATCCTTTAATCACTTAAGGCCTAAATTAATCTAAGATAAACCATTTATCTTAATTAATTACCTAATTATCATTTAAATCCTATTTAATAAACCTTTGAAATAAATTTATTATTAACATACAAAATCACTTGAGACCTTATGATTTATTATAAGCTTAAAACATTTATTTTATTAACAACCTAATATATAATTATTCCAAATCAAAACTTTTGAATTTATAATTTATATTATTGAAACTTGATCAACACCTCTTTGCTTTGAAAACTTGTTTAATAACTACTTTGAAACTTGTTTAGAAATTTGCTTGAAAACTTATTCTTTTTTTTCTTTTTGTTTTCTTTTGCTTTTAAAACATGTTCACTACAAAATAAAACCCGAGCCCATAGCAAAAATATCCGAGCCAAATTACAAAATTCCCGAGTCAAACCTCAAGTCACTTCTTCTTCTTTTCCTTTTTCTTTTTAACTTTGTTTTGATTTAAATTTGAAAAGTGGAATCTCACTCGTGACCTACCCGATACAACATTCTAGCCACAACATCATTTCCCCAAGATCAAAGCCGAGTCCTCTCCTTCTCCTCAAATTCTCTGACACATAAATACACGCGAGCACGTGCAGGTCATACGTCGACGTTCTGATCATCGCCGCCATCGCCAGCACATCGTCTTCGACCTCCTCTCTCGATTCTGACCATCAAACCCTCGAGTCGAACACGATAACGAAATCGAGCTGAAATGACCCCCACCTGGACCAAATCCGATCCAAAGATTTGCCATACGCCACCTCCTTCGACCATTTGAAAACTCACCAATCTACCCAAACCTTCTCCACTGTCCAACGCTTTGTCTCCCCCACCTCTTGTCGAGTCCGATACAGCCACATCGTCGAAATCGTCTCTGAAACATCATCGACCAAAACAGTCGATAAACCCTAGATCGCCATCGCTAGGGCACACCGACGATCTAAAAATCCTCCTGCCATTTTTCCCTTGACCCCTGATCTTCACACTACCTCCAGCAACGGACACAAAAGATTGTTTTTTTTAAAGATTGTTTACTCACCTATTTATGAAAGAAACAAAGAGCCTGGAAATGATTTTGATCTTTGATTGTTGACCTGTATTGCAACTTGAATTTGATTTGCTTGATTGTTGATCTGATCTATAGCTTTAGGTTTGAAGTTTGTAAAAGATTTGTTTGCTTAGTTGAAATCTTTGCTTTGCATTTGTTGTTTGCTTCAGGCTTGAGTTTTGTAAAAGTTTGATTTTCTTTTCTAGTTTTTTTTTAAGTTTCCAGGTTTGTTTTTAAACATATAAAAGAAAAATGAGAGAGGAGTGTAGATATATATATATATATATAACCTTGTTTACTTATTTTTAAAAATAAAAGAAAATAAAAAATGTGACACTTGTTATTTCATATTATGATTAAGCTAACACTTGTTTAATGCATGTTAAAATCAACTTACAAATGTTTAATGCATGTTATAACTTTTTACACTTATCTTTTTGCATGTTACTAATGTTTTTATATAATTTATATTATATTATATTTTAGTTATATATATATATATGTTTTATGTTTAATTTTTTTATATATATACACAAACTATATTTATTTCATGTGTAAGAAAGCATATAAACCTTTTTATCAATTCTTATTTCAACTAAAGCTATAATACTTTTTAATTTGCATGCCTTTATGATTAAATATGTTTTTATATAATTTTATATTATTTTTTTCTATTTTTTATTAAATACATTTCGTTTTATTTATATATTTATAACTTTAAAGAAAATGATTAAAAATCTAATTATACATTAATAAATATATATATTTATATTAGAATTTAACCCTTAAATAGCTTTTGAAAATTATTATATTAAATTCAAATTACAACTTCCAAATCACAATACATATATATATATATATATATGTATATATATATATATGTATATGTATATGTATATGTATGTATGTATGTATGTATGTATCTGTATGTATATTATGTATATTTGTTTTTAAATATAGAGTTTTTGAATCCAATTTATTCTTAAGATATTTATTTTTGAATTTCAAATCAAAATTCTATTTACAATCTATTTATATATATAAACAAACACTTATCTCATTTTTTTTGGAAAAATTCAAATTAATTCACAAATTAATTCTAAAAATTATATTAATTACTAAATTAAATTTGGCTTAAAAACGGGATCGTTACAAATTGCACCCTTAAGAAAATTTCATCCTCAAAATTTGAAAGCAAAAGATAATCCCAAAGCTTTTATTTCAAGCAATTCAAAAGCATATACTAACAACCAAAGCAAACAATTCATTTAAACAAACATTCCTAACTATCCCGACACAAATCCGGATAGGCTTTCCTAATAATATCTAGAGTTTCCTAGGTACAATCTTCTGCAATTCTCAACGGATGAAATACTTGAGCTAGGTCCATCTTGGAAAAGAATCAAGCATCATGCAATTGATCGAACAAGTCGTCGATTCAGGTAAAGGAAATTTATTCTTAAGGGTTAACTTATTAAGATCACGATAGTCTACGCACAATCTCAAAGATCCATCTGACTTGGCTATAAATACTACAGCTGAACCCCAACTGGAACGACTAGGTGGTATAAATCCTTTCTCCGGTAAATCTTGGGTTTGCTTAACTGGCTCTACTTTTTCCTTGATTCCATCCTACGACTTGCATGCACAGCTGGTCGGGCATTGGGAACCAAGTCGATTCTAAATTCGATTTCCCTATGCAGAGGTAAAGACTTAACTTCTTCAAATACGTCAGGAAATTTTCAAACAATAGGTATGGATTTCAAACTCAGGTCGGGATACCTTAAAGTAAACATTAGCTTGTCCCTCTTCGGACTTGGATCCTCACAAGAAATCACAACAAAATTCCCAAGTTTGTTTTTGACCGAAATTGTTTTATTGATACAATCTAATTTAGCTTCATATTTTGTTAACCAATTCATTCCAAGTAAAATCTCAAATGCATTAAAGTCAAGAACGAAAAGGCTGATAGGAAACTGATTATGAGAATATGAAATAGGAATCTTTCTACAAGGTAAACAAAGATTCGCAGGGCCTCCTACCGGGTTCTTTACACAAATAGGTTCGTTTGCAAATTCGGGTTCAAGATTTAACTCTTCCTCTATTTGCTGGGAAATAAAACTATGCGTGGCTCCAGTGTCAAATAGAACTCTAACGATTTTATCATAAATAAGCAGCAAGGTAATCTTCTTGATACATCTTGGAAATACTAGCGGGAGGCATATACCACTGCTCAAATACTTACTTGAATCTATCCCATGTAAACTCATCCTCCGATTCGGGCAAAGTAATTGTCTCCCACCATACCAAGGCTTCTTCCTAGAGCTACCAGGAAGCCATCAAAGGATTGAAATTGGATAATGATCAAAGGAGGTTGATGGGAAAAGTTATTCCTTCCATTTCTATTGTTGTAGAATTTCGACCATTTGTAGTGGTACTCCCCCTTCCCCTACCTTGCCCTCTTCTTGCACTCATTCTCACTATCCGTAAATAGTAAGAAAATTGATTTAGGCCTACGGACGAGATATCTTAGGGAATATACTCATTCTAGGGCATTTCTAACCCTATCTCTAATGAGTCGCCTAATGAGTTATACTCCAAAGCTAAAGTTCTTACTCAACCTTTGGTGCCACATGTAACGACGCGCACTTCAACCTTCGAAAATCGGCATCTAATACATCACCCGTGTTCAAATGCCGGAGATTCAAACGTTGGAGTCCGGTTTGCTGGAGTCATAACACATTAGATGATAACAACACAGCGGAAACAAAATGACTTTCATTGATATATAACATGGATACAACATTCTACGACAACAGACCAAACATCATTAGAGCCATGAATATATATAACACAACAGCGGAAAAATAACATCAACAGGGTCTTCCAAGAGAGAGATTCCAACACACTACATCTTCATTTCCAAAGCTCCAAAGCAAAAATGTAACAACCCGCATATTTATCGATTTTATATTTAAATATTTTATTTAAATATTTTATCGTTCGTCGGATTTTGGTCCGAAAAGCTACTTTTTGCAAACAGTCGAATTGGGACTCGAGACCACCCCCATTGAGTTCAAAATGACGTTTGCGACCTTTTTGAGTATAAACTTCGATATGTTTGGAGATAGTAAAATTTTGACTTTTTTCACTTAGGGTTTGGTTTGGGCTGAGCCCAATAACCCCACTTATGTATTCAGTCCCAACCCCTTATCCTCTTCATTCCTTCATAATTTCCTTATACATTCAAGCTTCATCAAAAATGGGGGAAGAGAAAAAGAATTAGGAAATCCTAAGCCCTAGTTTCCATTAGCAAATCCATCTTCTAGCTCCAAACACAAGAGAACCCATTGGTAAGCTTCCTCTTCATCTTCTCCAACTAATTCTCTCTTTAATTTCAGAAATTTCCTAAACCTAATTTAGGAAATGTTTCTCTTTTAAGCTTAGATTGAAGCTTCTTGAGTTGTTATTGAAGAGGAATTGATCTTAGCTTGCTTTCAAGCTTCTTCTTCTATTGTTTGGGTTCAAAGGTGAGATTTTTATCTCACATCTATGCTTATAATTATCTTTGATTGTTAGGTATGAATTCCTAACACTTATTCTTGTGCAATTGCTTTTGGTTTGGATTGATTTGGTGAATATTCCAATTTTTAGTGTTTTGGGTTCAATTCCTTAAAAATCATAGCTTTGATCTTTGATCATGTTTTTGGAGATGCATCGAAGAGCTTATAGGGCCGGGTAGTCGATTGGCATAATCCCTTAGCGCCGTTGCTCGAGTGAATGCAATTTGGTCGAGGTTGGACCTCAATTGGATGGACTGGGAGGGGACTGGCAACAGGTCCGGTCGACCGAGCTCTGTAGCCGGCCGACCGACTTGCTGCCAAGTGCATAAGCACTTCTCTGTTTAAGGTTCGGTCGACCGAGTACAGGGTTCGGCCGACCGACCTGTTTCTCGAGAAATTTTGAGAACAGGGTCCGGTCGACCGAGCTCTGTAGCCGGCCGACCGACCTGCTGCATTTTTGCCTGTTTCGCCTAGTTGTTTGAATTTCCGACTTTAATCAATTTGTGTTGTTTCCTATGTGTTGTTATCATTTGTTATGACTTTGATGACTCCTTTTTAGGGATTTTTGAATATCCATTTTGATGGATTCTTTATCGGTTTCGTTGGATTTTTATTCACATCTTCGTATGTGAATTTTAGTGATTGATTGTTCCTACAATCTTCTTTGTGATTTGTCACCTTAAAAATATAAAGGTTTTCTATACTAGTAGTAAATATCAAAACTCTTTCTTCAAATGATTTCCACACTATTTTATTACAAAGCTCATTTTCTTAAACCGTTTTCCAATCTATTAGTATATACAAGCCTTTGCCTCACTCGTATGAGAAATCTAATTAAACGGCTTAGTAAAATGAGTGGTATGAAACACTTGCGTTTACTTCGTCGGTTAATTCTTGGACTTGTTCGATTGAAACTCTTGTGACAATTTTCTAGTGGAGATCTACAATTTGTTCGTAAATATTTAAGTTAAGCTAGTGGTTATGGGACATGAAGCTAAGCTCATATATTTACTAGCTTACTGTAATCGACACTTCTCTTTCATCATGACGATCATTTTATGTTTTAGACGAGCATTGTGCAATGTCTTTTTGATTTGGTTCATCGGATGTCACGCTGTACGACGTCGTTGTTCCCTTAGATTGTTATTTGGTTCATCGGATGTCACGCTGTACGACGTCGTTGTTCCTTTTGATTTTGATTTGGTTCATCGGATGTCACGCTGTACGACGTCGTTGTTCCCTTAGATTGTTATTTGGTTCATCGGATGTCACGCTGTACGACGTCGTTGTTCCCTTTGATTGTGTTTTGGTTCATCGTTTGTCACGCTGTACGACGTCGTTGTTCCCTTTGATTGTGATTTGGTTCATCGGATGTCACGCTGTACGACGTCGTTGTTCCCTTTGATTGTGTTTTGGTTCATCGGATGTCACGCTGTACGACGTCGTTGTTCCCTTTGATTGTGATTTGGTTCATCGGATGTCACGCTGCATGACGTCGTTGTTCCCTTTGATTGTGTTTTGGTTCATCGGATGTCACGCTGTACGACATCGTTGTTCCCTTTGATTGTGATTTGGTTCATCGGATGTCACGCTGTACGACGTCGTTGTTCCCTTTGATTGTGATTTGGTTCATCGGATGTCACGCTGTACGACGTCGTTGTTCCCTTTGATTGTGATTTGGTTCATCGGATGTCACGCTGTACGACGTCGTTGTTCCCTTTGATTGTGATTTGGTTCATCGGATGTCACGCTGTACGACGTCGTTGTTCCCTTTGATTGTGATTTGGTTCATCGGATGTCACGCTGTACGGCGTCGTTGTTCCCTTTGATTGTGATTTGGTTCATCGGATGTCACGCTGTGCGACGTCGTTGTTCCCTTTGATTGTGATTTGGTTCATCGGATGTCACGCTGTACGACGTCGATGCTCCGAATTATTTGATTTCTGGATTTCGTGTGTTGAATTCTGGAATTTATGTTTCACCAACTTTTACGATTGGCATTGGTATATATGTCATTTATTGTGGCTTGGTGAATGAAATTAGGAGTATGACATTCCTTTTTTATCTTTGAGAAGATCTTTGCGATATTGATTAATCTCTTATTGATTTTTCAATTACTTATTTATCACAGCTTGGCATTGTGATTATTATACGTTTTGTCATATTTCTTATTCTTTATCATTTCATCTGATATTTATAGCTAGACTGATCCGTTTATTATTTTCTTCTTAAATAATACTCGGGTCAGACTGAGATATTACAGGTGCTTCCTTATGGCTTCCTATCTGGAACCATCTTCTGACTTTTGGCTAACTACTTAGATTAGTAGTTTTTTTGTTGTATACATTTGAGATACAGACTCTATGATGTATACTTATTCTTTTGTCTAGCACTTGTATCTATTCTTTTTGATATTGTGGATCTTGTTAGACCACTACTCTGATGAACACTTTTATGTGTTATATATATTCATATCTATTTCCGCCCTTGTGATATGAATTATCTGTGACTGATTTGTGTTATGTTTATTTCTATATTTGTTTCCGAAGAACTTTATAGCCACTGTGTAGTAGCTTTGATTTTGTGTCGGTATGTCGGATTTCCTCTTGAGATGAAAAGTTATATTTTTATCTGGTATATCGGTACTCGCACAAAGCAATTATATAGATGGTCGCTCCTCAACAGCCTTATTCTCCGTGCTAGTCGGCAGCATTACTCCGTAGTGTTCTTGACTAGCATGGGTATAGAGGTGGGGCGTCACAGCTTGGTATCGGAGCCAAACTTCAGAACAATGTAGAATAATATAACAAGGATCATCGTCCTAAGTCTTTCTTAGGAGTCGTGCTTTAGGATTTAATTCGAGTCTTCGTACCGATTCATCCTATTTTCTTTATGATTCCTTGTTTTATCAATCAAGTTTGATTGAAATTTATTTTGAGAATAACTTTTTCCTCTTCTTTCTTTCTTTTTTCAAAGAA
This sequence comes from Allium cepa, assembly GCA_030765085.1. NCBI lineage: Eukaryota > Viridiplantae > Streptophyta > Magnoliopsida > Asparagales > Amaryllidaceae > Allium > Allium cepa. The sequence continues at coordinate 907,058,432 of CM060931.1, read as the reverse complement.
GAGAAATGGTTAGACCTGGCCATCCCAGCGCCGGTCAATCTAGTGCTACTCCCCTGGATGGAGTATTTATGTCTGCCCAGCAGCTTCTAGATCTTGTTAAGAACGCTCAAGCTGCAGGACCCAATCCTGTGCCTACTCGTCCTAGATCCGGTTTTGCACGCTTGTGCAGAGACTACACCGATTTGGGTGGAAGGCCATTCAAGGGATCCGAGAGTGTTATAGAAATTCAAGCTTGGCTCAAATCATGCGATCGCATCTTTTCTCGCATGAACCTTATTGACCTTCATCGAGTCCAAGTGGCTTCTAGCATGCTCCAAGAAAGAGCGTTAGATTGGTATGAGCTCCTAATTTCTGAAATCGTTGAAGCGGATCTCACTTGGGAGCAATTCCGGGAAAGATTCGAATCGAAATTTGTGCCGGAGGCTGAAAAAGTAACTTTGGCCCGGCGTTTTATTGACCTTGTTCAGGGTGGATCTTCTGTGACAGACTATGTCGCATCTTTCGAATCTCTTTCCAAATACGGGGTTGAATACATTAACACCCCATTGAAGAAAAATCATAGATTTGTTTATGGCTTGAATAAGAATCTTAAGAAGCCATTACTCCTGAAACTTGAGGTTTCATTTGATCAGCTTATTGATATCGCTCTTCGTCTTGAAGAGGCCGATAGAGAAAGCGATATTGAAGTCGTGCGTGCCAAACAAAACTTCAACAACAACATGAAGAGGCCTATTAAATTCGGAGGCCCCATTCCCAACAAGAAGGGGAGGCAAGAAACCCCGGTAGCAAAAGCTCCTACCTCTAGTCGTGGGCAATGCTACAATTGTGGTTCCACGGACCACTATGCAAGGGAGTGCCCGAAACCTCTCTTTTTCCGTTATTGCAAAAGTTCGGGTCATCTTATATCTTCGTGTCCCAAGCGTCAAAGCAAGAGAGAGGGAAAGCTGCAAGCCCCTAGCAACTCTTCTCTTGGTCAAGTTATTTTACATTCAATCCTTGATGGCATTGTTTTATTTCGTGATCTTCTTACTTGAGTTCTTTTTGATATGGGTTCCATCTCACTATTTTATATCAAAAGAACTTGTTGATTCTTTTTCTTTAAACATTTATGGGCTTGATGACTTCTTTGAGGATTGTGAATCCGGATTAGTGGATCCGCAACACTCGATTTGTCTTTATTGATGTCGAAATTATTTTATGTGATTTTTCTGCCCGAGCCGATTTTTACTTAGGCTTCGGAATTTACTTTTGTAAGGATTGGCTTAATTATTATGAGGCCATATACTTTTTCCCATGTGGACTATTCATCTTCGACATTTTCAACCTGTTAAGCAGATTTCTATTTTTCCTTTATAATTTTGATTCCAACTTGATGGCATCATTTTATTCCTTAAGCCCACTTATAAGGAAAGTGTTATTTCTCTCATTCATGTAGTTTGAGAAATTTTCCGGTATTTTTGAGTTTGTCTTAGGATTATCACCTAAGAAATCTTTTGTGTGGTGTTAAGGTCTTTCTAGTTCGACCTTGCCACCGATTTTCATTTGGCTACGAGTTGCGGGAATTAGCATTTCCGCCTACCGCATTCCGCACTCGTTATGATTCTTATGAATGACTTATTTTGTCATTCAGTTTGTCCAGCTTATTTCATCCATTTTAGGTATCGAGCATTCTATCGAATATTTCGATGAGACCATTCTTGTATTTATTGATTTTGGATGAAAATAGTAATTTAAAATTTGTGCAAATCTTTTCCATAAGATTTATTTATAAGTATAATTGGATTTTGATCTTAAACGAGCAAAGACTATTCTCAAAACTTTTAAGAGATATTTTCATCATATAGAAGATGATTTTGTGATTGTATTGCCCGTTGGGTGCTTTAAGAATTCTGGTCGATGCGCTTGATCAACGTTATCGATAAGAATCTCCTAAACTCTTTGATGAGACAATCAGACACGATATATTGACTTGTAAAATGTAAATTTTTGTACAAATATTTTTACATTGAGATAATTGTGATTTTGAAAGTTTTAACTTTTCGGGAAAGAGGATTATTTAAAAGAACTCTTCCTTTCGATGCTCTTATTCTTGTGATTCCTGAAGGGGAACCAAGACTTTGCTATTTGTACCGATACTAGTCGTATTGGTTTGGATGCCATTCTCTTGCAAAGGAGAACGTGCTATCACTTGTGCTTCTAAATCATTATAGCTTATCGAGACTCGATATGCCACTCATGATCTAGTGCTCGCGGCTATTGTTTCTATTTTTGGAATTTGGCATCATCACATTTGGATGAGAAATTTGTTCTCTACCTCGATCATAAATCTTTGGAATATTTATTTTCTCATAAGGAACTTCATGTTGACTCGAGTTCCTAGCATCTTATGATCTTGATATTCTTTTATTCCCGAAAGGGAAATCGTGTTGCCAACGCGCTTTGTCGTAGGCAACAAGTTGTTGATTCTTTGATGTTGTCGGAATAGAATTTTCTTTTTATCAAGTTCATCGGGCGTTTTGATGTACTTCGTTTTATTGAGTTTCATCTCATCTCTTTTATGGACCAGCGTCCGATGTTCTTTTATGGTGTTCGGTTCATCGGGGATATTGTTATTTTACTACATCGTTGTTCCGGTTTATCGGTTCATTGGACGTACCGTTTGTGTACTACGTCGGTGTTCCGAAATTATTTAGGCTTTGGTTCATTGGGCGTACCGTTTTTGTACTACGCTGATGTCCCAAATTATTTGAGTTTCTAGTTTCTCGGGCGTACTGTTATTATACTACGTCGTTGCACCAGCTCAATTTTCTGATATTCATGACGTTTTCTCACGTCTTTCTTCTACGGAAATGCATTAGGGATTCCCATTTTTATTATTGAGCCAAGTGTTATTGAAGAAATTGAAGTTTCACCCAATTTGATTTTTGAGCAACTTTCTATTCGCATCGTTGCTTCGGAGGTTGGGCGTCTTCGAAAAAAGATGTTCTTCTTGTGAAAATTCTATGGTTCTCAAATCCCAAGGATTTCTCTTGGGAAATCTAGAGAATTCATCGAGCAATCCCGTTCGTGCTAACTCTTTCGTGCTCTTTATGGTGAACTTCCTATTTCAAATTTTCTTTTGTGTTGATATGCTTCTGTGGTTGTTACTTCTTATTTTCCTCTTAAGTATTGCGAGGACGCAATTTCTTTAAGGAGGGGAGTCTGTAACAACCCGCATATTTATCGATTTTATATTTAAATATTTTATTTAAATATTTTATCGTTCGTCGGATTTTGGTCCGAAAAGCTACTTTTTGCAAACAGTCGAATTGGGACTCGAGACTACCCCCATTGAGTTCAAAATGACGTTTGCGACCTTTTTGAGTATAAACTTCGATATGTTTGGAGATAGTAGAATTTTGACCTTTTTCACTTAGGGCTTTGGTTTGGGCTGAGCCCAATAACCCCACTTATGTATTCAGTCCCAACCCCTTATCCTCTTCATTCCTTCATAATTTCCTTATACATTCAAGCTTCATCAAAAATGGGGGAAGAGAAAAAGAATTAGGAAATCCTAAGCCCTAGTTTCCATTAGCAAATCCATCTTCTAGCTCCAAACACAAGAGAACCCATTGGTAAGCTTCCTCTTCATCTTCTCCAACTCATTCTCTCTTTGATTTCAGAAATTTCCTAAACCTAATTTAGGAAATGTTTCTCTTTTAAGCTTAGATTGAAGCTTCTTGAGTTGTTATTGAAGAGGAATTGATCTTAGCTTGCTTTCAAGCTTCTTCTTCTATTGTTTGGGTTCAAAGGTGAGATTTTTATCTCACATCTATGCTTATAATTATCTTCGATTGTTAGGTATGAATTCCTAACACTTATTCTTGTGCAATTGCTTTTGGTTTGGATTGATTTGGTGAATATTCCAATTTTTAGTGTTTTGGGTTCAATTCCTTAAAAATCATAGCTTTGATTTTTGATCATGTTTTTGGAGATGCATCGAAGAGCTTATAGGGTCGGGTAGTCGATTGGCATAATCCCTTAACGCCGTTGCTCGAGAGAATGCAATTTGGTCGAGGTTGGACCTCAATTGGATGGACTGGGAGGGGACTGGCAACAGGTCTGGTCGACCGAGCTCTGTAGCGGGCCGACGACCTACTGCCAAGTGCATAAGCACTTCTCTGTTTAAGGTTCGGTCGACCGAGTACAGAGTTCGGCCAACCGACCTGTTTCCCGAGGAATTTTGAGAACAGGGTCCGGTCGACCGAGCTCTGTAGCCGGCCGACCGATCTGCTGCATTTTTGCCTATTTCGCCTAGTTGTTTGAATTTCCAACTTTAATCGATTCGTGTTGTTTCCTATGTGTTGTTATCATTTGTTATGACTTTGATGACTCCTTTTTAGGGATTTTTGAATATCCATTTTGATGGATTCTTTATCGGTTTCATTGTATTTTTATTCACATCTTTGTATCTGAATTTTAGTGATTGATTGTTCCTACAATCTTCTTTGTGATTTGTCACTTTAAAAATATAAAGGTTTTCTATACTAGTAGTAAATATCAAAACTCTTTCTTCAAATGATTTCCACACTATTTTATTACAAAGCTCATTTTCTTAAACCGTTTTCCAATCTATTAGTATATACAAGCCTTTGCCTCACTCGTATGAGAAATCTAATTAAACGGCTTAGTAAAACGAGTGGTATGAAATGCTTGCGTTTACTTCGTCGGTTAATTCTTGGACTTGTTCGATTGAAACTCTTGTGACAATTTTCTAGTGGAGATCTACAATTTGTTCGTAAATATTTAAGTTAAGCTAGTGGTTATGGGAAATGAAACTAAGCTCATATATTTACTAGCTTACTGTAATCGACACTTTTCTTTCATCATGACGATCATTTTATGTTTTAGACTAGCATTGTGCAATGTCTTTTTGATTTGGTTCATCGGATGTCACGCTGTACGACGTCGTTGTTCCCTTAGATTGTTATTTGGTTCATCGGATGTCACGCTGTACGACGTCGTTGTTCCTTTTGATTTTGATTTGGTTCATCGGATGTCACGCTGTACGACGTCGTTGTTCCCTTAGATTGTTATTTGGTTCATCGGATGTCACGCTGTACGACGTCTTTGTTCCTTTTGATTGTGTTTTGGTTCATCGGATGTCACGCTGTACGACGTCGTTGTTCCCTTTGATTGTGATTTGGTTCATCAGATGTCACGTTGTACGATGTCGTTGTTCCCTTTGATTGTGTTTTGGTTCATCGGATGTCACGCTGTACGATGTCGTTGTTCCCTTTGATTGTGTTTTGGTTCATCGGATGTCACGCTGTACGACGTCGTTGTTCCCTTTGATTGTGATTTGGTTCATCGGATGTCACGCTGTACGACGTCGTTGTTCCCTTTGATTGTGATTTGGTTCATCGGATGTCACGCTGTACGACATCGTTGTTCCCTTTGATTGTGATTTGGTTCATCGGATGTCATGCTGTACGACGTCGTTGTTCCCTTTGATTGTGATTTGGTTCATCGGATGTCACGCTGTACGACGTCGTTGTTCCCTTTGATTGTGATTTGGTTCATCGGATGTCACGCTGTACGACGTCGATGCTCCGAATTATTTGATTTCTGGATTTCGTGTGTTGAATTCTGGAATTTATGTTTCACCAACTTTTACGATTGGCATTGGTATGTATGTCATTTATTGTGGCTTGGTGAATGAAATTAGGAGTATGACATTCCTTTTTTATCTTTGAGAAGATCTTTGCGATATTGATTAATCTCTTATTGATTTTTCAATTACTTATTTATCACAACTTGGCATTGTGATTATTATACGTTTTGTCATATTTCTTATTCTATATCATTTCATCTGATATTTATAGCTAGACTGATCCGTTTATTATTTTCTTCTTAAATAATACTCGGGTCAGACTGAGATATTACAGGTGCTTCCTCATGGCTTCCTATCTGGAACCATCTTATGACTTTTGGCTAACTACTTAGATTAGTAGTTTTGTTGTTGTATACATTTGAGATACAGACTCTATGATGTATACTTATTCTTTTGTATAGCACTTGTATCTATTCTTTTTGATATTGTGGATCTTGTTAGACCACTACTCTGATTAACACTTTTATGTGTTATATATATTCATATCTATTTCCACCCTTGTGATATGAATTATCTGTGACTGATTTGTGTTATGTTTATTTCTATATTTGTTTCCGAAGAACTTTATAGCCACTGTGTAGTAGCTTTGAGTTTGTGTCGGTATGTCGGATTTCCTCTTGAGATGAAAAGTTATATTTTTATCTGGCATATCGGTACTCGCACAAAGCAAATATACAGATGGTCGCTCCTCAACAGCCTTATTCTCCGTGCTAGTTGACAGCATTACTCCGTAGTGTTCTTGACCAGCATGGGTATAGAGGTGGGGCGTCACAAAATAGCTCAAAAACCAAAGACTTCAAAGACTTCAGAATCCATATCTACTTAACTCCAGAACCTACTGATAAGATAACCAGACTCTAGGCTGCCCGTGTGGAAAATTAAGGGCACCCAGAGTTCAGAAAAGGAAACAATAAACTCCGAGTCAGTAATGGGATTGGTGTGAGAAACATAAAATAGTTATTTGTGCCAAAAGAAAAGAAAAATAAATCCGTTCATGCTTTTTGAAAAATGAAACTACCATAAGGTCTCCCGGCACACGCTCAAATACAATCGCACACATGGGGTAGGTTTCTCCTTGTAGTTGTCAAACATGCTTGTCACGCGAAAATCCTTTTGATATTATTTTTACTACATAGTGTGAAAAAATATTTTTGCAAGTATAATATTAATCTTTGCCAGCATACGGACCATTATAGTATGCCTACTATAGCTACCATATTAAATAGCATGTTCTACAACTAAAACCGTAAAGGGCTCGTATTGTTTGTTTGGATTTCCAACAAATGGCCAAGGCTAAGGAACTTCCTTTATCCGAATGGGTACGCCACTGGAGGGACGTCCCGAGAACATAACCGGATCTTTGCCAACACAAGGCCGGGTTACCTCTGTAACTAGGTAACTAACTGTCACGATTATGCCATCCCTCGGTCATAACCGACCTTTATCGAGGTGCCTCAACGACCAACAACCACAAAAGTAAAATATCTAGTCTCCATACCAGAATAGCACTTTTATCCAGAAGGAAATCCACGTACCCTGAGGGTCGCGAACCCCATAGCCTCGCTGCATCCTTTCCTGTTTCGACCATTTCCCAAGGTGTGAGGTTCGATGAAGTCTCGTCCCATAAAGCTATGCTTTACACAAAATCCATGCTTCGATCAACCAATCCTCAGCACTTAGCATGCCACATTACCAAATTGGGAATATATCACTAGTAACCATCAACTACATAACCTCTTAGCCCGTACGTCTCAAAGAAGGGTGTTAAGCTAGGAGAATAAATTCTCCGCTACCAATAGAAATGTATTTAATAGAAACCAGCTTTACATCTCAAAGTGTAATGTCAAACATACGTCCATACAAGTCCATCTTGGGTCTGAATGGAACTGAAGGCACTTCGTCCATTTAAGGAAAGAAGTCCTTGCAAATCCGGATATCCCCTAATCACGTCCGGACTCCCATCACATAGGGTAATCTCTATACTAGAGCAACTCAGTGCAGAGACAATCAATAGGAAATCCTTTCGTTTTCGAAAATATCCGGTCTTCAACCACCATCTTCAAATGCAATTCCATTCCGTCGTATCATTATTCAGAATGGGTTTTATGACCTAATGTCCTCCCCCGGCCTTTTCGAATAATGAGCGCTTATTTTAAAACATGTGGATACAAATTTCCATTTTTAATCTTTTAAACAAAAGATCCATCTTTAAGATCCGATGTGGTTTTCGGATAACCATTTGGAATCTGATTCCCGGTCTTATCGAAATTCAAATGTCGTCTTAAAGGCTAAGTTGTTCAAGTAAACAATTTTAATTCAATTCAGATGTTCATATTCACACAACAATTCAGCACAGATAAATAACTTACATTTATCACAACTCAATCCAAAGCAATTCATATCATAAAATATTACATATTAGAGATATCAAACAAATCAAGGCATTCAATATAATCCAATCATCCATAAGCAAGATTAATTAGTTGTTTAATTCCTAATTAATTCAATTTAATCTCCAGATAAATTAAATTAATTACTTTAAAAATCCTGCTTAATTAACATTAATTAATTACAAACCATTTGTTATTATTTTAATTAATTAATGAAAATTATTTAATCATCCTTAATCATCCATCTTAATTAATTATCCTTAATTACTTATGTTAATTAATTTTCCCTTTATTAATCACATAAATTAATTAACCATTAAATTAGTTACATTAAGTAATTAACACTTAATTAATTAATTACATTAATTAATTATCCTTTAATCATAAATTAATTAACCATTAATTATTCATTAGTTAACCTTTAATTTTTAGTCAATTAACCCTTAATCATTAATTAATTAACCTTTAATCATTAATTGATTAACCTTTAATAATTAATTAATTATCCTTTAATTAATTTCATTAAGTAATTAACCTTTAATTACTTAAGTTAATTATCCATCCTTTAAATACTTACATTAAGTAATTATCCTTTAAGTAATTAATTAATTATCCCTTAATTACTTACATTAATTAATTAACCTTTAATTAATTAATTATCCTTTAACTAATTTCATTAAGTAATTATCCTTTAAATAGTAATCCTTAAATTACTTACATTAAGTAATTATCCTTTAATTACTTACATTAAATAATTATCCTTTAAGTAATTATCCCTTAATTACTTACATTAATTAATCAACCTTTAATTAATTAATTATCCTTTAATTACTTACATTAAGTAATTAATTATCCTTAATTCAATTACATTAATAAATTAACCCTTAAGTAATTACATTAGTAATTTCAAACCATTTATACTTATTATAATTAATTAATTAATTGTCCTTTAATCACTTAAGGCCTTAATTAATTTAAGATAAACCATTTGTCTTCATTAATTACCTAATTATCATTTAAATCCTATTTAATAAACCCTTGAAATAAATTTTTAATTAACATACGAAATCACTTGAGACCTTATGATATATTGAAACTTATTTTGAAAACCTGATCAACACCTCTTTGCTTTGAAAACTTGTAACTATCCCGTTTTTAAGGCAAATTTAATTTAGTAACTAATATCATTTTTAGAATTAATTTGAAAAAAAATTCAAAAAAATAGAGATGTGTTTATTTATATATAAATAGATTGCAAATAGAATTTTGAATTTGAAATTCAAAGATAAATATCTTAAAAATAAATTGGATTTAAAAACTCTATATTTTAAAACAAATATAATATATATATTGTGATTTGGAAGTTATAATCTGAATTTAATATAATAATTTTCAAAAACTATTTAAGGGTTAAATTCTAATATATATATATATATATATGTTTATTTATTAATTATAGATTTTTAATCATTTTCTTTAAATTTATAACTACATAAATAAAAGGAAATGTAATTATTTAAAATTGAAAATATAATATAAAAATTATATAAAAACATATTAAAAATATTAATACATGTAAAAAAGACATGTGTAGGCTTATGAGATATATGTATACAAGTGTAAACTAAATTCAACATCCAAATACAAATGTTAGCTTGATTTTAACATGCATTTACAAGTGTCAATTATTAATTTTATTTTTAATTTCAAAAATAATAATAAAACAAGATTTATGTACATACATCTCTACTCTTTCATATCTTCTTATATCTTCATTTATTCGAAATTTTATTTAAAACGAACTGGGAAAACTTAAAACCAGGAAAGAAAATAAAAACAACAATCAACTCTTTCAAATTCAAACTGAATCAAAACAAGTTCAGATTCAACTCAAACAAAAAGAAATCAAACCTGGAGCTAAAACAAGTTCAGATTCAACTCAAACAAAAAGAAATCAAACCTGGAGCTAAAACAAGTTCAACTCAATTTAAATCAAAGCAAAGATTAGTTCTATATCAAGTAGCAGATCAATAATCAAAGCAGATGAGATCATCTCAAACCTGAAGCAATTTAAGCAAAGTTCAAAAATGAATTTCCATTTTTTAAAATCAAAATCAAGTAGCAGTTTTCAAGCCAAGACCAATATCCAGGATCCTCTGTTCAAACCAAAACATGTGAGTAAACTATTTAAAAAAAAAACCTAGCTCTGTTTGTAAACTTGTGAGTAAACATCTTTTTAAAAACTAACTTTGTTTGATATCTTGATGCATGTGATCATCCTTGAAATTATGATGTGAAGTATGTTTTCATGAATGAAAATATGCTTGCATGTATATATGTATGAGGAATTATTTGTATGCATGTATGGACATATATATATATATATATATATATATATATATGTATGTATGTATGTATGTATATGTATATGTATATGTATATATATATGTCTTTGTTCTAAGTTACAGGTTTTAAAAACAAGATCAAAAATCAAAATCTCTTCCGCCATTCTCTTTTAAGTTAAGATGTTTAAAGGAAACATGTTTGAACAGTCAAGATCTAAATTTTAAAAATAGTTTTAGGTGAAGATAGAAGGTAGAAATACTGGGAGATAGAAAGAACAGTAAAATTAAATCAAGTCATAAAATTTATTGTTTGAATTTTGGTTTTTGTATAATATCACCCGATTCATATTCAAGAACTATGAATTTTAATGATGAAATCAAGATTTTTAAGTTGGTATTTGGATTGGATTTGCGGGTTGATCTGAATTGGGTACATCGTCGATTTCTGGTAGCTGCGAGGTTCAGTAGCCTCGGGTCTGTGGCCAGAGGAGGGTTGTGGGTCGGTAGCCTCGTGAAAATTGGTCTCACATTTTTCTGGGCGTCGGCGAGCATGGTTCGATAGGATTTAGGGTTTAGGACCCCATGTGGGTCGATGTGGTTATCGTGATGATTTCGTCGGCACAACGGTATCGAGTGGGACCAGGGAAGGGGGAATAGGGAGGCGGTCAGGTGGTGAGGGTTTAGAGGCGATGGCGAGCACTCTAGAGGTCTATGATGGTGGAGTGAGGTGGATGTAGGCCAGGGTTTTTTTTTGGAATAGTAGAGGTGTTCGATTTTGATTCGAGTGAAATCAAAGAGAATTGGGTAGTCAAAGGGGTCAGAGGGGTCGTCGCTGACTTGCTGGCTATCGTGACAAGGGTCGGTGATGATCCAATGAAGTGTGCACGTGCACACGTATTGGTGGTGTCAGGATGTTGTCGTAGATTGAGAAGAAGAGAAGAGAGAGAGAGCTCGGGGAAGAAAAGGAATTGCATTGGGTATGGCTCGAAGTAGCTAGCGAATGGTTTAACAGTTGTGGCAGTTTTAAATGTAAAACAAAGCTAAGTTTAAAAAAAGAAAAAAAAGAAAGAAGAAGAAGCTTTTTACTCGGGTTTGAGCAGGGTTGAAGCATGGGATAGTCTCGGGTTTTCTATAAGGTATTAATAGTTTTTTAAAAGTAAAGTAATTCATGTTTTAAACAAAAAGTTTCTTAATTAATTCTTTTAAATAATAATTCTTTTGTTTAAGTTTGATATTAGTAAAAGATTTTAAAATGAATTATTTTAAATTACTTAAGTTTAAGATATTTTATTACATGTCTTTTATTTGTAATTAATTCTTAAATTTATTTAATAATGTAATTAAGGAGTTAATTAAAGAAGGTAAAATGTTTTTAATCATTAATTAAATTAAAGGTTTTAAGTTAATTTATATGTTAATGATAATTAATTTCAAGGTTTATTAAATAAGTTTTAAATGATAATTAAGTAATTTATTAAGATAAATGATTTATCTTCAAAATTGATTAAGGTCTTGATTTATTAATTAAAGGCTAAGTACTTAATGTAATTGATTAAAGGATAACTAATTAATTTTTGTGATTAAAGGATCACTAATTAATGTGATTAATTAAAGGATCATTAATTTATTAAAGGATTAATTAATGTAATTAATTAAAGATAATTAATTTATATAAGTAATTAAGGGATAATTAATTACTTAAAGGAAAATTACTAAATGTAAGTAATTAAAGAATAATTACTTAATGAAAATAATTAAAGGTTAATTAATTAATAATTAAAGGTTAATTAATTAAGTAATTAAAGGACAATTGATTAATAATTAAAGAGTAATTAATCAAGTGATTATTGGATAATTACTTAATGTAATTGATTAATGGATGATTAATTAACGTAAGTAATTAAAGGATAATTACTTAATGTAAGTAATTATAGGGTTAATTTGTTAATGTAATTAATTAAAGGTTAATTAATTAATGTGATTAATTAAGGGATAATTAATTAATGTAAGTAATTAAGGAAAATTAATTAAGATGGATAATTAAGGATGATTAATTAATTTCATAACAAATGGTTTGTAATTAATTAATGTTGATTAAGCAGGGTTATGTAATTATTTCATAAGTAATTAATTTATTTGGCTTAAATTAAATTAATTAGGAATTGAACCACTAATTAATCTTGCTTATGGATGATTAGATTATATTGAATGTCTTGAACTGTTTGATATCTCTGTTATGTGATGTTCTGTGATATGAATTGTTTTGGATTAAGCTGTGATAAATGAAAGTTATTTATTTGTGATGTATTGCTGTATGAATGTGAACTTCTGAATTGAATTAAAATTGTTCACCTAAACAACTTAGCCTTTAAGACGGCATTTGAATTTCAATGAGACCGGGAACTGGATTCCAAATGGTTATCCGAAAACCACATCGAATCTTAAAGATGGATCTTTTGTTTAAAAGATTAAAAATGGAAATTTGTATCTACACGTTTTCATATAAGCGCTCATTATTTGCATAAGCCGGAGGAGGACATTAAGTAATAAAACCTATTCTGAATAATGATACGACGAAATGGGATAGCATTTGAAGATGGTGGTTGAAGACCGGGTATTTTGAAGAACGAAAAGATTGCCTACTGATTGTCTCTACACCGAGTGGCTCCGGTATAGAGATCACCCTATGTGATGGGGAGTCCAGATGTGGTTAAGGGATATCCGGATTTGCAAGGACTTTTTTCCTTAATTGGACGAAGTGCCTTCGATTCCATTCAGACGCAGGATGGACTTGTATGGATGTATGTCTGACATTACACTTTGAGATATAAAGCTGGTTTCTATAACCTGCATTTCTGTTTTGTGGCGGAGAATTTATTCTCCTAGCTTAACACCCTTCTATGAGACGTACGAGCTCAGAGGTTATGTAGTTGATGATTACTAGTGATATATTCCTAATTTGGTAATGTGGCATGCTAAGTACTAAGCATGGGTTGATCGAAGCTTGGCTTTTATTATAGCGTAGCTTTGTGGGACGAGACTTCATCGAACCTCACACCTCGGAAATGGTCGAAACGGGAAGGATGCGGCAAGGTTATGGGGGTCGCACCCCTCAGGGTATGTGCATTTCCTTCTGGATAAAAAGTGGTATTCTGGTATGGAGCCCAGATATTTTACTTATGTGGTTGTTGGTTATTGAGGCGCCTCGATAAAGGTCGGTTACGATGGGGGATGACATATTCGTGATAGTTAATTACCTAGTCACTGAAGTAACCCGGCCTTGTGTTGGTAGAGATCCGGTTAAGTTCTCGGGACGTCCCTCTACAGGCGTACCCATTCGGATAAAGGAAATTCCTTAGCATTGACCATTTGTTGGAAATCCAAACAATTCAATACGAGCCCTTTACGGTTTTAGTTGTAGAACCTGTCATTTAACATGGTAGCTATAGTAGGCATACTACAATGGTACGTATGTTGGCTAACATTTCACTATACTATGCATGTTTTTACAGTAAAATTTGATGTTTATAACATGATGACCCTAAAGTAATTTCTAACCTAAATCACATTTTCCTAAGTGCTTTCGGCCGAAATCTAACGGTTTTAAGATGGTTTTTAAGTGATTTTCAACTCTTTTTGCTCCTATTGATATTGTAACAACCCGTAAATTTTCGATGATTAAGATATTAATTTAATAAGAAATTGTGAATAAATATTGGAAGATATAAAAATTCTGTAATTTATTTAACAAAATAATAACTAAAGTGAAATGCAACACTGCTATTTAGAGTTAATTATTTACAACTTGAGTTGAATTCTAATTAGTTGAAATAAGGTAAATGTATACTTGGTAATAAATTTAATATAAGAAAACGAACGTAAATGTTGAATTAATTAATGAATTAATAATAATAAATAGTAATTGAATAAAATCAATGTTCTGTAAGTAATTATAATATTGTTTGGAAATGATAACGTATAAAAGTATGATTAAAGAGTTAATGGCAACAAATTATTATAAGTTACCAATATATTTTTATCCATTAAATTGACTTGGAATTAATTGCAATAAATCTAAATAAAATATTACGTTAATGTTAATTAAGGTAATATTTGAAAATAATGTTAATGTATTCATAATAGGACAATTTGTTGAATTGAAAGAATGGAAATAAAGATTTATCAACTTATTGGGATTTGAACTATAATAATTGGATTAATTGCAATTAAATGAAATTTAATATCTAAATATTATGTTAATTGAAATTAAGATGGAATTTGGGGATATTAATGTAATAGATCATGAATCCAATGCTAATTTCATCCATTTGACAACAATTAATTGAATAATAGAATGAAAAGTAAATTAAATGGAACTACTGGAAATCAAATTTATAATTTCTAAATTTAATGAAGTAGAGGTTAACACTGAAATCGATAAATTAATCAACTCTAAATTGACATCTAAATTTGTTTAAATTAGTGTAAATGATTAAGAAATTTAAAAATGATAAAAATTATCAATTATAGAATTGAAATTGAAAATCTGAATTTATTACTTTATTATTAATTTATTTAATTAATGAAAAAATAGCCATTCTGGCCATTGACTCAGAGTCCGATGAAACCAATTTCATCGGATCTGTAACGGTGAATTATTGTAGGATTTCAAGTTTCGTAACGATTGGACTTGTCGTTTGTTCGTATGGGCTCGAAACGTCTAGAAATCAATTTAATTGAAATTAGTTGAAATCAATTTGAAATAACTTGATTTTAGCATAACGACTTCATACGATGGAATTTGGACTTGAAACCTGTTTCATTGATTTTAAAATATTTTAAAACATCTATTTTCATATATGGGTTGAACCAATTTCGTTCCAGAGTCAGAACGGGCTTTTCGGGGCATTTATCGTTCAACGGTCCAAACCAATCGTATCCGTTCCTCTATTTCTTAGCTCTACCTATATATATCCAGTTATAAACCCTAGCAGCCTTTTTATTTCTCATTCCTGTACGTATAGAAACTTCTGTTGCTCATCTTGCTCAATGGCAGACAAATTCCCAGTTCCAAATCCAGTTGCAATTCAAAATCAAATCAAAAATTTAATCTCCTCAAACTATATCAAATTTTATATCGATCTGAAGCTCTCAACGAACGCATAACAGATCTGCAATTAGTTTTTTGATTTGAAGCTCTTTTCGTCCTAAAATTGATGAACAATTAATGGTCGTACATTGCACGTCGCGATCAACGTTGACCGATCGTCAAATCAGGGGAGGGGTTTTGTAGCGCTCGCTTCGTGGAGTAGATCGAGGGTGGTCGCAACCTGTATTGTGGCCGAAGGCATTGATAATTTTCCGATTAGGGTTCAAAAACCCTAAACGCTATGGTGGCGGCACACTCCATTCTGCCGATCGGACCGGTGGGGAGGGATGGGCATTGGCATGGCGAGCTCGATGGTGGGGGTCTCAAGGCCTGTAGCGGCATGTAGAGACGGTCGTGGTTAGTCAAACTTTGGTCAACGGTGAGTGTGGCGGCTGCTTTGATATCGAGCATGAGAATAGTAGGATTATGGAGCGAGAAATCTTCGGTGACGTGGCATGTACGTTTTTTTTTCTTTTATTTATTTGTTTCAATTCGAACTGTATAACGATCAAATCTTAATAACTTTTGCATATGACGTCTGATTCACGCGCGGTTTTCTCCATTGGGATCGTATTTAAATTCCGGATATTTTAGCGCAAGTGTGGACAGATTCTGAGACTATTTGAAGTTTGGGTTTAAACTGGATTTAAATTCGAAACAGTGAGTGTTTTAACCCACTCACAACTTCTAAAATTTCTTATGTTTGTTAAATTGGTTTATGATGTGATTAGAAATTTATTTATGATTGTTTGGCATATTTGAATCATCATCTCAGTTTATTTGAATTTATTTGAATAATATAGTTATTTAATTTATTATTGAATATAAACTGCCAGTAAATACCTACTATTTGTTATATGTTCTATATTGATGTTATTAATTGAATTGGATGATGATTGTGATAATGTTGATGATTGATATTGGATGAATGGATGTTGTATTTATATTGTTATAAACTACAAGTTGTTATGGATTTTTATTTCATTCAGGATTGCGGTTTTAAATGATATATAACCGTATTTATATTTTAAATTACAGATAGAAATGATAAATATCTGTATCACTTGACCACAGGATAGAAAATTATATACAGACACCGTGATCTATATATGAAAATATTTTGATATGATTTCTATGGTTTTGTAAAGAAATATATGGTTTTATATAAACATTGATTTTAGATATTTTAGATATTTTATAAATGTTATTTTATTCTTGATGTTAAGCTATGTAAAAAAAATTTAATATAGAATAAGGTTAATAATAAGTTTGATTTTTATTGAAGATAATATGGTTAGGTATTTAATGTATTTTAATATAGAGTTTATAATGATTTAAATAAATTAAGGTCGGAAGATAAATTGAAAATTTATTTGAATGAATTTATTTGAGAATTAAACTCAAATAAGTTTGATGTGAAATTTATTAAATTGGAAATTTTAAAGGGTATGATTTTTATAACTAGATTTTGGTTTAAGGTGAAATAGATGAATATCTCAAGTATAAATAAACTGAAGGAAATATTTAGTTATTTGTATTTTGAGTTTTATATAAATGATAATGGATTTATTATGTAAATTATTTCAAAACTAAATGATAGAAAATTGAATTGTTCAATCCTAATTGCCAAACTTCATTTTGAAATCGTTGAATACATAAGGTTTGAAATATACTGAATTTGAAATGGTTTATTCTATAGATCAAATCTGTTTTGAAATCTATATAAATAAAAATGGTTTATTGAAAACTGAAAGTGAGTTGAAACTTATGAATTGAGATTTAATTTAAAGTAAATTTTTGGATTCAAGTTGACTTGAATAAAATTGTGAAGTCAAGTAAATTATTTACTTTATAAAGTAATTTTAAATTTAAACTATTTTATTTTATATTCTGTTTGAATATCCGAACCATTTAAGTGGTGGAAATTATGTTTCAAAGTTATGAGTTTTAAGGTAATATAATTTGAAAGTGTTATATGCAAGGGTTTTGATTTCAAAATGTTATAACTTTGAAAGTGTTATGATTTTAGAAGAGGGTATATTTGAAATGAAAATGATATCATATTGATTTGGTTTTTGAAATGGAAATGATATCGTATTTATATGGTTTTGAAATGCATATTATATTCTGGTTTTGAAGTATAATTATTTTGAAATTACAGCGGTGTTATAATAACGTTGGTTGTTAAAGAGACCTGGATCGGAAGTTGTCATACTCTCTGCCAACTCCGAAAACCACTTTAACAACCGTGTACGTGGTGGAGATTCCAGAATGAAGTAGGATGGCGGCGGCGTTCCTTTGAGGTATATACATGTACCCTACTCCCGACAGTTGGCATAAGCTGGTTAAAACAGAAGCGATTGACAGGCTAAGAAGGTAGCACCATTTATTGGACACACTCCTTCAATACCATTCTATTACTTTGTGATTGATTGGGGCCCTTTTGATTTTGGCAGTGTGGCTCGAGGTGAGCGGTAGTAGCTGCTACGCGTTACCACCGGTCCGGAAGCGTAATTGGTATATCTACCCTAGCATTGCCTAGTTGTGCCGTGTCGCCTACCCTAGCACGCCTTGTACGAGTTTGGGTTTCTCCCCTAGCCCGTTGAATATTTAGGGTAGTCTCCCGATCTAGAGATGCGCTGATACTGGATGGATTACTGGGACTATTACGTATTAAGGTGGAAAATGTAAATCCTTAAAGCTATTTAAAAGTTAGTTTATTTTACTAATAGACGTTATTATAATAGCGTATATTACTACATAGTAGATAGTTTAACGTATCTTTAGGAGATGCGAATCCCGAGCATCTCTTAAGTCGGTACACTCACATTAGACACTGGATAGGAGATGTCAAATCCCGTAAACATCTCTGACGCCTTTACGCTCATATTTATTCCGTTGATTTAACTTACATAAGATCATTTAGTGCTGACTCGAGTGTTTTGTCTTTTCAATTCGCTTGGGTCAGTCTGAGCATTTCAAGGTTTGAACACCTTATTGCTGGAGGATGAAGACGAAGATTGCATTACTATTGGCTATTATATTATTCCACTACATTCATACTATTCCGCTGCATTATTTATTATCCTCTGGTATGTGTAACTCTGATATGTATGGTATAATTGTAACCAAATATTTTGTAAAACAGCTTCATGAACTGTTTATTTGATTATTATATTTTATCGTTCCACTTCAATATTCTACTTTGTTTTTTTTCTTTCTCTGCTTTTTATTATTTACCCCATAACAATCTGTCCTTCTGTATGGTTTGAGTTGACATGTGTGTCTGCCTATGCACCTAGAGGGGTGCAGCATGATAGGGGGTTCTCGCATTTGGTTTGGTAGTGAGCGGATGACTCTTACTCCTACATGTCCGTGCGAGGGTTGGTGCAGTCGAGAGGCTAGCCGTAAAGGCAGAACATAGGTACCAATGTATGCTACGGTGGGCGTTACCACACTGGCAGGTGGTCCATAACATTTGGTATCAGAGCTTTGGTTTAGCGATATACCTTAACTTTATGGGGTCTATCTTTTTACTAATAGGGTAGTAATACCCGATGGTGAGTCCTGAGAGTTTATATATGAGAGAGCGTATTTGTTAGTGTTATAAAAGGGTTTTGATATTGTGTTAATTTGTTCACTTTTGTATTTATAAATTCTGGTTGGTGCATGGGACGCTATGACATCAATAGGGATTTCTAAACACTTGATAGGACAGACCGACACAATATTTGTTTTGAATACAGGTGAATGAAATAATTTTGCCTATTATATTTTCTATATATAAAATTAAAAAAATTATAAAGGGATATATTTGGTTGTAATATATTGGTTATTAGGTAGTGAAATTTATAAATATTGGTTGGAAATAAGATCTAAAGTAAAATAAATGAAAATTGAAAATTTTAGAACTTAAGTTCCAGGATTTTTGAAAATTGCTTTCAAAGGATTTTAGAATATAAAAATATTGTTTATAAGTATTTTCTGATATAAATATTTCAATATGATTTGAAAGAATTGTTTTAAAGACACTTTGGAAAGAAATAAGTTCTGTACTCCCCTCTATGTCGTTGGAAAATAATTTTGGTGATGAGTGCACGCATCATCGGGATTCATTTTCGAGTTTCAAAGTGGGAAGGCCACTATAGTAGTTCTACTACAGATTTATTTTGATAAACAAATATAAATTTCAAATTTTTTTAATTATAATTGGATATATAAGTTGTAAGTATATATTTATCTATTATTTTAAAATGATTTGAAATTTAACCCGGTATTTAGTTCATAAGTTTCCGTTAATTAATAGTTTAAATTATTGTAGTGAAATGGAATGTAACCATTTAATAATTGGAAACTTTAATTAAAATAAGCGATTAAATGCTTGGTTATAAATGAAATTTCCAGAAAGTTGAAATATGTAACCTATAAAAACAAAAGATATGATTATTGAACATTAAATTTATTAAATGAAATGAGATAAACTTGTAAATTTTCAGTTGTATACTTAAGAAGCATATATATAACTTACCAAATATTAAAAGTTGTAGTGTTTAATAAGAAAATGTAATGGAAATTGTACAAGTAAAAGTATGAATGAATGTGTTCAATGAATTTCATTTATAAATAAGAATTTGATGTCGTAGTTGTTATAAACTTATGTTATAATTGAAATATTACTATAATAAATTGTGATAGAAAGTAAGTATTATAATAAAGTAATTATGAACTTAAGTAGATGAATTGATATGCTAAGAAATTTAATTAAACATGAATACTATAAATAAATGAATGTAAATAAATGAAATTAAGTAATAATGAATGAATGAATATAATGCAATAAAAAGAAACTGACATGACCTGAATAAATGAAAATGAACATTTGTAAGTAATAAATGAAAATGAATGAAATAAACACTGAATGAATGAATGGAAATAAAAATTTGTAAGAAGTAAATGTAAATTAAAAGATAAATCATTATATGGAATGAAAAGGAAATCAAACAACAAATGTTATGAAATGAAATTGATAAAAATGAACTTGATCTATTGCTTGGAATTGTTGTTTGTTTGGTTTATAGTTATTTGGGCAAGGATACTTTAAATTGTTTATATGTATAAATAATCTATTTAGTTTCATCTAAGACCATTGAGTAAATGGTGCACTTAATAGTTTATTTTCCATTCTGTACAATTTAAAGTTTTTGAACCCGAACAACTATTTGTTTTGTTTGATATGGATGGATAATTAAATTGTGTTGTTGTTTGAGATTGATTTGTTTGCTAGTGGATGAAACAAAATTAATATTTCGTTCTATATAATTATTAACTCTTTTTAGATTATATAAGTGAAATGTAGGTTATGGAAGCAATTGCTACTGCTTTTGGTTTCATAATTAAGCGTTTGTTGCCCGACAAATAGGTACGTTTTCGGATTACGGTTTTATAGCATAACTATATTGTTTTCCCGTTGTTGGTATATATTATTTTGGATACCGTGATATATATTGTTATATTTTCTCCCGAGCCTCTTTGTACAAAGGAGACTCTGTCGAAATTTTCCGTAAATTTTGGACACGGAAATTTTTGAAGGTATTTTCCAAACTTTATTAATATGAGAATAAAAGGATTTAATGGTTATAAATTGGTATATTTTAATTAAATTATTAAATTATTAAATTTTGTAAATTTATTTGTTTATAAAACCAGTATTTTTAAATAAGATGTATTGGCTACTTAATTCTTTCTTTTCCTTTCGGGGACGAAATGTTTTGAGTGGGGGAGAGTGTAACAACCCGTAATTTTTCGATAATTAAGATCTTACTCTAATAAGAAATTGTGAATAAATATTGGAAGATATAAAAAAATTGTAATTTATTTAACGAAATAATAACTAAAGTGAAACGCAACAATGCTATTTATAGTTAATTATTTACAACTTGAATAGAATTCCAATTAGTTGAAATAAGGTAAATGTATACTTGGTAATAAATTTAATATAAGAAAACGAACGTAAATGTTGAATTAATTAATGAATTAATAATAATAATAAATAGTAATTGAATAAAATCAATGTTCTCTAAGTAATTATAATATTGTTTGGAAATGATAACTTATAAAAGTATGATTAAAGAGTTAGTGGCATCAAATTATTATAAGTTACCGATATATTTTTATCCATTAAATTGAATTGGAATTAATTGCAATAAATCTAAATAAAATATTACGTTAATGTTAATTAAGGTAATATTTGGAAATAATGTTAATGTATTCATAATAGGACAATTTGTTGAATTGAAAGAATGGAAATAAAGATTTACCAATTTATTAGGATTTGAACTATAATAATTAGATTAATTGCAATTAAGTGAAATTAAATATCTTATTATGTTAATTGAAATTAAGATGGAATGTAAGGACATTAATGTAATGATCATGAATCCAATGCTAATTTCATCCATTTGACAACAATGAACTGAATAATAGAATGAAAAGTAAATTAAACGGAACTATTGGAAATTAAATTCATAATTTTTGAATTTAATGAAATAGAGGTAACACTGAAATCGATAAATTAATCAACTCTAAATTGACATCTAAATTTGTTTAAATTAGTGTAAATGATTAAGAAATTTAAAAATGATAAAAATTGTCGATTATAGAATTAAAATTGAAAATTTGATTTAATTACTTTATTATTAATTTATTTAAATAATGAAAAATGGCCATTTTGGCCACTAACTCGGATTTCGATGAAACTAATTTCATTGGATCCGTAATGGTGAATTACTATATGATTTCAAGTTTCGTAACAATTGGACTTGTCGTTTGATCGTACGGGCTCGAAAGGCCTAGAAATTAATTTAATTGAAATCAATTGAAATCAATTTAAAATGACTTGATTTTAGCATAACTTCCTCATACGATGGAATTTTGACTTGAAACATGTTCCATTGATTTTAAAATATTTTAAAACATCTATTTTGATATATGGGTTGACCGAATTTCATTCCAGAGTCGGAACGGGCTTTTCGGGCCATTTATCGTTCAATGGTCCAAACCAATCATATCCGTTCCTCTATTTCTCAGCTCTACCTATATATATCCGGTTATAAACCCTAGTAGCCTTTTTATTTCTCATTCCTATACGTACAGAAACTACTGTTGCTCCTCTTCCTCAATGGCAGACAAATTCCCAATTCCAAATCCAATTGCAATTCAAAATCAAATCAAAATTTTAATCTCCTCAAATTATATTGAATTTTATATTGATCCGAAGCTCTCGACGAACTCATCTCGGATCTGGAATTCATTTTTTGATTTGAAGCTCTATTTGTCCTGAAATTGAAGAACAATTCACGGTCGAACATTGCATGTCGCGATCAACGTTGACCGATCATCAAATCAGTGGAGGGGTTTTGTTGCGTTCGCTTCGTGGAGTAGATCGAGGGTGGTCGTAGCCTGTATTATGGCCGGAGGCATTGCGAATTTGTAGTTTAGGGTTCGAAAACCCTAAGACACACGACGTTCTGGTGATCGGACCTATGGAGAGGGATGGGCGTTGGCGTGGCGGGCTCGATGGTGGGGGTCTCAAGGCCTGTAGCGGCGTGCAGTAGCGGCTGTGGTTGGTCAAACTTTGGTCAACGGTGAGTGTGGCGGCTGCTTTGATATCGAGCGTGAGAATAGTAGGGGTCTGGAGCTAGAAATCTTCGGTAACATGGCATATACATTTTTTTCTTTTATTTATTTATTTCAATTCGAATCGTATAATGATCAAATCTTAATAACTTTTGCAAACGAGGTCCGATTCATGCGTGGTTTTCTCTATTGGGATCGTATTTAAATTCCAGATATTTTGGCTCTGGTTTAAAGGGATTCTAAGACTGTTTGAATTTTGGGTTTAAATTGGATTTAAATTCAATTTAAATTCAAAAAGGATATTGTTTTAACCTACTCCCAACTTCTAAAATTTCTTATGTTTGTTAAATTGATTTATGATGTGATTAAAAATTTATTTATGACTGTTTGGCATATTTGAATCATCATCTCAGTTTATTTGAATTTATTTGGATAAAATAGTTATTTAATTTATTATTGAACATAAACTGCCAGTAAATACCTGTTATTTATT
This sequence comes from Allium cepa, assembly GCA_030765085.1. Taxonomy (NCBI): domain Eukaryota; kingdom Viridiplantae; phylum Streptophyta; class Magnoliopsida; order Asparagales; family Amaryllidaceae; genus Allium; species Allium cepa. The sequence goes on along the minus strand of CM060931.1, from coordinate 907,034,767 downwards.
ATCTGTTCTATATTGATATTATTGATAGAATTGGATGATGATTGTGATAAATATTGATGATTGATATTGGATGAATGGATGTTGCATTTTATATTGTTATAAACTGTAAGTTGTTATGGATTTTTATTTCATTCGGATTGCGGTTCGAAATGATATATAACCGTATTTATATTTTAAATTACGGATTGAAATGATAAATATTTATATGACTTGACCATAGGATAGAATATTATATACAGACACTGTGGTCTATATATAAAAATGTTTTTGAAATGATTTCTATGGTTTTGTAAAGAAATATATGGTTTTATATAAATATTGATTTTATATATTTTATAAATGTTATTTTATTTTTGATGTTAAGCTATGTAAATTTATTTTAATATAGAATAAGCTTAATAATAAGTTTGATTTTAATTGAAGATAATATGGTTAGGTATTTAATGTATTTTAATATAGAGTCTATAATGATTTAAATAAATTAAGGTTGGAAGATAAATTGAAAATTTATTTGAAATTAAATTTATTTAAGAATTAAACTCAAATAAGTTTGATGTGAAAATTATTAAATTGGAAATTTTAAAAGGTATGATTTTTATAACACGATTTTGGTTTAAGGTGAATTAGATGAATATCTCAAGTACAAATAAATTGAAGGAAATATTTAGTTATTTCTAATTTGAGTTTTATATAAATAATAATGGATCTATTATGTAAATTATTTCAAAACTAAATGATAGAAAATTGAATTTATGAATCGTAATTACCAAATTTAATTTTGAAATCGCTGAATACTTAAGGTTTGAAATATATTGAATTTGAAATGGTTTATTCTATGGATCAAATATGTTTTGAAATTGATATAAATTGAAATGGTTTACTGAAAACTGAAAGTGAGTTGAAAGTTATGATTTGAGATTTAATTTAAAGTGAATTTTTGGATTCAAGTTGACTTGAATAAAATTGTGAAGTTGAGGAAATTATTTTAGTTTATAAAGTAATTTTAACATAAACTATTTTATTTTATATACTTTTCGAATATCCGAACCATTTAAGTGGCGGAAGTTATGTTTCAAAGTTATGAGTTTCATGGTAATATAATTTGGTAGTGTTATATTCAAGGGTTTTGATTTCGAAATGTTATAAGTTTGAAAGTGTTATGATTTTAGAAAAGGATATATTTGAAATGAAAATGATATCATATTTATTTGGTTTTTGAAATGGAAATGATATCGTATTTATATGGTTTTGAAATGGGTATTATATTATGGTTTTGAAGTATAATTATTTTGAAATGACCGCGGTTTTATAATAACGTTTGGTTGTTAAAGAGACCAGGATCGGAAGTTGTCATACTCTCTGCCAACTCTGAAAACCACTTTAACAATCGTGTACGCGGTGGAGATTCCAGAATGAAGTAGGATGGCGGCGGCGTTCCTTTGAGGTATATACGTGGACCCGACTCCCGTGAGTTAGCATAAGGTTGCTAAAACAGGAGAGATTGATGGGATAAGAAGGTAGCACCTTTTATCGGACACACTCCTTCGATACCATTCTATTACTTTGTGATTGATTGGGGCCCTTTTGATTTCGGGAGTGTGGCTCGAGGTGGCGGTAGTAGCTGCTACGCGTTACCACCGGTCTGCAAGCGTAATTGGTATATCTACACTGGCATTACCTAGTTGTGCCGTGTCACCTACCCTAGCGCGCCTTGTACAAGTTTGGATTACTCCCATAGCCTGTGGAGTATTTAGGGTAGTCTCTGATCTGGAGATGCGCTGATACTGGATAGACTACTTGGACTATTACGTGTTAAGGTGGAAAATGTAAAGCCTTAACGCTATTTAAAAGTAAGTTTATTTTACTAATAGACATTATTATAATGGCGTGTATTACTACATAGTGGATAGTTTAACGGATCCTTAGGAGATGTGAATCTCGAGCGTCTCTTAAGTTACTACACTCACGTTAGACACTGGGTGGGGGATGTCAAATCCCATAAACATCTCTGACGCTGTTACACTCATATTTATTCCGTTGATTTAACTTACATAAGATCTTTTAGTTCTAACTCGAGCATTTTGTCTTTTCAATTCAGTCGGGTCAGTCTGAGCATTTCAGGTTTTGAAGACCTTATTGCTGGAGGACGAAGACGAAGATTGTATTACTATTATTTATTATATTATTCCACCACATTCATACTGTTCCGCTGCATTATTTATTATTCTCTGGTATGTGTAGCTCTGATATGTATGGTATAAGTGTAATCGAATATTTTGTAAAACAGCTTCATGAACTGTTTATTTGATTATTATATTTTATCATTCCGTTGTAAGATTCTATTTTTTTTCTTTCTCTGCTTTTTCTTATTTACCCCATAACAATTCGCCCTTCTGTATGGTTTGAATCAACATGTGTATCTGCTTAAGCGTACAAAAAGGCGGGTTGTGTGACGACCCCGAAATTTCGGACCCGAAAATTCCAGATAGTTAGAAGAAGAAGAAAGAGGCAGAAGAAGAAGAAACAGAAAACACAACACAAATTCTCACATTCGCAGCGGATCAAAATATAATATCAAATAATAACAGTTTAGAAAAGAATTCTATATCTGTCAATTTCATTTTAATACATCAGAGTTACACATATACTCAAACACTGGACATATACAAATCAACATGTCTCAGACAAACAGAAATATGTCACAGCGGAAACACTCCATAAGTTCCTACCATCCAGCTCGCCTTCGATCTCCAGAACGTTCTTACCTAAAATCTGTAATACTCGGTCTGACCCGACCATTACATCAAAGTAACACTCAGGTCATGCTGGAAACCAGCCTGAGTAAACTCATCTAACATGAAATACCAAAGCATAAAACTTATTTAAACCCGAGGTAACTCGTGGCAATTTTCAAATTCACAATTTGTTATAGACGTCACTAATTTCACACATCAATATCTAAGTACCAAAAACTTAGATTAAATGGTCCAATTCACTTAAATCATTCCATACGAGCCTATTGATTTCACATATCAATCTATAAAGAATCGAAGCGGTTTCGGGTATTTACCAATTCCCCGACTCCGGTCTCTTCGAATTTAATACCATCTTAGCCCAAGTTATTTAAATGGACCACAATTCAACTTTAAATATAAGATGTCACTTTTTACACAGAAATTCATCATCATTAATAGCCACATTATAAATGTCCACCTAAACATGTCATATCACAAAACATTTCATATTACAGAATAACACAGCATATCATCCAATAGATATCATCCAATTCGGATATTTTACTCAAAAAATCATTCATAAGCAATCATTGTTAATCCCTATTATATTTAATTTAATTAACTTAAATTAAATCAATTACTTAAGAATAAATGTAGCAACCCTGTATTTTATGATTATTTTAATTGTATATTTAAATTATTCTAATTTGAATTCCTGATTTAAAAAAAACTTTGTTTTATTTATTTAAATGAATTAATTTTGTTATTTTAAATATAAATTTTTATTGGTATGTGAATGATAACTTCAAACCTAAATATATTGAATATTTTGCAAAAAAGGTGAATTTTGGTCAATCTGGTCAAACTTTGACTTTTAAATTTAAAATTTAGAAGTTTGAAAATTTGAATTTTATCTTTTGTTATGAAAGTAAATAAAATTTCAAGAACAATGCTTTTCGTTTCGTTGAAATCCGATTTATATTGTGAAAATTATGCTTTTTACAATATTGTCTGTACATTGTTTTATTTAACAAAATTGTTTATTTTAGTTTATGTAAATAATATTTTTGTTTGTTCTAATTTGAATATAACTGTAATATGACATGTTATATATATAATTTCATTTTTAAAATATTTTTAAAGTGAATTTATAATTTTCCAAAGCTTATTGTATTTTTTTCTATAATTTTTCACCCCAGTTTCTATTATTGTGCCATTTTCATAATTATTTTTTGTTTTTCTAAAATATATTTATTTATTTTCTTTTTCCACTTTATTTTGTTCAGTTTTTATATTTTATTTACTGAAATATATATGGTTTATTTTAATGTAAAAGGAAAAAGAAATACCAAGAGGCAAAGACCTTTCATTTCTGGTGACTTTTCAATTCTTGTCTCTTCATTTTCTTTTGCCTTTTCCTCTCCTTGCTTTAGTCGTACATCCCTCTACCCTATAGCCATGTTTCTCATCTTCAATTCACGTGAAAAATATCTTTCTCCTCATTTCAAACTCACGGCTACATCATATTGAGAAAAAATTGCAAGCTAATGGCTTCTTTCTTTCATTTTTTCCCCTCTTCTTCATTGATTTAGCCTTCCTCTTCCTCTTGCTTCCTCGGCCCCACTTCTCCTCCATCACCACTGACCATCACCACCACCATCTTTAGCAGCTCATAAGCCTCTCCTCTGACAAGGACAGTAGCCATGACCATCCATTGATGTTGCACCACAAAATTTGCTCAAAAGTTCCACCAAACTAGCCTAGCCAAACCCTTAAGGCCATAGCCTTCATTTTTCACCTAAACCACCTCCATGGCCGCCGCCACCAGTCCCTCCATCACCTATGGCCACCACTCCAGCCACCACCTGAACATCCCCTTGCATGACCAAGCCCAAGCCAAGGCAGGCCGAACCTATAGTTGCACCAAAAATCCACTTAATTGCCTTGACTTTTGTATTTCTCATGTCACAACTTCCACTCCTTCATATCCAAGTTAGGCCGGGCCATATGAACCCATATCGACCTAAACCTGAGCCATGTTGGCATCTAGACTTAGCCTAGTGTGATGAGAACAAGCTTATTTTATCATATGACAAGCCTTGTTGTCGTGGTTAGCCACTTTCGTGTTAAAGCTGGGTAATGTTCTTTGTTGATTTAAAATTTCCATTTCTTTTCAATTCATATTTGTATTGTATGCATATATTTATATGGTCTTGTTTATTTGTTGTATACAGGACCATTATCGAGGATCTCCATTCATTCAATTCAAATCGTGCTTGTCGTGCCTTGTGGAATCGTTTTGTTGGTCGTAGTGGTCTTCAGCTTGAAAAGGTGAGTCTTTCTCACTCTGACATTTATACTTACGAAATAGTGAATTGATGACAAGTGTTTAGCAATATAAAATGTTTATGCAAGTTAATGAAGATCATATGATATACTATGCCATGTCATTACCATGTCAAAACTGTTCATTATCACCTGACATCTGATATATGACATTATATTGTGATATTTACATTGCTTATATTGTTTATGCATATGTTCACACTGCAAATTCCCTATTAGAATAGAATCACTATGGGTTGAAATGATACATACCCGAATGGACACTAGAATAGGAAAAAATCGTTATGGGCTGAAATGATAGGCCTGAGTGATTTTTATTGTATTTTACTTGACTTGGGATTGCGGGTTTGAAATGATAGAACCTGGTTTTCTTTGTAAATTATGGATTGAAATGATACATATCCGTATCACTGGACCTAGGTTAGAAAATTATATACAGACCCCGTGGTATATTTTCAAATGACTTTCTTTTATATTAAAATATGTATTTTAAAAGTATGAAATTTTATTTAAAAATATATATTTTATGGTTTTAAGAAAATTAAATATTAAGTCTTGAAATTGTGAATTTAAGTATGTAAATTTGAAGTAATTGTGATTTTTGACTTTAAATTTTATTTTAAAATGTAAATAAACAATGGAAATTACATTTAAAGTTTTGAAATGATATTTGAAGTAAAACGTTAAGTTTTATTAAATTTATAGGTTAATAAATAGTGAATTTTGACTTAATAAATTAATGGAGTTTTTAAATTGAATATTTGATCTTAAAATTTTATTGTGATAAATCATATGTTAAAATGATTTTAAATGTGAAATTTTGAAGTCTACAAATATGATTTATAAGTTTAAAATTTGTTAAATTTAAGTTTTATTATTTTGAAAAGTTAAAATAAAATCTGGAATTTTATAGCATTTCCAAAATGTTGTTGTCTTTTGACAGCATTTTAAATGCTGTTGTTTTTGAACTTGACTATGTTTGAAATAACTAAATATCTATTATGGCATGTTATAAATGTCGTTATTCTTGAACTAAACTAGTTTGGAAACTATAAGCTACTATAGTACTGTATAAATGTTGTCGTGACTTTAATTTGACAATGTTTTGAAATGTTATAAAATTTAACACTGTTTGTGTTATATTTTAAAGTGTTAAATGATTTAACTTTTGAAAATTTATTATTTGTGAATATAAGGAGTTTTGAATATATTTTAATATTTAAATTTAAATTTTTAAGGAATTTAAATTGAATTTGAATTTAAATAAAGTTTACTTGGTTATGTGTTAAATGGAATGAAATGTAATAAGATAAATGAATTGGCGAATGTGATTTTGAAAGGTGTTTTGTAATGATATTTGAAATAATAAATGAATGATATGTTTGATTTTAAAATGATATTTAAATTTGAATATTTGAATTTGAATTCAATAATGATATGATAATGAGGTTTTGAAAGGATATGATATTTTAATGATTTTGAAATGGTTTGGAAATGATTGATCTTTATTTTGATAAAGAATATGAATGTGGAATAATATTTGATTTTGATTTATTTAATAAAGGAATATTTGAATTTTATATTTGTATGAAAAGATATTTGGTTTAATTGTAATTTAAGTTTTTTTTTTTTTTGTAATGTTGGTTTTATGAAATGAATATTTCAAAACGAAATAATAATGAAATTAGATTTGAGATATGAATATATGGAATTATAAAGTTTAATTTTGAAACGTGGGATATTAAAGTTTGGAAATATATTAAAATTGGATTGTTTATTTGTACATCAAATCTATATTTGAAATTTGTAAGATTTGAAATGTTTTGTTAGAAAACTAAACTGAATTGAAACTGATGGTTTGAATTGAATTGAATTGGAAATTTGAAATTTTGGTTTAATGGAATAAATTTGTAAAGTGTAAAGAATTAAAAGATTGATTTCAAACTTATGATTTCGGAATGTTATGATTTTCAAAGTGTAATGATTTCAATTATTTTGGTTTCGGAAAAGTTATACTTTGAAAGTATTATGAATTTTTTTAAAGGTGAATATATGTTTGAAATGGAAATGATAAACTATTTGATTTGAATATAGTTTTGAAATAAAATGGTTTTGGTTTCGAAGTATAACTATTTTGAAAGGGATATAGTTTTGAAATGAAATGATTTGATTTTTGAAGTATAAACTATTTTAAAATGGCTAATAACGATTGGTTGTTAAAGAGACCGGGATCGGAAGTTGTCATACTCTCTGCCAATCCGAAAACCACTTTAACAACTGTGTACGCGGTGGAGATTTCAGAATGAAGTAGGATGGTAGCGATGTTCTTGAGGTATATTACGTGGACCCAACTCCCATGAGTTGGCATAAGGTGGCTAAAACAGGAGCGATCTCGGGCCAAGTGAGGTCATTCCTCCGATCGGACACATTCCTTCGATACTATACTCTTACTGGTGATTGATTAGATGGCCATCCTCCGATTTTGATATGGGAGTGTGTTCCGTGGTGGGCGTATGTGGCTGCTGCGTTACCACCAGCCCGTGTGCGTAATTGGTATATCTACCTTGGCATTGCCTTGTGTGTCGTGTCACCTACCATACCAAGCCTTTACTGCGAGTTTGTTTTTCTCCCGTAGCCCGTGTGGTATATTCTGACAGTCACCCGGAGTGGAGATGACATGATATTGGATGGACTACTGGGACTATTATGTGTGAAGGGTGATATGGGTAGCCCGGAACGCTATTTAAAAGTATGTTTATTTTACTGTAGACATTATTATAGTAGTGCAATATTACTACATAGTAAATAGTTTAACGGATCCTTAAAGGATGGGCGATCCCAAGCATCCTTTAAGTTACTGATGCATTTTGTTACTGTTCACTTGAGTTTATTTACAGTTCATAAGTATTTATGTCCTGACTCGAGTGTTTTGTATTTTGCTTTATGCTCGAGTCAGATTGAGTGATTCAGCATTCAAGACTCACATTCGGAGTTAGAGCTTTGCTTGAAGATACAGCCATCTATTTTTTTTCAGTGTCCAGTGTTTCTAGTGATGTATTTTGATTTGTATTTGATGTATCTTGTTACTCTTCTGCTGTATATTATTTAACTCTGATGTATCTTATATATATAGTAGCTTCATGAACTACTATCTCTTTTACTTCCACTGCATTATTAAATACTCTGTGTCTGTGATATGTGATTATGTATTTATTGTATATTCTGAGATTTGTCAAATTTTATTTACAACGCGGTATTTTGCGCAATTCAAGTCCGACATGTGCGAATACGAATGGTTGAAAATATCGGGTTGTTACAGTTGGTATCAGAGCTTTGGTAGCTCTAGGCAAAACTCAGTATATAGGGTAAATGTATTTACAGAATCACTTTCATTCGAGTTTAAACCTCTTCCTTTTTGACTCGATTCCTTTGAATTTTGGAATATTCCCTGTGGTTCCAAAATCCATTCGTGTCCCTCACTATTTGTCTTCTTTTGTTTCTGGAGTATCCCATAACTCCACTTCAAAAGATCTTCATAATGAGTCGGCGGTCACGCCAACCTTAAATTTATTTGTAAAGGGGGAAAACTCCTTTACAACAACATCGATTCACCAGAGATTCTATATCCTCGGTTTAGATTCTAGTATCTCTTATAATTTCGAACTCTACATCTTGAGATCGAATGTCGATTTACCTAAGAAATCCACATCGGTCTTATTCTTTAAGTCACGGTTGACCCGGTTAAGGTTGCCCGCGATTTATATAAGCTTATCCATCTTTCTATTCTGTAATTTAATTATCTCATCTTTGTTTCCAACTTATCTTCAAATCATTCTTGAAGTGTAATTTAAACTAATATTTAAAATGTTTAATATATTGTGTTTTTGAGTTGTTGATGTTGATTTGGGTTTCTGATCGATTCGTCTGATCAACGCTATCGATAAGATTTCCAAAACACTTGAGCAGAACAAACTGACACAATATGTTGTTTTTTTTAATTTAGTAATGAAATAAATTTTGTAACTATATTATAAATCTTTTCTGAATTTTATTGAATGGTTGTTAAGAAATAATATTTGGTTTTATATATCATTATCACTTGTTTCATTTATAAATAAGTGAACTATGAACGTGGTTATAAATTTATTTGGAAATTTAAAATGAATGTAAAACAAGAACTTGGGAATTTAATTTCCAATGGTTCCAAACCTTATGTTTAAAGTTTTAAAGAATGTACTATTTAATGTATTTTCGAAAAGAAATTTGTTTCCAAAGAATTTTAAAGTTTAAAATTAGTGCTCTTCTCTTTGTCGCTGGAAAATAACTTCGGTGATGACGCAGCATCATCGACATTCATTTTTGAGTTTCAAGTTAAGAGACCGTTCTGTAGTCTTGCTACAGTTTTGTTTTGGGGAATTTAATTGATTTGAATTTCTAAAATAAGACTGGATTTATAACGTATGCTGATATATGATTTAAATTTGAATGGATATTTATATATATAGTATATGTGCATTTAGTTATCTCTAAATAGTTTGGAATTTATTGGAAATTTAGTTCCTAAATTTTATCTTGAAGGATAATTTTAAGTATAATTTCAAGATTTGGATAAATATTCAAGTTTGAAATGATTGAATTGGAAAGTTTATTTGTATAATACACAATTTCATTCTAATATAACTTACCTAAATTTTCAGAAGTTGAATATGTAATTGGATAATATACAATATAAAAAGTTTTATAAATAAAATAAATATAAGAAAGGATAATTAAATAACTTACAATAAAATAATGTTAAAAGAACTAAGAATAAGATAAAGCGGTTATAATTAGTGTGAGTATATTTAACATAGGTGATAAAATATATTGAGAGGAATAAATTTAATTATAATTAGGAATAAAGAAGAATTAATGTTATTGAGTACATTTTAGTACAATAAATGATTTTTTTTTTCAAATCCATGATTTTAGATATTGTTAATTAAGGATAATAGGATGATAAGATAATGAAATTAAAGATAGTTATACTTATTTAAGTTATGTAAAATTAATTTTCAATATAAGTTGAAATTTTCATGGTTTCAAATTTATTATCTTATTTTGTTTTTCAAACTATCTTTTGGTTGTCCTAATTTGCCTTATCTTGCTACAGAATGGGAGGCTATTGCTTATACCAGTCTATTTAGAAATCTTTCTATAATCTTTAATAATCTTTGGTACTCATCTTTGAATCTAAGCACTGCTTGCCATCCACAGACCGTCAGTCAAACGGAAAAGGTGAATCGAATTCTTAAAGATTTTTTCGTGCTCGTATTCTTGATTCTGGAGGATCTTGGGAAGATCATCTCCACATTGTTCACTTACATATAGCCATAGTTATCAGGCATAATTTCAATCATCTTGTCATCTTGTCTTAATCATATTTCATTCTATCTTTTTCTGTGCTTTCTCTTATCTCATTCCTTTTCGACGACGAAAAGTTTTGAGTGGGGGAGAGTGTAACAACCCTGTATTTTGTGATTATTTTAATTGTATATTTAAATTATTCTAATTTGAATTCCTGATTTCAAAAAAAACTTTGTTTTACTTATTTAAATGAATTAATTTTGTTATTTTAAATATAAATTTTGATTGGTATGTGAATGATAACTTCAAACCTAAATATATTGAATATTTTGCAAGAAAGGTGAATTTTGGTCAATCTGCTCAAACTTTGACTTTTAAATTAAAATTTTAAAAGTTTGAAAATTTTAATTTTATCTTTTTTTATGAAAGTAAATAAAATTTCAAGAACAATGCTTTTCGTTTCGTTGAAATCCGATTTATATTGTGAAAGTTATGTTTTATACAATATTGTCTGTACATTGTTTTATTTAACAAAATTGTTTATTTTAGTTTATGTAAATAATATTTTTGTTTGTTCTAATTTGAATATAACTGTAATATGACATGTTATATATACAATTTACATTTTTAAAATATTTTTAAAGTGATGTTATAATTTTCCAAAGCTTATTGTATTTTTTTTCTATAATTATTCACCCCAGTTTCTATTATTGTGCCATTTTCGTAATTATTTTATATTTTTCTAAAATATATTTATTTATTTTCTTTTTCCACTTTATTTTGTTCAGTTTTATGTTTTATTTACTGAAATATATATGATTTATTTTAAAGTAAAAGGAAAAAGAAATACCAAGAGGCAAAGACCTTTCATTTCTGGTGACTTTTCAATTCTTGTCTCTTCATTTTCTTTTGCCTTTTCCTCTCCTTGCTTTAGTCGTACATCCCTCTACCCTATAGCCGTGTTTCTCATCTTCAATTCATGTGAAAAATATCTTTCTCCTCATTTCAAACTCACGGCTACATCATATTGAGAAAAAATTGCAAGCTAATGGCTTCTTTCTTTCATTTTTTCCCCTCTTCTTCATTGATTTAGCCTTCCTCTTCCTCTTGCTTGCTCGGCCCCACTTCTCCTCCATCACCACTGACCATCACCACCACCATCTTAAGCAGCTCATAAGCCTCTCCTCTGACCAAGACAGTAGCCATGACCATCCATTGATGTTGCACCACAAAATTTGCACAAAAGTTACACCAAACTAGCCTAGCCAGACCCATAAGGCCATAGCCTTCATTTTTCATCTAATCCACCTCCATGGCCGCCGCCACCAGTCCCTCCATCACCTCTTGCCACCACTCCAGCCACCACCTGAACATCCCCTTGCATGACCAAGCCCAAGCCAAGGCAGGCCGAACCTATAGTTGCACCAAAAATCCACTTAATTGCCATGACTTTTGTATTTCTCATGTCACAACTTCTACTCCTTCATATCCAAGTTAGGCCGGGCCATATGAACCCATATCGACCCAAACCTGAGCCATGTTGGCATCTAGGCTTAGCCTAGTGTGATGAGAACAAGCTTATTTGATCATGTGACAAGCCTTGTTGTCGTGGTCAGCCACTTTCGTGTTAAAGCTGGGTAATGTTCTTTGTTGATTTAAAATTTCCATTTCTTTTCAATTCATATTTGTATTGTATGCATATGTTTATATGGTCTTATTTATTTGTTTTATACAGGACCATTATCAAGGATCTTCATTCATTCAATTCAAATCGTGCTTGTCGTGCCTTGTGGAATTGTTTTATGTGTCGTAGTGGTCTTCAGCTTGAAAAGGTGAGTCTTTCTCACTCTGACATTTATACTTACGAAATAGTGAATTGATGACAAGTGTTTAGCAATATAAAATGTTTATGCAATTTAATGATGATCATATGATATGCTATTCCATGTTATTACCATTTTAAAACTGTTAATTATCACCTGACATCTGATATATGACATTATATTGTGATATTTACATTGCTTATATTGTTTATGCATATGTTCACACTGCAAGTTCCCTATTAGAATAGAATCACTATGGGTTGAAATGATACATACCCGAACGGACATTAGAATAGGAAAAAATCGTTATGGGCTGAAATGATAGGCCTGAGTGATTTTTATTGTATTTTACTTGACTTGGGATTGCGGGTTTGAAATGATAGAACCTGGTTTTCTTTGTAAATTACGGATTGAAATGATATATATCCGTATCACTGGACCTAGGTTAGAAAATTATATACAAACCCCGTGGTATATTTTCAAATGACTTTTTTTTATATTAAAATATGTATTTTAAAGGTATGAAATTTTGATTTAAAAATATATGTTTTATGGTTTTAAGAAAATTAAATGTTAAGTCTTGAAATTATGAATTTAAGTATGTAAATTTGAAGTAATTGTGATTTTTGACTTTAAATTTTATTTTTAAATGCAAATGAACAATGGGAATTAAATTTAAAGTTTTGAAATGATATCTGAAGTAAAATGTTAAGTTTTATTAAATTTATAAGTTAATAAATAGTGAATTTTGACTTAATAAATTAATGGAGTTTTTAAATTGAATATTTGATCTTAAAATTTTATTGTGATAAATCATATGTTAAAATAATTTTAAATGTGAAATTTTGAAGTCTACAAATATGATTTATAAGTTTAAAATTTGTTAAATTGAAGTTTTATTGTTTAGAAAAGTTAAAATAAAATCTGGAATTTTATAGCATTTCCAAAATGTTGTAGTCTTTTGACAGCATTTTAAATGCTATTGTTTTTGAACTTGACTATGTTTGAAATAACTAAATATCTATTACGGCATGTTATAAATGCCTTATTCTTGAACTAAACTAGTTTGGAAACTATAAGCTACTATAGTACTGTATAAATGTTGTCGTGGCTTTAATTTGACAATGTTTTGAAATGTTATAAAATTTAACACTGTTTGTGTTATATTTTGAAGTGTTAAATGATTTAACTTTTGAAAATTTATTATTTGTGAATATAAGGAGTTTTGAGTATATTTTAATATTTAAATTTAAATTTTTAAGGAATTTAAATTGAATTTGAATTTAAGTAAAGTTTACTTGGTTATGTGTTAAATGGAATGAAATGTAATAAGATAAATGAATTGGTGAATGTGATTTTGAAAGGTGTTTTGTAATGATATTTGAAATAATAAATGAATGATATGTTTGATTTTAAAATGATATTTAAATTTGAATATTTGAATTTGAATTCAAATAATGATATGATAATGAGGTTTTGAAAGGATATGATATTTTAATGATTTTGAAATGGTTTGGAAATGATTGATCTTTATTTTGATAAAGAATATGAATGTGGAATAATATTTGATTTTGATTTATTTAATAAAGGAATATTTGAAGTTTATATTTGTATAAAAGATACTTGGTTTAATTGTAATTTATGTTTTTTTTATAATGTTGGATTTATGAAATGAATATTTCAAAACGAAATAATAATGAAATTAGATTTGAGATATGAATATATGGAATTATAAAGTTTAGTTTTGAAATGTGGGATATTAAAATTTGGAAATATTTTAAAATTGGATTGTTTATTTTGTAGATCAAATCTATATTTGAAATTTGTAAGATTTGAAATGTTTTGTTAGAAAACTAAAATGAATTGAAACTGATGGTTTGAATTGGATTAAATTGGAAATTTGAAATTTTGGTTTAATGGAATAAATTTGTAAAGTGGAAAGAATTAAAAGATTGATTTCAAATGTATGATTTCGGAATGTTATGATTTTCAAACTGTAATGATTTCAAGTATTTTGGTTTTGAAAAAGTTATACTTTGAAAGTATTATGAATTTTTTTAAAGGTGAATATATGTTTGAAATGGAAATGATAAACTATTTGATTTGAATATAGTTTTGAAATAAAATGGTTTTGGTTTCGAAGTATAACTATTTTGAAAGGATATAGTTTTGAAATGAAATGATTTGATTTTTGAAGTATAAACTATTTTAAAATGGCCACGGCGTTATAATAACGATTGGTTGTTAAAGAGACCGGGATCGGAAGTTGTCATACTCTCTGCCAACTCCGAAAACCACTTTAACAACTGTGTACGCGGTGGAGATTCCAGAATGAAGTAGGACGGTGGCGACGTTCTTGAGGTATATTACGTGGACCCAACTCCCATGAGTTGGCATAAGGCGGCTAAAACAGGAGCGATCTCGGGCCAAGTGAGGTCATTCCTCCGATCGGACACATTCCTTCGATACTATACTCTTACTGGTGATTGACTAGATGGCCATCCTCCGATTTTGATACGGGAGTGTGTTCCGTGGTGGGCGTATGTGGCTGCTGCGTTACCACCAGCCCGTGTGCGTAATTGGTATATCTACCCTGGCATTGCCTTGTGTGCCGTGTCACCTACCATACCAAGCCTTTACTGCGAGTTAGTTTTTCTCCCGTAGCCCGTGTGGTATCCTCTGACAGTCACCCGGAGTGGAGATGGCATGATATTGGATGGACTACTGGGACTATTATGTGTGAAGGGTGATATGGATAGCCCGGAACGCTATTGAAAAGTATGTTTATTTTACTGTAGACATTATTATAGTAGCGCAATATTACTACATAGTAAATAGTTTAACGGATCCTTAAAGGATGGGCGATCCCAAGCATCCTTTAAGTTACTGATGCATTTTGTTACTGTTCACTTGATTTTATTTACAGTTCATAAGTATTTATGTCCTGACCCGAGTGTTTTGTATTTTGCTTTACGCTCGAGTCAGATTGAGTGATTCAGCATTCAAGACTCACATTCGGAGTTGGAGCTTTGCTTGAAGATCCAGCCATCTATTTGTTTTCTGTATCCAGTGTTCCCACTGATGTATTTTGATTTGTATTTGATGTATCTTGTTACTCTTCTGCTGTATATTATTTAACTCTGATGTATCTTATATATATAGTAACTTCATGAACTACTATCTCTTTTACTTCCACTGCATTATTAAATACTCTGTGTCTGTGATATGTGATTATGTATTTATTGTATATTCTAAGATTTGCCAAATTTTATTTAGAACGCGGTATTTTGAGCAATTCAAGTCCGACATGTGCGGATACGAATGGTTGAAAATATCGGGTTGTTACAATAAATCACCTAACTTTGCTTAATCAACCATTAATTAATTACAACCTTTTAATTAATCAATTATTCTTCAGACATCCATCTTAACTAATCACCTTGATTAATTATCTTCAATTACATAGAGTAATTATCCTTCAATTAATTTCACAAATTAACTATCTTTAACCATTTACAGTAATTAACCTTTAATTACTCTCATTTATTACATTAATTAATGATCCTTAATTACTTCTTCAATTAATTATTAATTACATTTAATAATAAATCTTAAATTAATTATTCATTAATCAGCCTTGATTAATCACACTAGTAATTAATTACCCTTAATTAATTGCATTACTTAATTATCATCAAATAACTTTATTAATCAATTCTTAAATCAGTTACACTAAGTAATTAATTATTAATTACTTCCACTAAGTAATTACCCTTCTTATTAATTACACAAGGTGATTAATCCCAAATCATTTCCATTAAAATTACCATTCCAATTAATTAACATCCAATAAATATCCATTAATTAATTTACTCAGTATTTACTCTTTCCTAATACATTCAGTAATCATACTTTAACGAACCATCATGTGATTATCTTAATTAAACCAATTAATTAACTTGATCAATCACATTATTTAATTAAACACATTGAGTAATTAATCCCTTAATTACTTTCATTAAGTATTCATACTTAAACAATTCCATAAATTGATTATCTTTAATTAATTAATCTAATTAATCATCTTAATTAATCATATGATAATCCTTAGTTAATGATCCTTCATTAACTAACAACAATCCTTTAACTACTCTCTAAGGAATTAAACTTTAATTAATCATCTCTTAATCCAAATTAATTAATTCTTATTAACCAATTAATTAATTTCTAATTACTCAATTATTTAAGTGCTTAACTATGATTAATTAAATAAATTAATTATCCACTTTAATTAACTTAATAATTTAATGAATTACAAATCATTAAAACTTCATTTATTTAAAGATAAAAACATTTTTCTTATTTATGATCAAATTATCATTAACAAAGCATTTAAAAGCAATTTACTATAAAAAAAATCATTTCAAACTGGAATACAGATTTAAATTTTGATTCCAGATTTAACTTAGATTTTAAAAAAAAACTTTACTTACATTTTAAATCTTCATTTTAAATCCAAACCATTTAAAGTAGTTAAAACAATTCAAATTTAAAAACTTTATTTATCTTTAAAACTGAGATTCAAACAAAACTTGAATTCCAAATCAATTTCCTGAATTTAATTTCCTTAAATTCATTACTTAAAAATTCCTTTCATTTTCCTTTAATCCCAATTCATTTGCTGATATTTTTAAAATACCAAATTTCATTTATCCAACCATAACACAGTATAACTAAATTTCCAAATTAAACCATCATGGAATACCAATAAAATACAACACAGATTATAAAGATAATCTCTATATTGTGAGGAATCCAGTTGGATCCCTCCAACCTGTTTCCCTGCATCCACAGATGTTAGCACAACAATAAATATTGATCAAATATGATAATAATGATCACATACAACTAAACAACCAATCAACAATTTAAATATTAACTATTCAAACTAACAAGCATTCCTGATGTGAGTGAGATAAACTCACCTTGAGTTTCGACGAGCGTTCAAATTTTAAATTAAATCGAACCGTTCGATTTAATTCAAAATTTCCACTTGCTCCAAATGTCTCCAGATCTAATATAGCGCGTAGACCGCGTCGCTGCGATTCCGGCGCTTCTTGTTTCGTTTGAATATGATAACGTATGCAAAAGCTATGAATTTTTAAAGTCTGAATTATAATTTAAAACAATAACCTCTATTATATTATTATTGTACAAACCTAAATCTAGTCATTCATCGCGTTCAGGAGAAATCAGGCCGACAATTCCTTCTTCTTCGTGCCTTCTAGGGTTTTCAACAACCCATGCCGCCATAACTTCCTCAATTTACACGACCTCCACGCCGCACTAGAACGCGATCGATCGACTCCACCACGAAGCCCAAGGCCTGTTCCACCTTCGGCCAGAACACGAACGAGCTCGGCAGCTCTTGTTCCTCGAAGAAAATGCACAAACGCATGGCGAACGACAGCAAATTACACCTCCAAACGACAACATCAAGCAAGATCCACCGTTAGATGCGTAGATCTCGAGGTCCTCTTCATTTCTCTAGTTGGAAATTTCTGATGAAAGTTGTTGGATTGAGGGAAAAAGGGGGAGGAACGATATAAGCTTTCGACCATTAAAAATAAACAAGCGACAGCCCGTGAAAATAGGCTAGGGTTTTCAACTTGTGCGTATATATATATATATATGCATAATCTAATTATATTATTATTAAATTCACTTTTAAACAACTTCCTCAAACGATCTCCAAACAACGCATGCCGACAGGTGATTATAAGGTTTTACCCGCATTTCGAACACAATGGAACGTGTTTCGGAGGCTAATTCGATCATATGTGGAAGTTAGCTTTTTAAATCAATTTAAAATATTAAATTATCGATTTTAATTTCAACGCGTTTCTCACCCGTACGAGCAAACGGTAAATCCAAACGCTACGAAATTTGAAATCTGATAATAACTAACTATAACGGATCCAATGGAACTAGTTTTTTCGAATTCCGAGACGATGCCCCGAAAGGCTATTTTAACTCGTCGATTAATTCGAGCGATTTTCAAAATCGTCGAAATCATTTTAAAATTTTACTTTTAAAACTTTACTAACTCTATAATAAATCATATAGAATTTATAATAACATTAGAAATTATTTTGATTCATTTTAAATCAAAATATGATTATTTCCATTATCGTATTATCAAATTTCATTATTAAATTAATATAAAAATTCCAAATTTGACTTATCGACTTTTGATTCCATCTAAAAGTCCAACATCGCTATTTAAATCCAAATTGACTTAAAATAAATTTTAGAAACCAATTTCGTATCTATTACCTCCAGACTCACAAATTATTCCAATTCCTAAATATTAAATTGTTATTATTCAAATCCAATTGAATAGCCATATTTGAAATTTAACTAATTTCATTAATTTAACTAAAATCTTTTTGTTTCAAAACCAAATTTTAATTCACATTCAACATTTATAATGAATTAAATGTTCAAATATAACGACCAAAATTCCGGGTCGTTACAGGTTGTTAACAGATATATTAGTGTAAATGCTAGATCTAAAATAATATTTGTTTTGTTATCATGTTGTATGAATTAGATATGTGTATGGATGTATGTAGGTGATGATTTATGTTTGTGCGTTGTGTTTCGATATGGTTTTCTTGTGCTTTTAGGTAGTTAGAAAAGGAATGGTCAAATTAGCAAGTTGAAGGCAAAGATGGTCGGAATGGGTTGAAAATTGGAGGAGAGGTTCTGGAGCATAGGTGAAGTCCAGGATTCAAATCGCACCGAAATTGGAGCTAAAATAACCAGTACCGAATGCTTCTGTCCCATACTGACTACTTTTAGGTTGTGGAAAATGCTAGGTGGATGTTTGGTTCTTCAAGTCAAGGCTCGAGGTGATGAGTGAAGGTCAAGTACATGAATTTGGCTAAGTAATTGGACTTTCATATCAAGAGCATTAGAGGGCATGAAAACAAGATCTTTTGGAGTTTATACTAAGAGATTTGGAGTTAATGCTTAGAGCTTTGTTGGGGAGTGGTCGGGTTCAAAGTATTTGGAAGATGGAATACTAGAAGCAGGGGAAGAAAATTAGCCTAATTCGGTGCTGAATACTTTTGATCGATACCAAGAGGTTTTAAATGATGGGTTCGATGTGAACTTCCAAGGAGAGAACTTGTGATGACCCGCAAATTCGTACCCTCTGAACCGACAATAAACCACACATGTCGACCCAAAGAGAACAATCATGAAAAAGAAAAGAGAGGGTGAGAAGAAAGAAGAAGTGAAGAGAAGAATAGAGAAGTCGAACATTTCGCTTATTGGATATTTGGAAAACATTTTCATATACTTATTTTAATAATAAGTGAATTCACAACTTATTTTATTTCAAACCATTTAAACTCCATTTTATAATATCACTTTCCAAAACATTCATTTAAAGAATTGTTCTCTTCAAAAACGTGAATATATTTCATTTTGCAAAAATCCATATTTATCTTATCAAATTAAATTGATTACACATTTATAAAACAGTGTTTATAATTCACATTTCTATTTTATAAAAACTTCCATTTATGAAATATCATTATTAACCAATTTCTCGTTTATCTCATTTATATGTCAAAATACCATTATAAGTTTATTTACTTATAAATCTTTTTATTTACAAATTAATTCTCCTGTAATCTCATTATTTATAAAGTTCATTACAAACTCGTTTCAAAATTTTAAATTACACTCCATATACCAATTTGATTACAATTCCATTTCTAATATATCCAAAACACCATTTATAAAATTTATTTCATTAAATCTCTTTATTAATAACACTTCTTTTATAACTTCCTCACTTTAAAAAAATCTCATTTACTTATAAGGCTTCATTTATAACTTTATTTTAACACTTATAAAACTCGTTTACAATTCCATTACTTTTATTTATGAAATATCAGTTTTATATATCTTATATACAAACCATTTATAATAAGTTCAAAATTCTAAATTTAACTTATTTTACAAAATAGTTAACTTCATATTTCAAAAATCATATTTAAGTATATTTCACAAAAAGAAAAAATTTATAACATAAAAATTATAACTTTTTATTCATTTAATTAAAATGAATTCGTGTCTTTAATCATTCAAAAATTCTTAAAACATATATATTTTCAAAATCACTTTGAAATCCTTTTTAAATTTAAATCATCAATTCTATACTTTAAATTCCAAAAATGTTGCCCAATGATGCAAAAGTACTAAATAAGGGGAATCACATCAATAATAGCAATCACGACATCTATCACATCGAATATCACATAATACAACTTATATAACAATATATGTAAATGAACATCAACCATAGTGAGGAATCCTATTGGATCCCTCCACCTGTCACCTGCAACAAATATACATATGAGAAAAATATGTACAAGGTCTGTTTCGAGGCAGACGTGCGTACAAAGGGTCATCCACTCATACACAGGAACGTATAGGGTCTCATCTGCTTTAATCGGTAGAAATATATCCAACTACTAACTGCTATAGCATAACATCCAAACATTCAATATATATGTATACACACACACACACACTCACATACACACACACCCACACATATATATAAAACATCCAATAGACATCAAAATAGCATAATAAAAATATTCCCACTTATATAAAAATATAAGCGGGTCGAAAGAGTGAGTTTTACTCACTTTGGTTGCATTGCAGCGTTTTATTACGATTAAAATTAAAACGACGTTTAATTTTTCCCAAAATCCTACGAGCTCCAAACTAGCTCCATCATATAGTGTCTACGAATACGAGTCCAATGCAATTCGTTTCATGCGAATCAGACCTCGTATGAAAAAGTTATGATATTAATAAGATTACACAATTTTTAAACAAATAAATTTACAATTATTTTTTATTATTATTAACCTCAATTAATCAGGTCAGTTCATCCTGGGAGATCCAGATCTGGCTGCACATCCTTTCTTTCCTCGGCGTCGTACACAAACGAGAACCCAGAGCCACACCATGATTGTTTGCTTGCTACACCCACGACCCACGCATGCACTTCCCTAGCTCTGCCTCCTCCTCGTAGAATGTGCACGACTGTGCCACCTTCATCATAAGATTTTGGTGAATCCAAGCCACTACAACAAAAATCCACCGTTGGACGTGAAGATCTCGTTACGCTCTACAATATTGTAGTTGGAAGTATTTGATAATTGTTTACAGATTGAAAAATAATTGAGGAAGAAGATTCGACTTTCTTTGGCCACTGAAATTGAAAAAGCGGCTGTGAAGAAGAGGGCTAGGGTTTTGGCCAAAAGAAGGTCCTTTTATAGACAACTACAAACCACTATTTATCCGAAAAAAAATTCAAACTCCAAATGAGGCATGCCGCTTGGCGTTCATAATGTTTTACCCCTATTCTGGACACAATGGAATATATATCGGGATCCAATTCCATCGTAAGGTAGATTTTCAATTAGAATTATTTTAATTAAAACTTGCTTAAATAAATATCTATGCGTTTCAGCTTCGCACGGCCGAACCATAGTACAATTGACATAAAATTTGGAATACTACAATAACTCACTATTACAGATCCAATAAAACTGATTTCATCCAAATCCGAGACAGTGTCAAAAATGACTATTTTTACGCGTTAATTAAATAATAAAATTTCCAGTTTCTGCCAAATCGTTTTTAATTCAATTTTAAAACTTCACTAAATCCATTCAAATTCAAATAGCATTTAAAACAATGTTAGAATAATTTTTATTCACATTATATTCAAATTCAATTAATTAACTGATTTAACTTATAATATTCATTTTTTCAATATTTAACTTCAATTAAATATTCTAAATTCAGATGATTGAAAAACTGGGTCGTTACATACTTCCCACCTTATAATAATTTCATCATCGAAATATTAACTTTCAAAACCAATTTTTTGAAATAGATTAGCAAATTCTTTTAAATGTTTAATTTTTCCAAAATCATTTAGTTGCCACTTTTGTAAAAACTTTTCTAAGTATTCAAATTCGTTCATAGTTATTAACTAATACTACTTCAAAAATCAACTAATATCATTTCAATTTATAACTCAAAAATTAAAACTTTAGTTATCAAAATTTTTTTTCCAAAATTCTATAAAAATTTCCCAATGCCTTCAATTTTCAAAAAATTTCGCCTAAGCTCCTTTGCGCAGTTCGATCGTAGTAAAATCATAATATATATATATATATATATATATATATGTATGTATGTATGTATCACAAATATACATCTTATCTTTGAGGATAAGGCATCCCGTAAGGAAAAAATATAAAAGTACGAGATGTAATCCGAGGTATGTACCTTATATATATTATTAGCAAGCATATACGGCCAATATAGCGTGAAAGCGAGCTCCAAATGTGAAGAATTCCATCCACAACTACTATACACTCAACAAACAAATGAGAAACATATATACCGAAATAAATCATAATATATAACACAACTATACAATAACATATGCAAAGAAAACACATGCAAACAAAGAAACAATCGATAACTAACATCTATCCAATATAAAAAAAATTGATATACATTCATTTCACATCAATATTCATTTAATTGGTTTTCAATTTATTCAAATTCGATTCATGAACATTGAATTTGACTAACATCCATTTATTCATATTCCATTAGTTTACATTCACCCATTTATATCCAAGTTAGTTCACTTTCAATTCAAATCAAATTCAATTCTATTTAGATTCACTTTACTTCCAATTTGAATTCAATTATTTAGTTTTCAATTTCATTAGTTCAATTTAATTAATATTTAATGAATTTCTATTCAATCAAATAACATCCAACTAATAACCAATGCATATCCGACATAACCAAATTTATTTAATTTACTCTCAAACATTCATATTTGCTTCCTTCACATTCAATTTGGTTTAACACATTTAATTCTGATTGGTTGATATTCAATATTCACATTCTTTGCTAATACTCGATTTAGATTCAAATTTTGTTGAATCGCATTTCATTTCATACAATTTCTACTTAAGTTTAATTCAATACTTCATACAACATTTCCAATGTTATTTTTAATTTACAACTTCTTAACAAATTTTATTCCAACATTCCCAATATAAGTTATACTTAATCTAACAAATAATCATCTCAAACCATATTCAATTAACTAATTTATTTCATTAGTTCAATTCAATTCATTCAATTAATTCAATCGTTAATTCATTTTACAACTAAAGTTGAATTTCGTTTAATAACTTAAGTTCATACTCATATTCATCGCTTCAACTTTTAATTCACTTGAAGGCCAATTCAACTTCATTCAAATATTAACTCAAATTAAATTTCTTTCCAACCTCATTTTATATTTCGTAAGTTAACTTCCTTTCCTACAGTCATCTTGTTTAACTCAAGTTTCAACTTATAATTCCAATTTAGAATCCATTTCTTAACGTTTCATAATTGACAAATCTAAATTTTTGTTTCTAACTTATTATTACAAAATTCATTAGTTATACACTAATTCACTTCGACTTTCATTAATATATACTTATGTTCGCTTTCATTCTCATTTTATAATTTCAAATCATGGTTATATAATCACTTTACAACTTTGGTGTATATTCTTTTTAGTAACTTATCTAATCCAGTTCAAATCCAATTCACTTTATTTAGCTTTCCTTTAGTTAAATTTCAAATTATATATTTTATTATGCTAGTTCAAATTTATTTAACTTTACTAAAGTTAAAAAATTTATTTCATATTGTAAGTCCAAACTCATTTCACTTATATTTATCAATTCTAAACTTGGATTTTAAATTCAAATTTGTTTACCACAACAAAACTTAAATTTTCAAATTACTATTAGTACCAAATCAATCATACAAAAACTAGAAAATGATACTGATGATGTTGCAGTCATCATCCTTATTATTTTCCAGCAACGGTAGTGAATTCAGTGCTTTATATTCTTTTAAAATCCCCTTTTTATATTCATAGATCACATTTATAAATTTTATTACTTCTATAGTATCACTATTTTACTTTATTTATATATAAGATCATTCCAATTTTGTTTATCTTATTTAGATTTAGAATAACAACAACTTTTATCAAACACAACAATAAATAACAAATGATAATAATTAAATATTACCATTCATTAACAACCAACAATCAATATATAATTACATATAAAATATAATCGAGGTAAAATTATTTCCCTTACCTATTCGAAACAATATTATGTTGTTTTACCTTGTTTAAGAGTTTTGAAATCCCTATCGATACAGTGGCGTCCCACATACCGACCAGAATTTATAAAATACTCAACAGATCAACCAATACGATATAAAACATTTTTATAGAACTAACAAGTACGTGCTTATATATATAATACAGTCAACGCATTCTATGGTATTACTAACCGTATCTATAATGAATGCACATCAAAGCCTAGGAATATACTAAACCTAATCTCTGATACCAGCTGTGAAGATCCACAAATCCATACCCTCTGAACCGACAATAAACCACACATGTTGACCCAAAGAAAATAGAATTTGCAGATGATCATGAAAAGAAAAGAGAGGGTGAGAAGAAAGAGGGAAGAAAGAAGAAGAGAACGAAGAAGAGCGAAGAGGAACCAAAATAATACATAATCTCACGTCGTAGTGAAATAACATATAATATAGATCAGTAATCTTTAAAGAGAAATTGTAATATACATAAATTAATATCAGAGTACACAATAAGTAATCATTAGCTTGGTTAAATATAATAACATGTCCTCACAAACGCTGATAATTTACAACAACAACAATGCAAAACAGAAGAAAAACAAATAGATATGTGTATACGACATGAAGATCTCCAGCTTGCCTGCTGAAGCACCAAAAGCACCAAATCTGAACCTGTAAATATACTCGATCTGACCCGTGCATTGAAAAGGAAGTATGCCTGGACCAGTCTGGTAAACCAGCTTGAGAAAAACACACATCAACCAAATTTATAAAGTCATCAAAACTTTTATTTTATCAAAACAAAAGGTATTCATAAGACCACGTCCACACATAAACACAAAGAGGTTTTTCCCTTACGATAACCAAAACCTTTTCACATCAAATCATGTTATATTATAATAGTGTCTATTATATAAATAATAATCAACATAGCTGAAATTGTCATATTAAATTCCAGCAATAATAGGCTCTACAAAAAAAATTGCTGGCATGTAGTGGATTTTGGATTCCATACAAATGACTAGGTGAAGAGACTACCTTTCCGAACTAAACTGGTACATCTCTAGAGGACGAGGCGTTTAGGCTGGTGGGTTTATGAGTTACAGTTCGACAAAATGATGAATTTTTGATTTCGAGTTTTCTGGGTTGAGTTGAAGATCGATTTCGAGTATATGAGGTGTATGCAACTTGCTGAGGGTCGCGACGTTCGCCAGAACGGCGGCGCGACGATGTGCATGTGCACGGCACAAATTTTTGTGTCAGTGGTGAGTTTTGGGGGAGAAAGGTATTGACTCGAAGGAGGCTTCGGGATTTTCGTGCTATGGCTCGAGTATCCACTCGAGTAAAATATGGGTGCATCGGGTTTAAATACTTAGAATTTTTTCTTAGTTTAAATAGGGGCACTTGGGTTGATATTGATGAAATCTCGTAGCAAGCATGAGTTTTTCTCGTGCGTGACCAGAAGCAAGTCTCGTGACAAATAAATAAACAGTTTTTTTTACTTTAAAATTTTTCAAATCTTTAAGACACTTTTAAATTATGTTCAAAGAATGATTTGAATTGAAATTCTAAGCAAATTTAAGACTTAAGTGAAATATCTGAAATTAATTTTAGTTTATTTAGTTTAATATAAGATTTTTATAAAGGTTATTTATATTAAATAAATAATGTAATTTAAAAGAAAATTAAAGTAAAGTGTTGCTTAAAACTAAATCTTAACCTTTAAAATGTGATAAAGGAAATTTATTAAACACGGTTTAAAAAAGATAATCAAAGAAATTCGATTATCTTTTGGTTTACTTAAACGATTAATGATTCGTTAATATAACCTCTTAAGAAAGAATCTTAGTTAATTAATTAATATTAAAGTCTAATTTAATTGATAATTAAGATTTAGATTAATTTATAATTAAGATAAATAAATTTGAAATTTATTAAGATAATTTATTAAGAAGTGATTAATTAATGAAAATGATTAAGATCTAATCAACTATAATTAATCATTGATTTAAGATTTCTAATGAAAGTAACTAGGTAATAAATAAATTTAAACCACATGATTTATTCATCTTAATTGAAGATGCTTTGATTGTTCCCAAAATATTGTGTGTAGGATTGATATTCCTGTTTTGTGATGTGATGCTATGTAATATTGAATGCTTTGAGCTGAGCTGTGATATTGGTATTACTGCTGTGTGATTTGTGAAAACCCATTGGCCCGTAAAACGGCATTTGAATTTCGATGCGACAGGGAGTCGGATTTTAGTTGATTATCCGAAACCCATATCGAATGAGTGAATCTTTGTGAATGACATCCACATGTTTTAAAATTGACACTCACTATTCGAATTAACCGGGAGAGGACCTTTGTGTCATATAACCCATTCTGAGTATGTGATTCGACGTTATGGATAGCATTTGAAGACCGGTGATGAAGACCGGGTATCTGTGAGAACGATAGGATGACCTATCGGTTGTCTCTACACCGAGTAGCTACGGTATAGAGATTCCCTAAGTGATGGGAAGTCCGATCGGGATTATGGATGCCCGGATTGCATGGACTTCTTCAGAAGTGCCTTCGGTTCTTTTCGAACCCAGAACAGACTTGTATGGATTGTATGTTTGATATTACATTTGAGATATAAAGAAGATTTCTTTCAAATACATTTCTGTTGGTGGCGGAGAAATTTTTCTCTTAGCTTAACACCTTTCTCTGAGACGTACAAGCTCAGAGGTTATGTAGTTGAAGGTTATCGGTAATATATTCCCAACTTGGTAATGTGGCATGCTTAGTGCTGTCGATCATTTGTTGTTCAAAGCGTGGCTTTTGTCAAAAGCGTAGCTTTGTGGACGAGACTTCGTCGAACCTCATACCCCGGAATGATCGAAACCGAAAAGATGCAACAAGGTTATTGGGGGTAGCACCCTTTAGCGTATGTGCATTTCCTTCTGGTTAGAAGTGGTATCATGGTATGGAGCCCAGATACTTAACTTATGTGGATATCGTGTATATATATATATATTTATATATATATATTTATATATATATATATATATATATATATTACTTGTGATTGTTGTTGGGGCCCCGGATAAAGGTTGGTTACAACCGGGGGATGGCATACTCATTTCAGTAGTTACCAAGTTAGAGGTAACCCGGCCTTGTGGTGGCAGAGATCCAGTTAGGTTCTCAGGTCGTCCCTCCAGAGGCGTACCCATGTGGCCCAGGAAGTTCATTAGCTTGACCATTTGTTGGGAATCCAAAGAAACAATACGTGCTCTGTATGGTTTTAGTTGTATAACCTGCCATGCAGCGTGGCGGTAACCTGCCACAAAACATGGTAGCTATAGTAGGCATAGTTCGGAATGTCTATGCTGGCTAAGATTAATATTCTATTTTCGAAATGCTTTCTACACTATGCACTAAAAATAATATCAAAGAAATTTTTCTCGTATCAAGCATGTTTGACTATCATAAGAAGAAATCTCCTCCAATTCTGCGATTGCATTGTGTGTGTGTGGCGGGAGGTCTTATGGTAGTTTCATTTTTAAAAGCATACCGAAATTCTTTTATAAATCTAGTTTCTTTAAAAGCAGCTGTTTTTATTTACTCATACCAGACCCATGACTGACCTGGAGTTTATTGTTTCTTTCCTAAACTCTGGGTGCCCTAATTTTTATTCGGGCGGCCTAGTAGCAGGTTTCTGTACTATGGAGTTAGCAGTATTTTGGAGCTCTTATCTTGTAGATATTCTAGAAGCTTTTGGAGATCTTAGGTGTTTAGCTTTTGGGAGTTCATTATCACTTCTTTCATTTGAAGACTTTTGGATATATAATCACTGTTGTATTATTATGATGTTTATTCGGAGTTGTGGTGTATGTATTAAATACTCTGATATAGTAAATGGATATTATACTGTTGTATCTGTGACATATGCATGATATTTATTCCATTTTGTTGTTTTATATTCATCTGATGTTGTTATAAGCTCCATCCGAACTGAAATTTGACGTTCGAATCTCCGGTAGTTGAATACAAGTGAGGTATTTGATGTCGACTATTGAACGCTGAATTTTGGGTCGTTACAAATTGGTATCAGAGCACCGAAGGTTGAGTAAGAACTTTAGCTACGGAATATAACATATTAGATGGCTCATTGGAGATAGGGTGAAGTATACCCTAGAATGAGTATAACAAGGGCTGAAACTCTAAATTTTCTTAGTTCATTTCTTTTACTAATGATATTCCTTAAGATATCTCGTCCGTATATCTAAATCAATTTTTCTTACTGATTACAGATAGTAAGAATGAGCGGAAGAAGAGGAAGAGCTAGGGGTCAAGGAAATGCCACAACACCTAATCAAGATCCCCCAACAGCGTAGCAGCAATAGATGTCCAGCAGCAGCCGAATCTGGCTGATTTATATAAGAGTTTCTCAAAGCTTGGTGGCAAACCGTTCACCGGCAAGGAGTCAATTGTTGAGGCTCAAGCATGGGTAAGATCATGTGAGAAAATTTTTAAAGGGCTAAAGCTGCAAGACGAGCAGATGAGACTTATAGCTTCTTGGCAACTCCTAGAAGAAGCCTCAGCCTGGTGGGAAACAGTCATCATAGATGAACCAGAGGAAGAATTTACTTGGAATCGTTTTAAGGAGGTGTTTGAAAAGCGTTATATGCCGTCGGCAGGAATTTCCAGAATGCATCAAGAATTTTTGGATTTAAAACAAGAAAGCTTGTCATTTGAAGAGTACTTAAACAAGTTCAACGAACTATCCCGTTTTAGTCCGGAGTTGTTAAACACGCCTCTTAAGAAAAATGAAAGGTTCATCCGTGGAATGAACCAGAAGTATCACGAAAGGAAGACAGCACACGTCAAAGAATCTTTTTCTGATCTTATTGATATGGGATATAGGTATGCCACACTGGATATGCAGGAGATTCCAAAGGAAGGAGGAAATTCAAGTAATCAGAATTGGAAGAAAAGGAAGTTTAGGGGCAAGAGGCCACAACAAGACAAGGATAAGAAGAGCAGACAAAGGAAAAGGTGTTCTGGAAGGTAACCTTACTATATATGATAGAGCTGTTAGAGTTTTATTTAACACGGGAGCTTCACATAGCTTTATCTCCCAAAAACCGTAAGTGAATTAGAACTTAAAACTGAATTTGTCGATGACCCTATTTGCGTGAAAAATCCAGTTGGAGGTCCCACAAATCTTTGTTCATATTGTAAGAAAGTTCCTATTCATATGCTTGCTATCAATTTCCTATCAACCTTTATGTCCTCGAATTTAATGAATTTGAAATCTTACTCGGAATGAACTGTTTATCGAAATACGAAGCTAAATTGGATTGTAATAATCGGATAGTTTTAGTCAAAACAACCCTTGGAAATTTTATTGAAATCTCTTGTGAGGAACCGAGTCCAAAGAGAGATAGATTTATGTATACTTTGGGATATCATGAACCCAGTTTGCAGTCTATACCTGTTGTTCGGGAATTTTCTGACGTATTTAAAGAAGTAAAATCCTTACCTCCACACAGAGATATAAATTTCCGAATTGACTTAGCGCCCAATGCCCGTCCTGTTGTTCACGCAAGTCGCAAGATGGCACCTAGGGAAAGAATTGAATTAGTCAATCAAACTCAAGATTTGCTAAAGAAAGGATTGATTCGCCCTAGTGTTTCTGAATGGGGTTCAGCTATCGTGTTTGTGGCTAAATCAGACGAATCTTTGAGATTGTGTGTAGATTACCGAGATCTCAATAAACAAACTCTCAAAAACAAATTCCCTCTACCTAGGATTGACGATCTATTCGATCAACTTCATGGCGCTCGATTCTTTTCTAAGATGGATCTAGCTCAGGGATTCCATCAGCTGCGAATAGCCGAGGAATGTATTCATTTAACTGCCTTTAGGGGTCCTGATATGTTCTACGAATGGTTAGTTATGCCTTTCGGACTAATCAACACTCCCGCGTACTTCGTGGATTTAATGACCCGAGTGTTTCGAGAAGTATTGAACAAATTTGTCCTTGTATTTATTGATGATATCTTGATATACTCCAAAACCGAAGAAGAGCATGCTGAACATCTCAGAATTGTTTTGGAGATATTGAGGAGGAATATCTTATTCGATAAATTTTCTAAGTTTCACTTTTGGGTCAAAGAACTTAGATTTCTCGGTCATATTGTTAATGAGGAAGGAATTTCTGTTGATCCAAGCAAGATTTCTGCAATTCTGGACTGGAAGCAGCAAACTAGTCCTAGAGAAGTTCGGAGTTTTCTGGGTTTAGCGGGATATTATAGAAAGTTTGTATAGGATTTTTCTAAGTTGGCTAGCCCATTGACTAAGCTAACAATGAAGAATGCTAAACTCGATTGGACCCCAAAATGTGATGAAGCTTTCCAGGAAATGAAAAAGAGATTGACTACTGCTCTTGTTCTCGCTATCATTAGAGGGAACCAAGGCTTATCTGTCTATACTGACGCATGTGGTGATGGGGTAGGTGCAGTATTAATGCAGAATGGGAAGGTAGTTGCCTACGCGAGTAGACAATTACGTCCGCACGAGAGAAACTACCCAACACATGATTTGGAGCTTTTAGCTGTTGTTTTCGCTTTAAAAATCTGGCGACACTATCTTCTGGGCAAGAATCTTTTCAGCTTTCTTAACAATTTATAAAATTAACTAAATAAATATACTTAATAAACTCTCTTTGTTTTAGGTGAAAAATTCGAATTATTCACCGACCATAAATCCTTGAAATATCTCTTTACCCAGAAAGATCTGAATCCGCGACAACAACGTTGGTTGGAATTTCTGGCATCATATGACTTAGATATTCAATATATGTCCGGAAAAGCCAATGTAGTTGCCGATGCTTTAAGTAGGAGATATGCTGTTCTTGCATATCTTGTTGTCACTCCTTCTCTCCTCGAGAGGATCGCAAGCAAACAATATGAAGATGAGTTTCTTCGGGGAATTTATAAAAGAATTTGCCAAGGAGAAGACACTATGTAACGACCCGCAAATCTGTACCCCCTGAGTCCAAACTATTTTACCTAAATCAACTCAAGTTGTACAGAAATACGAACCATTTGGGTTAAAGAAGAAGAGGTAGAAGAAAAAAAATAGAAAACAACAACAGAATCTAACCATCGCAGCGGAGTAAGATATAATAGATAATAAATAATCTTTACTCAAAATCAAATATATTTGTTTACATATATTACATCATCAGAGTACATCAATCACAGCTCACATAAATAACATACAACTGGATACGCAGCTACACAACACAACGGAAATATATATACAAGTACGAGAGTACGTATCGTCATCCATCTCGTCTCCTGAGCTCCCCAGCATCATATCCTGTATTCTATAATACTCGGTCTGACCCGAGCATTACAGTTAAATAACACCCGAGTCAGCCTGGAATACCAGCGTGAGAAAATCACACCCAATTGATTATTTAAGTTTAAAAAATCCTTAGAAAACAAAAGCATCTCGTAAGACCATGCCACAAATAAACATGTCGGGTTTTTACCTTACGATAGCTAAAACAATTTTTATTAAAATCCTCTGATATTATAATAGTGTCTATAGAAAGTAAAATAGAATCTAGCTGAAATGCTTGCATCTCACGTTTCAGCAATAGTTGGGCACAATCAAAACCGTACGGGCACGTAGGGAAAATGGATTCCAACTAATGGCTAGGCACTGGGGTACCACCTGTCACAGTACCTGGTCTTGATCAGCGTACCGAGGAGCCACCCTAACTCCTCTGCAACACAAGACCGGAAACATCCCTTACTGGACAGTCCCGAGCAAGATCACCCCGCGGTTGGGATCAGCAACCGCCCACTAAGCCGAAATAAAGGGATATCTAGACAGGGATGACCTCACCCTCCAGTGGGGCTACCCACGAAGCCTTGCTGCATATCCCCTGATTTTCAGCCATTCCCATTTGATGAGGCTTGAGGCTAAGCGTTACCTTTTTTAGAATATATCCCTTAGAATGCCAATCGTCCACCTGACGATGTTTCGCAAGCATTCATCCATACAAGTCCGTCCCGGGTTCGAACGGAACCGAAGGCACTATTCCTACTACATCCATTTTGGAAATATCCTCAGGATTAGTAGCGACTAGCCCTTCTACTTCACCGCTCCATCTTCGAATCCAAAAAATCATTTTCACGAAATGTACAAACCGGATCGAAGTGGTTTTCGAGAAATAAATCTCGATCCCGGTCTCTTCGAAACGATCAATGCATTGTCCAATATTGATAGTCGGTTATTTAACTATCAATTTCTATTCACAAACATCCATCGAACAATAAATAATTTTCCAAGTTATTTATTAACCTCAAAATATCTTCACAAGATATGTTTCTATTTTCAATCCCTTTGAAAACAGTTCAAAACCATCTTTCTTTTCAGAATAAACTTTCCCAAATATTTTCTATCTTCTCTGAAATCACCAAGCACAAACTAGATTTTTAAAATAATATAAAACACTTTACTTAGAAATATACTTTAGAACATTTAAGTTAAAACTACCTCAATGATTTGTTACAAATACATACTATATGAATATTTGAAAATAATGTTACTAAAATAAATATAAAACTAGATTTCACTTTTTTTTTTAAATAAAAAATAAAATACTAAGTCACTCTTAAAATAATTGTTGCTATAATAGATTAAAATAATTATTGCTATAATAGATTAAAAGTAAATACTTACTTTAGAATTTAAATATTTTTAAAAAAAAAAATTCCAAAACATACTTCTTAAAACAACTTTAAACTTTCAATTTATATTTAAAAATTTACTTTGAAAACGTACTTGGTTATTAAGAGAGGAATTTCCAATCTCAATCACTTAAATCAATCTTGCAAATCGATTCCTAATTTATTTCATTTGAAATCAATCTCTTTACTTATCAGTCCATTTCAAAATTCATTAATTATGGACTTTATTATTATTTTTAGATTGATTTTTAAATCCTTTATCTGAAATATACAAATTTTAGGTTATTCCCAATTCCTTCTTTATTCTTCTTAAATAATTTAAATCCTAAATTTAAAATAAATGGTTTGTTCTTTTAAACAATAACATTGAAGTTTAAGTTTCATTAGTTTTCTGTTTATTTAAATTTTCCTTCCCATACTCAAGATTATTTATTAAAATTTTAAAGTCCCTTTATTTCTTTTTCCCAAGTTATTCCTGAATTTACTCAATAATTATTTTACTTGCAATTTCACTTCTTTTATTTTCATTTCCAAAATCAAATTTATATTTTTTAATAATTCATTATGCCCAATTATATCAACCAAGCCATACATTCAATACTTCCACATAATTCATTATAGAATTATCAACTAATAAGAACAGAGAATATTAAACAATTTAAATAAAAGTTGAGGGGTCTAGTTGGATCCCTCCAACCTTTTTTCCCTGCATCCACAGACGTTAGCATCACATAATATGCCAATTTCAAATGATACTATACTATATTACATCTCTCAATTCAACCATTCAATCAATTATTTAAATTCAATCCCTTAAATTTAAATTTTAAACTGAGTGAGATTAACTCACCTTTGATTTTATTTAGCAATCCAATCCAAACTAGCTCGCTTCCTTCACGATTTAGGACCTTACACAAGCAAATTACATATCTTTATTAATCACTGAAGTAATTTTAATTTTGTTTTAAATTAAAGTTGACTTACAAACTTTTAAATTGTTATAACCAATTAAACTTCCCTCGGAAATCACATCCGATATAAATTGATCTATATGAGTTTCAAAAATCTAACTTTTTTTTTTATA
Source organism: Allium cepa (assembly GCA_030765085.1). NCBI lineage: Eukaryota > Viridiplantae > Streptophyta > Magnoliopsida > Asparagales > Amaryllidaceae > Allium > Allium cepa. The sequence continues at coordinate 907,000,373 of CM060931.1, read as the reverse complement.
TATATAAAACTTTAAATTGAAACCTTTTAAAGCCCTGTATATATATTTTTCAACTTTATCTCTATTTATTATTTTCCTGTTTTATATTAAAATGTATGTGTGTTTATATATATTTAAAAACGTGGTTTTCTTGTTCTGTAATTGACTGTATATATAAATCCATATATACACAGATATATATTATAAGATTTAAATTAACATGAATAAATCATATATATATTCGCAGTAAATATTTATATATTTATTTTCCTGTTATCTACTCATGTTAATATTATCTTAAAATTTAAAACTGCATAACACATCAGATTAGCTTTACTGTAAAATATATATCTTTCTAACACTTACACAAATTAATTTAATAAGATTAAAATAGGCAGCTAAACATCACCTCGAGATCTAGACCATGCCGCCGACCAGTGCTTGAACCCCGAAGAACCCCAAACACGCGAGCTCGAGCCAGAGATTCACTCCCTCGCGAAATACGTCGACCTCGAGTTGATCAGCGTTCGCCTCCTCGCCTAAAACCAATTGCACGCGAAAGAGTTCGCCACCCCCCGAACCCAAATGTTGAATCGCGACCTCATCCAAGCTTGTGTTGCCGCAGTACGACTCATAGTCGCTCGAATGCCCTATCTCCACATGAGAGCGCTCCCCTCTGATCCCACTCAATGATGATGTCGCTGAACCCCCCTCCCACAAACGCGATTTCAATTGAGTTATAGGATGAAATCGCGCGGCTATCTCTCTTTTTTTTCTTTCTTTTTTGAACTCGATCAATTTAGGATTCTGTTCAATTATTTTTCACGGAGAGGCATAGGGTTGGGCTTTGAACGAAGCAAAGGGTTTCGGCCTTCCTGAACGATTGAAGTATCGACCATTAATTTATAAGCGAACTGTCTTGGGGTTTTTTTTTCAAGAAGAAGGGGCTTTGATAAAAAGTAACGAACGATGGCGTATACTGGAAGATAAGAGAAGCGTGCTGAGGAATGGATAAGGATGGCGTATAGAAGAAGCTTAATTAATTAAATTTCATTAGATTATTACAAATTAAATTTCAGCGCGTTTATATATCGTACACTCACATACTAACTCCAATCAATACGAAATTTGAAATCCGATAATAGTTCAATATTACGGACTCAATGGAACTGGTTTCGTCGTATTCCGAGACTGTGCCTCGGAAGGCTATTTTAAATTCAAAATAAAATGATAAAATTTCAAAACTGAACAAATCACTGTTAATTTCAATTTTAACGCTTCTATTGTCTTCAGTATTATCAATATAAATTCTATAAGCCTTCAAATTATTTTTAATCAGCTTAAAATTCTAGATTCGTTAATTTTCCCAACCTCAAATTATTTAATTCAATAATTTAAGTATCAAATAAATTGCGATATTCGTAGATTCAAGTTAAAATTATTCTATTGAATATTTAAAATCAAATAAATATTCCGATTTTAATTGCTTGAAAATTCTGGGTCGTCACATTCCTCAAGAATTTCGTCCCCGAAATTACTAATTAGGAAGAATGGTCCAATACCCGTTTATTATTTCCCTAAACCAAACAGTTTCTAACAATTCAACATCGCACCAACTATCCTCTTATAAAAGACTCATTATCATTCTTATTAACTTCCAAACCTTTTCCTAGTTTCAAACTATACCATTTGTTTAACCATTCAAGTTAAAACCAAATTTTAAATTATCAAAACTTTCTCAAAAAAATTCTAACTCTCTAAATTCCCGAATTTTTTTGCCAGCGTCTCCTTTGCGCGGCTAGCTCGGTACAACTACAAAATGGCTCTACGGCCTCCTAAATCCAAAAAGAAAACAATAAGCCAAGTGGCTCAATCCAAATCCCAATCAAATTTCATACCAAATTTAAAATACATACCTTTTGTCGGGCAATTCATATTTATCTTTCTGAAATCAAAACCAAATCTCTTTTCCCTTTATATTACCTGCATATCCTGTTTAGCACCAATATCCAAACACAATATTCCAAAACATTTTATCGACTTCCTCACAAAATGTCAATATCTATTCATCCCAATGTTGACTTAAATAATATTAGTAGTATCAATTTTCATTTAAGAATTCACCATTCCCTCTTAAGTTAGTATAAGCATTTTATATGTTTCTTATATTTATTTTCATCCCCCACTTTAGTTTATATCTATTTCTATTCACATTGATTCTTTCATTTCCATATGAATTCAATTTATCTTTAACTCTGAATATGTAAATTTTATTTGTCATTTATTACTAATTCATGTCATTATTTTCATTAGTTTCATTTACTAACTTATTTCAATTTCCAGTTTGAAATCGTTTTGTCGTTAACAAAATTCTCCAAAAAATTTCAAAAATTTTCTAACTCCCAAAATTTCTGAAATTTTTTGGCAGAGTCTCCTTTGCACGGAGGAGCTTTTGCAATTTGACAAAAGAGATAAATATATATACATCGACCCACACGGTCGGAAAAATCAAAAACAGTTCATATTTCCCATTTTTATTGCGTCTTATTTAGCATTTTAAGCAAGCAGCTTATTTATTTAGCAGTTAATGCGACCCAAATCCAGCCACACGGCTTCCAAGTACCTGTACTTACTCAATTTAAACATGTAAGTGTTATATATATATAAAGTTCATTAATATTTCACTCTTTTTAAACAATCACAACACAGGAATATTAAAAGCAATGTAACTAAACAACGTTTATAAGCAACTCATATGGTTTTTAACACTTAAGCATTTGTGTCAACCAATCCATACGCCATTTCATTTATTTTAATGGTTTACAATACCATTTCTTACCTTCAATTTATTTTAACCCCAAACAAACTCATATTCAATTCAATTGATTTCAAAATCAATTCTATTTCACTTTTATCAATTCATAGGATCTTAATTACTTCCATTTACTTCCAATGACAATTTATTCTATGAAATTTGACTAGATCTATGTGAATAAATCAGTATTTATGCTTTATAACCAATTTGAATGAATTTTAACTCCATTTATACTTAATTATATTCCATTTTCAATTTATCCACAATCCATATATTCTCATTTTCTTGCATTTCAGATTTGAATCCATTCACTTGCATTCCGTTTTATTAACCAAACTAGTTTATTCAAAACCATTTACAACCTAGGTTCATTTTAATTGCCAATTAAACTTCCTTTTTATTCCAATTCGTTCACGACCATTTATTTAGCTCGACCCATTCCAAGCTTGCACATTACTACCCATTCTCGAATTAATTCAAACCAAGCTTTAATTTAATGGTCTTCCAATTTTACTCGTAGTCGAGCTTCTAATTATTCTTAACTTAAGTTAATTTACTCAATTTATTTCACTTCAAACTTAAGTTCACTTCCATTTGATTCTTATTTATCCCACCCATTTATTTATTCAATAATTAGTTTATCCACTCAATCCATTTTGAATTTTCATTTTCTTCAATATTATTTATAACCCACCAAATTCTATTTCGATTCAAATTTATTTTTACTTGATTTAAATTCAACCCAATATCATTACACTTAGTTTTAAGTTGAATTTTAATCCAGCTCTTCCATTTGTTTAGCTTAAGTCAATTTACTTCATTTTATACTTAAGCTCATTTTCATTCTACAAGTAAATTTTTTTCTCTTTTCTATTCAACTTAATTCTCTCTTAGTTAAATCTCATTTTAATTGCAATTTCATTTGATTGGTTATTATCAAATTTAACCTTTCAGATTCAACTCATTTAATTGATTACATGACCATTTCCAATTTATCTTCACTTATTTGGATTTTATTTGCAATTCAAACCATTACTATTTCAATTCAAATTCATTTTTATTCTATACATTCCCAATTATATTTAATTTGTTAACACTTCACGTTAAATTTTAATTTATAACTCAAGTTCCGAATCCATTATCCATTTCAATTTACCACCAATTTTATGAACTCACAGTACAATTTCATTCACAAATCATTTAATTAATTGCAAGGCCACATTCAATTATATTTTCTTCACTAATGATTCAAGTCGAATTTGATTTATAACTTGAGTTTTATTTCCAATCTTCATTATTAGCTTACAATACAACTTCTATTTAACTACATTGAACTTCATTAAACTTTCTTAGTTCAATTTAGTTTATAATTCAAGTTTTGATTTTCATTTCATTCTCCAATTTATCAAAATATTAATTTTGGGCTTTGTATTCCATTTCCAATTTTATAAGTTCTCAAGCCTGCTATTAATTTATAGCCCAAGCATATTTTATTTTTATGGATTTTTAATTTTCTTATAAGTTGTTCTGATTTATTTATTTCTTTTTCCATTCCAATTCTTATTCAACTTACCTCCATTAATCCAAGTAAGAATCTAATTCCATTTAATAATTCAATAGAATTTGTATTCCAATTTTATTTTATTTTAACTCAGATTTATTCAACTCAATTCAATTTCAACTTAGTTCGAATACAACTGGATATTATTTTCATCCTATCCAATCAATGTCAATCCAGTCAAATTTTTATTTCTCATCCAAGTTAATTTCATTTTTAACTTTCCTCTTTAAATTAAATTCCAACATTCAAAGCTTATATTCCCTTCCTGATTTAAAAATCATCTCAATTTATAAGCTTACAACCCATCTTGTCAGGATTTTTAAACTCCCTCCTTAGGTTTCAAATTTATTTTGAAATCTTCAAACTTCTAAAATCACATTTCTTAAAAGTCAAACCAATCATGGTTTTACCCTCAACAAATTTCCTTTGAAATTACAAAAACAAACAGGTTTTCCTGAACAAATCTATTTGGTAGCAATTCATCACTTGGAAACTCGAAAATGAACATCGATGATGCTGCAGTCATCACCGAAGTTATTTTCCAGTGACTGAAGTGAATTCAATGCTAAATCTCTTTTCAAAATTTATTTAAAACAATTTTCCTTTCAGAAATACTCTAAAAACAACAATGCTACTATTTATTTTCAAAATCTCCGGGTTTAAAGTTTCAAATTTGTTTAATTCAAATTTTAACTATAATGCATTCGTACAGTTTATTCTTATACAAATTCCCATTTAATTATATTTCCATTTATAATTTACGTTTATAATCCATATTTATGAATTTCATTTTATAATGAATTTATTCCTTCAAACTTTGGTTATATTTTCAATTTCTAGTTAAATTTTCACTTAACAATGATATTACCTTAATATTATCATTTCTAACATCCAAACAACCATATAATAGTCATATAGTTTACCAAAAACTATTCTTTATATCAAAATATATTTTTTTTGGTAAAATTATTTCATTTACCCATATTTAAAACAATACCGTGTTGATTTTTCTATTCAAGTGTTTAGAAACCCCTTCGATACAGTTGTCCAGACTGTGCCGACGAAGGTTCATATGCCACTCAATAAACTAATCAACACGATATTAAAACAATTTATAGTCACTAACAAATACGCGCTCATATTCATTAATACGCTCAAACTCATTATAGAGTACTACGGACTCTATTTTAAATGAGTAATTCCCACCAGAGCCAAGGTTATCACCAACCATGCTCTGATACCAAGTGTAACGACCCGCAAATCCGTACCCCCTGAGTCCAAACTATTTTACCTAAATCAACTCAAGTTGTACAGAAATATGAACCATTTGGGTTAAAGAAGAAAAGGTAGAAGAAAAAAATAGAAAACAACAACAGAATCTAACCATCGCAGCGGAGTAAAATATAATAGATAATAAATAATCTTTACTCAAAATCAAATATATCTGTTTACATATATTACATCATCAGAGTACATCAATCACAGCTCACATAAATAACATACAACTGGATACACAGCTACACAACACAGCGGAAATATATATATATATATATGTATATATATACACACACACACAAGTACGAGAGTACGTATCATCATCCATCTCGCTCCTGAGCTCCCCAGCATCATATCCTGTATTCTATAATACTCGGTCTGACCCGAGCATTACAGTTAAATAACACCCGAGTCAGTCTGGAATACCAGCGTAAGAAAATCACACCCAATTGATTATTAAAGTTTTAAAAATCCTTTGAAAACAAAAGCATCTCGTAAGACCACGCCATAAATAAACATGTCGGTTTTTACCTTACGATAGCTAAAACAATTTTTATTAAAATCCTCTGATATTATAATAGTGTTTATAGAAAGTAAAATAGAATCTAGCTGAAATGCTTGCATCTCACGTTTCAGCAATAGTTGGGCACAATCAAAACCGTACAGGCACGTAGGGAAAATGGATTCCAACTAATGGCTAGGCACTGGGGTACCACCTGTCACTGTACCTGGTCTAGATCAGTGTACCGAGGAGCCACCCTAACTCCCCTGCAACACAAGACCGGAACCATCCCTTACTGGACAGTCCCGAGCAAGATCACCCCGCGGTTGGGATCAGCAACCGCCCACTAAGCCGAAATAAAAGGACATCTAGACAGGGATGACCTCACCCTCCAGTGGGGCTACCCACGAAGCCTTGCTACATATCCCCTGATTTTCAGTCATTCCCATTTGATGAGGCTTGAGGCTAAGCGTTACCTTTTTTAGAATATATCCCTTAGAATGTCCATCGTCCACCTGACGATGTTTCGCAAGCATTCATCCATACAAGTCCGTCTCGGGTTCGAACGGAACCGAAGGCACTATTCCTACTACATCCATTTTGGAAATATCCTCAGGATTAGTAACGACTAGCCCTTGTACTTCACCGCTCCATCTTCGAATCCAAAAAATCGTTTTCACGAAACGTACAAACCGGATCGAAGTGGTTTTCGAGAAATAAATCTCGATCCCGGTCTCTTCGAAACGATCAACGCATTGTCCAATATTGATAGTCGGTTATTTAACTATCAATTTCTATTCACAAACATCCATCGAACAATAAATAGTTTTCCAAGTTATTTATTAACCTCAAAATATCTTCACAAGATATGTTTCTATTTTCAATCCCTTTGAAAACAGTTTAAAACCATCTTTCTTTTCAGAATAAACTTTCCTAAATATTTTCTATCTTCTCTGAAATCACCAAGCACAAACTAGATTTTTAAAATAATTTAAAACACTTTACTTAGAAATATACTTTAGAACATTTAATTTAAAACTACCTCAATGATTTGTTACAAATACATACTATATGAATATTTGAAAATAATGTTACTAAAATAAATAAAAAACTAGATTTCACTTTTTTTTTAAAATAAAATAAAATACTAAGTCACTCTTAAAATAATTGTTGCTATAATAGATTAAAATAATTATTGCTATAATAGATTAAAAGGAAGTACTTACTTTAGAATTTAAATATTTAAATTTTTTTTTCCAAAACATACTTCTTAAAACAACTTTAAACTTTCAATTTATATTTAAAAATTTACTTTGAAAACGTACTTGGTTATTCAGAGAGGAATTTCCAATCTCAATCACTTAAATCAATCTTCCAAATCGATTCCCAATTTATTTCATTTGAAATCAATCTCTTTACTTATCATTCCGTTTCAAAATTCATTAATTATGGACTTTATTATTATTTTTAGATTGATTTTTAAAACCTTTATCTGAAATATACAAATTTCAGGTTATTCCCAATTCCTTCTTTATTCTTCATAAATAATTTAAATCCTAAATTTGAAATAAATGTTTTGTTCTTTTAAACAATAACATTGAAGTTTAAGTTTCATTAATTTTCTGTTTATTTAAATTTTCCTTCCCATACTCAAGATTATTTATTAAAATTTCAAAGTCACTTTATTTCTTTTTCCCAAGTTATTCTTGAATTTACTCAATAATTATTTTACTTGCAATTTCACTTCTTTTATTTTCATTTCCAAAATCAAATTTATATTTTTTAATAATTCATTATGCCCAATTATATCAACCAAGCCATAGCATTCAATACTTCCACATAATTCATTATAGAATTATCAACTAATCAGAACAGAGAATATTAAACAATTTAAATAAAAGTTGAGGGGTCCAGTTCGATCCCTCCAACATGTTTTACCTGCATCCGCAGACGTTAGCATCACATAATATGCCAATTTCAAATGATACTATACTATATCACATCACTCAATTCAACCATTCAATCAATTATTTAAATTCAATCCCTTAAATTTAAATTTTAAACTGAGTGAGATTAACTCACCTTTGATTTTATTTAGCAATCCAATCCAAACTAGCTCGCTTCCTTCACGATTTAGGACCTTATACAAGCAAATTACATATCTCTATTAATCACTGAAGTAATTTTAATTTTGTTTTAAATTAAAGTTGACTTACAAACTTTTAAATTGTTATAACCAATTAAACTTCCCTCGGAAGTCACATCCGATATAAATTGATCTATATGAGTTTCAAAAATCTAACTTTTTTTTTATATATAAAACTTTAAATTGAAACCTTTTAAAGCCCTGTATATATATTATTCAACTTTATCTCTGTTTATTATTTTCCTGTTTTATATTAAAATGTATGTGTGTGTTTATATATATTTAAAAACGTGGTTTTCTTGTTCTGTAATTGACTGCATATATAAATCCATATATACATAGATATATATTATAAGATTTAAATTAACATGAATAAATCATATATATATTCGCAGTAAATATTTATATATTTATTTTCCTGTTGTCTACTCATGTTATTATTATCTTAAAATTTAAAACTGCATAACACATCAGATTAGCTTTACTGTAAAATATATATCTTTCTAACACTTACACAAATTAATTTAATTAGATTAAAATAGGCAGCTAAACCTTACCTCGAGATCTAGACCCTGTCGCCGACCAGTGCTTGAACCCCGAAGGACCCCAAACACACGAGCTCGAGCCAGAGATTCACTCCCTAGCGAAATACCTCGACCTCGAGTTGATCAGCGTTCGCCTCCTCGCCTAAAACCAATTGCACGCGAACGAGTTCGCCACCCCCCGAACCTAAATGTTGAATCGCGACCTCGTCCAAGCTTGTGTTGCCACAGTACGACTCATAGTCGCTCGAATGCCCTATCTCCACATGAGAGCGCGCCCCTCTGATCCCACGCAATGACGATGTCGCTGAACCCCCCTCCCATAAACGCGATTTCAATTGAATTATAGGATGAAATCGCACGGCCATCTCTCTTTTTTTTTATTTTTTTTTGAACTCGATCAATTTAGGATTCTGTTCAATTATTTTTCACGGAGAGGCATAGGGTTGGGCTTTGAACGAAGCAAAGGGTTTCGGCCTTCCTGAACGATTGAAGCATCGGCCATTAATTTATAAGCGAACTGTCTTGGTTTTTTTTTGTTTTTTTTTAAGAAGAAGGGGCTTTGATAAAAAGTAACGAACGATGGCGTATACTGGAAGATAAGAGAAGCGTGTTGAGGAATGGATAAGGATGGCGTATAGAAGAAGCTTAATTAATTAAATTTCATTAGATTATTACAAATTAAATTTCAGCGCGTTTATATATCATACACTCACATACTAACTCCAATCAATACGAAATTTGAAATCCGATAATAGTTCAATATTACGGACTCAATGGAACTGGTTTCGCCGTATTCCGAGACTGTGCCTCGGAAGGCTATTTAAATTCAAATTAAAATGATAAAATTTCAAAACTGAACAAATCACTGTAAATTTCAATTTTAACGCTTCTATTGTCTTCAATGTTATTAATATAAATTCTATAAGCCTTCAAATTATTTTTAATCAGCTTAAAATTCTAGATTCGATAATTTTCCCAACCTTAAATTATTTAATTCAATAATTTAAGTATCAAATAAATTGCGATATTCGTAGATTCAAGTTAAAATTATTCTATTGAATTTTTAAAATCAATTAAATATTCCGATTTTAATTGATTGAAAATTCCGGGTCGTCACACACTAGTTTTGAGATGGATGATAGAGGAGTAATAAGATTAAAAGGAAGGATTTGTGTTCCAGACTTCCCTGATCTGAAACGTGAAGTTTTGGACGAATGCCATAAGTCCAAATTTTGTATCCATCCAGGAATTAGTAAAATGTGTAGAGACATTAAAACAACGTTTTGGTGGAAGACAATGAAAAGAGACATATCCATTTATGTGAGTCGTTGTGCAACTTGTCAACAAATCAAAAGTGATCAAAAGAAAATGGCCGGTTTACTTCAGCCTTTGGAAGTACCGAAATGGAAATGGGATCAGGTATCGATGGATTTCATCAACGGATTGCCACGAACCAAGAAGGGAAATGAAGCAATTTGGGTTGTAGTGGACCGTCTAACCAAAACTGCTCACTTTATTCCAGTGAAATCCACTCGGACTGCAGCAAGCTTGGCAGGGCTATATATAAAGGAAATTGTTCGTCTCCACGGTATTCCCAATATAGTGAGTGATCGTGATCCGATCTTCACTAGTAGATTTTGGGAGGCATTCCAAGCCGCTTTAGGAACAAAATTAAATTTCAGTACTGCTTATCACCCACAATCTGATGGGCAAACTGATAGGGATAACCGAATTCTAGAAGACCTTTTACGTACTTGCATTCTCGATTTTGGTGGTTCTTGGGAGGACCATTTACATCTGGTAGAATTCTCATATAATAACAGCTATCATGCTAGTATAGAAATGGCTCCTTTCGTACTTTTATATGGTCGTCTGTGTCGATTACCTACATGCTGGATCGAATCAGGTGATAGACTCGTCCTTGGACCATATATGATTAAAGAAGCCATGGGGAAGGTTGATTTTATTCGAAAGAAATTAATAACTGCTCAAAGTCGTCAGAAGAACTATTATGACTGTCGAAGAAGATATTTCGAATTTCAAGTTGGAGATTTTGTATTTTTGAAAGTGTCTACGATGCGGGGTGTATTGAGATTCGGGAAAACTGGAAAGCTAACACCGCATTATATTGGTCCTTTTCCTATTCTGGGAAGGATTGGTCCTCTGGCATATCGAGTGCAGCTACCCAGCTGGTTGTCTGGCGTGCATGATGTGTTCCACATTCTAATCTTCGGAAGTATGTGCACGACCCAGATAGTATTATTGAAGAAGTTGCTCAGCAGGATCTCGAAATCACTCCCAACATGGCAGTAAAGAGGGAACCGATAAAAATTGTTGATCGTGATGAGAAGCGATTGAGAAAAAAAGTTGTGAAACTGGTCAAAGTTCAATGGAGTGGCGATCCAATGGACTGTACTTGGGAGACTGAAGATAATATGAAGAAATCATATCCCAACAGCAGAGTGGATATTTCGGCTTAAACTAGTAAGCCATTTCCTTATTTTTCTGAATTCGTATATTCTTTGTTTGCGTTTCTCTCTCTTTCAATTTCGAGGACGAAATTTTCTTAAGAAGGGGATACTGTAACATCCCAGAATTTGTTAATTTAAATCTAGTGACTTATTTGAACTTTTGAATTTAACTTGCAAAGTTTCAAGTGAAAAATAAAATAAAATATTATTAAATAAAAGAAAGATATATATATATATAGAATTAAATAAATATTGATAGTTAAGTTTAAATAAATAATAATAATAATAATAATAACTAAAAGGACATATTATAAGCAAAGTATTGTTTAAAACAATAAAATAAAATATGTGCAAATTTAATGTTTTTAGTTAATACCTTTGAATAAGAACTAAAATTTGGAATGTAAGTTATGATAAAAATTATATAGTTATAAAAAAATATTAAAAACAAACATTAGCTAACAAAAATAAAAATAGTACTTGCACAAATGTTAAAAAAATTAAGATTTCTGTAAATTTGTAAGCATGAAACATAGATTATAAGAGCCTGTAAACAAAACAAGACTTAGTACTTAAGAAAAAAATCAAACAGTAAGATTGCTGTAAATAAGATGGAAGCATTACATTACATGCTTTCATTAAATGCCATTTACTCTCCAGCATAAACAAGATCACATCAGCCCATACCCAAATACAATATTAAAATTTCAGTACTATACCTCAGCCTGTACAAACCCTCTCTTTTATATATATACTCATGCATGTTGCTTTATTTCATTCGTTCAACAAATCTTAGCAAAGAACAGAAATAAAAAAAACATCACTTTTTATTCAAATTTGAAAACAATTTACTGAAGAAAGAAAAAGAGAAGAAGATCAGAACTGTAGTTTCAAAACCAATATAGTCTCTGTTTCAAAATTTGTCCATGTGAGTAAACCAATTTAAAAAGAGATTTTTAGTATATTTATTTGTTGTTTGTTAATCTGAAGATTTGAATTTGTTTTATTATATACATATATACATAAAATCTTCCCTGTATATAAATAGAAGTAGGTATGAATGTCTGAAACCATCTCTGTCTTTTGTTTCAAAGCATCAACCTTGTTCAAAAACCCAACACCTTATCACTTGATCATTGTTAGGCCTTTACTTCAAAAGTAAATAAGTGTATTAAGTATTAGCTATAATTTAAAAATAGTTTCAAACAGGTTGAGTTTATATAGTAAACAAAATTGTGTGTTTACAGGTTAAAATTCAAATTTGGAAAATTTCAAATATAATGATTTGTTACTTCAATTATACAACTTGAATTCTTTTCTGAAATTAGGTTTTTTAAGATGTATATGATGATTTTTAAGCAAGTATTAAATGTGCAGTTCACAGTTGAACGAAATGGGCATTTTGATCAATTTCCGATCATCAAACAAATTTTAGATGTTAAGATTCTGCTTGAAGCAAGTTGAAACATAGACGATTGCAGGAAAATTACTAAAGAATTTTTCTGTCGCATAAATTTGAGGCACGAATTCAAATTAGGTTTTATTCGAGTTTTCTTCGTGTTTGGGAATGGGGTGATTTCATCACCTAGGAGCGATCGAGTTGCTCGAGATCGAGGGAGATGATGGCTTGGTGTATTGGCATGATATGGCCGAGGTCGCGAATTTTCTGGTGATCTGTGAAAGGAGGACGATGTAATGACCCTGGATTTTGGCCCCGTTTATTTTATTAAATATTTGATTTAATTAAATAAAAATTAGTTTGATCATTCTAAAATGAATATAATTTTGGAAATATCGCCATTTGTTTATAATATATTGGTATTTTGAAAGAAAATGAATTTGAAAATTTGGAATAAATATCTTAATAATATTTACAATAAAAATCTATCTTATATAATTTAATTAAAATACTTTACTTTGTTTATATTTAGAATAAAATAATACATATAGATAATAATGTTTGAAAATTCTAAAATAAAAGATTCTTAACTATATTTTTGATAAAATTTACCTTATATAATTAAATTAAAAAGGTTTTACATTGCTAACATCGATAAAAATATACATACGAATAATAATGTGGGAAATTTAAAATAAATCTCTTTATAATATTTATCTTATACCATTAAATTAAATTACTTTGTCTTGTTATCATGTGATGAAATATACATATGAATGAAAATGTTTAAATTAAGATCTAATTCTATTAATATAAAATATAAGTGAAACATGTGAATCTTATTTAATTATTGATAATTGAAACACAAATATAAATAAATAAGTAAACACATCAATCTAAGTTTAATATTAATAGTCAAATATAAAACACAAATCAAAATATAAATATAAATCAAAACAAGAAATAAGTAGTTAATACTTTCAATATCATTTCAGATTTGCAAGACCATAGAAAAATATATAATATAATAAGTATAAAATGTAACTAAATCATATTATACATAATTTAAATATTGATAATTAAGAATGAAATATAAATATAAATGTAAATAAACCATCTTGAATATAACTTAAATGTTGTTAGTCATAGTTAGAATACATAATAAATTTAAAAGCCAAGCCTACCTGCAAATATGAATCAAAGTAACACCAATCATATGACTTACCTGCAAGTAAACATCTTTACATAAATATTTATAGACAGCAAATATTTTTATAAGTATACAACTAATTAAGATATAAGACAAGATTTTGTATATAAAACTAATTATCTTCATAAACCAAGCTTCATCCACAAGCCTTTGACCTGCAATGTTTATGTCAACAGAACAAATAATAATTATGTAAACTAAGTTTGAAACCAAAGTACTACATAATTTCTGCTCAAGCCTAACATTATGTCAGCTCAAAATATTTTTTCTAGATTTGCTCATATCAAAACAAAAATGAGAAAAAGCCTAACTAGTTATTACCTACCTTGAGCTTTCAGTCTTTTTCTTATTTATATATGGATACAACTGGACAATCTAGTTCATTCAGCATATAACAATACTTGAGAAAATTAAAAGTACCCAACTCAAATGTATTCAAATCAATAAAAAGAAGAAAACAAGAGCAGGTTCAAGATAGTTTCAATAAAAAACAGGTCAAAACTCATGGCAGTTACAGGCTACAAGCTTCCATATATCAGAGTGCTCTTTGTTCTGGAATCATGCAAGGTGAGTAAACAAGGGATTCTTAAGCTTTAAGTTTATTTAAAAATTTGTTTGAGATTTATTGATAATCTGGATAATATATGCTTCAGTTTAAATATGCTTGTGATGCTCTGTTCATCTCTATTGATTGACTCAGGTTGTGTTTTTTTTTGTTTCAAATTCAAATACTCTTTTCAGACTAATATAAAGCTTAAAGCTTTTCATCTAAAACAAGGTGTTTAAAACTTGAATTTTTATTTCTGAAAACTGATTAAAACTTGATGTAAATATAAGTACTGTGAATTTTGTTTTACAGGAACCAAATGATAATTAGATAAAAGAAATCGTTTGTTGTAAAATAAAAATTCATGATCATATATTGAATCCATACTTGAATTCATGATTTTTAAAACTAAAATGAAGAATTTTAGTTTGAGATTTCAAGGGTAGATCGTATGTGAACCAAAACTGTATTTTTCCCATTTTCGGGTTATAGAATCAATTTTAAATGTTCAAATTTGTGTTGAAACATGTGTGAGCATAGGGGATGTTGTAAAAATTATCAAACAAATTTTCTATTTCATAGATTTGGGGAACGAGGTCATCTTAGGGTTTATTGCTAAGTTTTGCACCTACCAGTTATCATAGCGTGACCGTCTTTGTTGTGCGATCGAGTGGTGGATTCGTTGGTGGTTGGTGGGTCATTGGGTTGACGTCATGTGGCCGAAGTATGGGAGCCAACGGTGGCTGGCATCGGTGACGTAGTGATTTAGGGATGGACGAGATCCTGTTTTTTTCGAGTGGAAGGCCAAAATTCGAATTGTAAGCTTTGCAGATGATTCGATTTCTATTTTCGCGTCTTTGAACAAATCGTGACTGATTGGGTGAGGCGAGGTTCGCCAGTGCTCCGGCGCTGCCGTGTGCACGTGTACGGTACGAAGGCCGTGTCAGTGGCGTGATCATATTTTGTCGCGAGGGATGACTCGGGGATGGAAGCCTTGGTCTCGAGTTATAGCGCAGGCATCTCGTGCTTATGACTTTTAAATTTAACAGTTTATAACTTAAAGAAAAAAAATTAAAAAGAGAAGAAGAAGGGGTTCAAGGAAAGTGCTCGGGTGAATTGTTTGAGTAACTCGAGGCATTGCGCGAGTTTTCCAGGGTAGTGCTCAGGGTTTGATAACTGCAGTTTCATTTTCTTGAAGTAAGCTAAGTAAACATTTTTAACAAACTATAAAACACTATTTAAAAAAAATGTTTAACAGGTTCAAGATTTCAAAACTTATATATAAGTTAATTATTTTGGTCCATACTTTAAAAGGTTAAGCTCTTAATTATTAATGTAATTCAGTGATCAATTTAATTAAGCATAAAGTTAATTAAGGTCTGAGTTATAGTTAGTAATATAATTGAACTTCGAACTTAAAGAAACCTTTAAAATGTTAATTAAATTAAATAATCAATATCTTCAGGAAGTAATTAAGAATAATCACTTTTAAATTATAATTAATGGTAGATTTTAAGTAATTATAAGATTATAATTACTGCTTAAGTTAATAGTTGTTAATCAAATAAACTAGTTGTGAATTATTAATTAATTAAGTAATTTACTTAAGAATTAAGGATTAATAAATGGTTAATTAGGTAAATTGAAGTTAACAAATAAGTATTCAAGTTATTAAATAACCATTAAGGTAGTAATTAATGATTAAAGAATAGTAATTAAAGTTAAATAATTTAATTAAGAATTGATTAATTAAGTAGTGTAAAATAAATAAGTTATTAAGTAATTAAGATTAATAATTAATTATGAATGATCTATTGATTCAAATAGTTTGAAAGGAAATAAGTAATAAACTGTTAATCAATAAAACAGGGTTATTAACTATGATATACTTAATTTACATTGAATTTCAGATGACTGCTTATGGATTGTGTGTAGAATGTCTGATTGCGATATTTATTTGGTGATATTCTGTGATGCTCTCTGATATGCTGTGATATAACTATGATGACTATATATGTTTATTTGTGATAAATGTTGTTTGAATTGTAACTTGAATTTAACTGTATAAGTTAATTAGACAACTTGGCCCTTAAAATGGTGTTTGGATTCGATGAGACCGGGATCGGAAGAATCAATTTTGATTCTTCGAAAACCACATCGATCCAAATTAAATGATAGGTCGCAACTTATCAAATGAAGATCGAGATGGTGTTTTCAGAATACAAGGGTTATCGTCGTTGACTCTGCAGGTGATTCCAAAACGAGTGTAACGAGATAATGCCTTCGGTTTCGTTCGAACCCGGAACGAACTTGTATGGATTGAATGCTTTCAACACATCGTCAGACGGACGATGAGCATTCTAAGTGATATGTTCTATAAAGGTAATCACAGCCTCAAGCCTCATCAACCGGGAATGGCTAAAACAGGAGAGATGCAGCAAGGTTAGGTGGGTCGTGCCCAAGCAGGACAAGATATTTCCCCTGTCTAGATGTCTCTTCATACTCCGGCTGTGTGGGCGGTTGCTAGCTACAACTGCGGGGTTTATCTTGTTCGGGACTGTCCAGTAAGGAATGGTTTCGGCCTTGTGTTGTAGGGGGTTGGGAGTGATCCTCGGTACGGTGAAATGTTTTGGTTAGTGTAAGGTAAAAACTTATCCGTATTTATTTGTGGGGAGTCTTACGTGATACCTTTATTTTCAAATGTTTTTCAAAGTTAAACAATTTAAACCGTTTACTCATACCAGACCCATGTCTGACCCGGAGTTTATATTTTGTTTTTCATAAACTCTTTGGTACTCAAATTTTTATGAGTAGCCAAGTGATAGGTCTCGGACTTGATTTCTGGAGGAGCTTGGAGCAGGAGATTCCAGACGTATATAGCTATTTATGTAGTTCCGCTGTGTTAGTTGATATGTACTGTACCTCTGATGTATACAGTGATAGATGTATGTATGGTTGTCATGTGTATTGATATTGTGTAACTCTGATATATGTAAAAACTATGTAATATTTATGTGATATATTATATTTTGTCCTGTTCCGCTGTGAGATTCTGATGTTGTTGTTCTTTTCTTTCTTTTCTATTTCTATCCCTTTCTTTCTTAATGATGATACGTCTTTCTGGTAGTAGAAGGGCGGGTCGTCACAGACGAGGCGTTTAGGCTGGTGGGTTTTCGAGTTACAGTTCGACAAAATGATGAATTTTTGATTTCGAGTTTTCTGGGTTAAGTTGATGATCAATTTCGAGTATAGGAGGTGTATGCAACTTGCTGAGGCTCGCGACGTTCGCCAGAACGGCGGCGCGACGATGTGCATGTGCACGGCACAAATTTTTGTGTCAGTGGTGAGTTTTGGGGGAGAAGGGTATTGACTCGAAGGAGGCTTCGGGATTTTCATGTTGTGGCTCGAGTAAAATATGGGCGCATCAGGTTTAAATACTTAGAATTTTTTTTAGTTTAAACAGGGGCACTCGGATTGATTTTGATGAAATCTCGAAGCAAGCACAAGTTTTTCTCATGCGTGACCAGAAGCAGTTCTCGTGACAAATAAATAAACAGTTTTTTTACTTTAAAATATTTCAAATCTTTAAGACACTTTTAAAATATGTTCAAACAATGATTTGAATTGAAATTTTAAGCTGATTTAAGACTTAAGTGAAATGTTTGAAATTAATTTTAGTTTATTTAGTTTAATATAATATTTTTATAAAGGTTATTTATATTAAATAAATAATGTAATTTAGAAGAAAATTAATGTAAAGTGTTGTTTAAAACTAAATCTTAACCTTTAAAATGTGATAAAGGAAATTTATTAAACACGGTTTAAAAAAGATAATCAAAGAAATTCGATTATCTTTTGGTTTACTTAAGCAATTAATGATTCATTAATATAACCTCTTAAGAAAGAATCTTAGTTAATTAATTAATATTAAAGTCTAATTTAATTGATAATTAAGATTTAGATTAATTTATAATTAAGATAAATAAATTTGAAATTTATTAAGATAATTTATTAAGAAGTGATTAATTTATGAAAATGATTAAGATGTAATCAACTGTAATTAATAATTGATTTAAGATTTCTAATGAAAGTAACTGGGTAATAGATAAATTTAAACCACATGATTTATTCATCTTAATTGAAGATGCTTTGATTGTTCCCAAAATATTGTGTGTAGGATTGATATTCCTGTTTTGTGATGTGATGCTATGTAATATTGAATGCTTTGAGCTGAGCTGTGATATTGGTATTACTGCTGTGTGATTTGTGAAAACCCATTGGCTCGTAAAATGTCACTTGAATTTCGATGCGACAGGGAATCGGATTTCGGTTTATTATCCGAAACCCACATTGAATGAGTGAATCTTTGTGAATGACATCCACATGTTTTAAAATTGACACTCACTATTCGAATTAACTAGGAGAGGACCTTTGTGTCGTATAACCCATTTCAAATATTGGATCCGACGTTACGGATAGCATTTGAAGACCAGTGATGAACACCGAGTATCTGCGAGAACGATAGAATGACCTATGATTGTCTCTACACCGAGTAGCTACGGTATAGAGATTCCCTAAGTGATGGGAAGTCCGATCGGGATTGTGGATGCCTGGATTGCAAGGACTTCTTCGGAAGTGCCTTCGGTTCTGTTCGAACCCAGAACAGACTTGTACGGATTGTATGTTTGACATTACATTTGAAATATAAAGCAGATTTCTTTCAAATACATTTCTGTTGGTGGCGGAGAAATTTTTCTCTTAGCTTAACACCCTTCTCTGAGACGTACGAGCTCAGAGGTTATGTAGTTGAAGGTTATCGGTAATATATTCCCAACTTGGTAATGTGGCATGCTGAGTGCTGCCGATTATTTGTTGATCGAAGCGTGGCTTTTGTGAAAAGCGTAGCTTTGTGGACGAGACTTCGTTGAACCTCACACCCCAGAATGGTCGAAACATGAAAGATGCAGCAAGGTTATTGGGGGTAGCGCCCTTTAGGGCATGTGCATTTCCTTCTGGGTAGAAGTGGTATCATGATATGGAGCCCATATACTTAACTTATGTGGATATCGCACATATATATATATGTGTATATGTATATATATATATTACTTTTGATTGTTGTTGGGGCCCCGGATAAAGGTTGGTTACAACCGGGGGATGGCATACTCGTGTCAGTAGTTACCTAGTTAGAGGTAACCTGTCCTTGTGTTGGCAGAGATCCGGCTAGGTTCTCAGGTCGTCCCTCCAAAGGCGTACACATGTGGCACAGGAAGTGCCTTAGCCTGACCATTTGTTGGGAATTCAAAGAAACAATACGACCCCTGTACGGTTTTAGTTGTATAACCTGCCATGCAGCGTGGCGGTAATCTGCCACAAAACATGATAGCTATAGTAGGCATAGTTCGGAATGTCTATGCTGGCTAAGATTAATATTCTATTTTCGAAATGCTTCTACACTATGCACTAAAAATAATATCAAAGAAATTTTTCTCGTATCAAGCATATTTGACTATCATAAGAAGAAATCTTCTCCAATTCTGCGATTGCATTGTGTGTGTGGCGGGAGGTCTTATGCTAGTTTCATTTTTAAAAGCATACCGAAATTCTTTTATAAATCTAGTTTCTTTAAAAGAAACTGTTTTTGTTTACTCATATCAGTCCCATGACTGACCTGGAGTTTATTGTTTCTTTTCTAAACTCTGGGTGCCCATAATTTTTATTTGGGCAGCCTAGTAGCAGGTTTCCGTACTCTGGAGTTAGCAGTATTTTGGAGCTCTTATCTTGGAGATATTCTAGAAGCATTTGGAGATCTCAGGTGTTTAGCTTTTGGGAGTTCTTTATCACTTCTTTCATTTGAAGACTTTTGGATATATGATCGCTGTTGTATTATTATGATGTTTATTCGGAGTTGTGGTGTATGTATTAAATACTCTGATATAGTAAACGGATATTATACTGTTGTATCTGTGATATATACATGATATTTATTCCATTCCGCTGTTTTATATTCATCTTGTGTTATTATAAGCTCCATCCGAACTGAAATTTGACGTTCGAATCTCCGGCGGTTGAATATAGGTGAGGTATTTGATGTCGACTTTTGAACGCTAAATTTTGGGTCGTGACACCTATACAGTCAGTTACGTACTAAGTGTATGACTAATTAGTTTCTACATCAAGTTGAGAAACTAAAGTGGCCAAATTTGATAGTCAGTTATTTAACTATCAAAGCGACAAACAAAATCTAGCACATAAGCAGTCACTGGGCCTGGTTTATTAATCTTTCATTAATTAAATCGCTTTTCCAAATCATTTACTTCAAATTACCTTTTAAAAAGATAATATTCAAAACTATTTTGCTTATTGGATATTTGGAAAACATTTTCATATACTTATTTTAATAATAAGTGAATTCATAATTTATTTTATTTTCAAACCATTTAAACTCCATTTTATAATATCACTTTCCTAAACATTTATTTAAAGAATTATTCTCTTTAATACGTGAATATATTTCCTTTTATGAAAATCCATATTTAGCTTATCAAATTAAATAGATTTCACACTTATAAAACAGTGTTTATAATTCATATTTCTATTTTATATAAACTTCCATTTATAAAATCTTGTTATTAACCAATTTCCCGTTGATCTCATTTATATTTCAAAATCTCTTTAAAATTTTATTTACTTATAAATCTCTTTATTTACAAATTCATTCTTTTGTAATCTCATTATTTACAAAGTCCATTATAAATTCATTTCTAAATTTTAAATTACAAATTACAAATCCATATACAAATTTAATTACAGCTTCATTTCTAATATTTATAATGCACCGTTTATAAAATTTATTTCATTAATTCTCTTTATTAATAACATTCCTTTTATAACTTCCTTACTTTAAAAAATCTCATTTACTTAAAAGATTTCATTTATAACTTCTTTTTAACATTTATAAAACTCGTTTACAATTCGATTACTTTTATTTATAAAATATCAATTTCATAAATCTTATATGTAAAACATTTATAATAAGTTCAAAATTCTCAATTTAACTTATTTTACAAAATAGTTAACTTTATATTTCAAAAATCATATTTAAGTATATTTCACAAAAAAAAATATAACATAAAAATTATAATTTTTTATTCATTTATTTAAAATGAATTCATTTCTTTAATCATTCAAAAATTCTTAAAACGTATATATTTTCAAATCACTTTTAAATTCTTTTTAAATTGAAATCATCATTTCTATAATTTAAATTTTAAAAATATGGCCCAATGCTGCAAAAGTACTAAATAAGAGGATTCACATTAATAATAGCAATCATTGCATCCGTCACATCAAATATCACAAAATACAACATATATAACAATATGTGTAAATAAACATAAACTACGGTGAGGAATCCTGTTGGATCCCTCCATCCTGTCACCCATAACAAATATACATATGAGAAAAATATATATAATGGCTGCTTCGAGGCAGAAGTGCGTACAAAGGGCCATCCGCTCATACACGAGAATGTATGGGGTCTCGTCTGCTTTAATCAACGGGAATATATCCAACTACTAACTACTATAGTATAACATCCAAACATCCAATATATACATACATACACACACACACACACACATATATAACATCCAACAGTCATCAAAACAGCATAATAAAAATATTCCCATTTTATAAAAATATAAACAGGTCTGACAGCGTGAGTTTTACTCACTTTAGTTGTAGTCATTGTAGCATTTTATTTCAATTAAAATTAAACTGACGTTAAATTTTACCCATAAATCATGCGAGCTCCAAACTAGCTCCAACGCATAGTGTTTGCGAATAAGAATTCAACACAATTCGTTTCGTGCGAATTGGACCTCGTATAAAGAAGTTATGATACTAATAAGATTACACAATTCTTAAACAAATAAATTTACAATTTTTTTATTAACCTCGATTAAATCTGGTTAGTTCATCCTGGGAGACCCACATCTAGCTGCACATCCTTTCTTCCCCTAGGCTTCTTACGCGAACGAGAACCCATAGCCACACTATTAATATTTGCTTGCCGCACCTCCTATATCGCCCTAGAGGACAATCAAACAACCCCAAACGACGCGTCGAAGCCCCATGCACCAATGGCCCATGCGCACACCTCCTTAGCTCCACCTTCTCCTTGTAAAGCGTACTCGTGTGTGCCGCCTTCATCACCTTATTTTGGCGAATCCAAACCATTGCAACAAAAATCCACTGTTGGATGTGAAGATCTCGTTACGCTCTACAATATTGTAGTTGGAAGTTTTTGATAATTGTTTACGAATTAGAAGATAATTGAGGAAGAAGATTCGAGTTTCCTTGGCCATTGAAATTGAAATTGCGGCTGTGAAACAGAGAGCTAGGGTTTTGGCTAAAAGAAGGTCCTTATATAAACAACTACAAAACACTATTCATCCGAAAAAATTTCGAACTCCAAACAAGGCATGCCGCCTCGCGTTCACAATGTTTTACCCCTATTTCGAACACAATGGAATATATATAGGGAACTGATTCTGTCCTATTTAGAAGATAGATTTTCGAATCGAATTATTTTAATTATAATTTACTTATAATAAATTTATATGCATTTCAGCTTCGTACGACCAAACCGTAAGTCTGATTGACACAAAATTTAGAATCCTACAATAGCTAACTATTACGGATCCAGTGAAACTGGTTTTAACGAAATCCAAGGCAGTGTCAAAAATGACTAGTTTTACGCGTTAATTAATAATTATAATTTTCAATTTCTGCCAAATCGTTTTTAGTTCAATTTTAAAACTTCACTAACTCCATTCAAATTCAAATAGCATTTAAAATGACATTAGAAATCATTTCTATTCACATTAGATTCCAAATTCTATTAATTAACTGATTTAGCTTATAATATTCATTTTTTCAATATTTAAATTAAATTAAATATTTTATATTCAAATGACTGAAAAACTGGGTTGTTACAGAACTAGAGGACTTATATGTCGTGTTGAACGTGTTTATTCATTTGCTTTGGGTTTAACGGCGATGTAGTAGCACAATGATAGCTTCGAGACATCAATGATGGCAACTCGACAGTGATGGAGTTAGGTTTCGTTGATATTGATTCTATAACGACTTGATTTTTCAACGCCCAAAAAACGACATCAATACATCCATTGTATTAAATTCCGAACAATCGAAAGCCAGAAAACCAAACCATTGGGGTTAAAGAAGAAGGAGGTAGAAGAAGAAATAGAAAACAACATCAGAATCTTACCAATGCAGCAGAATAAAATATAATAGATGATAACAGATCTTTATACAAAAGAAATTATATCTGTTTATACATACATCATCAGAATACAGCATCAAAGTTTAATACAATCAACAACACAATTCAGGACGGTTATAATATCTCATCCTTCCAAAGCTGAATACAAAGCGGAATAATAATCAAGTACGGAAGTGTATCTCGCCATCCAGCTCGTCTCCTGGGCTTCACAACACCACATCCAGAATATATACTCTATAATACTCTGTCTGACCCGAGCATGATAGTTAAATAACACCCGAGTCGGTCTAGAAAACCAGTGTGAGAACACACTCAATTGGATTATTCAAGTTTTCAAAATCCTTTAAAATCAAAAGTATCTCGTAAGACCACGCCACAAATAAACATGCCGGGTTTTTACCTCACGATAACCAAAACATTTCTTATAAAATCCTCTGGTATTATAATAGTATCTATATACAAATACTTATTCAAATAGCCGAAATTGTTACATTTATTAAACTGCATCTAATTGGTATACAAACAAAACCGTAAAGGCACGTAGGGAAAATGGATTTCCATCAATGGCAGGGCTACTGGGGTACCGCCCATCATAGTGCAAGGTCTAGATCACCGTACGGAGGATCCACCCTAAATCCCATGCAACACAAGACCGGAGCTACGCCTTACTAGATAGTCCGAATAAGTTCACCCTACGGTTGGGATCAGCAATCGCCACATAGCCAAATATATAAAGGGACATCTAGACAGGGGTGACCTTACCCTAATTGGTTGCTAACCACTTAGCCTTATGTGCACCTCCCCTGTTTTAGCCATTTCCGGTTGATGGGGCTCAAGACTATGCGTTATCTTTTTAGCACACAATCACTTAGAATGCTCATCGTCCTCCTGACGATGTTCTGAAGGCATTCGTCCATACAAGTCCATTCCGGGTACGAACGGAACCGAAGGCACTACTCCTACTACATCCATTTCGGAATCACCCTTAGGATTAGTAGCGACTAGCCATTGCACTTCACTGCACCATCTTCGACTCCAATCTCTTGTATTCCTCACGTAAATGTTAAAACCGGATCGAAGTGGTCTTTGAGAAATAAATCTCGATACCGGTCTCTTCGAAAAGATCAACGCATTTGCCAATATTGATAGTCGGTTATCTAACTATCAAATAACACTCACAAACAGTCATCAAGCCATAATAATTTCTCCTAAATTATTTATAATCCTCAAAATATCTTTGTAAGATATATTTCCACTATTCAATCCTTTGAATCTTTCTCTCAAATAATAAATTCCCCAAATATTTTCTATTTCAATTGAAATCACCAAGTACAAATACTTTAGATTTGAAAATAATTTAAAACACTTTGTTATAAAATATACTTTAAAACATTTAAATTAAACTACATAAACACTTTATCCAAAATATATATTTTTTAAAAATATATAAAATAAAATTGGTTTATAAAATATAAAACTAATTTTTAAAATAAAAATTAAACCAAACTAAATTTAAAATAAGGGTTACGAAATTCTATACAAATTTTCAAATAAACTTAACCAAACTATCTTTTAGAGTAAAACTATTTTATAAAATACAAATATTAATAGTTATCTTTAAAATCATAAAACTAGTCAAACTTTTCGAATAATTACTACCATAATTAATTTAAATAAATGTTTACTTTTAAAATTTAAACAACTTAAATAATAATTTCTTAAAAACATTCTTTTAAGCAAACTTTAAAACCTTTAACTTATACTTAAAAATCTGCTTTAAAACGTGCTTGGTCTTTCAGGGAAATATACTTCTCTCCCACACTTTTAAAAATAAATCCTTATTTATTTTTTTAAAACAAATTCTTGTTCCTTTATAAACTCCCACCGAAATTTATACTTTGAAATATCCACTGATATCCATTTCATTTAGTAAAACCAGTTTATAAATGCCATAGTCTCACCCTTCTTTCAAAACACAGTTTCAAAATATTAAATCAATTTCCAAATTGATTTCCCAAAATTTACTCCATTAAAATAAATTTATTTACTTGCTCAATTTTATTTCAAAACCTATTTATTTCAAATTAAACTTATCAATCATGATTTATAATCTTATTTAACTGACAACACCAATCTCTTACTTTTTCCAAATTCCTTTTTTATCCTTTCAAATAAATTTAAGGGTAAATAAATTTAAACCCTTAATTTTAAAATAAATTCTTTACTCCTTTTAAATATTATCACTTGAAATCATTTTTTCAAAATATCTCTTTTCTCATACTTTGGATTTATTTGTTACAAAATAAATCAACTTTTATTCTTCCAAATCATTTTAATTATCCAAATTTCCTTATTATTTTATTTAAAATCTCCTTTGTATTACCTTAAAAATCCAAACTTCATATATATATATATATATATATATATATATATATTTCAATTTTCAAAATTCTAATATATATATTTAACCAAGCCAGAGTATTCAATAAATCCAAATCCTAATACGATCAATATAATTCATCATAGATCATCACATAATCATATCGCTAAATATATAAAATAAATTCAAACTTTTTGTGGAATCCAATTGGATCCCTCCAACCTGTTTTTCCCTGCATCCACAGATGTCAGCACAACATAAAATACCAATTCCTCTTCGAGGTGGAATATCACGATATATGGGATTATATGATCTCATCCGCTATTATGCGACACATAGTGTCGTGGGAAATCAGTCACTCCAATATATAAATATACTACTATATAATGTATCACATCCAATCAATTCAATCATTGAACCAGATATTTAAGTTTAATTATTTAAATTTAAATAGAAACCCGGATGAGTGAGATTAACTCACCTTTGATTTTGTTTCACAATTCCGATCCAAATCGGCCTGCCTCTTCTCGATTCGAGACCTTGTACAAATATTAGATGATTTTTATTAATATTCGAAATAATCAAACAATTAAATTCCCATTTATAAATTTAATTAATCAAAGATTTTAATTTAAACTTAATAATTTAATTTTAAATAGATTTTATTTTATCTTTAAAAAGTATATTAGCAATTAAAATAATTAGATAAGTTTATTAAACAAATCTATATCTATAATACATTATTAATAATAAACTAGTTGGTGAAGATATGTATATTTTCAAATAGATAATTTTACATTTATATATCTTTGAAACTCATTCACTTATAAAAATTCATTTATATAGATTTAAAATATAATTTATATAAATTCTTTTAACATTTAAAATTCCTATCTATTTCCCAAAATCTCATCTATATTCATATTTCCTGTTTTTATCTATATTCTAAACATTGATGTATATTTCTTTTCTGTAAATAACATAAATAGTAATTTTATTACTGTAAAACTTTATCTATCTGTTTACACATGATTACTCACAACATTGTATTTTAATTTCATATTTTTTTCAAACCAGACAAAGTTTTCTACTTTAAACTTTATATTTTTTTTAAAACAGAGTCGCATCCCTTACTGTAATATATATAATTTAATTAAAAAAAGAAACTACCTCACATCCAAACAGTTCTTGATCCCGCCCTTGAAAGCCACCGTGTCTCACAACTGCTCGAACCCACGCCGACGACCAGAATCGACCCATCTCCGTCCATCGCCCTCGCGCACGCCACCATGCCACATGTTATAGCCACGCCACTCGAGACTTCGAGCTCCAGCATTGACTCGACCTCTTGAGTCCCCTCCAACGTTCGATAGCATCACATCACCCTTCCTCGTACCCAAGTTGAACGAACTTCCTATAACGGACCACCTTTTATACGTTTTAAGCAGACACACATGTCGACTCAAACCATATAGAAGGGCGGATTGTTATTGGGGTGAATAAGAAAAGCAGAGAAAGAACTAAAACAAATAGAATCTCACAGCGGAATGACAAAATTTAATAATCAAATAATAATTCATGAAGCTATTTTACAAAACATTTGATTATACTTATACAACACAGAATCAGAGTTACATATACCAAAGAATAATAAATAACAATGCAGTGGAACGGTATGAATGTAGTGGAATAATATAATAGATAATAGTAACAAAATCTTTGTCTTCATCCTCCAGAAATAATGTCTTCAAATCCTGAAATGCTTAGGCTACCCGAGCGAATTGAAAAGACAAAACACTCGAGTCAGAACTAAAAGATCTTATGTAAGTTAAATCAATGGTAAAATATGAGTGGAATGACGACAGAGATGTTTATGGGATTTGACATCTCCTATCCAGTTCTAACATGAGTGCAATAACTTAAGAGATGCTTGGGATTCACATCTCCTAAGGATCCGTTAAAATATTTACTATGTAGTAATATTCTGCTATTATAATAATGTCTATAGTAAAATAAACATACTTTTAAATAGCGTTAAGGCTTTACGTTTTCCACCTTAACACGCAATAGTCCCAGTAACCCATCCAGTATCAGCGCATCTCCAGATCGGGAGACTACCCTAAAAACTCCATGGGCTACGGGAGAAATCCAAACTCGTACAAGGCGTGCAATGGTAGGTGACACGGCACACAAGGCAATGCTAGGGTAGATATACCAATTACGCACACGGGCTAGTGGTGACGCATAGCGCGTAGCTGCCGCCTACCTCGAGCCACACCCTAAAAAATCAAAAGTCAAAAATGGCCACCAAATCAGTCTCAAATCAGAATATAATATCGAAGGAGTATGTCCGATAAGAGGGGATACCTCATTTGCCCGAGATCGCTCCTGTTTTAGCCAACTTAAGCCAACTCACGGCAATCGGGTCCACGTTCATACCTCGAAGGACGTCACCACCATCCTACTTCATTCTGGAATCTCCACCGCATACACGGTGGTTAAAGAGGTTTTCGGAGTTGGCAGAGAGTATGACACTTCCGATCCCGGTCTCTTCAACAACCAAACGTTATTATAACACCGTGGTCATTTTAAAATAATTTATACTTCAAAACCAGAATATAATGTTCATTTCAAAACCATATAAATATGATGTTATTTCCATTTCAAAACCAAAATATGATATCATTTTATTAAAACCCAAGTCAATATAATATCATTTTTACTTCAAATATATCCTTTTCAAAAATCTAGCACTTTCAAAGTAATAACAATTTGAAATCAAAACACTTAAGGTATAACACCTTCGAATCATGATACTTTGAAACTCTCAACTTTGAAACATAACTTCCACCACTTAAATGGTTTGAATATCAAAATACTTTATATAATAAATAGCTTCTTTAATTTCACAAATCAAATCCAATACAACTCGAATTTTTACATTTCATATTTAACCAAATCCCAAGTCATAAATTTCAATTAAATTCAGTTTCCAAATAACTATTCCAAATTTATCGATTTCAAAACAATTTGGTCCACAAAATAAACCATTTCAAGTTCATTATATTTCAAACTTTAAGTATTCAATAATATCAAAACTAAGTTTGGTAATTGCGATCTAACAATTCAATTTTCTATTAATTAGTTTTCGAAATATTTTACATAATAAATCAATTATCATTTAAATAAAAATCAAATTTCAAATAGCTAAATATTTCCTTCAATTTATTTATACATGAAATATTCTTTTGATTCACTTTAAACCAAAATCAAGTTATAAACATCATAACTTCTAAAATTTCAAATTTAAATAAATTTCAAATCAATCTTATTTGAGTTTAATTCTTAAATAAATTCAATTTCAAATTGTGACGACCTGACTTTCTTGCCATAAAAAAAACGCATCATCTTTAAGAAAGAAAGGGATAGAAAAGAGAAAGGACAGAGAAGAAGAAAGAAACAACATCAGAATCTAAACAGCGGAATGAATAAATTATATTACTCACATAATACATTACATAGTATCATATACATCAGAGTTACACAGCTAAACAACACATACTAGACAGTTATAAACACCTGTCTAGTTATACAACTCAATACAACAACTCAGAGAACACACAGCGGAATACTCTATAGCTATACGCAAAAGCCTCCTGCTCCGTTTGCTCCTCCAGAATTCGTCAAGCCAACCTGAATCCTAACCTGAATCCCTTGACTACTCATAAAAATTTGAGTACCCAAGAGTTTAAGAAAAACAGAATAAACTCCGGTCAGACATGGGTCTGGTGTGAGTAAACGGGTTAAAGTTGCTTAACTTTTAAAAACCTTTTGAAAGAAAAGGTATCACGTAAGACTTCCCACACATAAACATGGAAAAGTTTTTACCTTACACTAACCAAAACATTTGATAGCAAATATGATGATATTATAATAGTGTCTAGGGTTTTCAAATAAATATGAAATAGCCGAAATTGTTACATGATTAAATTCCAGCTACTAGCCACAAAAGTGGGTAATACAATCAAAACCGTTGGCACTTATTGGGTTTTGGATTCCATACAATGGCAGGGCTACTGTGGTACCGCCCGTCACAGTACGTGGCCTAGATCACCGTACCGAGGAGCCACCCTAACTCCCCTGCAACACAAAGCCGGACTCATTCCTTACTGAACAGTTCCAAATAAGGCAACCCCGACGGATGTAGCTATTCAACCGCCCACACAGCTGTAATAAAAGGGACCTCTAGACAGGGGTAAATCTTACTCTCAAGTGGGGGCTACCCACGAAGCTTTGCTGCACCTCCCCTTTTTTAGTCATTCCCGGTTGATGAGACTTGAGGCTACGATTACCTTTATAGGACACATCACTTAGAATGCTCATCGTCCACCTGACGATGTTTTGAAAGCATTCAATCCATACAAGTTCGTTCCGGGTTCGAACGAAACTGAAGGCATTATTTCGTTACACTCATTTTGGAATCACCTTCAGCGTTAACGACAATAACCCTTGCATTCTGAATCACCATCTCAAACCTATAAGAACTAGTTCTGTCAAACTCATTACGGAATCACCCACAGAGTTATACTGGCGTATTGTCCTTACACCTCGAGTCTTCACAAAGCTCCACTTTGACTCCCGACCTAAAGTTAATTTGGATCGATGTAGTTTTCGGATATTCAAATATGGAAACCCGATCCCCGTCTCATCGAAATCCACAGCGTGTCTTTTAAGTCCAAGTTGTTTTAAAGTTTTTAAAACAATCCAATTACAGTATCTATATACACACAGATAGATAATTCATAAATCACAATTGATAATCAACATTATTAAATAACAGGTAATCCACATTATCAATATCAAATAGATATTCCCTATATCACCATCACAGTAGATAACCTATGTTAACATCACAATACAATCAAACATCCATACCACACAACCATACTTATCTCATTACTGAGATCACAAAGCATTCAAGACAATCAATGTCATCCATTCATACATAAGCAACGATTTACTTAATCACAACATAATTAATTTAAAATGAATTAAATTAACTATCTCTATCTCTAATTAATTTAAAGTGAATTAAATTAATTACTTCATCTTTAATTAATTTAAATTAAATTAAATTAATTACTTCACCAAATATATCTTGCTTACTTATACTTCAATTAAACAAATTAATTAATCATCATTCTAATTAATCAACCTTGATTAATTAACTCTTAATAAAGTAATTAATCCTTAATTATTCTCATTAATCATATCAATTAATGAACCTTAATTAATCGCTTCCATTAATTTATTAACTTTAATTAATTACATTATTTCTTAATTAATTTCATTAATTAATCATGCTTAAATTAATTACTTTCAATTAATCAAATATAAACATTAATTATTTTTAATTACTTCTTAATTACATCATAAATTCATAGATTTATTACACCAAGTAATAAACCTTTGATTACTTTAACAAGTAATTATTCATTTAAAATTACTTCCCAATCAGTAATTTACCTTAACCCAATTACCTCTGTAATTTATCAATTACTTATCTTAAGTAATTACTCTTATCAAAACTTATTAAGTAAACATACTTAATCATTTATCAAGTGACTACATTTAATTAATTAACAAATTAATTAACTTACTTGATCATACTTATCTCAATAGTTATAATTGAGTAATTCATCCCTTAATTACTCATTAACCCAATTAATCTTCAAATAACAGATTAACTATCATCAACTATTAATTAATAAACCTTAATTATTAATCAATTCTTTACTACAAAGTAATTAATCACTAATTACCTTTATAATTAATTAATTAAACTTAATTAACAATTTAATTATCTCTTAATCATTAATTAATAAACTTAATTATTAATTAACAAATCTTAATTACAAACTAATTAATCCATAATTAAAATTAATTAATTCTTAATTACAATTAATTAATATTTAACAATATTTAATTAATTTCTAATTAATTTGCATTTTAGATTAATAACCCTTTTAATTATTAATTAAGAAAACCCTAATTATTACTTAATAAATCCTTTATTAAGTATTAATTAATGACTATTTTAGTTAACTCTTAATTACTTAAATAAATAAGTAATTAAAAATTTAATTAATCATTAGTCATAAATTAAATCATCATCTTAATTGATAGTTAACTAAATAAATAATTATACTTAATTAATTAATTAATTAACCTCCGTTAAATTAATAATTAAATTAATTAATTATCTTAAAATTCCTTAATTAACTAACTAATTACAAATTATTAATACTTAATTATTATTTAAGATAAAACATTATCTTAAATAAATCTTGAAATCTTTACTTAACTTAATTCATTAATTAAATTTAATTATAAAGAAATCATTAATTACTTCCCTTAATTATTAATTAACAATTCTAATTTCAAGTTCATAAATTATCTTAAACTTTAGTTGTTAATTAATAAATCATTTCCACTAATTAATTTAAATAAAACATTTACTTAAAATTATCTTTTATATTTGAAAATAAGTTTTGAAATAATATTAAGGTTTTTAACTTAAGACAACTAAAACATCATACAAATTTATTTATAAAAACAATTCAATTCAAGATCAGAATTTTAATTTAAACTATTTAAAGTTTAAAACTTATTTTATATTTTAGACTAAAAATCGGGTTGAACATTAATTTGGGTTCAACCCATATATACTTGAATTTAAGTAAAAGTACATTTTTTTTAAAACTACCTCTCTTTAAAATTTTAAAATTGTTTTAATTTAAAACTTAAACCTGTTAATAAACAGTTTATCCCTGCAACTTTAAACCCTAGAAACCACGCGAGAATTACCCCGAGCCACAACCAAAAATACTCGAGCTTTACCCCGAGTCTCCTCCCTTACTACCCGAGCTAAATCCCAGTACACAAACCCAAATGTTACTAACACCAACCACCTCTCGTGCACCTGCACCGGTGCCGGAATGTGACGACCGCCCATGACTCCCGCACGGAAACAAGGGAATGGTGTGCTGAAAGTGTGTCAGGCAGCCATGAGTGACCGTCAAGGGTAAAATAAACATCGCAGACTCTATCGTAAAACTCACAGCGCATGGATAAAATACAATAGAGAAATATAATATAGTGAAGCTCCCATAGAACAGGATATCATCATCTAATCATAATAGCTTTATACATGGTCTGAATCATGAATACAAGAAGCCTCACTACATAGCACTCAGAGTAATCAACAATCAGCGGAATATCCAGTACATAGAATATGAAAATAATATGTAAAGCCTCCTGCTCGTCTTCGTCATCATCAGCGTGAGCCACTAAGATCAGCACCTGCCACCTGTCACCTAGTCTGCCCATCCCAAACATGGATGAACAGCCCAAGGTAATAAGAGGAGACATAAAACCTTGAGTCAGACAACAGTCTTAGTGAGTAGTAAATCAACTATCAAACATACCAAAGGAACATAAAGGATAAAAGGAATAGGAACCCAAATCATCCCACTCCACCTCTTTCTACAGTGATAGCCCCCAGACACACACTAAGGAGAAGCAAGCATAGCAAAGCAGATAATTAAAGTAAAGCAATAATCACTCGAGTCAAGGTCGATGTTTTCCAAATACAAACCCCCAAGGCCTAAACCAAGATCAGATAAGCACCCAGAAAACACCGCTCTTGAGACCGAATGATGATACAACCAAACATCCATGTCTCTGGCTATCACTGTTATCATTGTCTTGATTTTATCGTTAATTGAATGACCAACTCATCTTTCAACCATCCATCAAGGGCTAATGGCAACCCCAGTTCTAGACATAACTCCGCACGTCACCGTGACCCGTGCCTAGGTATAACGGATCTACCCAGAGTACTAGCACGTCATCATGACCCGCGCCTGGGTATAATGGATCTACCCAACGTACTCTTGCTTTGAGCTTGCTAGAACCTTCAATAACGATAAGATCTCAGCCTTCTAGTCATCCTCCTCGACGACTATTCCCATTATAGCTCAAGCACCTCTCGAGCCCACCATTATCCACCAACTCGAACCGCATCATCGAGTAATCAACATGCTTGGGATGATCCCATTTGGATTAAACCAAGGCTTCCACATCATGCTTTGCTCCAACACATCTTAGCAAAGTCCATCTCATCATCATACTTCGCCTCAACATATCATGGCAAAGTCCATTTCGTCATCATACTTCGCTTCCTCTAACTATAGCAAAGTCCTCGAACCCATCCATATGAGCTTCATCATCCGCTTCATATGCCACAACAGCTTTCACCATTCAAGAGCCTTTCCACTTAGCTTTTGAATCATCTTCAACCATCTTGTCCCAAATCAACTACAAGCTAACTCGAGACAATCAAATCAATCATACATCCAAACAATCAAGCATTCAAACAAGATCTAATCAAGCAATATCAACTATAATGGCAATTTTGTAAATAAATGAGCATAAGTCTAACATATATGAAATCATGGATTTTAGCATAGATCTATCAAATATAAAACATGGGTTTTGTCTCTATAACTTGTTAATTGAACTTGCATAGGTAAACATCTTCAAAAGTAATGAATCTAGTCTTGGAACTAAGAAAAATGCATGAAATCTCTAACTTTAACACTCAAACAAGCCACCAATCCAATATACTCCTTTGGGTCCGCGTGAGAGATAACTACCACTCACCGAATCTCCAAAACAACCCAAAAGCAATACGCTTCAGATCTGGACAGCAAAGATTCAAGCTTGATTTGTCGAAATCCCGCTTGAAACGATGAAATCTAGCTTTGTTGGATGAAGGTCTTCAACTTTGGCTCTTCAATCTTCAATCTCGATCTTCGATCTTGGATGGATGTTGGCACTAGATTGGATTAGAGAAAAGAAGTGAAGAGATGTAGTAGTCGAGCTCTCAAAATGGAAGCACTTCGTCGCTTCAAAATCCGGTGCCAAAAAGTGAGCCAAAGCCCTCTATTTATAGTCAGATCGCCCCCTTAGGTCGCCTGGCCCTTAACTCGTGTACTCGGTTTTAGGTCGTTGCCGACCTAACATGCTACGACCTAACCCCATTATGACCTAAGACCATAGAATGCACGCGACTTAAAACACTACCGCGACTTAACTAGGTCGTTTACGACCTAGCAACCTATGCCTCAACGACTCACGACTCATCAGGTGCCCGACCTAACACTCAAGCCTTCGTACGACTTATCACTCATACGACCTAAAGACTTACCCAAGATACGACTCATCAGCTTACGACCTAACAACTTCACGAGTTAACAATGCCGCAACCTAACTACTCATAGCGGCCTACCTTAGGTCGTCTAACGACCTAACTAACCTACCGACCTAACAATCCAACGACCTAAAACAAACACAGGACTCAACGACCTAACTTAGATCATCTAACCCCTTAGGTCGCTCACCACCACTAGGTCGCTTACTACCTCTAGGTCGCTTACTATCACTAGGTCGCTTATATCCATAGGTCGCTCCACTCGACCTAAACTCCCTCACGACTTAAACTGCACTAAGCCTTAACTCACCAACTCTTAGGTCGGTCATCTTCTATAGGTCGTAACTCGTTAACTACCGACCTAACTTAAGCCGCCCCTACACGAGTTAACTTCCTTAACTCGTCCACGACCTATCTTCCCTAAGTCGTTCACCCCTTAAGCCGCTACTACTACGTTTCTCACAACCCTTAGGTCGTTAACTCCACTAACTCGCTCACGACCTAACTCCTCAAGGTCGCTGCAACACCCTTAGGTCGTAACCCAATAACTCGTAACTCATGCACCCTCCCTAAGTCGTCTACGACTTAACTATAGGTCGGTCACCACCTTAACTCGGTCACACAACCCAAGCTTCCCACGACTTAAACACTACACGAGCTAGCTACCACACGACTTAAGCTATGAATGACCTAAACAACACTAACGACCTAATAATTCTACGATATATCAATACGTAAAATACGGGTCGTTACATTCTCTCCCCCTTAGGAATTTCGCCCCCGAAATTCCAAGCAAATAAGAGCAACCAAAACTATTCTGCATGCCTACCATCCATAGCAATCAACAAACCATGCATCCAATTACTAGCCTAGCATGCAGAATTCTAAAATTAGAACAAGCTACAAATTCATGAGATGTCACGACACCTTAGGGCCATACCTTGAAGAGTTCAGGATGAGCTGCCTTCATCCTCTCTTCCTCCTCCCATGTACAGTCGTTAACATCATCACTCCATTGTACCTTGAGCAACGTAATCGTCTTCCTCCTAAGCTGTTTCGTGTCGGTTTCAACAACACGAAGCGGCTTACGAGGTCTTCTAACAACTGGATCAACCTCCAAATCTTCACAGCTATCAGCAGAAACCACTGTATTCGATTCGTGCACATACTTCCGTAGATAAGATATATGAAAAACATTATGCACACCCGCCATCTTTTCCGGTAACTCCAATCTATAAGCGAGCTTTCCAATTCGCTCGATGATCGGGAATGGTCCAACAAATCTCGGAGTCAACTTCCCTTTCTTCCCGAATCGAATAACATTCTTCAAAGGAGAAATATTCACAAAAACCATATCACCTACGTCGAATTCCAAATCCTTACGACGCTTATCAGCATAACTTTTCTGACGGTCCTGGGCTGCCTTCATTCGTTGTCGAATGATCTCTATACAATCCGAAGTCTGACGAATCATCTCTGGCCCAAGTATCAGTTTTTCTCCGGTTTCCAACCAACATGTAGGAGAGTTACACGGTCTTCCATACAATGCTTCATATGGTGCCATTCCAATGCTTGACTGGTAACTGTTATTGTACGCAAACTCCACCAAATGAAGATGATCTTCCCACGATCCTCCGAAATCCAAAACACATGCTCTGAGGAGATCTTCCAAAACTCGGTTGACTCTCTCAGTCTGACCATCTGTTTGAGGATGATAAGCTGTACTCAAACACAACTCGGTTCCCAAAACTTCCTGGAAGCTCTTCCAAAATCCACTAGTGAACAATGAGTCTCGATCGCTCACTATACTCTTTGGAATACCATGGAATCGAACTATCCACTTAACATACAATTCAGGCAACTTCGACGCAGTCCTAGTTGATCGAACAGGAATGAATCTTGCACTCTTGGTCAATCGATCTACAATGACCCAAATCCCTTCATTTCCCGTTCTGGTTCTAGGTAAACCATCGATAAAATCCATCGATATTTGCTCCCACTTCCACGTAGGAACTTCTAATGGCTGAAGCAATCCACTTGGCTTCTTCTGTTCAGCTTTTACCAACTGACAGTTCAGGCATTTGGAAATAAAATTTCCAATATCCTTCTTCATACCTTCCCAGTAATAGGTTCTCTTCATGTCCCGATACATCTTATTTCCACCTGGATGAATTGTCAACTTCGAGTGATGACTTTCCCTCAGAACTTCATCTCTCAATTCATCTATATCGGGAACAACTAGTCGTCCTTGTTTCTGAAGCCAACCCTCTCGATCGACCTCGAATCCTTTATCCTTCTCTAGGTCCAATCCAGATTCCAAATCACGGATAATCTTGACAAGCTTATCGTCTCGCTTTTGGCTCTTGCCAATTCTTTCCACTAAAGTGGGTCTTATAGATAAGTTTGCCAACATTTCAGGTTCCAATTCACATCTAGGCATGAAGTCAAATCTAGCCAAATACTCGAGACTCTTCCATTCTGAAAACATGGCTCCCAATCTTGCATGTCTTCGACTCAACGCATCAGCTACTGCGTTACCTTTTCTCGGAGTATAGGCTATACCGAAATCATATGATGCTAAACACTCTAGCCATCGTTGCTGCCGAAGATTCAAATCCTTCTGGGAGAAAAGATACTTCAACGACTTATGATCTGTAAACAACTCGAATCGAACTCCCAATAGATAATGTCTCCACATCTTCAGAGCAAAAACAATCGCCGCTAACTCCAAATCATGAATCGGGTAATTCCTTTCATGCGGCTTCAGTTGTCGACTTGCATACGCAACAACTTTATCCTTCTGCATTAGCACTGCTCCAAGTCCAGTACCACATGCATCGGTGTAAACCACCATCTCATCATTCCCACTTGGAATAGTCAAAACAGGAGCACTCGTCAGTCGCTCTTTCAGGATTCCGAAAGCTTGCTCACACTTAGCATCCCAACTGAACACTTGGTTCTTCTTCGTCAATCCTGTTAACGGTGCAGCTATCTTGGAAAAGTCTTTGATAAATCGATGATAATATCCTGCTAATCCAAGAAAACTTCTCACATCAGATGCATTCTTAGGTCTAATCCAATCCTGGATTGTTGCCACCTTAGCGGGATCAACCGCTATTCCATTTCCAGAAATAACATGGCCTAAGAACCTCACTTCACTCTTCCAGAAGTGACACTTCGAAAACTTAGCCTTCAGCTGATGTTTCCGCAAGATTTCCAAAACAATCCGCAAATGTGTCTTGTGCTCTTCTTCAGTTCTGGAATAAATCAGAATATCATCCACGAACACAAGTACGAACTTATTCAACTGATCTCTGAATACTCTATTCATAAGATCCACAAAATATGCTGGTGCATTAGTCAATCCAAACGGCATTACCAGCCACTCATAGAAACCGGATGGTGTCCTGAAAGCAGTCTTCGGCACACTATCCTTCGCCACTCTCAACTGTTGAAATCCCATTGCCAAATCCATCTGAGAAAACACCTTAGCTTCGTGAAGCTGATCAAACAAGTCATCTATTCTCGGCAATGGATACTTGTTCTTCTTAGTTACCTTATTCAGCTCACGATAATCCACACACAACCTCAACGATCCATCAGCTTTGGTTGCGAACACAACTGGTGCACCCCATTCGGACACACTACGCCGAATGAATCCTTTTCGTAAAAGGTCATCAACTTGCACCTTCAACTCTTGCTATTCCCTAGGCGCCATCCGCCTAAGAGGCATCACAACGGGTCTGGCTCCCTCAACTAGATCAATACGAAACTCGATCTCTCTATGCGGCGGTAACCCTTTGACCTCGTCAAAGACATCCTCGAATCCATTCACGATTGGCATCGATGACAGTCCATCCCGTGGAACAACCAGCGAATACATGAAGCTCATGAAGACGCCTTCTTCATGCTTACATCGTATCACAACCTTTCGCCCCTCCACATTCTCGACTGTCACCTCCAATCTCTCACAATCAACCTTTGCCGCATACTTCCTAAGCCAGTCCATACCCAAAATAATTCCGAACCCCGCAAAGTTCAGAACAAAGCAATCACAAACAAAAGAGCAATCATGACTCGATATAACTAGACCACGGCATAGCATACACAAACAAGACGAACCCCCAACTGGATTAGTCACTACCAATGGTCTATCAACAATATCCGGTTCCAAACCCAACCGGTCTACCAACTCATTACAAACAAAAGAATGAGACGCTCTAGTATCAAATAAAACTCTAACTGGAACACCACAAATGGAAAGAGTACCTTGAACCACCACACTCTTCCCCTTCTCTTCAGCAGTAGGAGCTTTCGAAGATGACGGGACAGCCCCCAAAGCATAAGCTTGCACAACCTGCCTGTCCTTTATCGGTTCCGGACAGTTCTTCTTAATGTGCCCCAGCTTATCACAGTTGTAGCACTTCAACAACACCTTCGGATTCTTGCAATCCTTGGAGAGATGGCCCTTCTGCCGACAATTATAGCAGGTCTTTTCCCCCTTTAGCTTCTTCTGACCATCCTTACCCTTCTGCTGTTGCTGCTTCCTCTTCTTGCTTCCACCCTGTTGTGGTTTAGACTCCTCCTTGGTCACAGCAACAACAGATACTTCCTTAGGAAACAAACTCTCGTGCCTGAGAGCTTTCTCCACCAGCTTCTCAAATGGATCGTCCAGATGATCCACCAACTGTCTTCCAAGATAACTGTCCAAGCCTGTCACGAATTTCTCATTCTTCTGATAAGAAGATTCAATATACGACCGAGCATACTTGGACAAAGCCTCAAACTCATAAACATACTCAAGAACCGATCTCCCACCTTTCTTGAGCTCCACAAACTTCTTAAACAAGACAGACTTCTGAGCCGTAGAAATGAACTTAGCTTCAAATCTAGCTTGGAATTGCACCCAAGTAATTTCTTCCTCTGGAGTATCAATGGTGATAGAGTTCCACCAATCAGAAGCCCTTCCTTGAAGCCGCCTTGATGCAAGCTTCCTTTTAGTTGCATCATTAATTCCCAAGTCACCAAAGATCCTTTTACAAGCATCTATCCATCTCTGGACTTCAATAGTAGATTCTGTCCCCAAGAAAACCTTTCCTCCAAGAGCAGTATAATCCTTGCACAACTTAGCAAAATCCACTGGCTTTGGAGCTTGAACTTGAATTCCAACATCTACCGCTGACCCTGGAGTTGGTATCCTTCTCATGATCGAAGTCATCATCGCTTCGAACATAGCTCCATAATCAGCAACTCCATCAGCAGCATGACCTTCCCTGGCAGCTGGTCTCCCTCTTCGACTCATCCTTAATATCTATAAAAAGGAATGATTAGAACACCTTGAGGAACAACTGCATAAGGAGTTCAAATCCTTCTAAACTACTATATTATATGTAGTAATCATCCATCAAAATACAATTACGTCTCTCTTACGTAGTTACGTCAGCGAGCGTTGGCTAAAATCGATTAACCAAAGCTCTGATACCAAATGTGACGACCGCCCATGATTCCCGCACGGAAACAAGGGATTGGTGCGCTGAAAGTGTGCCAGGTAGCCATGAGTGACCGTCAAGGGTAAAATAAACATCGCAGACTCTATCGTAAAACTCACAGCGCATGGATAAAATACAATAGAGAAATATAATATAGTGAAGCTCCCATAGAACAGGATATCATCATCTAATCATAATAGCTTTATACATGGTCTGAATCATGAATACAAGAAGCCTCACTACATAGCACTCAGAGTAATCAACAATCAGCGGAATATCCAGTACATAGAATATGAAAATAATATGTAATGCCTCCTGCTCGTCTTCGTCATCATCAGCGTGAGCCACTAAGATCAGCACCTGCCACCTGTCACCTAGTCTGCCCATCCCAAACATGGATGAACAGCCCAAGGTAATAAGAGGAGACATAAAACCTTGAGTCAGACAACAGTCTTAGTGAGCAGTAAATCAACTATCAAACATACCAAAGGAACATAAAGGATAAAAGGAATAGGAACCCAAATCATCCCACTCCACCTCTTTCTACAGTGATAGCCCCCAGACACACACTAAGGAGAAGCAAGCATAGCAAAGCAGATAATTAAAGTAAAGCAATAATCACTCGAGTCAAGGTCGATGTTTTCCAAATACAAACCCCCAAGGCCTAAACCAAGATCAGATAAGCACCCAGAAAACACCGCTCTTGAGACCGAATGATGATACAACCAAACATCCATGACTCTGGTTATCACTGTTATCATTGCCTTGATTTTATCGTTAATTGAATGACCAACTCATCTTTCAACCATCCGTCAAGGGCTAATGGCAACCCCGGTTCTAGACATAACTCCGCACGTCACCGTGACCCGTGCCTAGGTATAACGGATCTACCCAGATTACTAGCACGTCATCATGACCCGCGCCTGGGTATAACGGATCTACCCAACGTACTCTTGCTTTGAGCTTGCTAGAACCTTCAATAACGATAAGATCTCATCCTTCTAGTCATCCTCCTCGACGACTATTCCCATTATAGCTCAAGCACCTCTCGAGCCCACCATTATCCACCAACTCGAACCGCATCATCGAGTAATCAACATGCTTGGGATGATCGGGTCTAGATTAAACCAAGGCTTCCACATCATGCTTTGCTCCAACGCATCTTAGCAAAGTCCATCTCATCATCATACTTCGCCTCAACATATCATGGCAAAGTCCATTTCGTCATCATACTTCGCTTCCTCTAACTATAGCAAAGTCCTCGAACCCATCCATATGAGCTTCATCATCCGCTTCATATGTCACAACAGCTTTCACCATTCAAGAGCCTTTCCACTTAGCTTTTGAATCATCTTCAACCATCTTGTCCCAAATCAACTACAAGCTAACTCGAGACAATCAAATCAATCATACATCCAAACAATCAAGCATTCAAACAAGATCTAATCAAGCAATATCAACTATAATGGCAATTTTGTAAATAAATGAGCATAAGTCTAACATATATGAAATCATGGATTTTAGCATAGATCTATCAAATATAAAACATGGGTTTTGTCTCTATAACTTGTTAATTGAACTTGCATAGGTAAACATCTTCAAAAGTAATGAATCTAGTCTTGGAACTAAGAAAAATGCATGAAATCTCTAACTTTAACACTCAAACAAGCCACCAATCCAATATACTCCTTTGGGTCCGCGTGAGAGATAACTACCACTCACCGAATCTCCAAAACAACCCAAAAGCAATACGCTTCAGATCTGGACAGCAAAGATTCAAGCTTGATTTGTCGAAATCCCGCTTGAAACGATGAAATCTAGCTTTGTTGGATGAAGATCTTCAACTTTGGCTCTTCAATCTTCAATCTCGATCTTCGATCTTGGATGGATGTTGGCACTAGATTGGATTAGAGAAAAGAAGTGAAGAGATGTAGTAGTCGAGCTCTCAAAATGGCAGCACTTCGTCGCTTCAAAATCTGGTGCCAAAAAGTGAGCCAAAGCCCTCTATTTATAGGCAGATCGCC
The DNA here is from genome assembly GCA_030765085.1 of Allium cepa. NCBI lineage: Eukaryota > Viridiplantae > Streptophyta > Magnoliopsida > Asparagales > Amaryllidaceae > Allium > Allium cepa. The sequence goes on along the minus strand of CM060931.1, from coordinate 906,957,446 downwards.
CCCTTAGGTCGCCTGGCCCTTAACTCGTGTGCTCGGTTTTAGGTCGTTGCCGACCTAACATGCTACGACCTAACCCCATTACGACCTAAGACCATAGAATGCACGCGACTTAAAACACTACCGCGACTTAACTAGGTCGTTTACGACCTAGCAACCTATGCCTCAACGACTCACGACTCATCAGGTGCCCGACCTAACACTCAAGCCTTCGTACGACTTATCACTCATACGACCTAAAGACTTACCCAAGATACGACTCATCAGCTTACGACCTAACAACTTCACGAGTTAACAATGCCGCAACCTAACTACTCATAGCGGCCTACCTTAGGTCGTCTAACGACCTAACTAACCTACCGACCTAACAATCCAACGACCTAAAACAAACACAGGACTCAACGACCTAACTTAGATCATCTAACCCCTTAGGTCGCTCACCACCACTAGGTCGCTTACTACCTCTAGGTCGCTTACTATCACTAGGTCGCTTATATCCATAGGTCGCTCCACTCGACCTAAACTCCCTCACGACTTAAACTGCACTAAGCCTTAACTCACCAACTCTTAGGTCGGTCATCTTCTATAGGTCGTAACTCGTTAACTACCGACCTAACTTAAGCCGCCCCTACACGAGTTAACTTCCTTAACTCGTCCACGACCTATCTTCCCTAAGTCGTTCACCCCTTAAGCCGCTACTACTAGGTTTCTCACAACCCTTAGGTCGTTAACTCCACTAACTCGCTCACGACCTAACTCCTCAAGGTCGCTGCAACACCCTTAGGTCGTAACCCAATAAGTCGTAACTCATGCACCCTCCCTAAGTCGTCTACGACTCAACTATAGGTCGGTCACCACCTTAACTCGGTCATACAACCCAAGCTTCCCACGACTTAAACACTACACGAGCTAGCTACCACACGACTTATGCTATGGATGACCTAAACAACACTAACGACCTAATAATTCTACGATATATCAATACGTAAAATACGGGTCGTTACATTCTCTCCCCCTTCGGAATTTCGCCCCCGAAATTCCAAGCAAACAAGAGCAACCAAAACTATTCTTCATGCCTACCATCCATAGCAATCAACAAACCATGCATCCAATTACTAGCCTAGCATGCAGAATTCTAAAATTAGAACAAGCTACAAATTCATGAGATGTCACGACACCTTAGGGCCATACCTTGAAGAGTTCAGGATGAGCTGCCTTCATCCTCTCTTCCTCCTCCCATGTACATTCGTTAACATCATCACTCCATTGTACCTTGAGCAACGTAATCGTCTTCCTCCTAAGCTGTTTCGTGTCGGTTTCAACAACACGAAGCGGCTTACGAGGTCTTCTAACAACTGGATCAACCTCCAAATCTTCACAGCTATCAGCAGAAACCACTGTATTCGATTCGTGCACATACTTCCGTAGATAAGATACATGAAAAACATTATGCACACCCGCCATCTTTTCCGGTAACTCCAATCTATAAGCGAGCTTTCCAATTCGCTCGATGATCGGGAATGGTCCAACAAATCTCGGAGTCAACTTCCCTTTCTTCCCGAATCGAATAACATTCTTCAAAGGAGAAATCTTCACAAAAACCATATCACCTACGTCGAATTCCAAATCCTTACGACGCTTATCAGCATAACTTTTCTGACGGTCCTGGGCTGCCTTCATTCGTTGTCGAATGATCTCTATACAATCCGAAGTCTGACGAATCATCTCTGGCCCAAGTATCAGTTTTTCTTCGGTTTCCAACCAACATGTCGGAGAGTTACACGGTCTTCCATACAATGCTTCATATGGTGCCATTCCAATGCTTGACTGGTAACTGTTATTGTACGCAAACTCCACCAAATGAAGATGATCTTCCCACGATCCTCCGAAATCCAAAACACATGCTCTGATCATACCTCAACGTTCACCAAGAACCCCGAGCAATCCAGATGCAAGAATCATCAGTAATTTGCAAAAACCCATCTTCCAGTAAATACCCAATTTCACACTCAATATAATTTTTAAAATTGTGATTCCTGTCTTAAAAATCCTAACATTCTAAGATGATCAAAGATATATGCTTAAGTAAATATAAATTTACATTTGATTTTTGCAAATTAACAAATAACTACTGTTTTTCACAGATACAATGTAACAACCCGCATATTTATCGATTTTATATTTAAATATTTTGTCGTTAATCAGATATTGGTCCGTAAAACTCCTTTTTGCAAACGGTCGAATTAGGACTCGAGACCACTTCCATTGAGTTCGAAATGCCGTTTACAACCTTTTTAAGTATAAACATTGATAGGTTTGGAGTTAGTGGAATTTCACTAACTTTTCCCGCTTTGGACTTTGGGTTAGTTTAGCCTATTAAGCCCAAGTTCCAACCCCCTTCTCCTCACTCTTCATAAATTTCCTAACTAACTCAAGCTTTGGCATTAATGGTGAAGAGAATGGGAAATTAAAACTCCAAGCACAAATTCAATTGCAAATCCAACATTCAACTCCAAATTCAAGTAGAATATATTGGATTCAAGCTTTGGATTGCTTCTCCTTGCTTTCAAGCTTCATCTTCATAAATTTTAGTGCAAAGGTGAGATTTTTATCCCATAAATCTAGTCAATATCTATATTGGACTGTTGGGAATGATTCCCTATCACTTTAGCATGTACATTTGCATTTGGTTTGGATTGGATTGGCGAAAAATTCCAACTTTAAGTGTTTTTGGTGAAAATCTGCCCTTAGGTCGCTCTGCCTTTGCTAGGTCATTCGCGCGGAAAAGTCTCGGCCTTCAAATAGCTCGTTTCCGACCTAAAATGGCCTATAACGTTAGGTCGCTCGGCGCTTCGGAATTAGGTCGTGGATCGTTGGGGTTTAGGTCGTGGGTCGCAAGCTCCTTAGGTCGTAGGTCGTTCGAATGTTAGGTCGCTCGGCCCTTATCCCCTTAGGTCGCTAGGTCGCGACGTTTTAGGTCGTAGGGACCTTAGGTCGTAGGTCGTATGGACCTTAGGTCGTAGGTCGTAGGGACCTTAGGTCGTAGGTCGTATGGACCTAGGTCGTAGGTCGTATGGACCTAGGTCGTAGGTCGGTAACTCGTTAACACGTACGGTTCTTCACTATTTTACGTCGCATGACCTATAGGTCGCTTGCTCCAGTTAGGTCGCTCGGCCACTTTGTTAAGTCGCTCGTCCTGTTGCTCTGTAAGGTCGCAACCTCTATTAGGTCGGCCATGTTGGGTCGCGAGTCATCGTTAGGTCGCGAACACCCCTAGGTCGCAACCTTTAAGTCGCTTGACCCCTTAGACCCCTAGGTCGCAACCATTAGGTCACTCGACCCTATTCCTCTTAGGTCGTTAGACCTCATTTTGTCTTCACTAGGTCGAACCCCGTAAGCGATGGCGTTGCCCCCGCACCCCCACCTTGGGGGGTTGCCACCCCCCCTGGACCCCTCCTCCGTAGGGGATCTTATCTGAAAAACATTGAGCTGATTTCCTTGGATTTTATTCACATCTCCGTACGCGATCTTTGTGATTGATTGTTTCTACAATTGCTTCTGTGTTTTGTCATTTTATAATATAAAGGTTTCAATACTAGTAGTAAATATCAAAAACTCTTTTAACAAACAATTTCAACTCTATTTTTAATAACAAAGCTCTTTTCTTAAACCGTTTTCCAATCTATTAGTATATACAAACCTTTACCTCACTCGGATGAGAAATCTAATTAAACGACTTAGTAAAACAAGTGGTATGAAACGCTTGCGTTCACTTCGTCGGTTAATTCTTGGACTTGTTCGATTGAACCTCTTGTGACAATTTTATTAGTGAAGATTTACAGTTTGTTCGTAAATATTTAAGTTAAGCAAGTGGTTATGGGACAAGAAGCTAAACTTCTATATTTACTAGCTTAGTGTAATTGACACTTCTCGTTGATCATGACGATCATTCTGATGCTTTAGACTAGCAACTGTGCGATGTCTCTTGTTGCGAGGTTAGACTAGACACCACTTGTGTGATTCCACTCACATATACCTTTTTGCTTTTTGGTTAGTCTGGACCTTAATCTGTGTGATTCCATTCACACATGTGGGGTAGCTCCCCTTGGTCTTCGGACCGTCATGTGATAGGCCTCTTTCTCTTTTCTATGATTTCTGGACTTCTTGCATTGATTTCTAGAATTTATGTCATTGACTTGTTATGAGTACAAGTTTGGGGTATGATGCCCTTTTCGAATCTTTGAGAAGATTCTTGTGATATTGATTATCTCTTATTGATTGATCTTCTGTTGATCATTATTTACATACTTATAGTGGTATGTCATTATGGATATTTTATGTTTATGCCATATCTTTTATGTTATATCATGTCATCTGATATTTATAGCTAGACTGACCCGTTTATTATTTTCTTAAATAATACTCGGGTCAGACCGAGATGTTACATGTGCTTCTGCTTGACTTCTTCCCAGGGATTCATCACTCTGACTTTTGGCTAACTGTTTAGATTAGCAGTTTTTGTTGTATACACTTGAGATATAGACTCATAGTTGTATTCTTTTGTATAGCACGTGTTGCTATTCTTTTGTATTATTGTGGATCTTTTGACCACTACTCTGATGTACACTTTCATGTGTTAGTTATATATTCATATCTTCTTCCGCCTTTGTGATATGGATGTCTGTGGCTGATTTGCGTTATGCTTATTTCTATGTTTGTTTCTGAAGATTATTTATAGCCACCGTTTGATAAGCAATTGCATGGATGGTCGCTCCCCAACAGCCATATTCTCCGTGCTAGTTGACAGCACTACTCCGTAGTGTTCTTGGCTAGCGTGGGTATAGAGGTGGGGTGTCACATACAAACACATCCTTGGTGCATAAATACTTGTTTATATGTTCAGTACCTAATTTATACTAATACTTAGCTAATTTGTTTTTAATCCAAAGGTTAAAAGGAATAAATAAATAGATATTAAATTTTTACACATTTGTAAACACTTAAAACTGCAAACAGGAAAGTAATAGGCATGCACAGATTTAAAGAAAAATAAAATCTATCACAGAGGCAACTAATATAAAAATTATCATTAACTTATTGGCAAAAGATAAACACTACTTTAATTTATAGTAAATAATGTTTACTCGCCTTTATTAAGAAATGCGGTGGTTTTGAAAAAGAACAGGGAGGCTTCAAACTGAAATTGGTTCCAGATTTGCATTTTGAAAAACTGGAAAAATAACTTTGAACCTGATGCTATTTAAAATCTGGAGTGCTTCAGGTTGCTATTGACCCAAATTCATTTCCATTCACTAGAAGATGATGCAGATTACTTGAAATTGCAGATCTCAATTGATAGCTTGCATGCATTTGAAAACATGATGCAGAACTGGTTTGAAAATAAATTGCAGACATTGAATTGAAGAAGGTTTTGATTTGAGAACAACTGCAGGCTTTAGATCATAGAATGGTTTGAGGAGATTTGAACTTTTGATCACAGAAATGTTTCAGGTAAAAATTCTGCAGATTCTTGAATTTTTTTGAAAACAACTGTGATTTTGATCTTAGAATAAACTGCAGGCTTGCAGTTTGATTTGCGCACAATACTTCAGGTTTTTTATATGAGCATGGTTTGAATTGAGGAGTAAATGCAGGTTTTGGATGTTGAGCAATGGTTTGAGGAAGTTTCAGATTTTATTTTGAAGGTTTTGTTTGAATATTTTATGGTTTTAGATGAGTGAAAGTTTCATGATGATTTTAGTTTTCTTTTTAGAAATGAACAAAGAATTAAAGAAAATGAGAAAGAGTGTTTATATAGGATAATTTCAGATTTTATTAACTTAAAAAGAAAATTAAAAAGAACATGGACACTTGTCCCTAATTACATTAATGTTGTAACACTTGTTATCAAAGTGTTTTGGAATTAAACATTTGTAAAAATTGAGTTTATTCTAATTCTAAAGAAATTTAAAAGCATTTTAAATTAATTTCCAAATTAATAATCATGTTTTCTTAATTTTAAAAATACTTTCTAATTAAATATCAAATAAACAAATACACTTATACATTTATAAATGTATGCTAATTTATATAAAATACAATCTTTAAAAGAAATGGAACCAAATACGTTTTTAAATAAAATTATAAAACAAATTGCAACCTCATATTAAAGATGCTATTTAAAAAGCCTTGTATTCATTTTTATTAAATAAATACAAATCAAATTTCTACAGATAAATTTCTATAAAAAGAAATAAAACAAATCTTATTTTTAATTAAAATATTATCTATATATTTTAAAACTAAACTATATTAGTAATATGTATGTATATCCTTTAAATTCAAATTTATATTTCAAATTAAAGTCAAATTTAAAAATAATCCAACTCTAAAATCAATTTAAATAAATAAAATATCAATTTTTAAATAAGCACATTATTATTACAAATAATATATCCTATTTTAAAATCAATTTAAAAACACAGAAATAAATGTACTTAAACACACTTATCAACTTCGAAAACAATAAATATATTTAGAATTTATTTATACAAACAAAATAAATATCCTTTATTTAAAACCAATTTATAACCATAATTAAAATATTACTTGGTTAATTATCTTTGAAAATAACAATATTATCAATTTCAAATAAATAAATAAGAGATTATCAACATTTTAAACTCCTGGAAATTCCGGGATATTACAATCCTCCCCGCTTAAAAGAATTTCGTCCTCGAAATTTAAAACAAAGATAATCCAAAATTTAATTTTATTTCAACCAATCCAAACATACATAACAGCCATACACTTATCAATCAAACAAACAATTTCATCCAAACAACCAATTTAAAAAAAATAAACGACACTAGCTATCCAGACACAGATCCAGATAAATTCCTTAAAATTATCTCGAGTTTCCTTAGTACAGACATAGGGATACTCGTTCTACTAAACCCAAACTAGCTATACTTATAAGCTATTGAGTTCCTACTCGGCTAGATCTATAATCTACACAAAATGCCAGACCACATACAAGTCTGATCAACAACTAAAACCTTCACAGAACTATTGGTCTCAAAACCAGTGATGACCAAACACGTACTCCCTCAGAGACACGTGAAATATTATGAATTCCAGTCTTCCAAACTGGCAATTCAACTCTTCAAACCAAAGCACTGATCGCTACAAAAACTCAGAAGAATCTAATATACCTCGAAGCTCACCAAAACTTATTGCTCCTTTTTACCGGAGAAAACCTCAACAACATCGAAGCCTTCAACTTCGGATTCCAAATTCTTTCGTTTCTTAACCTCAAAACTTACCGGATGATCCGGGCTGCCTACAGAACCTTCCCGATCAGCTCAACCTTCGCTGATGCTTTTACAAACAAACTGGATCACAATAACTCACAAACTGATCCTCACGAGATCAATCCGAAAATCAAAACCAAACTTTACTATCAACAGTAGAAATCAACTTCTCCTATCCTGAAGAGACAGAACAGAATCACTCGCCAACTTGCCTCAGATTCTGAAAAATTATAGTAGAAACTCTCAAATCCAAAATACAGCAACATCCAGTTGCTTCTACTCAAGGACAACAGCCACCTTGCTTCCGCTGCAACTCTGATCTGAAGCAGACGAAAACGTCGACAAATGAACACAGGCATAGACTAAACATCACATCTCAGAAATAAGGTTCAACAGAAGTTCCAGGAAATGCTAAGCCAAAAAGATCTTCCTGTTGAAACACAGAACAATCCCGAGCTGCACCGCTAACACAGATGCCAAAGACTTCTTTCCAAAGTTCTTTGAGAAACTCGGACCTCCAACTAAACACATACATCTTGCTGAACTCAGCTACAACACCTGAAGCATACACACTTCCTTAAACTTGCTCCGAAAGAAAACATCTCTGGATATATCCATAGTCACTGCATCTCATCACGCAGCTACTACTTCCTGAGGTTGCCAAGATATCATCACTTACTTCTGCCTAACCGACAGATCCAAATTCTTAAAAATCCGCTCACACGAGCGCAATCAAACCTACACTTCAAAGATGAACTCTGAACCTTAACAGATTTCCTTCATAGATCAATGAAATTCTTACACCAAACTGCAAAGATTGCTCGAGACGGTATTAGGTCTACAATCTCGACAAATACACTTCCAATCTCAAACATTAAAACTCCAACCAATGGTAGTCGTGTTACCCACACCACTACCTCATCTACCTTTATAACTTATGTTGGAAATCCCGAACAGGTAACCCAACAGATAGGTAGAAATATATATATATATATATATATATATATATATAGTTATATATAAAAATTACAAGTACGCTCTCTCAAGAAAGACACCACAACAGAGCCTAGGTATTCACTCAAACTAATTCTATGATACCAAATGTGACGACCCGACTTTCTTACCACAGAAAATCGCATCATCGTTAAGAAAGAAAGGGATAGAAAAGAGAAAGGACAGAGAAGAAGAAAGAAACAACATCAGAATCTAAACAGCGGAATGAATAAATTATATTACTCGCATAATACATTACATAGTATCATATACATCAGAGTTACACAGCTAAACACCACATACTAGACAGTTATAAACACCTGTCTAGTTATACAACTCAGAGAACATACAGCGGAATACACTATAGCTATACGCAGAAGCCTCCTGCTCCATTTGCTCCTCCAGAATTCATCAAGCCAACCTAAATCCTAACCTGAATCCCTTGACTACTCATAAAAATTTGAGTACCCAAGAGTTTAAGAAAAATAGAACAAACTCCGGGTCAGACATGGGTCTGGTGTGAGTAAACGGGTTAAAGTTGCTTAACTTTTAAAAACCTTTTGAAAGAAAAGGTATCACGTAAGACTTCCCACACATAAACGTGGAAAAATTTTTACCTTACGCTAACCAAAACATTTGATAGCAAATCCAATGATATTATAATAATGTCTAGGGTTTTCAAATAAATATGAAATAGCCGAAATTGTTACATGATTAAATTCCAGCTACTAGCCACAAAAGTGGGTAATACAATCAAAACCGTTGGCACTTATTGGATTTTGGATTCCATACAATGGCAGGGCTACTGGGGTACCGCCCGTCACAGTACGTGGCCTAGTTCACCGTACCGAGGAGCCACCCTAACTCCCCTGCAACACAAAGCTGGACCCATTCCTTACTGAACAGTTCCAAATAAGACAACCCGGCGGATGTAGCTATTCAACCGCCCACACAGCCGAAATAAAAGGGACCTCTAGACAGGGGTAAATCTTACTCTCAAGTGGGGGCTACCCACGAAGCTTTGCTGCACCTCCCCTGTTTTAGCCATTCCCGGTTGATGAGGCTGGAGGCTACGATTACCTTGATAGGACACATCACTTAGAATGCTCATCGTCCACCTGACCATGTTTTGAAAGCATTCAATCCATACAAGTTCGTTCCGGGTTCGAACGAAACCGAAGGCATTATCTCGTTACACTCATTTTGGAATCACCCTCAGAGTTAACGACAATAATCCTTGCATTCTGAACCACCATCTCTAATCTATAAGAACTAGTTCCGTCAAACTCATTACGGAATTACCCACAGAGTTATACTGACGTATTGTCCTTACACCTCGAGTCTTCACAAAGCTCCACTTTGACTACCGACCTAACGTTAATTTGGATCGATGTGGTTTTCAGATATTCAAATATGGAAACCCGATCCCGGTCTCATCGAAATCCACAGCGTGTCTTTTAAGTCCAAGTTGTTTTAAAGTTTCTAAAACAATCCAATTACAGTATCTATATACACACAGATAGATAATTCATAAATCACAATTGATAATCAACATTATCAAATAACAGGTAATCCACACTATCAATATCAAATAGATATTCCCTATGTCACCATCACAATAGATAACCTATGTTAACATCACAATACAATCAAACATCCATACCACACAACCATACTTATCTCATTACTGAGATCACAATGCATTCAAGACAATCAATGTCATCCATTCATACATAAGCAACGATTTACTTAATCACAACATAATTAATTTAAAATGAATTAAATTAACTATCTCTATCTCTAATTAATTTAAAGTGAATTAAATTAATTACTTCATCTTTAATTAATTTAAATTAAATTAAATTAATTACTTCACCAAATATATCTTGCTTACTTATTCTTCAATTAAACAAATTAATTAATCATCATCCTAATTAATCAACCTTGATTAATTAACTCTTAATAAAGTAATTAATCCTTAATTATTCTCATTAATCATATCAATTAATGAACCTTAATTAATCACTTCCATTAATTTATTAATTTTAATTAATTACATTATTTCTTAATTAATTTCATTAATTAATCATGCTTAAATTAATTACTTTCAATTAATCAAATGTAAACGTTAATTATTTTTAATTACTTCTTAATTACATCATAAATTCATTAATTTATTACACCAAGTAATAAACCTTTGATTACTTTAACAAGTAATTATTCATTTAAAATTACTTCCCAATCAGTAATTTACCTTAACCCAATTACCTCTGTAATTTATCAATTACTTATCTTAAGTAATTACTCTTATCAAAACTTATTAAGTAAACATACTTAATCATTTATCAAGTGACTATATTTAATTAATTAACAAATTAATTAACTTACTTGATCATACTTATCTCATTGGTTATAATTGAGTAATTCATCCCTTAATTACTCATTAACCCAATTAATCTTCAAATAACAGATTAACTATCATCAACTATTAATTAATAAAGCTTAATTATTAATCAATTCTTTACTACAAAGTAATTAATCACTAATTACCTTTCTAATTAATTAATTAAACTTAATTAAAAATTTAATTATCTCTTAATCATTAATTATTAATTAACAAATCTTAATTACAAACTAATTAATCCATAATTAAAATATATTAATTCTTAATTACAATTAATTAATCTTTAATAATATTTAATTAATTTCTAATTAATTTGCATTTTAGATTAATAACCCTTTTAATTATTAATTAAGAAAACCCTAATTATTACTTAATAAATCCTTTATTAAGTATTAATTAATGAATTTTAGTTAACTCTTAATTACTTAAATAAATAAGTAATTACAAATTTAATTAATCATTAGTCATAAATTAAATCATCATCTTAATTAATAGTTAACTAAATAAATAATTATACTTAATTAATTAATTAATTAACCTCCTTTAAATTAATAATTAAATAAATTAATTGTCTTAAAATTCCTTAATTAACTAAGTAATTACAAATTATTAATACTTAATTATTATTTAAGATAAAACATTATCTTAAATAAATCTTGAAATCTTTACTTAACTTAATTCATTAATTAAATTAAATTATAAAGAAATCATTAATTACTTCCCTTAATTATTAATTAACAATTCTAATTTCAAGTTCATAAATTATCTTAAACTTTAATTGTTAATTAATAAATCATTTCCACTAATTAATTTAAATAAAACATTTACTTAAAATTATCTTTTATATTTCAAAATAAGTTTTGAAATAATATTAAGGTTTTTAACTTAAGACAACTAAAACATCATAAAAATTTATTTATAAAAACAATTCAATTCAAGACCAGAATTTTAATTTAAACTATTTAAAGTTTAAAACTTATTTTATATTTTAGACTAAAAATCAGGTTGAGCATTAATTTGGGTTCAACCCATATATAATTGAATTTAAGTAAAAGTACATTTTTTTTAAAACAACCTCTCTTTAAAATTTTAAAACTGTTTTAATTTAAAACTTAAACCTGTTAATAAACAGTTTATCCCTGCAACTCTAAACCCCAGAAACCATGCGAGAATTACCTCGAGCCACAACCAAAAATACTCGAGCTTTACCCCGAGTCTCCTCCCTTACTACCGGAGCTAAATCCCAGTACACAAACCCAAATGCTACTGACACCAACCACCTCTCGTGCACCTGCACCGGTGCCAGAACCACCTCCGGTCAACGGCGACACCTCCAACAAGTCACCCAAGAACCCCGTAAGCCCGTACGACCAACCAAACACCACTTCATGCCTCAAATCAAAATCAAGTACTTCAGGTGAAACTGAGCCCAATTACATCACCAATAAAATCCTCTGCACCCTCGCCTCCGATGATGATAACCGCCATGATTCCGGCTATGAGATGCTGACTCACCGCGCTTTCACTTCCCCGAATTTCTTCCAACTCGATGCAGAGAAGAAAGTGCAGTAGCTCAATTTCCAGCAAGAACCCAAAACTAGGTTTTAAATTCAAATCAAGAAATTTCAAATCCCTCAATGGATTAAAAATCCTTCAACCAATTTTCCCACACTCTCTGATCCTACCTTAACCTTCACCAAGAACCCCGAGCAATCCAGATGCAAGAATCATCAGTAATTTGCAAAAACCCATCTTCCAGTAAATACCCAATTTCACACTCAATATAATTTTTAAAATGGTGATTCCTGTCTTAAAAATCCTAACATTCTAAGATGATCAAAGATATATGCTTAAGTCAATATAAATTTACATTTGATTTTTGCAAGTTAACAAATAACTACTGTTTTTCACAAATACAAACACATCCTTGGTGCATAAATACTTATTTATATGTTCAGTACCTAATTTATATTAATACTTAGCTAATTTGTTTTTAATCCAAAGGTTAAAAGGAATAAATAAACAGATATTAAATTTTTACACATTTGAAAACACTTAAAACTGCAAATAGGAAAGTAATAGGCATGCACAGATGTAAAGCAAAATAAAATCTATCACAGAGGCAACTCATATAAACATTATCATTAATTTATTGGCAAAAGATAAACACTACTTTAATTTATAGTAAATAATGTTTACTCACCTGTATTAAGAAATGCAGTGGTTTTGAAAAAGAACAGGAAGGCTTCAAACTGAAATTGCTTCCAGATTTGCATTTTGAAAAACTGGCAAAATAACTTTGAACCTGATGCTATTTAAAATCTGGAGTGCTTCAGGTTGCTATTGACCCAAATTCATTTGCATGCACTAGAAGATGATGCAGATTACTTGAAATTGCAGATCTCAATTGATAGCTTGCATGCATTTGAAAACATGATGCAGATCTGGTTTGAAAATAAATTGCAGACATTGAATTAAAGAAGGTTTTGATTTGAGAACAACTGCAGGCTTTAGATCATAGAATGGTTTGAGGAGATTTGAACTTTTGATCGCAGAAATGTTTTAGGTAAAAATTCTGCAGATTCTTGAATTTTTTTGAAAACAACTGTGATTTTGATCTTAGAATAAACTGCAGGTTTGCAGTTTGATTTGCAAATAATACTTCAGGTTTTTGATATGAGCATGGTTTGAATTGAGGAGTAAATGCAGGTTTTGGATGTTGAGCAATGGTTTGCGGAAGTTTCAGATTTTATTTTGAAGGTTTTGTTTGAATATTTTCTGGTTTTAGATGAGTGAAAGTTGTATGATGATTTTAGTTTTCTTTTTGGAAATGAACAAAGAATTAAAGAAAATGAGAAAGAGTGTTTATATAGGAAAATTTCAGATTTTATTAACTTAAAAAGAAAATTAAAAAGAACATGGACACTTGTCCCTAATTACATTAATGTTGTAACACTTGTTATCAAGGTGTTTTAGAATTAAACATTTGTAAAAAAATTGAGTTTATTCTAATTCTAAAGAAATTTAAAAGCATTTTAAATTAATTTCCAAATTAACAATCATGTTTTCTTAATTTTAAAAATACTTTCTAATTAAATATCAAATAAACAAATACGCTTATACATTTATAAATGTATGCTAATTTATATAAAATACAATCTTTGAAAAAAATGAAACCAAATATGATTTTAAATAAAATTATAAAACAAATTGCAACCTCATATTAAAGATGCTATTTCAAAAGCCTTGTATTCATTTTTATTAAATAAATACAAATCAAATTTCTACAGATAAATTTCTATAAAAAGAAATAAAACAAATCATATTTTTAATTAAAATATTATCTATATATTTTAAAACTAAACTATATTAGTAATATGTATGTATATCCTTTAAATTCAAATTTATATTTCAAATTAAAGTCAAATTTAAAAATAATCCAACTCTAAAATCAATTTAAATAACTAAAATATCAATTTTTAAATAAGCACATTATTATTTACAAATAATATATCCTATTTTAAAATCAATTTAAAAACGCAGAAATAAATGTACTTAAACACACTTATCAACTTTGAAAACAATAAATATATTTAGAATTTATTTATACAAACAAAATAAATATCCTTTATTTAAAACCAATTTATAACCATAATTAAAATATTACTTGGTTAATTATCTTTGAAAATAACAATTTTATCAATTTCAAATAATTAAATAAGAGATTATCAACATTTTAAACTCCTGGAAATTCCGGGATATTACAATCGTCCCCCCTTAAAAGAATTTCGTCCACGAAATTTAAGACAAAGATAATCCAAAATTTAATTTAATTTCAACCAATCCAAACATACATAACAGCCATACACTTATCAATCAAACAAACAATTTCATCCAAACAACCAATTTAAAAAAAATAAACGACATTAGCTATCCAGACACAGATCCGGATAAATTCCTTAAAATTATCTCGAGTTTCCCCAGTACAGACATAGGGATACTCGTTCTACTAAACCCAAACTAGCTATACTTATAAGCTACTGAGTTCCTACTCAACTAGATCTATAATCTACACAAAATGCCAGACCACAGACAAGTCTGATCAACAACTAAAACCTTCACAGAACTATTGGTCTCAAAACCAGTGATTGTAACGACCCGCCGTTCTGACCGCCCCCAGTCGGTAATTAAACCAACTAGAAACGTTCAAAATGACGGATTGTTGTTCAGTTTATAGAGTTTAAACAGAAACAACCACAGAATCACAGAATAATCATAATATTTCACATAAATGAATTTTTTTCTTACATATACCAGAGTTTGTACAATGCATTAAATTTTATACAGCGGAATATTTATTTTAAGTACAAAAATTCTTCGAAAAGCTAAAGTGAAGCAATTTCCCCAACTCTCTCTAACTTCGCGGCCTGAAAAATATTCAAGCTGTAAAATTACTCGGTCTGACCCGAGTATTACATTCAAAAGAAAATAATACACAGGTCAGTCTAATTCAAACTCAGTTATTAGTGCATAGAGGCAATAATAATCAAACAACAATTAGACGACAGTCAAATATAAATTTACCTATCCGATCCTTTACAAGAAATCGGATAACGATAAATATAACACTTAACAGTGTTAAACAACAAATCAGTAGATTCAGATTATCAATGAAGATAGATGAAAGGATTCTTAATGAAGATAAGTTAGAAAACAATCAAAATTTGCCTAAACGGCAATTAACAACAAAATCATCAAAATCGATTCAAAATATATTGAATTGGCAACATAAAATAATTTTCATCAAAAAGAAAACATCAATTTAAACATTAAATTTGGTAGGGTGCAGTACTCGCACTCGCGTACAGCCTCGCCACATTTAAAATGTCAACTCCGTGTGGCTGCAGTTCACGCTTGCGTGCACTGCCTCGCCACTACCGTAATGAAATATGCAAAAGATCATAAATCAAAACAAAATAGTATATCAATAAAAATCAAACCGTGTGGCTGCAGTTCACGCTTGCGTGCATTGCCTCGCTACAACAACTTGTGAAATAAAACAAGTTTCCAAACAACTTATTACTGCACATTTCAACAAGTGCAAAATTTTCATAAAAATGAAACTGCAACCATTACTTGGACACAAGGGCAACTGCAACAATAACGCAGCCACCACAAGATCACGATGCAACAAACACTGTAAATACAAGGTAGGATTGCACATAGAACTCAAAACAACATAAAAGTTCCCAAATTAAATAGGGCAGCCAGTATTAGTGCACAAGGGCAAGTGCAACAATAACGCAGCCACCACAAGTACACGAGACTACATCAAAAGATCTCATATGCAAAACTTCAACAAATCAAAACAGCATTAAAGAATGCATAATGCTATCATGACTAGAATGCAACTGCACAGGCAGGTAGGCCAGAAAACATGAAAAAGGGTACAACTCAAGTCTGGTAACAACATCACAATCAAGTGCAGTGAAGTACAACAGTGAACCAAGACATGTACATATATAGAACTACATGATGACCAGACCAGAAGCAAATATATTCACAAATAGGCACATGAATGAATCACTAAAAAAATATATCAACCTGTAACTTATATGAGCACTTACAAAAATGGGTACGCATTATATTTGCATAAGGAGAAATATGGCCTGAGTGCAAAAACCTCAATGACACACAACATGAATGAATGTGTGTACAAGTGTGCAGTAACCAGTGACAACTACATGAGACTGGACCAAGTTCAACTCAAATGCAAACTGTATCAATGCCAACCACAACCTGAAGTGTGATAGAAAGTGATACAAGTTCAAATAAAATGAAATAATATGTACAGGACAACTCAATACTAGAGCAAGCTCGAACGAATGAGCTTCAACAAAATACCAATGCAATTACAACCAGACAACACATAACTCGAACAGTGGTCAACCATACATGCATACATACATACGAATGTATGTATGCACATATATATAGACACAGTTAAGTCAACCAAACAATTCGAACTACATCAAGAGCCGAAGCCACAGTGAAATTCAAGTGTTTAATAATACAACTCGAAATCAATTTCACTTAAATAAGTAGATCATAAATGCTCAAAGATAAGGTAATGCAGCAGCGACACAGAGGTGGCAGCATGGTGCACAGGCCAACACCAAAACAAAAGTTCATAAAATACATATGGGTACTACTCGAATAAACAAGTAGACAGAGCATAGACAAGTGACAATGAACAAGTCAGGGTCACTGTACTAATGCATATAGAGTATGCAAGTGGAGACCAGAAACATGAACACAAAGACTACAAGTATGGACTGAACAAAACAATGCAAATTTAGTGGTGACCCGGGCAAGTATAATCGAACAAATCCCTCACATGAATGCCCAAGTGTAATGATAGTGTCACAGTCATAATGGCCAATATCAATCATCAGGTAAAAAAAAATGATATAAGTGAAAAAAACTGTAGGTTGCCAACAAAAAAAAAATCAAGTTTGCAGAACTCAAACAAAAATCAGTGCCGTGGTAAACATAAATCGAACCAAAGCAAA
Organism: Allium cepa; assembly: GCA_030765085.1. Taxonomy (NCBI): domain Eukaryota; kingdom Viridiplantae; phylum Streptophyta; class Magnoliopsida; order Asparagales; family Amaryllidaceae; genus Allium; species Allium cepa. The sequence continues at coordinate 906,940,167 of CM060931.1, read as the reverse complement.
TCAAAATCATCAAAATCAAAACAAAGTCGAACAGCTGAAGAATGAAAATAGATGTGAGCGATAATTCACTAACCTTAAATGAAGAGCCGAGAAATCAACTGAGGAGAGCGAATGCAAAGAAGCCCTAATTTAGGAAAGAGGGACGAACGAAGATGAAGCAGCCGCCATTGTTGTTTATTTTTTTTTCGTTTGAATGGTTAGGGTTTCGAATGAATTGGGGGGGGGGTTCGGCCGTATATAAAAAGAGAAAGGGAAACGTGAATTTTGCGTGGTTGAAGGCGTGATGAAAGGCGTGAATTTGGCTGATAAGAGTAAGGTAGTGTACTCTTATTTTATTATTTATTTATTTTATTTTTATTATATATATTATTATATTTTTTTTTGAATTCAATTTGTTTTGTATAAATTTTCTTTAGTAAATATAGAAGCGTTTTGAAGTTCAACTATCAACATCAATTTATAAATTTACATAAAAATAATTCGTAAATCCAAACTATTTTTTCTAAGTCATTAGTTTGAATTTCAATTACAAATTAAATATTCAATTTAACTCCAAAGTCAAATTTAAATTTTATTCAACTTTTCACTAGATTAAATTCTTAAATTTAATCGCCAATTTATTCTGATGATTTGAAATTTAAGTCAAATTATCATTTAAATATTTAAAATAAATTAAATATTTACAAATTAAATTTTTCAAAATTCAGGGTTGTTACAGTGATGACCAAACACGTACTCCCTCAGAGACACGTGAAATATTATGAATTCCAGTCTTCCAAACTGGAAATTCAACTCTTCAAACCAAAGCACTGATCTCTACAAAAACTCTGAAGAATCTAATATACCTCGAAGCTCACCAAACTTATTGCTCCCTTTTACCGGAGAAAACCTCAACAACATCGAAGCCTTCAACTTCGGATTCCAAATTCTTCCATTTCTTAACCTCAAAACTTAACGGATGATCCAGGCTGCCTACAGAACCTTCCCGATCAGCTCAACCTTCGCTGATGCTTTTACAAACAAACTGGATCACAACAACTCACAAACTGATCCTCACGAGATCAATCCAAAAATCAAAACCAAACTTTACTATCAACAGTAGAAATCAACTTCTCCTATCCTGAAGAGACAGAACAAAATCACTCGCCAACTTGCCTCAGATTCTGAAATATTATAGTAGAAACTCTCAAATCCAAAATACTGCAACATCCAGTTGCTTCTACTCAAGGACAACAGCCACCTTGCTTCCGCTGCGCAACTCTGGTCTGAAGCAGATGAAAATGCCGACAAATGAACACAGGCACAGACTAAACATCACATCTCAGAAATAAGGTTCAACAGAAGTTCCAAGAAATACAGAGCTGCTTCACCAAACAATCAACCTAGAAGACAGCCTTCTACCTAGCTGAATCACCGGTATCATTCCTATCAAGTCGATTCAGAACTTAAACTCCAATGCGGGCAAAACTCTAACTTTCCTGAAGATATATCCAGAAAAATCTTCAGCAATCCCATAACTCCTACATCCTCTAGAGATGCCACAAATCCAGGCAAAGACTATCTAAGATAATCATCCAACTATCGCAAGTCACTTTTTCGATCAACCAATCCAATATCCAAGATACTCTTTTCTCTCCACAAATCAGAACTGTTTATCCTTGACCAACTAATCCATCGAAGAAACAGATCCTCACTGCTGCTTCTGAATTTCACCTCCAGGAAATGCTAAGCCAAAACGATCTTCCTGTTGAAACACAGAACAATCCCGAGCTGCACCGCTAACACATATGCCAAAGACTTCTTATCCAAAGTTCTTTGAGAAACTCGGACCTCCAACTAAACATATACATCCTGCTAAACTCAGCTACAACACCTGAAGCAGACACACTTCCTTAAACTTGCTCCGAAAGAAAACATCTCCGGAGATATCCATAGTCACTGCATCTCATCACGCAGCTACTACTTCCTAAGGTTGCCAAGATATCATCACTTACTTCTGCCTAACCGACAGATCCAAATTCTCAAAAATCCGCTCACACGAGCGCAATCAAACCTACACTTCAAAGATGAACTCTGAACCGTAACAGATTTCCTTCAAAGATCAATGAAATTCTTACACCAAACTGCAAAGATTACTCGAGACGGTATTAGGTCTACAGTTTCGACAGATACACTTCCAATCTCAAACATTCGAACTCCATCTAATGGTAGTCGTGTTACCCACACCACTAACCTCATCTACCTTTATAACTTATGTTGGAAATCCCGAACCTGTAACCCAATAGATAGGTAGAAATATATATATATATAGTTATATATAAAAATTACAAATACGCTCTCTCAAGAAGACACCACAATAGAGCCTAGGTATTCACTCAACCTAATTCTCTGATACCAAATGTGACGACCCGACTTTCTTACTACAGAAAATCGCATCATCTTTAAGAAAGAAAGGGATAGAAAAGAGAAAAGACAGAGAAGAAGAAAGAAACAACATCAGAATCTAAACAGCGGAATGAATAAATTATATTACACACATAATACATTACATAGTATCATATACATCAGAGTTACACAGCTAAACAACACATACTAGACAGTTATAAACACCTGTCTAGTTATACAACTCAATACAACAACTCAGAGAACACATAGCGGAATACTCTATAGCTATACGCAGAAGCCTGCTGCTCCATTTGCTCCTCCCGAATTCGTCAAGCCAACCTAAATCCTAACCTGAATCCCTTGACTACTCATAAAAATTTGAGTACCCAAGAGTTTAAGAAAAATAGAATAAACTCCGGGTCAGACATGGGTCTGGTGTGAGTAAACGGGTTAAAGTTGCTTAACTTTTAAAAACCTTTTGAAAGAAAAGGTATCACGTAAGACTTCCCACACATAAACATGGAAAAGTTTTTACCTTACGCTAACCAAAACATTTGATAGCAAATCCGATGATATTATAATAGTGTCTAGGGTTTTCAAATAAATATGAAATAGCCGAAATTGTTACATGATTAAATTCCAACTACTAGCCACAAAAGAGGATAATACAATCAAAACCGTTGGCACTTATTGGATTTTGGATTCCATACAATGGCAGGGATACTGGGGTACCGCCCGTCACAGTACGTGGCGTAGATCACCGTACCAAGGAGTCACCCTAACTCCCCTACAATACAAAGCCGGACCTATTCCTTACTAATCAGTTCCAAATAAGACAACCCCGGCGGATGTAGCTATTCAACCGCCCACATAGCCGAAATAAAAGAGACCTCTAGACAGGGGTAAATCTTACTCTCAAGTGGGGGCTACCCTCGAAGCTTTGCTGCACCTCCCCTGTTTTAGCCATTCCCGGTTGATGAGGCTTGCGATTACCTTGATAGGAAACATCACTTAGAATGCTCATCGTCCACCTGACGATGTTTTGAGAGCATTCAATCCATACAAGTTCGTCCCGGGTTCGAACGAAGCTGAAGGCATTATCTCGTTACACTCATTTTGGAATCACCTTCAGAGTTAACGACAATAACCCTTGCATTCTGAATCACCATCTCGAACTATAAGAACTAGTTCCGTCAAACTCATTACGGAATCACCCACAGAGTTATACTGACGTATTGTCCTTACACCTCGAGTCTTCACAAAGCTCCACTTTGACTCCCGACCTAACGTTAATTTGGATCGATGTGGTTTTCGGATATTCAAATATGGAAACCCAATCCCGGTCTCATCGAAATCCACAGCGTGTCTTTTAAGTCCAAGTTGTTTTAAAGTTTTTAAAACAATCCAATTACAGTATCTATATATACACAGATAGATAATTCATAAATCACAATTGATAATCAACATTATCAAATAGCTGGTAATCCACATTATCAATATCAAATAGATATTCCTTATATCACCATCACAATAGATAACCTATGTTAACATCACAATACAATCAAACATCCATACCACACAACCATACTTATCTCATTACTGAGATCACAAAGCATTCAAGACAATCAATGTCATCCATTCATACATAAGCAACGATTTACTTAATCACAACATAATTAATTTAAAATGAATTAAATTAACTATCTCTATCTCTAATTAATTTAAAGTGAATTAAATTAATTACTTCATCTTTAATTAATTTAAATTAAATTAAATTAATTACTTCACCAAATATATCTTGCTTACTTAGTCTTCAATTAAACAAATTAATTAATCATCATCCTAATTAATCAACCTTGATTAATTAACTCTTAATAAAGTAATTAATCCTTAATTATTCTCATTAATCATATCAATTGATGAACCTTAATTAATCGCTTCCATTAATTTATTAACTTTAATTAATTACATTATTTCTTAATTAATTTCATTAATTAATCATGCTTAAATTAATTACTTTCAATTAATCAAATATAAACATTAATTATTTTTAATTACTTCTTAATTACATCGTAAATTCATTGATTTATTACACCAAGTAATAAACCTTTGATTACTTTAACAAGTAATTATTCATTTAAAATTACTTCCCAATCAGTAATTTACCTTAACCCAATTACCTCTGTAATTTATCAATTACTTATCTTAAGTAATTACTCTTATCAAAACTTATTAAGTAAACATACTTAATCATTTATCAAGTGACTATATTTAATTAATTAACAAATTAAGTAACTTACTTGATCATACTTATCTCATTGGTCATAAATAAGTAATTCATCCCTTAATTACTCATTAACCCAATTAATCTTCAAATAACAGATTAACTATCATCAACTATTAATTAATAAACTTTAATTATTAATCAATTCTTTACTACAAAGTAATTAATCACTAATTACCTTTATAATTAATTAATTAAACTTAATTAACAATTTAATTATCTCTTAATCATTAATTAATAAACTTAATTATTAATTAACAAATCTTAATTACAAACTAATTAGTCCATAATTAAAATTAATTAATTCTTAATTACAATTAATTAATCTTTAACAATATTTAATTAATTTCTAATTAATTTGCATTTTAGATTAATAACCCTTTTAATAATTAATTAAGAAAACCCTAATTATTACTTAATAAATCCTTTATTAAGTACTAATTAATGAATATTTTAGTTAACTCTTAATTTCTTAAATAAATAAGTAATTACAAATTTAATTAATCATTAGTCATAAATTTAATCATTATCTTAATTAATAGTTAACTAAATAAATAATTATAATTAATTAATTAACCTCCTTTAAATTAATAATTAAATAAATAAATTATCTTAAAATTCCTTAATTAACAAACTAATTACAAATTATTAATACTTAATTATTATTTAAGATAAAACATTATCTTAAATAAATCTTGAAATCTTTGCTTTACTTAATTCATTAATTAAATTAAATTATAAAGAAATCATTAATTACTTCCCTTAATTATTAATTAACAATTCTAATTTCAAGTTCATAAATTATCTTAAACTTTAATTGTTAATTAATAAATCATTTCCACTAATTAATTTAAATAAAACATTTACTTAAAATTCTCTTTTATATTTCAAAATAAGTTTTGAAATAATATTAAGGTTTTTAACTTAAGATAACTAAAACATCATACAAATTTATATATAAAAACAATTCAATTCCAGACCAGAATTTTAATTTAATTTAAACTATTTAAAGTTTAAAACTTATTTTGTATTTTAGACTAAAAATCAGGTTGAACATTAATTTGGGTTCAACCCATATATACTTGAATTTAAGTAAAAGTACATTTTTTTTTAAAAACAACCTCTCTTTAAAATTTTAAAACTGTTTTAATTTAAAACTTAAACCTGTTAATAAACAGTTTATCCCTGCAACTCTAAACCCCAGAAACCATGCGAGAATTAACCCGAGCCACAACCAAAAATACTCGAGCTTTACCTCGAGTCTCCTCCCTTACTACCCGAGCTAAATCCCGGTACACAAACCCAAATGCTACTGACACCAACCACCTTTCGTGCACCTACACCGGTGCCGGAACCACCTCCGGTCAACGGCAACACCTCCGACAAGTCACCAAAGAACCCCGCAAGCCCCTACGACCAACCAAACACCACTTCATGCCTCAAATCAAAATCGAGTACTTCAGGTGAAACTGAGCCCAAATACATCACCAGTAAAATCCTCTGCACCCCCACCTCCGATAATGATAACCGCCACGATTCCGGCTGTGAGATGCTGACTTACCGCACTTTCACTTCCTGAACTTCTTCCAACTCAATGCAGAGAAGAAAGTGCAGTAGCTCAATTTCCATCAAGAACCCAAAACTAGGTTTTAAATTCAAATCAAGAAATTTCAAATTCCTCGATGGATTAAAAATCCTTCAACCAATTTTCCCACACTCTCTGATCCTACCTCAACGTTTACCAAGAACCCCGAGCAATCCAGATGCAAGAATCATCAGTAATTTGCAAAAACCCATCTTCCAGTATATACCCAATTTCACACTTAATATAATTTTTAAAATTGTGATTCCTGTCTTAAAAATCCTAACATTCTAAGATGATCATAGATATATGCTTAAGTCAATATAAATTTACATTTGATTTTTGCAAGTTAATAAATAACTACTGTTTTTCACAGATACAAACACATCCTTTGTGCATAAATACTTGTTTATATGTTCAGTACCTAATTTATACTAATACTTAGCTAATTTGTTTTTAATCCAAAGGTTAAAAGGGATAAATAAACAGATATTAAATTTTTACACGTTTGTAAACACTTAAAACTGCAAACAGTAAAGTAATGGGCATGCACAGATTTAAAGAAAAATAAAATCTATCACAGAGGCAACTCATATAAACATTATCATTAACTTATTGGCAAAAGATAAACACTAATTTAATTTATAGTAAATAATGTTTACTCACTTTTATTAAGAAATGCAGTGGCTTTGAAAAAGAACAGGGAGGCTTCAAACTGAAATTGCTTCCAGATTTGCATTTTGAAAAACTGGCAAAATAACTTTGAACCTGATGCTATTTAAAATCTGGAGTGCTTCAGGTTGCTATTGACCCAAATTCATTTGCATGCACTAGAAGATGATGCAGATTACTTGAAATTGCAGATCTCAATTGATAGCTTGCATGCATTTGAAAACATGATGTAGATCTGGTTTGAAAATAAATTGCAGACATTGAATTGAAGAAGATTTTGATTTGAGAACAACTGCAGGCTATAGATCATAGAATGGTTTGAGGAGATTTGAACTTTTGACCACAGAAATGTTTTAGGTAAAAATTCTGTAGATTCTTGAATTTTTTTGAAAACAACTGTGATTTTGATCTTAGAATAAACTGCAGGCTTGCAGTTTGATTTGCACACAACACTTCAGGTTTTTGATATGAGCATGGTTTGAATTGAGGAGTAAATGCAGGTTTTGGATGTTGAGCAATGGTTTGCAGAAGTTTCATATTTTATTTTGAAGGTTCTGTTTGAATATTTTCTGGTTTTAGATGAGTGAATGTTGCATGATGATTTTAGTTTTCTTTTTAGAAATCAAAGAATTAAGAAAATGAGAAAGAGTGTTTATATAAGATAATTTCAGATTTTATTAACTTAAAAAGAAAATTAAAAAGAACATAGACACTTGTCCCTAATTACATTAATGTTGTAACACTTGTTATCAAAGTGTTTTAGAATTAAACATTTGTAAAAATTGAGTTTATTCTAATTCTAAAGAAATTTAAAAGCATTTTAAATTAATTTCAAAATTAACAATCATGTTTTCTTAATTTTAAAAATACTTTCTAATTAAATATAAAATTAACAAATACACTTATAAATATATAAATGTATGCTAATTTATATAAAATACAATCTTTAAAAGAAATGAAACCAAATATGTTTTTAAATAAAATTATAAAACAAATTGCAACCTCATATTAAAGATGCTATTTCAAAAGCCTTGCATTCATTTTAATTAAATAAATACAAATCAAATTTCTACAGATAAATTTCTGTAAAAGGAAATAAAACAAATCTTATTTTTAATTAAAATATTATCTATATATTTTAAAACCAAACTATATTAGTAATATGTATGTATATCCTTTAAATTCAAATTTATATTTCAAATTAAAGTCAAATTTAAAAATAATCCAACTCTAAAATCAATTTAAATAAATAAAATATCAATTTTTAAATAAGCACATTATTATTTACAAATAATATATCCTATTTAAAAATCAATTTAAAAACACAGAAATAAATGTACTTAAACACACTTATCAACTTTGAAAACAATAAATATATTTAGAATTTATTTATACAAACAAAATAAATATCCTTTATTTAAAACCAATTTATAACCATAATTAAAATATTACTTGGTTAATTATCTTTGAAAATAACAATTTTATCAATTTCAAATAATTAAATAAGAGATTATCAACATTTTAAACTCCTGGAAATTCCGGGATATTACACAAATAAATCTCAAATTTATCTTTTGACCTTAATTTTATCTAAATCATTATAAACTCTATATCAAAATATAATTCAAATACTTAACCATGTTATCTTCAACAAAAATCAACTCATTATTAAGCTTATTCTATATTAAAACAAATTATACATAGCTTAAAATCAAGGATAAAATAACATTTATATAATATCTAAAATCAATATTTATCTAAAACCATATATTTCTTTACAAAGCCATAGAAATCATTTCAAAATATTTTTATATATAGACCACGGTGTCTGTAAATAATTTATATCCTATGGTCAAGTGCTACGGATATTTATCATTTCAATCCATAATTTAAAATATAAATATGGTTATATATCATTTCAAACTGCCATCCCGAATGAAATAAAAATCCATAAAAACTTGCAGTCTATAACAATATAAAATGTAACACCCCACCTCTATGCTCACAATAATAAAGAGTATTAAAAGAAATACTATCTGTTATTACGAAGAATAAGGCTGGATAGGAGCGGCCATCCGTAGTTAGGCCTTACACTAGCATTGGTTATCTCGATGGGAGTGGTATATATATTTAATTTTTTTCATCACTTATTTATTTACTCCCATCGACATACCCAATTCCAATATAAAACGAACTACGATGGTTCATAATAGTTTAGGATAATAAATATAATAATAACACAGATAATATAAATGCGGAACACAGATTAAACAGAAAGTCTCATATATATAATAACTGATGTCAGTTACAATACATGTGATACAATACATATGATACAACTACAACTGTCGACTCTGGAAGTTACATATACAAGTACATTATCGTAAATAATATACATGAATATATAACATCCTATACTAAGACAACGACTACTCCAAAAAGTAAGAAAAGACTTCATAGCTCTAGCAGCAATCCAAAGTAAGATATCAACAACCTATAATTACTCGGTCTGACCCGAGTATTACATTCAAAAGAAAATAATACACGGGTCAGTCTAATTCAAACTCAGTTATTAGTGCACAGAAGCAATAATAATCAAATAATGAATAGACGACAGTCACAATAAATCCCGTGTATCCGATCCTTTAATAAAGAAATCAGATAACGGTAAATATAACAATTAATAGTGTTAAACAACAAATCAGCAGATTCAAATCATCAACAAAGATAAATGAAAAGATCATCAATGAAGATAATTTAGAAAACAACAGAATTTCCTAAACGGCAATTAACGACAAAATCTAATTATTAAATAAATAATTATACACTCATAATCTAATTATCAAATAGATAATTAGACAACCACAAAATGATCAAATCAAACCAAATCAAAAATAATTTCAAAATATTGAATTGAACACAGAAAACAATTCAGCAATTGGAATATCACTTAAAACATCAATTACTGATTGGCTGCAGTACACGCTAACGTGTACTGCCTCGCCAATACGGCATATGAAATATGCAAAAGAGCAATGAATCAAAGCTAAACACCAATTCTGATTGGCTGCAGTACACGCTAACGTGTACTGCCTCACCAATATGGCATATGAAATACACAAAGGATCAGGAAATACATAACGAAAGATCACAAAAGTACACTAGGCCAAACCCGGAATACCGGATTCAACTCAAGTGTAATTAGATAAACAAACCCAATCGCATCAATGCGATGCAAGCCAAGAAGAGCAACCGCATAAATGAATGCAAGGGCACTGCAACCAAAAACTGCAGCCACCACAAGATCCCACATGAAACCACTTAAATCTGTCGAGCATAAATTCAAACACAACCGAACAGGGAAGTGATGGGTATGCCACCAAATAAGTATGTTAACACAACCCCTCCATTGAAGCAGCAACTATGAAATGAATATAACAAAATCTATGCAACTGCACCAAGGAATGGCACATGTATGCTACAGGTCTGAACCCACAAGGGCAGTGACAACATAGAAAAATTACCAAGCAGCATGAATTATGTAACCTGAACATCTCAATGACTACAATGACCAAGTGCACAAGGCATTGGTGCAAACTACGTAAAGATATCCGAGTGAAGGTGGGAGCACCAAAAGTGTGGCACCGCAGCACCCGACAGTAATGAGTCAAGAGGATGCAGCATGAACCAACAATGTGAAAAAGGCTCGAACACATGTTAGCCGAGAAGTATTATCATCAAAGAATGCAACAGTCAAGCAAAATGACTCAACACAAATGAATGCGACTCATTTCTCAATGCAATAAAATAACTGGAGTACAAATGAAGATGCGAAATAAACTACATCAGAGAAATGACATGAACACTGCGTGCTACAGGCTAGCTCGAGTGCAAATAGAGATGCAAAGTAAACTACTAATATAAACAATGCATGTTACCTGATGACCAGACAACATGGGCTCTAGTGGGACTGCACAAGCAAACAGGTGCAACTACAGTGACAACACGATGTAACAGTGGAAATAACTATATGCATATAGAAACTGGCAGTGGCAACTGATGGTATACCAGAGTCCATCATATAACAGCAATGCAGTACATACATATGTACTCAAGGCAACAAGTAAGCAACCCAGTGCCAACATAAGCACCGACAAAAAATCAAGTCCAGAACATAAATCCAGACCAGAATGAAGAATAAATGAATCAGAATCCAAATTCATATGAAACTTCCGGATCAGAGATGCAGACCAAATAGCCAACATGATCGAAGGAGCATAACTCAGACCCAACAAGGTGTAGAATTGCACAATGTCAAATGCAAAACTCAGACTCGACTAAGTGTACATATAATAAAGTCTAGGTGCTGTATAGAGAACAGTGAATCAGTGTGCAAGTATGGACAGAGCTCGAGCACAAGATATAGCAACACTTCAATGATCAAACTCCGGCCGAAACAGTAACCACAAAGATACAACCAAAAGAGAACAATGAATGCAAAATGAGCCATATGAACAATAGTGGTACAAATGCAAACTCAACAGTGAACTGGTCGAATCAATGCAGCTACATATATAACAACCACGCCAGCCTCAATAATGAAGAACAGATTTCAAATGCAGTGACACCACTTACTCAAGTGCACAATCACTTCCTTATAGAGGTAATATAGAAGTACAAATCATCCTTTCCATACCCCTCTCCCTTGTTCGATTTTACTCATCAAATGGCACTCTGTTCATATCTGTTGCAAATGAACTCCACCAAGTACAAAACATACGAACCAGAATGCACAAATACATATGACACTGAAACAAATGAACTTGACCAGTATCCAAAAATACAAGATAAAACACAATTCTAAATGAATATAAAATGACCAGTTTTGACCAAGGAATGGCCAGAACTAAGGCAACAATGTGCATAGGTCAGGGAAGTAACAATTGTATAGAGACAATAATCACTTCACCAAAGTACAAGAGAAATCAAGACAAGCACTGATACAAAGATGGCCAGAGCCAAAGTACACAAGAACCAGGAATTCAAGAGGTCAGAATACAAAATTTGGAACAAGTCGGCAACCAACAAAGGTCAAAGTCAAACATTATCCAGTATCAAGCCGAAGTCAACTATGCCACAGAGTAACCATGCCAAAGCCATGGAATAACAAAACAACTCAAAGCCGATGCCAATCCAAAAATGCAATTCAAATCAAACTGTGTCTAAATCAACATCGTAATAACCCCAAAATCAAACAAAACGATACACAAAATTCATCGGATCGAAGTCAAATGAAGCCGTGGTGGCCGCGAGATACAACGATGCCGCGACAACCAGAAAACAAGAAATCATCACATCAAAACAAAATAGAACTGCTGAGATACACAATAATAAGAAAGAACAAGATGTGAGTGATAATTCACTCACCTTAATTTAAAGCGAAGACGAACTCAAAGACAAAGCCGGAAACACGATGTCGATTGAAGAAAACCCCAGCCGAATCAATTATTCAATCGAGCATTTCAAAGTCACCACATTCGCATTCATGAAAACCCTCAGTTGCATAGACGAAGAACAAAGCCCTATTTTTGATCGAACAAAGAAAGAACAGAGCCGCCATTTTTTCGTTTATTTGTTTTGGACCTAGGGTTTTTCGAATAGAAGTGAACAATGGAGGAACGGTTATCAACCCTTAATAAAAATCACGGCATCAACAAAGCATGGGCCAAGATGATTTTAAAGCCCACCTAATTCCTTAATCAAATTTATAAAAGAATTTGCAACTGATTAAAACACTTAACAGCAATTAGCAACAATTTAATCGTCATTTGACGGTAATTAATTTTTATAAAACCCCGGGTTGTTACATAAAATTCAACATCCATTCATCCAGTATCAATCATCAAACATTTATCACAATCAACACCCAATTCAATCCATAACATCAATATAGAATAGATAATAAATAACAGGTATTTACTGACAGTTTATATTCCATAATAAATTAAATAACTACTATATCCAAATAAATTCAAATAAACTGAGATTATGAGTCAAAATATGCCAAACGGTCATAAATAAATTTCTAATCACATCATAAATCAATTTAACAAACATAAGAAATTTTAAAAGTTGTGAGTGGGTTAAAACACTCACCTTTTGAATTTAAATCCAATTTAAACCCAGAATTTGAACATTTTCAGAATCCATCCAAACAAGTGAAAAATTGTTCGGAATTTCGATACGATCCCGGCAAAACAAACCGCGCATGAATCGGACCTCGTACGTAAAAGATATGACGATCGGAACATTTGAAATCAAATTAAAATTAGAAAAAGTAAAATAAGATAACCATTACCATGCTGACACATCACCATCCTCTCCTACTCAATCACGTACTCGACTCTGTAGCAAACCCCACCATGAAAACTACCCACCGCCATCTATTACACGACCACGCGCCCACGTCGACCAGCCGCGACCATCTCTAAAGGCCTCGCGACTACTTACGCCACCCCTACAACCTTGCAACCACCCCATGGTCCACGCAGATCGAGGCTCAAACTACTGCCATCGAAAATTTAGAAACCCTAAATGAATTGTCCTCCTTGATCCAACCATCAAACCTCTAGGCGAACACCATGGATGCGCTCCCCTCGGCGATCTCTACACTACCCATCAATCAATTTGACAATTGGTCAAATTTGGTCGACACACAATGGATGACCGAGAGTTAATCACCAAATTTTGGCCACATAGCAACCCAGATCAAAAAATAAACTATGGATTTGACTTGAGCTCATTGATAGCTTCAAATCGATATATAATATGATAGGGTTTGAGGAGTTTTAATTTTTGTTATCGGATTTGAATTGGAATTGAATTGGAACATTTAGGGTTTTCAGCCATTGAGGAAGAGGAGCAACAGAAGTTTCTGTACATACAGAAATAAGAAATAAAAAGGCTACTAGGGTTTATAACAGCATATACATATAAGTAGAGTTGAGAAATAGAGGAACGGATAAGATTGGTTTGGATCGTTGAACGATAAATGACCCAAAAAGCCCGTTCTGACTCCGGAGCGAAATTGGGTCAACTCATATATCAATATAGATGTTTTTAAATATTTTAAACGCAATGGAACATGTTTCAAGTCCAAATTCCATCGTATGAAGAAGTTATGCTAAAATCAAGTTATTTCAAATTGATTTCAATTGATTTCAATTAAATTGATTTCTAGGCGTTTCGAGTCTGTACGATCAAATGACAAGTCCGATCGCTACAAAACTTGAAATCCAATAATAATTCACCGTTACAGATCTGATGAAACAGGTTTCGTCAAAATCCGAGTCAGTCGCCAAAATGGCTATATTTCAGTTAATTAAATAAATTAATAATTAATTAATTAAATCAAATTTTCAATTTCAATTCTATAATTGACAATTTTTATTGTTTTTAAATTTTTTAATCAATTAACAAATTTAAACAAATCTAGATATCAATTTAGAGTTGATAAATTTATCAATTTCAGTGTTAACCTCAATTTCATTAAATTCAGAAATTATAAATTTAATTTCCAATAATTCTATTTAATTTACTTTTCATTCTATTATTCAATTCATTGTTTTCAAATGGATGAAATTGACATTGGATTCGTGATCTATTACATTAATGTTCTCAAATTCCATTTTAGTTTCAATTAACGTAATATTAAGATATTTAATTTCATTTAATTGCAATTAATCCAATTATTATAGTCCAAATCCCAATAAATTGATTAATCTTTGTTTCCACTTTTTCAATTCAACAAATTGTCCTATTATGAATAACATTAACATTATTTCCAAATATTACCTTAATTACCATTAACGTAATATCTTGTTTAAATTTATTGCAATTGATTCCAATTCAATTTAATGAATTAAAAGTATATCAGTAACTTATAATAATTGTTGCCACTAACTATTAATCATACTTTTATAAGTCATCATTTCCAAATAATATTATAATTACTTACAAAACATTGATTTTATTCAATTACTATTTATTATTAATTCATTAATTAATTCAATATTTATGTTCATTTTCTTATATTAAATTTATTACCAAGTATACATTTCATTTTAGTATTTTACATTATTGCATTACGACTTTCTATTTCTTTCCATGTTAAATAACAGGATTCATTAAATTAACAAATTTAATTATCGAAAATTTACGGGTTGTTACACTCTCCCCCACTCAAAACTTTTTGTCCCCGAAAAAGAAAAAGAAGGAAAAAGAAAGAATTAAGTAGTCAACATATCTTATTCAAAATATTAACTTTATAAGCAAATAAATTTACAAAATAAAATAATTTAAATAAAATATACCAATTTATAACTATTAAAACTTTTTATACTCAAAATAATAAAGTTTGGAAAACATTTTAAAAAAAATTCGAAGTCCAAAATTTATAAAAAATTTAGGCAAAGTCTCCTTTGTATGGAGAGGCTCAGAAGAAATTATAATATCAAATATAACAATATATAACATAAATTTTCCAAATAATATATATATATATCCCAACACGGGAAATATATAATAACGCTATAAAACCATAATCCGAAAACATACCTATTTGTCGGGCAATTAACGCTTAATTATGAAACCAAAAGCAGTAGCAATTGCTTCTATAACCAATATTTCACTTATATAATCTAAAAGAGTTAATAATTATTATATAAATGAAATATTTAAAGTTGTCTCGACCACTAGCAAACAAATTAATATAAGATCAACAAAAATCAACTATCCATTCATATCAAACAAAACAAATTGTTGTTCGGGTTCAAAAACTTTAAATTGTACCGAATGAAAATAAACTACTTAGTGCACCATTTACTCAATAGTCTTAGATGAAACTAAATAGATTATTCATACATCCAAACAATTTTAAAGTATCCTTGCCCAAACAACCATAAACCCAACAAACAACAATTCCAAGCATAAATTAAGTTAATTCTTTTAAATTCCATTTCATAAAATTTGTTGTTTAAACTCCTTTTCATTCATATAATGATTCATCTTTTAATTTACATTTACTTCTTACAAATTTTTATTTCCATGCATTCATTCAGTGTTTATTTCATTCATTTTCATTTATTACTTACAAAGATTCATTTTCATTTATTCAGGCCATGTCAGTTTCTTTTTATTCTATTGCATTCATTTATTTACTTCAATTATAATTATTTTCAGCATTAGCTTAAGTTCAAAATCTTTACTTACATTGCTCGTTTCCTATTTCATTTAATTAGTAACATTAAAATTTTGACTTTATAACTACTTTCATGTCAAATTTCTTATCTGTAAAGTAAATTTTTTTTGAACATTTTCATTATCTAAGTATTACTTGTATAATACCTATTGCATTTTCTTATTAACATTTAAACTTTTTACATTTTTTTTGGAAAGTTATATATGATCTTAAGAATGCAATTGAAAATTATACAAGTTCATCTTACTTCTTTTAATAAATTAAACGTTCAATAATCATATCTTTTGTTTTATAGGTTATAATTTCATCTTGCTTGTAATTTCATTCATAACCTAGAATTTAATCTCTTATTTCATTTAGAGGTTCCAATTATTATTTACTGACATTCCATTCCACTAAAATAATTGAAACTATTAATTAACAGAAACTTAAGAACTAAATACTGGGTTTAATTTCAAATCATTTAAATATTAGATAGATGTATACCCTTACAATTTATATATCCAATTATATTTAAAACAAATTGAAATTTACATTATCAAAATAAATCTGTAGTAAAACTACTGCAGTGGCTTTCCCACTTTAAAACTCGAAAATGAATGTCGATGATACGTGCACTCATCACCGAAATTATTTTCCAACGACAGAGAGGGGAGTACAGAACTTATTTCTTAAAACGATTGTTTCAAATTATATTGAAATATTTATATCAGAAAATACTTACAAACGATATTATTATATTCTGAAATCCCTTGAAAGCAATTTTCAAAATCCCGGAACTTAAGTTCTAAAATTTCCCACTTTCATTTATTTCTTCAAATTTTGTTTCCAATTAATATTTATAAATTTCACTACTTAACAATCAACATATTGCAACCAAATATAGCCTTTATAAAAGTTTATTTTATATATAGAAAATATAATAGGCAAAATCATTTCATTCGCCTATATTCAAAACAATTATTGTGTCGTTCTGTCCTATTAAATGTTTAGAAATTCCTATTGATGTCATAGCGTCCTATGCGCCAACCAGAATTTATAAATACAAAATGGAATAAATTAACACAATATAAAAACCCTTTTATAACATTAACAAGTATGCTCTCTCATATATATACACTCAGCCGCTCATCATAGGGTATCACTACCCAACTAATAAAGAGTCAGACCCCACAAAGCTAAAGTTTATCGCTAAACAAAAGCTCTGATACCAAATGTAACGAACCACCTTTTTGTACGTTTTAGGCAGACACACATGTCGACTCAAACCATACAGAATGGCGGATTGTTATTGGGGTGAATATGAAAAGTAGAGAAAGAAACAAAACCAACAGAATCTCACAGCGGAATGACAAAATATAATAATCAAATAACAGTTCATGAAGCTGTTTTACAAAATATTTGATTATAATTATACAACATAGAATCAAAGTTACACATACCAAAGAATAATAAATGACAATGCACAGAACAGGATGAATGTACTGCAATAATATAATAGCTAATAGTAACAAAATCTTCGTCTTCGTCCTCCAGAAATAAAGTTTTCAAATCCTGAAATGCTCAGGCTGACCCGAGCGAATTAAAAAGACAAAACACTAGAGTCAGAACTAAAAGATCTTATGTAAGTTAAATCAACGGTAAAATATGAGTGGAACGGCGTCAGAGATGTTTACGGGATTTGACATCTCCTATCCAGTGTCTAACGTGAGTGCAATAACTTAAGAGATGCTCGGGATTCACATCTCCTAAGGATCCGTTAAACTATTTCTATGTAATAATATTCTACTATTATAATAATGTCTATAGTAAAATAAACTTACTTTTAAATAGCGTTAAGGCTTTACATTTTCCACCTTAACATGTAATAGTCCCAGTAGTCCATCCAGTATCAGCGCATCTCCTGATCAGGAGACTACCCTAAATACTCAACGGGCTACGGGAGAAACCCAAACTCGTACAAGGCACACTATTGTAGGTGACACGGCACACAAGGCAATGCTAGGGTAGATATATCAATTACGCACACGGGCTGGTGTTGACGCATAGCGCGCAGCTACCGCCCACCTCGAGCCACACTCCCAAAAATCAAAAGTCAAAAGTGGCACCAAATCAATCTCAAAGTCAGAATATAATATCGAAGGAGTGTGTTTGATAAGAGGGGCTACCTCACTGGCCCGAGATCGCTCCTGTTTTAGCCACCTTAAGCCAACTCACGGGAGTCGGGTCCACGTTCTTACCTTAAAGTACGTCGCCACCACCCTACTTCGTTCTAGAATCTCCACCGCGTACACGGTTGTTAAAGTGGTTTTCGGAGTTGGCAAAGAGTATGACAACTTCTGATCCCGGTCTCTTCAACAGCCAAACGTAATTATAACACCGCGGTCATTTCAAAATAATTTATACTTCAAAACCTGAATATAATATTCATTTCAAACCAATATAAATATGTTGTTATTTCCATTTCAAAAACCAAACCAATATGATACCATTTTATTAAAACCCAAATCAATATAATATCATTGTATTTCAAATATATCCTTTCCAAAAATCATAGCACTTTCAAAGTTATAACACTTCGAAATCAAAACACTTAAAGTATAACACCTTCAAATCATAATACTTAGAAACTCTCAACTTTGTAACAAAATTTCCACCACTAAAATGGTTTGAATATCAAAATACATTATATAATAAATAGATTCTTCAATTTCATAAATCAAATCCAACAAAACTCGAATTTCTACACTTTATATTTAACCAAATCCCAAATCATAAATTACAATTAAATTCAGTTTCCAAATAAACATTCCAAATTTATCGATTTCAAAACAGATTTGGTCCACAGAATAAACCATTTCAAATTCAATATATTTCAAACTTTAAGTATTCAATAATTTCAAAACTAAGTTTGGTAATTGCGATTCGAAAATTCAATTTTCAATTATTCAGTTTTTGAAATATTTTACATAATAAATCCGTTATCATTTAAATAAAACTCAAATTTCAAATAACTAAATATTTCTTTAATTTATTTATACTTGAAATATTCATTTAATTCACCTTAAACCAAAATCAAGTTATAAACATCATAACTTCTAAAATTTCAAATTTAAATAAATTTCTCATCAAACTTATTTGAGTTTAATTCTTAAATAAATTCAATTTCAAATAAATCTCAAATTTATCTTCCAACCTTAATTTATCTAAATCATTATAAATTCTATATTAAAATATAATTCAAATACTTAACCATATTATCTTCAATAAAAATCAACTCATTATTAAGCTTATTCTATATTAAAACAAATTATACATAGCTTAAAATCAAGGATAAAATAACATTTATATAATATCTAAATTCAGTATTTATCTAAAACCATATATTTCTTTACAAATCCATAGAAATCATTTCAAAATATTTTGATATATAGACCATGGTGTCTGTATATAATTTATATCCTATGGTCAAGTGATACGGATATTTATCATTTCAATCCGTAATTTAAAATATAAATATGGTTATATATCATTTCAAACGGCAATCCCGAATGAAATAAAAATCCATAACAACTTGCAGTTTATAACAATATAAAATTCAACATCCATTCATCCAGTATGAATCATTAAACATTTATCACAATCATCACCCAATTCAATCAATAACATCAATATAGAACGGATAATAAATAACAGGTATTTACTTGCAGTTTATATTCCATAATAAATTAAATAACTACTTTATCCAAATAAATTCAAATAAACTAAGATGATGATTCAAAATATGCCAAACAGTCATAAATAAATTTCTAATCACATCATAAATCAATTTAACAAACATAAGAAATTTTAGAAGTTGGATTGGGTTAAAACACTCACCTTTTGAATTTAAATTGAATTTAAATCCAATTTAAACCAAAAATTTGAACAGTTTTAGGATCCATCCAAACCAGCGTGAAAATGCCCAGAATTTCGATACGATCCCGGCAAAATAAACTGCACATGAATCGGACCTCGTACGTAAAAGATATGATGATTAGAATATTTGAAATCAAAATTAAAATTAGAAAAAGTAAAATAAAATAACCATTACCAAACTGACAGGTCACCATCCTCTCCTACTCAATCACGTACTTGACTCTGTAGCAAACCCTACCACGAAAATTACCCACCGTCGTCTATTACACGACCACGCACCCACTTCGAATAGCCGCGACCATCGCCAGAGGCCTCGTAATCGCTTACGCCACCCCTACAGCCTTGCGACCACCCCTTGGTCTACGCAGATCGAGGCTCAAACTGCTGCGGTCGAAAATTTAGAAACCCTAAATGAATTATCCTCCTCTATCCAACCATCAAACCTCTAGGAGAACACCATGGATGCGCTCCCCTCGGCGATCTCTACACTACCCACCAATCAATTTGACGATCGGTCAAATTTGATCGACACACAATGGATGACCGAGAATTAATCACCAAATTTTGACCACATAGCAACCCAGATTGAAAAATAAACTATGGATTCGACTTCGCTCATTGAGAGCTTCAATCGATATATAATATGATAGGGTTTGAGGAGTTTTAATTTTTATTGTTGGATTTGAATTGGAATTGAATTGGAACACTTAGGGTTTTCAGCCACTGAGGAAGAGGAGCAACAGATGTTTCTATACGTACAGAAATAAGAAATAAAAAGGCTGCTAGGGTTTATAACAGCTTATACATATAGGTAAAGCTGATAAATAGAGGAATGGATACGATTGGTTTGGACCGTTAAACAATAAATGGCCCGAAAAGCCCGTTCTGACTACATAGCAAAATTGGATCAACCCATATATCAAAATAGATGTTTTTAAATATTGTAAATGTAATGGAACAGTTTTTAAGTCCAAATTCCATCATATGAAGAAGTTATTCTAAAATCAAGTTATTTCAAGTTGATTTCTAGGCGTTTCGAATCCGTACGATCAAACGACAAGTCCGATCGCTACGAAATTTGAAATCCTATAATAATTCACTATTACGGATCCCATCAAACTAGTTTTGTCGAAATCTGAGTCAGTGACAAAAATGGGTATATTTCAGTTAATTAAATAAATTAATAATTAATTAATTAAATCAAATTTTCAATTTCAATTCTATAATCGACAATTTTTTATCGTTTTTAAATTTCTTCATCATTTAAACAAATTTAAAAAAAATCTAGATGTCAATTTAGAGTTGATAAATTTATCAATTTCAGTGTTAACCTCAATTTCATTAAATTCAAAAATTATAAATTTAATTTCCAATAATTCCATTTAATTTACTTTTCATTCTATTATTTAATTCATTGTAGTCAAATGGATGAAATTAACATTGGATTCATGATCTATTACATTAATGTTTTCAAATTCCATCTTAGTTTCAATTAACGTAATATTTAGATATTTAATTTCATTTAGTTGCAATTAATCCAATTATTATAGTCCAAATCCCAATAAATTGATAAATCTTTGTTTCCACTCTTTCAATTCAACAAATTGCCCTATTATGAATAACATTAACATTATTTTCAAATATTACCTTCATTACCATTAACGTAATATCTTATTTAGATTTATTGCAATTGATTCCAATTCAATTTAATGGATTAAAAATATATCGGTAACTTATTCTAATTGTTGCCATTAACTATTAATCATACTTTTATAGGTTATCATTTCTAAACAATATTATAATTACTTACAGAATATTGATTTTATTCAATTACTATTTATTATTAATTCATTAATTAATTCAATATTTACGTTCGTTTTCTTATATTAAATTTATTACCAAGTATACATTTCATTTTAGTATTTTACATTATTGCATTACGACTTCCTATTTCTTTCCATGTTAAATAAGAGGATTCATTAAATTAACAAATTTAATTGTAAGGACCCGATTCTTCGTCTTTCGAAAATTCAACATCGATACTCACTTTATCGACTGCCGAGCAATCGAACGACGGAAAACCGAACACTTAGGGTTTTAAGAAAAAGAAAAAGAAGAAAAAGACAGAAAAGATAGAAAATAGATAAGGTATAAAATAGAAAATAGAACGGAACTAGAACAACAGAACAATAACAGAATCTCACAATTCGCAGCGGGACAACATATAATAAATAAATAAATAAATAATCTTTAAACAAAGAACTATATCAGTTATTACATTTTATACATTACATTACATCATCATCAGAGTGTACAACAACATACATCAACAAACAGTGCAGCGGAAAAAGAAATACTATATACTAGTAATTACGCCATGCCATCCAGCTTGCCTCCAGCAACTCCTGAATATCCAGAATATCCTGATAAACCTTAACTCTTGACTGCCCGTGTAGAAATTGGTGGGCGCCCAGAGTTTAGGAAGGAAAATAATAAACTCCGAGTCAGTCATGTGACTGGTGTGAGAACTCAAAACAGTTTATTTATCTTTGAAAACAAAATAGAAGAATATTTTTAAAGTCAATTCGCAATGCTTTTAAAAATGAGACTACCATAAGACCTCCCGCCACACACACAATGCAAACGCAGACTTGGAGGAGATTTCTTTTTATGTTAGTCAAAGATGCTTGATACGCATTTAAAAAGAACATTTCATATTATTATTAGTGCATAGTGTAGGAAACAATTTCGAAAGTAGAATATAAATCTTAGCCAGCATAGGTACCATTATAGTATGCTTACTATAGCTACCATATTAAATGGCAGGTTCTACAACTAAAACCGTACAAGTCTCGTATTGTTTCTTTGGATTTCCAACGAATGATCAGGCCAAGGAACTTCCCATTGCCACATGAGAATGCCTCTGGATGGACATCCCCGAGAACCAAACCGGATCTCTACCAACACAAGGCCGGGTTACCCCTAACTGAGTAACAACTGACCGAATATGCCACTCAACAACGTTAATTACTCGTATTAACCTACTAAGTTTTCCATTTGAAGACCGGTGTTGAAGACCATATCATACTTAGTTATCTTTTCAAAAACAATTACTATTGTTTAACTTTCAATTCCTAAACAAAGTTAAAGTTTTCAAAAAATTTCCAATTTTCTCAAAAAAATTCTAACGCCTTAAATTTTCGAAAAAATTCGCCATAGTCTCCTTTGCGCGGCTCGATCCGAAAAAAAAATGACAGTATATATATCACAAATATACATCTCATCAAGTAATGAGGCATCCCGAAAGGAAAAAAGTATAAAAGTACGATATGTAATCCAAGATATGTACCTTATATTTTATTAGCGAGCATATACGGCTAATATAGCGCGAAAGCGAGCTCCAAATGCAAAGCAAACGCGATCCGCACCTACTAAACACTCAACAAACACCATGAGAACATGCATATAGACAATAGTATCGATATACAACATATAGCAACATAATAACTATATATGCCAACATAGCAATTGCAATAAAAGCAATATACTCAACCATCAACCAACTAACATCCAACTAGCATTCATAACCAATAAATATTCATTCATATTCTCATTAATATTCAATGAATTGGTTTTCAATTTAATCAAATTTGATTCATTAACAGTGGATGTTTTTACTAACATTCATTTTCAATTAGTTTGCATTCACTAATTCATATTCAAGTTGGTTCACTTCCAAATCAAATTCAATTCTATTTAAGATTCACTTAACTTCCAATTGAATTCCAATTACTTTAGCTTTCAATTGAATTAATACTTAATGAATTATATACAATCAACTAACAATTATATAACAACCAATGTATATCAATTGCAACCAAATTCCTTTGCTTCTATTCATTCAATTATTCAACTTCCAATAACATTAGATTTTAATGAATTTACAGTTACATTCATTATTCCATATCAACTTAATTCACATTCAATTGATTATCATTCAATCCATTCATTCAATTCAATTACAAAAGTTGAATTTCATTTATATAACTCAAGTTCATATTTATCGATTAACTTTAATAATTTATTTTGATAGCAATATCAACTTCATTCAACATCTCTTAAGTTATACTTTTTTTTTATAAACATCACTTGTTTTACTTAACTTAAATTCCCACTTATAAATCAATTCAGCTTCCAATTCTAAAGTAAATTTCCATTTAACTTTAAATTCATTTTTATTAGAACTCATATTCATAAATATATTCATATAGTTTCACTTCTTATATATATAAGTTTATTTCACAATTGTAAATCACTTTAATTATAATTCAATTCTTATAATTCTTTTCTTATACAATTATTCTTTTATTTAGATTATTCAAACAACTAAACAATCCACTTATATACACTTTAATAATTTTGAAAAATTATTTCTTCATATATAAAATATAATCAAGGTAAAATTATTTCATTTACCCATTCTAAAACAATATTGTGCCGAATTGTTCTGTACAAGTGTTTAGAGATCCCTATCAACAACGTTAATTACTCGTATTAACCAGAATCCATATACCACTCAACAAAGCAATCATCACAATATAAAACAATTTTATATTCACTAACAAATACGCTCTCATAGCTATTATTACTCAAACTCATTCTAGAGTACTACTGACTCTATCTCTAATGAGTAATACCCAACAGAACCATGGTTGTCGCTTAACCATAAGCTCTGATACCAGATGTAAGGACCCGATTCTTCGTCTTTCGAAAATTCAACATCGATACTCACTTTATCGACTGCCGAGCAATCGAACGATGGAAAACCGAACACTTAGGGTTTTAAGAAAAAGAAAAAGAAGAAAAAGACAGAAAAGATAGAAAATAGATAAGGTATAAAATAGAAAATAGAACGGATCTAGAACAACAGAACAATAACAGAATCTCACAATTCGCAGCGGGACAACATATAATAAATAAATAAATAAATAATCTTTAAACAAAGAACTATATCAGTTATTACATTTTATACATTACATTACATCATCATCAGAGTGTACAACAACATACATCAACAAACAGTGCAGCGGAAAAAGAAATACTATATACTAGTAATTACGCCATGTCATCCAGCTTGCCTCCAGCAACTCCTGAATATCCAGAATATCCTGATAAACTTTAACTCTTGACTGCCCGTGTAGAAATTGGTGGGCACCCAGAGTTTAGGAAGGAAAACAATAAACTCCGAGTCAGTCATGTGACTGGTGTGAGAACTCAAAACAGTTTATTTATCTTTGAAAACAAAATAGAAGAATATTTTTAAAGTCAATTCGCAATGCTTTTAAAAATGAGACTACCATAAGACCTCCCGCCACACACACAATGCAAACGCAGACTTGGAGGAGATTTCTTCTTATGTTAGTCAAAGATGCTTGATACGCATTTAAAAAGAACATTTCATATTATTATTAGAGCATAGTGTAGGAAACAATTTCGAAAGTAGAATATAAATCTTATCCAGCATAGGTACCATTATAGTATGCTTACTATAGCTACCATATTAAATGGCAGGTTCTACAACTAAAACCGTACAAGTCTCGTATTGTTTCTTTGGATTTCCAACGAATGATCAGGCCAAGGAACTTCCCATTGCCACATGAGAATGCCTCTGGATGGACATCCCCGAGAACCAAACCGGATCTCTACCAACACAAGGCCGGGTTACCCCTAACTGAGTAACAACTGACCGAATATGCCATCCCCCCGGTCCTTTGGGACCTTTCACCGAGCGCTCGCAATCAATTCACACAATCATAAAGTGTTTTCAACATGAGTAAGTATCTGGGCTCCATACCATGATACCACCCTTTTCCAGAAGGAAACGCACATATCCTAAAGGGCGCTACCCCTCATAACCTTGCTGCATCTTTCCTGTTTTGACCATTCCCGGGGTGTGAGGCTCGACGAAGTCACGTCCACAAAAACATACTTTATACAAAAGCCATGCTTTGGGTCAACAAATGATCATAGAAATGATCACCAAGATAGACGATCAAATAAATGATCCTATCACAAATAATCAACACAATGATCATTTCACAGCAACGCTCAGCATGTCACATTACCAAATTGGGAATATATCGCTGATAACATTCAACTACATAACCTCTGAGCTCGTACGTCTCAGAGAAGGGTGTTAAGCTAAGAGAATAAATTCTCCGCCACCAACAGAAATATATTTGAAAGAAATCGGCTTTATATCTCAATTTGTAATGTCAGACATACAATCCATACAAGTCTGTTCCGGGATCGAACAAAACCGAAGGCACTTACAAAGAAGTCCTTGCAATCCGGATAGTCTCTAATCACGTCCGGACTTCCCATCACATAGGGAGTCTCTATACCGTAGCTACTCGGTGCAAAGGCAATCGACGAGTTGTCCTTTCGCTTTCAAAAAGATCTGGTCTTCAACACCGGTCTTCAAATGAAATTCATAACGACGTATCACATATTCGGAATGGGTTATACGACCACATGGTCCTTTCCCGGTTAACCGAATAGTGAGCGCTTGTTCAAAAATAAGTGTGGCATTCAAATTCAAACAAATCACATCAAATACCCATTCAAAGGGAAATATTTATAGTCGGTTATTGAACTATCAATGGATATGCACAACATCACCAGATCCCAAATAATTTTCCAAATTATTTATTTCCCAAAGATACCTTTACTAGATATATAATTTTCACACTTCAAAAATAAATCAATATTTATTTTTAACAAATTCCACTTTCTTTTATAAATTCCTTAGTGAATTTATAATCCAAAATATCTATGAATATTCGATTTCAATTATTCACTTCAATTTATCTTCAAAAAGATAAATTCTCAAAATATTCACTTTATATTGGAAAACATTTCCATACTTATTTAATAAATAATTCACAAATCTTTTAATTTTCTACACTTGGAAAATATTTAATATACTTAAATCGAGATTAAGTATATATTTCATTCTTTAATGAAATCATTCTCTTAAACATATTTATTTGGGCCAAAACGAATGTTACGTAAAACATCGTTACGACGTCCCAAAATCACTAGTATAGGGATTTGAAATTAAAATAGATATATAAATCCCAATACTATACATAACATTTCCTTTCGGAAATCATTTACTATAACAACAGTGTTATAGTCCACCATTTCCTTCTATTTCTCGAAAACGTCTATTTCAACAATAAATGTTGAAATCTATGGTTTCGAATCTCAACACATTTTAAAACATCGTTAGATCGTTTTAATTCTATTTAAAACATCACATTCAAAACAATTTCTTTAACATATTATTCACTATGCAAAAACGTGAATATACTGCGTTAACAAATTTCATCCTTTTATTCATTTTATTTTAAAGGATCATTCACTGTCAAAACGTGAATATATCTTCATAAATAAGTTATAACAATTTACTTATCAACATAAGTCGTTTGCGAATTTTATAAAACAACGTTTATAAATGCTATTTCTATTTGTTTTATAACTACTTCCTTTTTATACATCTCCTTTATTAACCTATTCGATTTTATAACTCAATTATAAAACAAAAGTTCATATCATAAGTGAAATACTTATAATTTATTTGTTTGCAAAATCGTTCCTTTGAACTTCATAATTATAAATCTTATAACTTATAAGATTCAATTATTTATCCAAATCTATTCTTTCAATAACTTTATAAATTTTATAAACCTACTGCTTATAAAATTCCATTTATAACTTCACCGTTTATAATTCTATAAATTTCATTCATTTATGAAATTCATTCACAATTCATTCTAACACTTATAAAAACTCGTTTTATAATTCCAATATTTTAATTTATAAATTATTAATTTATAAATCTTTTATAATTTCATCATTTCTGATTCATAAAATAATTGAATTTTATAAATCCTATATTTTCAACTTTTCATAATAAATTCAAAAATCCCGATTAAACTCTTTTATAAAATCATTAATCCTATATTTTCAAAAATCAACTTTTAACTATATTTCTCAAAAATTCATAATCTTTATAACATTAAAAATTATAACGTTTATTTATTTAAAATGGATCAATTCCAAAAATATTTTATAACTTATACTTTCAAAAATCACTTTAAAAATCATTTTTAAATTCCAAAATTTGGTCCAATGATGCTACATACCAAATAGTCAATCACGACAACAACGACATCATATATCGATATGATAATCCATCAAATATCAAAATATCCGAAATCAAATAAATACTGTTGAGGAATCCAGTTGGATCCCTCCAACCTGTTTCCTACATCCACAAACATTAGCACAATACCAATTCCGCTCCAGTACGGAATTATCGCGGTATATGGGATTTAAAATATTATCCGCTTAATAGACGGCGTAATAGGGTCTCATCCGCTATACAAATGCGGGAAATCAATAAATCCAATATATACATATGCCAATATATATATATTGCTATTATATATAATACCAATTTCACTGTTTATGAAATATTCGCGGTATATGTTTTTAATAAATAACATCCGCTTACTAACGGCGCATAATGTCTATTTTAACAATCAATAGATAACAATCATCATTCAAACATGCATTCAAATATTTTAAATCTAACTATTTAAAATAAAATCGAAACTGATTCGATTGAGTGAGAAGTTCTCACCTTGATTTTAATTTCGTTTTAGCGATTTATTTCGAATAAAATTAAACGGACGTTTAATTTTACACGAAATTTTCACTAACTCCAAACGACTCCAATCCAATTTCATCGCGTAGTGCTCGTCCATACGATTCCAACGCTTCTTGTTTCGCGCGTTTTCGACCTCGTATGAAAAAGATATCAATTTATGAAGTTACACGAATTTATATATATATAAATTACAACACAAACTTTATAATTTTAACCTAGATCTATCCTCAGCCATTGGATCTCCATTCACTACATCAAGGCCGTGCTTCCTTTCATCTCTCCCTCACGTTCATCTACAGAACCGAACAACCCATAGCCGCCCCCCCTTCCCTAATTTCGCACGCCACCTCGCTACTCTCTAGCACGATCAAGCACCACCGAGACGCGCGCCATTACCAGAGCCACCACCGGCCGCGACTAGGGTGAACTCGGCCTCCCCTATCCCTCCAAATTTGCGTGCGAACGTGTGCACTTCACGGCCACATTCTGGCGACCATGATGCTCCGATGACGATCTTGACCGTTGGATAGATGGATCTTGGTGTCCTCTATAAGTTTCTAGTTGGAAGTTTTCGATGAAAGTGGATGGATGAGGAGATCGAAGGGGAAGAAGCTCGCGCATTTCTGGCCTTCGGTTTCTATGGTGGCGGCCGGCTAGGGTTTTGTTTTTTTTTTGTGAGAAAAAATGGTCTATTTATAGGAAATTTCGAACACTATTCATCCGGGATTTCCAAACTCCGATTTACGCGCCGAAACTGACGTTTCTAGGGTTTATCCCGCGTTTCGGACACAATGGAACAGGTTTTGAAAGCTAATTCGGACATCTGTGCGAGTTATGGCTATAAGCGTTCAATTTAAATTAAACCGATTTAAACGATTTTCTAGGCGTTTTAATTTGTACCGGACAAACGGTAAATCCAATTGACACGAAATTTGAAACCTTACAATAATATCACATTACAGATCCGATGAAACTGGTTTCGTTGAAATCCGAGACTTTTTGAAAAATGGCTATTTTAACTCGCCAAATTAATATTAAAAACAATTCAATGCGTTTCGAGCTGCCACGATCAAATGATAACTCCGATTGCTACGAAAATTGAAATCCGGTAATAACTAACTGTTACGGATCCAATGGAGCTGGTTTCGTTCAATTCTGAGACTGTTCAAAAATTGGCTATTTTCACTAGTCGATTTAAATATTAAAATATTCAATTTTCACAAATTAACATTTAATTCGATTTTAAAAGTTCTAAATATCGTTCTAACTCCAATATGATAAAATAAAATTTTACAAATCATTTTCAATCATATTTAACCAAATTTTCAATTATTTCCATAATTTAACATATTAAATTATTGATTTAATTATCCAGTTAAATCCAATTATTCAAAAAAGAATCTATTCAACTTATAAATTTCACTTATTAATATTTAAAATTAATTAAATATTCAAATTTTAATTACTAAAAATCCTGGGTCGTTACATTAATTATCGAAAATTTATGGGTTGTTACACTTCCCCCTCTCCATACGCACGTGCGGCTTCATCGCGGCACGAACAACCAACCGCCTCACGTGTGCCCTAGATCTCGGTTGCCAATGTAGTTTGATCTTAAAAAACTTGACTCGATTAGATTGCTGCCATTATTTATTTTCTACTTTGAACTTGTTTTAGTTTCTAAGGATAAAAGCAAAGCTCGGTTTTTTTGTTTAATTTAGTTCGGTTTCACTGCTTGTAGTATGAAACTTAAGCTATCTTTGGAAATTGGGATTTTAATATAAACTTATAAATAAAAATAAAGTCTTATGTTTAAACTATATTTATATATAAAAAATTTAGAGGATTTAATTTTGGAATAAAATAAAGAGAAGTGAAATAAATTTACAATTAAAATAGATCTTTATATCCTTATGGTCATAAAAATTAATAAAAGGAATTTTCTTTAATATAGAGGGTTTAAAATTTATTTTCCAATTTTATTGAAAGTATTTGATGGTATTTGAAAAAATGTGAAGTTCTGCAAAAAAAAATATTTTTAGGAAAAATAGTGGGTTTTGAATGTGGTATTATTAATTTTACAGTAAATTTTATTAATGAGGATAATTTTTAAAGGAGCGGAGAAGTTTGAATTTTTGTATAATAAAAAGGAATTTCCATTCGGAAAATTCCTATAGTACTCTTTTAAAATAATCAAAAGAAAATTTTAATTTGATAAATTATTTTTCAAAAGTAGTTTGAAAGTGTTTGAAAGTAAATAAAGATTTTAAATATTAATTTTGAAATTTAATATTAGAGAACTGGAAATATTTTGAATTGAAATAATTTTTGGGAACAATAATATAATTTAAATTTTGGATTAAAGGATTTCTTGAATTGCAAACCGCATTCATCATGTGTTAGAGTGAGTTTCATATAAAGTGAATTATTTTCGAAAAAATAAGTTTGGCAATTTTTAAATTATATAAGGGTTTAAAAGAAGAATTTCTTTGTAATTAAATAAGCGGCATTAAAGTTTTCGAATTTGGAATCTAATTATTTATGAATTGAAAGATAATTTCATAATTTGAAATTTTCATGAAAAATTTATATGGACGTTTAAAATTTACTATAGGGATTTTAAAGATGAAAATTAAACACCTTTTAGTCGATAACTAGTTGAATGATGTAATGTTCTATATAATGAGAATTTTGAGTAAATGGATTAGTAATACCGACTGGTATGTGACATTGAGTAATACTTTCTTATTGCTTCTTCTACTGATTATATGGAATATATATAATTTTGTCGGATTTATTTCTATGTAACGAGGAATTTGAATAAGCAGAATTATAATACCTTCTAGCATGAGACATTTAGTAATGTTTCTCCGGTTATTCCCTGGACTTGTTACATAGAGTAATACACATGGTTGACGGATATTCACAGACATTTGATAAATAGGTGAATAGTATCGAGTGGTATGGGACACTTGAGCGACTAGTTACTTGATTATTTCTTGAATGTCGTGACACTTATATATGAGGCGTGGTAGCTGTGTGTTACCATTAATGGGTAAAAGATGGTTAAGTATGTCTGTTGGCCTTGTGGCTATTAGTGTTGTGTGTGTTTATCTAGATAGACAAGCATCCATACTAGTTGGCTAATCATGATGTCACTCCTCGGATCTGTACTATCATCATTATATGTGATGTATGTTGAGATTTAGATTAAGTAATGATATGCCTAGATGCCACCTAGCCAAACAATTTGTTATAATTGGACAGTAAGCTCGTGACCATAGTATGCAGAGTCACGATGACTATGGGTGTGCTGTACCTTGGAGCATGTTTCATGCTGTGATGCTACTAATTGCAATATGTGATTCGAGGTATATAAGCATACGATACCGTACTTATAGTACCTCACTTAATTGATTCTTATTGACAATTGATTAGCTTTTGTATATTGATGATAGTTGGTTGTGGTTAATATTTCACCCATTTTGATATTATAATTCTTAATATGTCATTTGATTATTTAGTGATTGAGTGATGATATATGCATGGAATGTAGTTTGGTGCCATAAATAAATAGAGTTGTTTGCATGTCCTATTGGGATATATAGTTCTTGCTATCTTTTGAGTCCTTCATTCTAAATATAGTTTGACTTGTGTGTTATTTATATAATACTCGGGTCAATCTGAGACATTGCAGGTTCAAGAACTAGATGACTTGCTTTTGAGTATTGGGCATAGAGAAGGATAGTTATATATTATAGAGTTGAGTACCATTTGTATATTTATAAATACATATGTAAATGTATTGGTAAGATGTATATATTGGACATGTTATGTATATTTTTGACGATAGTGGGCATTTGAATATTTTTGTAGACCCACTTAAACTTGTGTGCATTTTATATTATTAGTTATGTTGTGTTGTTAACTCTGTGTTCTCCATGATCTATTTTATATTATGTATTGCTATATCCTGAAAATACACGTGTTTATTGCTCTATGTTAATACCATGTACGTATATGTGAGTTATATTCGATTTTTATAAATATGTAACAATGTTATTCCAAGGGAATATTCACATTTGACAGCCCAATATCACCTCATCCACTGTATTATCGGACGGTATTGCCTAGTAATCAATAACTGGTTGAATGATGTGAAGTTCAATATAATGATAATTTCGAGTAAATGGATTAGTAATACCGAATAGTATAGGACGTTCAGTGATACTTTTCAGATTACTTCTTTGACTTATTGTGTGGAATATATATAATTATGTTGGATTTGTTTCTTTGTAATGAGGAATTTGAATAAGCGGAGTTATAATACCGTTTGGTATCTAACATTCGGTATGCTTATCCATTTATTCCCTGGACTTGTTAAATAGAATATTATGTGTGGTTGAGTAGGATTCGTAGACATTTGGTAAATAGGTGAACAGTATCGAGTGGTATGGGATGCTCGAGCGACTATTTACTTGATTACTTCTTTAATGTAGGAGACACTTATATATGAGGTATGGTGGCTATGTGTTACTGTTGCTGGTTAAAATAGGGTTAAGTATGTCTTTAGGCCTTATG
Organism: Allium cepa; assembly: GCA_030765085.1. NCBI lineage: Eukaryota > Viridiplantae > Streptophyta > Magnoliopsida > Asparagales > Amaryllidaceae > Allium > Allium cepa. The sequence continues at coordinate 906,906,749 of CM060931.1, read as the reverse complement.
CCTATTAGTGTTGTGCGTGTTTATCTAGATAGACTAGCGTCCATCCTAGTTGGCTGATCACGGGGTCGCGCTCCGGATATATGGCATCAGCATTATACGTACCGCGTGCTGATATTTAGATTCAATGACGATATTCCTAGTTGTTGCACTAGCTAAAAAATCCGTTACCATTGGACAGTAGGCTTGTGACCATAGTATATAGAGGACCTAGAGTCACAATGGCTGGGAGTAACCTAAGACTATGGGATGTGTTGTATGCTGCCAGTCTGTGTGTCATCCTAAGGAGCATGTTGTGTGCTATCAGGCTTCTAACTAGAATATGTGATTTGAGATATAAAGACATACAATACCATACTTATTGCACCTCACTTGATTGATTGCATTTTGAGAGTTGATTCCCTTTTGTGTATTGATGATTGTTGGGTATAGTTGATATTTCACCCATTTTGATATTATACTTCTTGAAGTGATATTTGATTATTTAGTGATTGAGTGATGATATGTACATGGAATGTAGTTTTGTACCGTAGATAGATTGAGTTGTCTGCATGCCTTATTAAGATATATAGTTGTTGCTCTCTTTTGATACCTTCGTTCTAGATATAGTCTGACCCGTGTATTATTCATATAATGCTCAGGTCAAGTCTGGGATATTACAGGATCAGAGAAGGAGTGACCCGCTTTTGAATGTTGGGCATAGAGAGGGTAGCTATATAATATAGATTTGAGTACATTTGTATATTTGTAGCTACATATGTACTTTTTTGTTGAGATGTATATATTGGGCATGCTATGTACATTTTTGGCGATAATGGACATTTGACTATTTATGTAGAACCACTTGAAATTGTGTATATTTATATTATTAATTATCATTGTGGTGTTGACTCTGTGTTCTCCGTGATCTATTTTATATTATGTACTATCATATCCTAGAAACACACGTGTTTATAGCTTTGTATCGATAACGTGTATATGTATGTGAGTTGTTCGATTTTTATAAATATGTAGCAATGTTATTCCATGGTAATATTCACATGTGACAGTCTAAAATCACCTCATCCTCTATATTATCAAACAGTATTATCTAGTAATACTCTTTGGTTGTATGGGTATAGAGGTGGGGCATTACAGTTAATATCTGAATAGGTTTAGAACAATATAAAGTATAAGAGATGTGAGTCTTGGTCTTACATAAAACTTAGAGTCTTTGTCCTCATGGATGTGTAGTGGATTATTGTTTGTACTTATTTAGTAGTAAAAGTAGCAATGATTACTATGGTAATAATCTGGGGGCATACTTTTTATTTTCCTACTATATTATATCTCTACTTCTACCTTCTTTTATGTGTATATTTTCATGTTAGACAAGATATTTGTTGAACGAAAATTGTAAAGGTGGAAATTGTTGGTCAAACCAATAGAGTTGGAATTGATGGAGTAGATTAGACCCTTATGTGGCTTTGAAGCAAGAATGAAGTTATTTGGTTAGTAAATCTATAAAAGGCCCTAATTCAAATCTCGTAATTTGGATATGTCACACAAATAAGTTGTGATGATGTGAAAGTTAAAAGAGCTAGTAGTGGTAAGAGTAGTGCAGTGAAAGTATGTAGATTACTTTACCATGAACGCATTTGTTTGTTTAGTCTAATGTATGCTTTGTGCTAATAACATTTGATAAAATGAGTTGTGTGGGCTCATCCATAAGTGGATTGAGTAGGAGTATTCTCCCAAAGCTATGAACCGACAAAAGTCTAAATGAAGCCAAAATTATTAAAGCAAACGGTCTTTCCAATATTGCAAGGGGTTGGGAAAAAATTATCTATTGAATAAAAGAAATTAATATTTATGTAAACAATGAATTAAAATATAAAGATTTATAAGTTAAATCGAAAGCTTGCTTGTGGATGTTCCTAGTTAGATTCTAGATGTTTGATTGCTTGGTTATTTGTTGTTGGTGAAAGATTAATGATAGGGACTCCTAAACACTTGTACGTGGCATTTTGACATAATGTTTTGGAAAGAATAATACGTTTTAAAAGTAAAACAATGCTTTAGAAAAGAACAGTGCTTTGAGAAATATTATAAACAGTATTTTTGAAAAATGTTTTGAGATCAGTTATATATTATTTTGGAAATAGTATAGTATTATGAAAATGCTATAGCGGTATTTTGATATTAAAAGGGTAAATTATTTTGAGAATCAAAAAATAAAAATAATAATAACAGAAGGTGGTGATAAATATTAATATAAATAAGCGGACTGAGGTTATTTGATGGAATATGAAAATGATATAAGTGTATACATTTATGATGAAAAGAATATATATATCAAGATATGAAATGAAAACATGAGTTTTCAGTCATGGTAACTTTGAAATAAATAAGTTGTCTACATGTATTGAATAAGGAATTGATTATTGAAATATACGTATAATAAAAATAAAACATATTGGCAAAGATGGATAAAAACATATTTGGAAGTACGATTATATTTAAAATATAATGAGAGAAAAAAGTGTGTGTGGTGGATCATGAATTAAAATGAACTTATAACGATGGTGAAGTGTGATCTAAGAAAAATTAAAATAAAATGGAAATGAATGATGTATCATTTATCACAATTTAGAAGCATAAGTATTTCGGTAAAATATAATAAGATGAAATAAATAATATGAATTAGATATATAAGATTCAAATGCATATTTTTAAAGGGAAAAAATTAATTATATATTTTGCTTATTGACAACTTTTTCTTGAGATAACATACAAATAAAAAAATATGATAAGTAAACTTATTAATTAGTGGAAAAAAATATGATTGTCATAAAGAATAACACACTTATTCTACAAATTGACGAAAGCTCCTTATCATAGCGATATGTAAAACACGATGATGGGTATAGAGAAAGCGCTTTCTAATTAAAATTATGTATAGCACGTTTGTTTTAAAAATTCATTTGAAACGCAGTTAAAAATGTGAAATATTTTCGAACTATAAATATAAGAGTATGAAACCACTTCTAGTCTTATAATACAATTTGTTATTAAAAGATCAGATGTTTAAGATTATTGGTTTTCAAAAGGAAGATTGAAAAAAAACAACTTTAATGTAGGAAGTTGGATCTAAGTTATGTAGTTTCAAAAGAGAAGTTCATGTCAATTACATTAAAAGTGGGAATACAGTTTGTGAAATTTTTAATTTGAAGTGTTGTGACGTCCCTGACTCGACTTTCGAAAATCGGCACCAAACACGACACTCGTATTCAAATGCCGCAGATCCAAACATTGAATATGGTTCGCCGGAGCTTATAACAACATCAGATGAATATAAAACAGCGGAACAAAATGAATATCATGCATACATCACAGACACAACATCATAATATCCATTACTACATCAGATTATTTTTAATACATACACCACAACTCCAGATAAACATCATAATAATACAACAGTGATCATATATCCAAAAGTCTTCAAAGGAATGAAGTGATAACGAACTCCCAAAAACTAAACACCTGAGATCCCAAAAGCTTCTAAAATATCTCCAAAGCAAAAGCTCCAAAATACCGCTAACACCAGAACACGAAAACCTACTACTAGGCTGCCCATGTAGAAATTATGGCACCTAGAATTTAGAAAAGAAACAATAAACTTCGGGTCAGTCATGGGACTGGTATGAGTAAACAAAAACAGTTGCTTTTAAATAAACTAGATTTATAAAAGAAAATCCGGTATGCTTTTGGAAAATGAAACTACCATAAGACCTCCTGCCACACACATAATGCAATCGCAAAATTGGAGGAGATTTTTTCTTGTGATAGTCAAATATGCTTGATACGAGAAAATTTCTTTGATATTATTACTAAGGCATAGTGTGAAAACATTTCGAAAATATAATATTAATCTTAGCCAGCATAGGTACCATTATACTATGCCTAATATAGCTGCCATGTTAAATGGCAGGTTCTACAATTAAAACCGTACTGGGTTCGTATTGTTTTGTTTGGGTTTCCCACAAATGGTCAGGCTAAGGAACTTCCCACTGCCATATGGGTACGCCTCTGGCGAGACGTCCCGAGAACTTAACCAGCTCTCTGCCAACACAAGGCCGGGTTACCTCTGTAACTAGGTAACTACTACACGAATATGCCACTCCCCAGTCCTTTAGGACCTTTATCCAAGGGCCCTCTATCCCAAAGCAACAACCACACAGTAAATGATATTGGAGCTACCACATAGGTAAATATCTGGGCTCCATACCATGACATCACCTTTTTCCAGAAGGAAATGACATACCCTAAAGGGCGCGACCCTCATAATCTTGCCGCATCTTTCCTGTTTCGACCATTTCCGGGTTGTGAGGTCCGATGAGGTCTCGTCCACAAAGCTACTCTTTACACGAAAGCCATGCTTTGATCAAAAATGATCAACAAATGATCATCAACACACAGCAGCACTTAGCATGCCACACTACCAAATTGGGAGTATATTGCTGATAACCTTCAATTACATAACCTCTGAGCTCGTACGTCCCAGAGAAGGGTGTTAAGCTAAGAGAATAAATCCTCCGCCACCAACAGATACGTATTTGAAAGAAATTTTCTTTATATATCAAAGTGTAGTGTCAGACACACAACCATACAAGTCTGTCCCGGGTTCGAACTGAACCGAAGGCACTTCGTCCAATAAAGGAAGAAGCCCTTGCCAATCCGGGTATCCACAATTCCGATCGGACTTCCCATAACTTAGGGAATCTCTATACCGGAGCAACTCAGTGCAGAGACAATCGATAGGTTACCCCATCATTTTCGAAGACACCCGGTCTTCACCACCGGTCTTCAAATGCTAACCATTTCGACGTATCACTATTCGAAATGGGTTATATGACACAAAGGTCCTCTCCCAGCTAAACCGAGTAGTGAGCGTTTAAATTTAAAACACGTGGACATATCAATCACAAAGATTCACATTCAGGGTTCGATGTGGGTTTCGGATAACTAACTGAAATCCGACTCCCTGTCGCATCGAAGTTTAAATGTCGTTTATGGCCAACAGGGTTTTCACATAAATACAAAACAAATCAGAAATCACAGTGCAGTACAGAGCAATCTACATCACACAATATCACAACCAAAACAGAAATATCAATCTAGTGCATAGCAATAGTTAATTTTTTACCAATCAAAGTGAATGTGATTTAATAAATTAACCACATAATTATTTTTATTGATTATTTTAAATCAATAATTATTTTTGGATAAATTAATTTAAATCTTAATCAACTTTATTAATTAATTATTCCTTAATTAATTAATTTAATTAACTGTGAATCAACTTAATTTATCTAATTGACAATTCTTAATTTACAAATTAATTAGATACTTAATCATTAATTAACAAATTTGAAATTACTATTATAAATCATTCTTGATTATTTTTCAAAACAATTAATTAATAGTAATTATTGCCTTGAAATTACTATTATAAATCATTCTTGATTATTTTTAAAAATAATTAATTAATAGTAATTATTGCCTTAATTATCATTTAGAAAATCCTCTTTATACTTTGGAAATCAATTTATTACAGTTATAAAATTTTTAATGTTAAATAACTTTAATACTTAACTTAAATTAAATTATTTAGCCTAAGTATTAATTAAATTTTAAAACATTATTAAGTATCCACTTAGTTAATTAAAATTTGTAATAAGCTTTTAACTCAACATAGTCAATATTAGTTGCTTCATAAACACTAAAATTAACTTAACATTAAAACTTAAATTTTATTTGGGCTAAACCCATTTTTAAAGCAACCCGAGCAACCCAGGGTTTTTACTCGAGTTTCTCTTGTCCCTTCCCCGAGTTCTTCCTCTCCTCCTCTCATACCTGCTTCTTCTTCTCCCTTTCATTTTTTTCCTTAAGTTATATACTGCTGAACAACTCACACGCGAGCGCAAGAGACCCAGAGACAACCCACCTACTACTTGAGTGCTCCTTCGAGTTTCTCCCCAGGCCTAACTCTCCCTGACACCGAATCGACGTCGTGCACGTGCATGGCGTCGCGCCGCCGTTCTGGCGAACGTCGCGAGCTTCAAAAAATCACAAACATCCCCTATATTCGAGATTAAAGCTCGATTCGACCTAGAAAACTCGAAATTGAAATTAAGCCGTTAGCTCGAAAAACTGCAAATTGACATCACCAACCAAAATACCTCGCCGCCGCATCTCAGACCACCAGCGACACCACGGCTTCGGCCACATCATGTTCATGCTCCAGACAACCCTACCCCATCGTCACGTGCAACTCGATCGCTCCATAGCGACGAAAACATCGTTCTTCCAACTCACTGCAAACTTCAAACTTAAACCTACTTTGGGTTCATTCGACCAATTCGTGCATTCGAAAAAAAAATTAGCAATTTTCTCATCATCACAGAAGTTCAAACAAGCTTCAAGCCAAATTTCAATGTTTATTATTGGATCTTTTACCAGAAATTAGGAAAAATGCAAATTTGGTTTAAATTCGAACTGCTCTTAGCTACTTAAGTAAAAATCATCATATTGCTTTTAAAAATCGTAACTTTGTATGTTCATTCAAGTTATGTAATTAATTCAACGATTTATCATACTTGAATTTATCATTAAAATTTGTATTTACTGTAAAATTCTTGTTACAGAATTAACTTCTTCATGATCAAGCATAAAATCAAATTTAATTCATAAATGATGTTTTAAACTAACCTATTTGTTGCAAATTGAAATCCATCAGGGATTAAGGAAGTGAAATTTAAAGTTTTAACTTGATTGAACCTTGTACCTTTTAAAAACAGAACGTAGAGATGACAGAAAAGTATGCCCAGAACAAATATAATTAGCATACATGGAAATTTTCATCTGTATATAGCCATACTTGCTATAAGTCATCTACACAGTTTGAATCATGCTTGAATATTTTCAAAATATGTTTACTCGCCTAGTAATGTTGATGAACAGAGTTTCTTCTATGTTTTGAAGAAAAAACAGTTTTGATCCTTCTTCTTTTCTTTCTTTTTGTTCTACAGATTATTTGAATTTTAAATTGTGGTGATGTTTTATATTTTTCTTTCTGGCTTTGCTAGGTTTTTTTATGAACGAAATAACACAAGGTGAATGTGTTTTTATATACAGGAGGACTTTGTATAGGGTAAGGGAGGTAGGTATTAACTGGTACAATTTTTTTTTCTTTTAATCAGTTATTATTTGTTTTTCTTGTTGACTAAGCCAAGCTTGATTTCGGCTGATATGATCTTATTTATGCTGAAGAATAGATAGCATTAATTGCTTATGCTCCCATTTTTGTTGACATATATAAGCAGTTTGATTTTTTTGTAAGTATAAAGTTTTGTTTTGTTTTGCAGATTTTTGTAATCATATTTTTGTTTTGCTTTACATACAACTTTTTATTTTATTGTTTCTTGGTTTATAAAATTTTCATACAAGTTTATATGTATTCCATATGTCATGTTATAACCATATAATTTCATTACAAACATACATTTTAAATTTTATTTTGATTTAAAGTTTAACTATTAACATGTAATTTATCACATATATTTTATTTTATGGTTTAAGACAATTTCTTATTTGTTATATTTTTTTTCTTTATTTATTATTATTATTTATTTATATAAAGCTTAAACTACCAAATATTGATTTATACCCATATATCTTTGTAATATTAATATTAATAATAATCTATTTCTTTTGAAAATTTTCAAATTAAATTTTAAAAAACTAAACAAGTTACCAAATTCAAATTCATAAATTTTGGGATGTTACAAGTGTAGTAAAATAGACATAACTTTTGATTTTTAGATCAGATTCTATTGATTTTTCTTTCATTGGAGAGGTGTTGTCATAGGTAACTACTTCTATGTTTACCACTTTTCAAAGTTTCGAAGTTTGCTAATGCTAAAATCTTTTTAAAATAGAATTGAATTTTTGTGTTGATCATGCGAGTATTGAATGGCAATCCCGAGTTCTTTTGATCATAACTTCCCAATGCTTTGTTCATTTTAATCAATCTTACACTCATTTTAAAGCTATGATAATGCGAAAAAGTTTCGTTTTGGAAGATTTTAAAAAAAAAAATTGTAGGTGGAAAATTGGATTTAAAGAAGTGCACCTAAATTTTAAAACCTATCTCAGAATTTGTGTAGTATAGAAAAACCGCCATAACTTTTGATATACACATTTTTTCTTTATCTGAAAATGTTTCAAAAAGCTATTTGATTATGCTACAACTATACTTTTGAAAGTATCAAATGACTTTTTATTTTAGACACCTTAAACTGTTGCATAAATAGAAATGCAATGATACATTATATTTATAACATATGATCTTATATGAATTATTTGAGTTGAGTTTAGGTACACGAAGAAAGTTATTTTAGTTGAATTTGGCATAAGCTCACATTTGCTCGCATGAAAACTTAATAATATCTCTTAAAATGCATAGCAAATTTATGTTTTTGTGATATATATATATATATATATATATATATATATGATATTGTATTGTTTCCCCCTGTTCGGGATGCCCTATTGTTGGGATGCTTCTTTGGAGTGTGTGTGTCATGTAATTATTTGTAATGTAAATTTTCGGGTACTCTCCATACAAATGGGACTTTGTCGAAAATTTCTAAATATTTCGACACTTAAAGAAATTTTCATATAATTATATCATATGCAAAAATAAAAATTCGTTAGATGATTCTTAAAATTCTTATCACGCGATAAGATGATGAAGGGGAAGTATGGTCCCTATTTTTGATAAGTCACATAAAGGATCAAGTCGATTTAATAATGATGGTATGATGAAAGTAAGGGAATGAGTTAAACGCGATGTTCTTCCTTGCAAGAAATTGCGAAGACGCAATTTTCTTAAGGAGGAGGTCCATAACAACCCTACTTTCTATGTTGTTGTAATAAATATTTTTAATTAAAATAAAATGTTCAATTTCAAATTTGGATAATTTTACTTTTGAAATATATTGTTATTGAATTAAAGCTTATCTAATAAAGGAATTTGTTTTGATAAATTGAGTTAGTGAATAAATTTTTTTCAAAATAATAATTATACTAATAATATATTAAACTCGAATAAAATATTTACAATGAATATAAATATTTTTATATTGAAAATAATTGTTATATAACTGAAAAATAGATTAAAAACATTTTATTTGCATTAGTAAAATGAATAATCAACGGAGATGGATAATTTGAGAATTCAAATATTATATATAAATTAACAAATATACTTTGCAAAATACTTAGTAGTTCAATTTAAATTAGAAGTTAATTCGCAGATAAATGATAGAATTAATTAAAAGGTAAAAGAAAATACAGTATTCAAAGTTAAACAAATGAAAATGGCTTAATTGTAATAGTGGTTGTTCTAATATACTATTTAGCCTTCTCCCCCCTTCTAGATTATTACCTGAACCCATAATCCACAAAACCAAACCTATACCCACCCAAAATGACCTAGCCTCTGATTCTCAAAACATTCGCTTAGGAAATTAAAAAAAAAAGAATCATGAATTTTAAAAAATGGGTGTTGAAGCTCGACAAAGGCGAGAAAGGTTAGTCAATTGGGTCTGGTGATGTGGAAGTGGAGGCACAAGCATCAGGAAGCCGCACGACTGGAGCATGGTAGAGGCAGGTAAGATACGACATATAGAGGTGGTGGAGGCAGGTAAGATACGACCTATAGAGGTGCACGCAGCGGTGGTGACATGAAAAGGAGCAGCTAAAATGCGGCAGTGGTGGTGCTTCCAGGTTTTTTACGCTCGACATGGAGCGATGGTGGGGCCCAAAAATAGAGTGTGGTTGAAGGCTTGGCAGCAGTGCTGGCTATGCGGTGGTTGATACTTTTATATATATACATATCATCCACTTTCAAGTAACGTTAATAAGTTTAGTCTCTGCTTGTCGGTCTCCTCCTTTCTGAACGAAACCACTCCCTACCATACATATCATCGGCAAAAAGATAACTGCTCTAGAAGCAGTAGGTACCAGCACTGTCACTATTCTTTTAGTTCCTCTCGGACACCAAAATAGTAAAAACTCCAAACATACACAATCTATATTTTTTAGTTTTCACGATGGTATGGTTATTACCAGTCGTGCCATCAAAAAACAACTTGTAACCAGAATAAACAGATAGTGGCAAAGCCAAGCTAGGAACGCAACCAATATGCCGAATGATGGTATTTGAATTTTGAATGCGACATGAATGCCGAATATACGCATAACTAGGGCTGCTTATTGAATCATCATGTGCATGAGCTTCTTATAATTTTATATGGTTTATTAATTCCTTGTGTATATATAACCTATAAATGAGTTAGATTTGTAGGATCGATTTCACCCTAGAGGGAGATGGGTGAATAGGGTGACACTATTAATTATAAAAATTTAATTCAAAAATATATAAAATAATTATAGCACTGATAATAGCAGAATAATAGCAGCACAAATAATAGCAGAATATTAAGAGCAGAAATAGTACAACACAGATTTACCCAGCTTCAGCAAAACCTTGCCTACGTGCTGCCTCCAAGGTTTCTACTAGAAATTAAGTAGTCAGACACCTACACACATAAACTCGCAACATTCACTATTGACTAAACTAACTCTACGTTCAAAACCCTACCATAACTCAGCTACTGAGTTGCGAATTCTTGAACTACACAACCGTAGTTCGTCCCCTAGTCACATGACTAGAATTTACAATTTTTTAAAAGTAAATTATAAATAAAAAAACATTAAACCAAAAACCCTAATTTAAAAAATAAAGCCCAACAATCTTCAAAAGACATTGGCCTAAATTAAAATAAAGAAAAGTCCCTTTCTCTTTTTATATTTGTTAATGTCCGGTCGTTCTTCTTTTTGTATTTCTTTCACCCACTTTCTTTGCTTAATGAAAATGGCAGCGTTCGTTCCTCTTTAAGAATTTAAGGCTTTTGGAAATTGAAAGGTGTCGACTTCATTTGATCGATCGATTAGATGTTTTCACGTTGCTTTCTTTGTCGATTGATCGTATCTTTGATTTTCACATGGCTCCTTCTCGATCGAGTTCGATTTGAATTGGCATGTGATTTCCCTTTTGCTTTTTCGGTTAATTTTCTTGAACTTGATTGATTTTGATTTAACGATGATGATTGGGTTTATATAGAGTTAAATTCCCTTAATTATCGTTCGAATATATTTTTGAATTCGTCTGTTACTTTTTGCTCTGCCATTCGATTTTGTTTGGTTGCTTGTGATTGATCCTGACCGGATCAAATTCGTATATTTTCTGTTATGGTTGCTTTTTAACGACCCATTATTTTCAACCATTCGCATCCACACATGTGGGACTTGAATTGCTTAAAATATCAGATTGTTAATTTATATTTGGCAAAACTCAGCATATACAATAAATAAATAAATAAATCATAGAATCACAGACACAAGGTATTACAATAATAAGCTGTGGAATAGATAAATAGTAGTTCATGAAGCTACTGTATAAACATCAGAGTTAGAAATAAAATACAGCAGAATATCTCAAATACGATGAAGTCTCGAATACAAACAGATGACATCTCTGAACAAATCAACTGGAAAAACTAAAAGCTGAATCGATAGTTGGATCTCCAAGCGAAGCTCCGAACTCTTGCTCCAAACTCTAAACCTGAGTTTCAAATGCTGTCATACTCAGTCTGACCCGAGCATAAAGTAAAACACGAAACACTCAAGTCAGGATTAACATTCTTATATCAATAAATTAAACACAAGTGAAACATCAACTGAAATACAAGTAACTCAAAGGACGTTTAGGATAACCATCCTCTAAGGATCTGTGGAACTATCTACTATGTAGTAATATACGCTATTATAATATGTCTAAAGTAAAGTAAAAGTATTAAAATAGCGTTAAGGCTTTACCCATATCCCCCTTAACACATTTTTATATATCCTCATAGTCTATACAGTACCGTAAACCCGCCTCCCGGTAAACTGGAGGGTTATCAGAGGGCATTCCATAGGTATGGTACAAAACAAACTCGTATAAGGCGCGATAGGGCATGCGACACGGCACTCGAGGCAATGCTAGGGTAGATATATCGTTTTCGTATCCGGACTAGTGGTCACGCATAGAAGCTACTACCATCCACTCATGACACACCCCAAAATCAAAGGGTGCACCCAATCAATCACAAAAGCAATAGAATGGTATCATAAAAAATGTGCCTGATCGGAGGAATGAGCTCACTTGGCCCGGCGTGGCTCCTGTTTTAGCCGCATCAAGCTGACTCATCGGAGTCGGGGCTACGTAAATATATAAAATCGTCACCAAACCATCCGACTTTATTCTGGAATCTCTACCACGTACACAGTTGTTAAAGTGGTTTTCGGTATTGGCAGAGAGTATGACAATATTCGATCCCGGTCTCTTCAACAACCAAATGTTATTATAACACCGCGGTCATTTTAAAACAGTTTATACTTCAAAACTAGAATATTATACCCATTTCAAAACCATATCAATACGATACAAATTTTCACTTCAAATACATCTATTTCCAAAATCATGGCACTTCAAAGTTATAACATTTTCGAAGCCAAATGCTTGAATTTATAAAACTTTGGAAATTATAACCCTTTGAAATCATAGTACTTTCCTTTAAACAGTTTAGATATCAATAATAGTACATGTAATAAAATAGTTTATAAATTAAATAGTTTATATAACATAGTTATAATTTAAAATAGTTTATATTAAAATAATTAGTATAAAATAGTTAAAATAGTTTTTATATTAAAAATAGTTTATATTAAAATGATTTGTATTAAAATAGTTTACATTAAAATAATTTATAGAGTAAAATATGATTTGAAATCTTTATCAAATAAAATAGTTTCCTCAATTTTCACAAATCGATTCAAATCGACTCGAATTCCAAAATTCCAATTTAATTCAATCTCAATTCTTTAATTTCAAATTCAATTCAGTTTCTTAATAAATCATTTCAATTTGAATATATTTCAAAGCTTAACACTTAAATATTTTCAAAACTAGATTGGACAATTATATATATATATATATATATATATCAAAATTTAACTTTATTATTATCTAGTTTGAAATGTTTACTTAATAAATCCAATATCATTTAAGTAAAACCTCACATTTCAAATAACTGAATATTCCTTCAATTTATTTAAACTAGAAATATTCATTTAATCACCTTAAATGAAAATCAAGTTATAAAATCATATCATTTCAAAAATCTCAAATTCAGTAAGTTTCAAATTGATTTAATTTAATAAAATTCTCAATCAAATACGATTTCAAATAAATTTCAAATTTATCTTCCCAACCTTAATATATACATTAATTAAATCAAACTTTATTAGAATAAAGCTTATTATTAAATCTACTTTATACTAAAATTTATTTATATAAAAAAATATTTCAATATTAAATAAAACCATATATATTTCCTTTCAAAACCATAGAAATCATTTTCAAAATATTCACATATATAGACCAACGGTGTCTGTATATAAGTTTATATCCTACGGTCAAGTGATACGGATATTTATCATTTCAATCCACAATTTAAAATATATACGGGTATATATCATTTCAACCCGCAATCCCAAATTCAATTTAATGAAAATCGCTTGGGTTTATTATTTCGACCCATAATGATTTTCCCCTATTCTATAGATCATTCGGGTATGTATCATTTCATCTCATAGGGAATTCTATAGAAACAGGGTACTTGCAGAGTGATAACAGATATGATAATAACATAACAGGCATATAACATCAATAACAACTAAATATAAATAACAGAATATGGTGCCATATCCCACAGGTAATTGGGATCTCCCATATTTGGAGACAACATAACAACAAAATATACGTATGATATATCTTATAGAGTGTGTATGTCACATGGAAAACATGCCCGCTGAGCATAAACACGTACCAATTTGTGAGCAAGCAAACTCTGTTCATGAAACCAAAAGCAACAAGAAAGCCTTTGCTTCCATGTACTTGAATTTCACTTACATAACCCAAAAGAGAGTTAATCACGACAATTGAAATAATACAACTCATTCATCATATATCATGAATCTAAGCAAGCTAATCATATATAACAATCATCTCGCATCAACATGCCATCTCAACCATGAAACAAGCATTTCTAATAAAAGAAGCGTACAATATATTAAAGCTCTTACAGTGTACATATGTCATTTTTATGCAATATCAAACTCGGTCACTTGGCTGATTACACAAAAATTAACTTTCAAACTAGTATCGCTCACTCGACTCCCTAGTGCGAACTCCAATCGGGTTCTTTGATTAGAAACCTCTGTTCTCCTTACATAGTCATATTCTACGATAGATAACTTCTGAATCATATCAAAAATCCTTATCAAGGGTTCTACATTAAGAACCGAGTGAAAAATCCTTATTTGTATCGATGTAAATCGCATCAAAATCATGCGCTTGAATCTGGATCAAGAATAGTCATGCGAATAAAATGATCTATGTACAACTTAAGTACTTTATTCCAATTGGCTTCTTAAATATACCAATTTCTTCAAATTCACATTTATTTACACCATCATATTTCATTTAACACTAAAATCATTTATGAACCAATGAAACATTACTTATGTTTATAAATATTTTATAAAGACATATCTTTATTTTAAAACCACACTATACCTAAGTTCATATCTGTATAAAACTCCTCTCACTTTAACAGTATATACATAATATAGATTTGCTTTACTTAACCATGATATTTAACAAACTTAAAACTTGTTTTAACTTGCTATCTTTCATTCTAGAGTTACAAACTTTACTTTTTTATATTCACAAACGCTAATTTTCATGTTCTTAACTAATTCAAAAGTTTTTGACTTTCCAAGATCATCGAAAATTCTATTTTGTTTCAATAAATGAAAATTACCAAACAACATATCATAATAAGATGTACAACCAAAACTACCCTAATGCATAGGGTATATGTGTGTATAAAATAACTTAACAAAATACTCAAAAACTAAATACTAGGTTTCATTTCAAATCATTTTGAAACAATAATAATAATATACATATCTCCTTTTGTATATCAAATCATATTTTTGGTATTAAATCAGAATCTGTTTTACCAAAACAACTTTGTAGCAAACTGCTATAGTAGCATTCCCACTTAGAAACTCGAAAATGAATATCAATGATGCTCCAATCATCACCAGAATTATTTTACATCAGCAAAAGTGGGTTTAATACTTTCTATCTCCTTCAAATCCAATTTTAAAATATTCATAATACTACTATTATTTCCTCAAAACTTTGAAAATAAATAATTTCAAAATACCAGGATTTAAGTTCTTCAATTTGCAGTTTTAAATCCTTTCTATTTATAAACCATATTTATATGATTTCACTTTCTTATATAAAATCATTTCGCAAATTTATATTTATAAGTATCGTATCTTTCCTTTACATTAGAATAAACAACTTTTATTAAAATTAAAATTTTAACCCATCATTATCACCGAACGCCTTATAGTCAAACTGTAAAACTGAATTCATAAGGTGTTCGTTTCAATCTTCCCACAATTACTATCTATCCAGCCCATGTTGAAAAAGGTAAGCTACTCATAAATTGGTTGAGCATAATTCAAAAATTGAAAATAATGGTCATTGCTCAAAAACTGGATGAGCATGATTAATTAAACAATAAATGATAATAATTGGATATTATCATTCCTAATAAACAAACACATCACAAATAATTATATCAATTTTTGAAAATTATTCTTTTATATATAAAATATAATCCTAAGCAAAATTATTTCATTTACCAAATTTCAAAATAGAATTATGGTTTTCCATGTCCAAGTGTTTAGAAACACTTATCATACCGTGGTGTCCCATTCTCAAACAAAATTCATAAACACCTCAACAAATCAATGAATAAAGTATAAAAAAAATTATTGCACTAACAAATACATACCTATATACATAATACACTCAAACTCATTCTAGATTGTTATAAACCCTATCTCTAATGAGTTGACCCTATTAAGACGTAGGTTTTCACTCAACCTAAGTTTTGATACCAAGTGTGACGACCTACCTTTTCGACCTCCAAAAGTAGATAATAATACATCCTCGAAATTCACGTATCGAGCATCTGAGTATTGGAAAGACAAATTGTTGGGGGTGAAAAAGACAGAATAAATCTCACAAAGTGACGAGTAATATATAATATGCACACGATCTTCAAAAAAGAAAACTGTAATATACATACACTAATCAAACTAACCTATCATCAGCCTGGATAGTTATAACAGCATGTCCTCACAAATGCTAATAAATACAAACCAAGAAATGCAGTAGAAATAAAAGATACGTAAATACATCTTGGAGGCTTCTAGCTTGTCTCCTGAAGCTCCAAATCATATATAACTAAATTTCCAAATAATACTCGGGCTGACCCAAGCATTATGAGAAAATAATGCCTGGATCAGTGTGGTAAACCAACATGAGAAACTCAAATCACATGGATTTCTAATGTTATAAAACCTTTTAAAAATAAAGGTATCTTATAGACCATATCACACATAAATACAAATGGGTTTTTACCTAACACTAACTGAACCATTTTTTAGAAAATCTTGTGGTATTATAATAACGTCTAGCATTTTATATAACATAGCTGAAATGCTAGCATCTCACATTCCAACATATTTGGTATACAACTAAATATGTAAGGCATGTATTGGGAAATAGATTCTAACAATGACAAGGTAAGGACTACCTTCC
Organism: Allium cepa; assembly: GCA_030765085.1. NCBI lineage: Eukaryota > Viridiplantae > Streptophyta > Magnoliopsida > Asparagales > Amaryllidaceae > Allium > Allium cepa. The sequence goes on along the minus strand of CM060931.1, from coordinate 906,889,849 downwards.
ATACAATGCACCTCTAAATAAAATGTACCGAGGCAGCAAACCTTGCACCTCTACCAACACAAATCAGCCAACCCCCTCCTAGATAGTACCATATATGATCGCTACCCCGGTTGCCAACTTGACAAATCGTTCTGAGGGCCTAACATACATACTTCGTAAATATCGATCTAGAAACAACTAATGATCATACCCTGATGGTAGTGAACCATATAGCTCTGCTGCATCTTTCCTATTTTAGTCGTTTCCAGTTGTGAGGCTTGAGACTACGTTTTTACCTTTTTATCTAATCCCATATGGAATGCTTACACTACCCTCTGGGCATCAATGCAATGCCAACATTCATCGTAGAGATTGTTTCAGGACTAAACAAATCGAAGGCACTATTTCTATTGCATCTTTAGGAATAGTAGCAAGCATCCTTTGCACTTCAAAGAACTCCATCTTTAATTCTGCTATCTTCAAGATGTCCTAATTTGAATGCTTATGCATCTTCGAAGTGGTTTTCTGATAACTCATGATTATCCGATCATGGTCTCTTTGAACTAACAATCAATAGTTTCAAAACTGGATGAGATTTGATAGCCAGTTATTTAACTATCAAATAAGAAAATAATCAAATCAAAGATTTAATTTCATATGGAAACCAAGCCTGGTTAGCACATAACCAACCACTAAGCCTCTTAATTAATCCTTTCATTAATTAGAATCTCCTTTCAAATCTTCATATTAAAATACCTTGTTCAAAAGATATATTCACAAACCCTCTCTACTCTTTTAATACTTGCAAAAGTATTTATATACTTATCTTAATTGTATAAGTATATTCACAAACCATTTCACTTTCAATACTTAGAAAAGTATTCATATACTTATCTTAACATTATAAGTATATTCACAAAACACTACACTTAAATAGTTAGAAAATATAACCATAAACTGATCTCAACGATATAACTATACTCACAAACCATTTCACTTTCAATACTTAGAAAAGTATTTATATACTTATCTCAATGACATAAGTATATTCACAAAACGTTGCATTTTCAATACTTATAAATGTAACCATATAATTATCTCAACGCTATAATTTACTATAGAGTTGAGTATCATTTGTATATTTATAGCTACCTGTGTACTTATGTTGTTGACATGTACATATTTGACATGCTACGTATATTTTTAACGATGGTGGGCATTTGACTATTTTTGTAGACCCACTTGAACTTGTGTATATTTTTTATATTATATGTTATGGGTGTGGTGATGACTCTGTATTCTCCATAATCTATTTTATATTATGCATAGTTTTATCCTAGAAACACACATGTTTATTGCATTATGACGACATCATGTACGTATATATGAGTTGTGTTCGATTTTATAAATACGTACCAGTGTTAGCCTAAGGGAATATTCATATATGACAACCTAATATCATCTCATTCTCCGTATTATCAGACAATATTACCTATTAATACTTTTTGGTAGTGTGGATGTAGAGGTGGTGCAAAAAGCCATTCCATGTACTTCTTGACCGATGAGTTATCACCAACATGGAAATGTGTATTTGGTACATATGTAATATGTCTATGAAAAGCTTAAAAAATATATAATGAAAGTTAATAAAATAATATGTAATAAAAGTAAAATTAATTCAATTTGACTGAACATGTGAGTGTATTAAAAAGATTTACAAATGTACCTAAAATGAATAAAGATTCAATCATAAAAGTTGCTCCTCCCAATGATACATAACGATAAATTGATATGGAGTGATGGAACTTTGTTAAACAAATGATTAATAGTGAGTGAAGTTTACTTAACTTATTTCTATAAGGTCATATGCTTGAGATTAGTACACGAGGTTAAAATTAATTCCATCTAAAGAACAAAATCATGCAAAATAAGGGTTTATTAAAAATCCTGATTTATTTTAGGCCAAGGAGTTAGCAGGTTGTGCGAGTCGAAAGACCGCATGTAATAATTGTATGGGAGGAATCTTGTATGAATCGCCCCAAAAGAATTCTAGGAATGATTATCATTGAATGGCCTATTTACGTTTTGAACATAAGTTTTGTAAACTAAAATCAAATCAGTTTTGCATATAAGGCAATTCGTAAAATGTTTATGAATACCTATGCTGTTGCACTGAGAAACAATTGTTGTTTCAAGAAATACCGATTTTGTAGTGAAGAAATTCTTTTAGAAATTATTGGAAGTCAAATGGATTTGGATATGATCGAAGGATAAAACTGGCTACGAAGGATGAAATGAAATTAACCAAACCAAAATAAACACAATGCATTAGAATGTACAATAAATATTCTGACATATTGAAGAATAGCTATGAGTTTCTTATCAAATCGAGAAAGATAATCCTTAGCCATCAATTAAATCATCAAGAGTATTGACTCCACGATATGGTATGGTGCACAAATCTAAAGTGGATTCCAAGTACATTATCAAAAAATGATCCTGGTAGTTGTACCTGAAGGGATACGATCCATCGGGCATGACTGTGTCTTCAAGAGAAAGATCAATGTAGTAACAATTTAATGAGCAACGTTGATAAGAATAATTTTGTAAATTTCAATTGTTGAAATCAATGTAATAGATTCATCATTCAACTTGCTCAAGTTAATTCTTAGTTTACTTACAAAATTATCGCTTGACATGAATTTTTTTTTATAACACAACATATGTGTTGAAACATAAAATTCTAAATAATTATTTAAAATAGACTGTTTACACGTAAACCAAAGTGTCTCGAAGTCAGTGGGAGCGATATTAAGATTGTGGGTTAGATATGATCCAAGAAATGATATGGAATTATCATTCTATAAGCATTAGAATTGAATAAGTATTTTGGTATAAATATCGAATAGTCAAATTTTTAGTCAAAATGCATAGGAAGCATGTGCCCGTAAGAAAGAACAGTAAAAGGTATATTGATATTTCTAGAGTATAAGTAAATAATATATTGTTGATTTTTAACGATGTACTTATGTTAAAATCAATAATAGTTTGGTTGTTTAATACTTGTTATTTGATCTATAAATTGTGTCTTTTATATCAAGTATAAAGGATGTTGGGAATTAGCCAAAATGATAAGCAAATGCATCTTACTAAAATGATTAACACGTAAGATGGATTCATTATGTATTGAAAATAGGAATAGTGATACATGTTGTATTATCTGTAATATCGTATTTTCCTTATATATTTGACACATGAAGAAAATAAAAATCCAAGTTAAGGTCACTAAGTAGTAGTCCAGAGTGTCCTCAAGTATTTATGAAATACTAGAGAATATTTATAGAAATAACAAACTCTTTATAATGTAATGTGGGAAATCAAACTTCATAAGTGATTTTAAGAACAATGTGTCGGTATTAAATTCATGTTCAAACTTTAGTTAAGGATCTTTAAGTTGAAAATGTTTCAGATGAAAAGTTGTGGTGGATTTAACGAAAGGCTAAGTATAGCGCCTTGAATAGCACCGTAGTAAAGCAATGTATAAATATAAATGCTCAAATTTATATATGAGCTAGGGGTGATTCCGAAGTATTAAGAATATAGCATGATTGTTATATTGAAACAATGTAATGACAAGAGCTCACTAGAAATCGAGAAACATACTCCAACCAGTTCCACATGATAAAGGTAGTTTATTTGCAACGAAGAGTGTTGATCCACAAAGTAGATAATTAAAAAAACATAGCAGTTCTATTTTGAAGGGTCTAACTAGATTAATTCTCATCAAACTGATTGAAGGGACGAGATATGGATCCCATAATTGACCTTAGGTGCAAGTGGAAGATTGATAGAGGTAGAGGCATGCACTAGGGGTAATTATATAATTTGCTACATATATCTAACTCGATAACCATTTTTATTCGAAATAAAAGGTGTTTTATTTCTATTATACACTTGATATAATATGTTTCATATTAATTAATTTAATTAAAAGTATATTTAACAGAAAATCCATAAATGGTATGTCTTGTGATAGTTGTTACAAAGTGTTGCAGCCATGTGTAATTTATCACAATGAAATTAAACATACTATTTTAAATATTCCTAGTTAAGACGTATCAAGACTAGATATCGATGCATCCATCGAGACTAAGGTATGTAACATTATCCAAATGTTAGACAATGTATTACTCATGACTACCGGGGACATCAATGGGTTATGTACTAATAGTTATTGGATAAATATGGAATGACCCACTCAATAGTTTTCTGTTGATTAATATAACTAAGGTCAAAGAGAAAATATCAATGTGACAAAATTACAAAGTTCTATTGACTTGACAACACCATTGATTTTCAATGTGGAAGCGTCACACCGTTATAGTAAAATCGTTGCACGACGTCCATCGCACTGCTATGGTTGAATTGAGTGGAAACATTAAAAGTGAAACACTGTTCTAAAGAGGATCCGTCTCCTTGATTATACGAGGTTAGTATTACGGTCAACTGAAGGCAACTTAAAGTCTATGTTCAGAGCAGTTCAGTTAATAATAATTGTATTATTAAACCAAGGACTTTGTGTTTGGACTATAAAGTTGAATATGGACGATATTAGAATTTTGACAATTGCCAAATTCCATAAGTACAAAATGATATAGTTTTGACGAAGAGAATTAGTGTAAATAATTGTCACTATCAGATAATGCTTAATGAAGTAAAATTGGATTTTAAAAAATCGAGTAAGTGATAAATTCGGCAATAATATCACACTACCTACCAAGTATTGTGTGAATGCTAATATTTGAATTATTTGATATTAATCGCTGACTAAATTTACACCTAATGGTCACACAACCAAAATGATGAATACTCCTTTTTATCACCTAATTTAACTAATTTGTAATTGTTATAAAATAATCAAATTAATTAATATTTATGAAATATTAGTTATAAAATTTTGTATTTGTTGTTTTGAACAATGTTAAACAATGTATTTACAATAGTTATAAATATATTAACTGATATACACTATCGGCAAGCATTCAAATTTGGATTTAAATGCAACAGATATTTTTTGGGCTTGAATTGGTTTTGAGGCCTATAAGGTGCATGCAAATTTCAACTAGAAATGGCTTGGACGGGCCGACGAAATGTTGGCTAAAGAGGGAGGCTTTTGAATGGTTAAAAAGGGCGGAATTGATAAGAGAGATAATCGACTTCTTGAAATCAACAGAAACTGAATTCTCACTTAAGGTTATTATAAAAAGACTAGATCAGATAGCCGAAGCTTACTAGCCATATAGTAGTGGATACGGATGGCTATTGATGACCTACAACCCTGGATTTATAATATTGGGAATCGACCAAGCATCACGACGACCAAAGAAGGATATGACACCTTTGGATGATTAAATTGAAGGATAATGACTATTCAGGAAATGTGATGGATTTCTTTCTAGAAAGAAGGAATACTCGTTGATTCAAAGCATGTCGTGTTGCTTCACATGACACACTTTGGGGGGAAAATTGTTACCCGACACCTTGGTCCGGCTACAAAACGACAGTTGAAGATATTATTATTACCACTAGACAAGATTCTGATCAAGAAGAGCCTGAAGATATAAGGGTTTGATAAAATCGACATGTTTCGGCGTTTATGTGCAGCTCGGTAGGTATGGTTCGGTGTGTGCCGCCCGGTTTAAGTAACTCGACCATCATCGCTCGGCATCCTTCGTTCGACCATCATCGCTCGGCATGGACGCCTTGGTCATCTCGGCTCGGCAAGGCCTCGCTCGGCAAGGGTCGCTCGGCAACTACCGCTTGGTATGCCGGGTTCGGCATACATAAGTTGTATATTGTGGGCTGAGGTATCTTATCTTTAGGCCTGAGACGGAAGTCCAGCCTATCTTCGTCTATAAACAGAGGGGCAAGGGCATAGTGTAAAAGGACCTTTTTTCGAGAACTCTAGGGAGACTGCCATTTTCAAGACTCATCTATTTATGATTAAAACTTGAAATCAAGTCATTGGTGTACGGATTTTATCTATATTCAGTAGATTTAAAAAGCAATAAAGATTAAACTCAAAGTGGACGCAGGCAGTTACGCCGAACCACTGTAAATCTAGTGTTCTTGTTTCTTATAGCTATTATTGATTCTACCGTGTAATTTCTCAATTTTAACTTACTCTCTTCATTAATCTCTCTAGATAACTCTACTCAACGGTGTTAGTGACCAATTCTGGTGCTAACATTCAGATATTGTTCGTTGGGGCCGAGCTTGGAAGTTTCCGAGAGTGATGCATTTTTAGTGTAGGCTCTCAAGTATATATTATCTAAAGGTATACTTTCCGTGTAGAGGGCACACCCTCTTAGTCATGTTAGATAAATTCATTCTCCTTGATTTGATTTGGACCTTAGAGTTAATCCTTTCTTAATTGCATCGAGATCTACCTCATGCTCTTCTCCATGTTTAATTATTTGTGTCCATTTAGATTTTGATCTTGTTTACGCCCATTCTTTCAAGTTTGGGATTTTGTTTTAACTTGTTCTCATTCTTTCACAAAGGATGTTGTTCTTGTGAGGTAAAACCCATTCCATGTTTACCGACCTAGTCTCATAGACTATTATATGTTCATCTTATTTCTGAAATTTTCTCGTGCTCGTTTTCCATATTAATTTGAGTGTTATTTTATTATAATGCTCGGGTCCAAGTATTTTTCTTAGATTCGTCGTTGGTAGGACATGGAGCTCATGGAGAGGAGCTAGTTGTTCACTTGTCATAGTATTTTTATTTTCTATTCTATTATTATGTATACCATCTGCAATTGTAAGATCAGAGAGTTATAATTGTCCAGGCCAATGAGATTTGTTTTTAGTCCAATATTATACCATGTATCTTAGAGTGACAGCTTTTACTGTCTCTGTTGTATTATATTTGTCATACAGCTGTGAGATTCAGTTTCCCCTGTTCTTTTTATTTTTATTTTACCCTAACAATTTTTCTTTCCGTCACTTGGATGCTTGACCTTCTAATACCATGGATGTATTGAGTGCTGACTTTCGAGGGTCACAAAGGCGGGTCGTTACATATATGTGCATGCGTGTACATGCAACATGATATTATGTACATGGTTTGACATGTCCGTGTATAGATGCTGGGATTCACACCACAACAGACGTGTTAACCCCTTATATATACTAATGTATTGTCCAAATGCACATAAATGTGCATGAAATTATTGTACATATATACGTATACATATGTATATATATAAAGTTAATTATGTATTTATTATAAAATATAAATTATAAATTACTTGCATAAATCATTTATAAGATTTATTTGTGTGTGTATAAATATAATTAAATATGAAATGATTTTAAATATTAATTTGTAAAATAATTAAAAAACCTTTATCAAATATTATGTAAACGAAATGATTTTTTAATATATACATTGAATTTTAATACACACACAAACATATATAATGATATTGCTAGTAAATTATTTAATATATATGTATACTATTTTTTATTTTAAATACAATTTTTTTATTTTAAATACATATTTATAACTACGTGGGACTAGGAAATTTTTTTATATTAATTTTATTTTCAATTTAAATAAATTTAGATAAAATATACTATTAAAAATTAAAATCCATTGGAATTAAATAAAAAAAATTAAAAAAATTTCTAGAATCAAAATGCATATTTTATGTTATATAGAAATTTTCAAAAAAAATAAATTAATATTTTATTTGTTTGTCGAATATTAAATCAAATAATAATCTAAAATGTTTATATAATTTTTTTATTGGATTGCTAAAAAAATTTAGATATTCATTAAATTTTTTAGGAATTTTTAAATATAGATATCATATGAATTAATAGTTTCTTATTAGGTTTAATTGATAAAATCATATAATAATAATATTATAAAATAAATTATCAATAGGCCGTGAGTAATAAGAATACTTCCATAAAAAAAATTATGTGGGTACACAATCACAAATATATATATATATATATATATGTATGTATGTATGTATGTATGTATGTATATAGCAATCGACATGTGACAATATAGTAATATATCGATTCGTGATAAGGTCTATCTAGCTAACATATCAATAATTGATTAAATAAGCAATTAAAAACACTAATAAATAAGAACCGTACCTCCCACTAGGACCTAGAGATCCCACGTTAAAATGATGAAATGACTCATTGAATCGAATTCCAAGTTCTAAAGTTGCTGGCTCTAGAACTGCTTTAGCACGACTGATCGAATTGAAGAGCTTTGATGTGATTTGTGCTTGAATATTTTAGGGTTTGGTATGGGATATTTCTGGTTAAAAATTTGCAGGTAGAAGCGGGAGAAAAAGTGTTTTAGGAAATAGTGTAAAATGTGGCATATAAATAGGAAGTCAAATGGAGAGAAAATAGATCACGTCCTTATTTCCGGACGTGCATGTTCGGGTACATGTTCTTGTCATTGGCTCTCGGATGCGTCTTATATGCTCATAAGCCATCACCAATTCCATCTAATTTAATTGAAATTCAATTGCGATTCCTTGCTTGTATTTTCTCAGAGCAATAAGCAAGAGCGAATGGAGTACGGCCAGTCACGGACTCATGGGTATTTCTATAAGCCTATAATGTTATTGGGAGTTCACGCACCCATTTACCTCTAGCATTTTCCAAACCTCTCTTCAAAACAGACTTTATGATTTTGTTCACAGCTTTAACCTGTCCATTTGCAGTTATAATGAATCATGGAAGATCAAAAGTACAGATGACGTTACGGACAATGAAGTTGATTGTTTTATTCATCTTAGTCATGGTTAAAAGTTCTTTATCTGCCCATTCGGTGAAGCAATCAACTGCTATGATGGAGTATTTCACACCACCTTTAGGATCGACAAGAAGATGATGTCAATGCCCCCATGTGGCAAACGGCTATGGACTAGCCATTTGAGTAATTTCCATCGGTGGGGCTCTCGGATTTTTTGCAAACATCCTGCACTTGTCGCATTTTCTAGCATGATCAACCGCATCTGGATTGATAGTTGGCCGATAATACCCGTAGTAGAGTATTTTCTTTATCAGGATTTTCCTCTAATGCATTCGCCACATTCTTCTTCAAAGACTCCTCTCAAAACTCATTTGATATCATCATGGGTGATACATTGAAGCATGGGAATGGATAAACTCCTTTCTAAACATGACTTCTTCTTGTATGACTTGGCGTGAAGCTTTGAGGATGATCTATCGTTTTCCATTCCTCCATTTAGTAAGAATTTCTCATTGTAGATAGTCTTTGATACGAGTCAACCATGACCCCTTTTTTGGCTCTGTCCTTAAGATGTAGCCGATCTCCATCCGTCAACGCTTGAATATTGAGTATTTCAACTAAAACAGTGTATGTCCATTGCGCGTCCCTAAAACTGGCCAGCTTAGCCAATGACTGGACTATTTTCCTTTTGTTCGTTGTGTATGTGTATAATGATGTGATGCGTGAAGTCGGCTAGTAGCTCTTGGACCTAGCCAAGATAAGGAGCAAGACAATGTCCCCTGGCAAGATCAACTTCCTTAACTTTGCATTCTATCAATCAGGAGTTACAAAAGATATGTAAAGTTTCCACTCCAAATCCTCTAGCAAGTTTGAGGCTAGATGTCGAGGCTTCTTACTAAGCATCATTGTTTGTTATAGGGACATCGAGTTTCAGGACACAGCAGATCGATCGTTCCTCATGAGTCATTATCATGACTCCTATGCCATAAGACTAATCATTGGATGCTCCATCCGTGTACATTTTTCATCTGTTGGTTGGTTCTCTACTACTCTTCGAGTAGTCATCTGATGCAATGAATTCGGGTATGAGGTCTGCTAATTTCCGTCCTTGGATAGCCCTTCGAGGGAAATAAGTGATATCGAATTGGCTTAGTTCGGTATTCTATTTAAGTAGTCTTTCAGATGTCTTAGGTCATTGTATGCCCGGTTGCAACGGCTAGTAGGCGTAGACGTTGATGGAGTGAGCCCAAAAGTAAGAGTGGAGCTTTCATGATGAAATCAATAGACATTGCACTAGCTTTTGTAGCTTCAGGTTGATATTCAATGCATGGCTCGTGATAGTTAGTGAAATTACACATGCATGTCAAAATGGGTCGAAGGTAACATATCATCATTTATTCAAAAAAAATCCAACTAATTCTTTTATCATCATTGCACTGAGCTGTGATCATATATTCAATACCCGAAAAGGGTCGCCATGGCTGGCTGCAATGTCGACGTAAGCTTAGCAGGTGCAATTTTGGATTCATTGAGTTCAGATGTGACTATTTTGCATAACATTCAATGTGAAATATGGTTGGGACGGTCAATGTTAATGGTTACTCTGGTCGAATCCTAGAGTCGTGTCATGAGTTATTAGTCTAATAGTGAAGGGCTCTGAATGCTCTAATCGATTATCACCAAATGGCCAAAGATCAGGCTTAAAAGCACGTTGAAGGAAATATCAAGTAGGGGTCAGCCTCGAGTTGCGTGCAGCTGCATAGCTGGATCTTGCTATGAATTTGAATTTGCTTGTATATTCGAGTAACGCACTTTTATTCAATGCACTGTTTCTTCAGGTTGGAGTGATAGTCAGTTGTCCACGAGCTTAGGTGTCGATTTAATGATTCTATCTCTAGATATTCTTACCGTCGTAGCCTTGAGTAGCTATAAGCACTATATACAAGTTTCAATACTAAGCTATCGCAGCCAGTCTTTGGATGACCATGCGTCTAGTCCCAATCTCGGGTTGATAAATGTACTGCATGGACGGTTGAGTCTCGTCCTAGCTATGTTTATATTCCCACCTAAACTCCAAAAACATATAGTTGATCGACGAATAGTCGGTTCACATTCATCTTGCTTCTCACTCGTGGCCCTAGGTCTGGGGCATATACCGATAAGTAGGAAGGCCAGCCATGCCCACTTTAGCTTTACTCTCTTTCCCGTTGAATCGTGGGATCAGGTCTGTCGATGGGAGGCTGGGTCTTGCCTATCTTGGATTGTATTGTGGTTTTTCATTCCAAGAGGAATACTTCGATGCCTTGTTAATTTCAGGGCGTAATTTGCGCATTGGACGGTCAACCACGTCCACTTTGGTTCATGTTCTATAATCAAATCTCGGGGTAAGGTTGGTTCAAATGCAGCCGGGTCATGCTCATCCAGTTTCATATTTTTCCTGATGGATCGAAGGAGGGAGCTGGAGAATTTATGACCAAGTCTTCGTGGTTACTCTCCTTTCCATACTCTGGAGATAATAGTTTTTCAAGGAACATCCGAGGCATATTCGTATGTGCTTTGTGCAGATCGGTATTGACCCTTGATCTGAGGTATGATATAGTCGGTCGCCTATAGCTTTGGATGCTGTTTCGATTGGTTCTGTATTAAGGCCTCCCTGTAGTCGTTGCCTTAAGTTATAAAGAACGTCAAGCTAGAGTTATAGTAAGCTATCGTATCCAGCTTTTAGTGATTTGTACTCCTGCTCCCAGCATTGATTTGGCTAGGCCATTAATCGGATGGTCGAGCCCCATCCTTAGCGTGTTAGTACTCCTCTTGTCGGTTTCAGGCCAAAATTTATGAAATAGAGAACGGTCGGAATCCACTCGTCTATTTATCAATGTTTATACACCACTCTACATTCTGGTGACTTAGTGTTATTCTCCCCCCCCCCCCCCAGTCGACCAATGCCCAATTCGTGTTCATGCTTCGGTTTACGCTTCGAGGACTTAGAGATTTGTCGAACGGTTTATGCTTTAGTCCACAGTTTAGGACGTAGAGATTTTTGCCAATTTGTTTATACTCTAGTCCGTGCTCTGGGAACTTAGAGCACGCTAGTCCGCTTTGGGAACTTAGAGCACTCTAGTTCGCTTTAGGGACTTAGAGATTTTTCTCAACTTGTTTATACTCTAGTCCACGCTCTAAGGACTCAGAGCACTCTAGTCTGATTCAGGAACTTAGAGATTCTTCTCAATTCGTTTATATTCTAGTCCGCACTCTGGGGACTCAGAGTACTCTAGTCCGCTACAGGGACTTAGACATTTTTCTCAAGTCATTTATACTCTAGTCCGCACTCTGGGGACTTAGAGATTTTTAGGTCGTTTATACTCTAGTCTGCACTCTGGGGACTCAGAGTACTCTAGTCCGCACTTTGTGAACTTAGACATCTTTAAGTCCTTTATATTCTAGTCTGCACTCTGGAAACTCATAGTACTCTAGTCCACACTCTGGGGACGTAGAGATTTTTAAGTCATTTATACTCTAGTCTGCACTCAGAGGACTGAGAGTACTCTAGTCAGCATTCTGGGAACTTAGAGATTTTTAAGTCGTTTATACTCTAGTCCAGACTCAGAGTACTGAGAGTACTCTAGTCCGCTTCAGGGACTTAGAGGTTTTTAAGTCGTTTATACTCCAGTCCTCACTCAGGGGATTGAGAGTACTCTAGTCTGCTTCAGGGACTTAGAGGTTTTTAAGTCGTTTATACTCTAGTCCGCACTCAGGGGACTGAGTGTACTCTAGTCTGCTTCGGGGACTTAGAGGTTTTTAAGTCGATTATACTCTAGTTCGCACTCAGGAGATTGAGAGTACTCTAGTCCGCTTCAGGGACTTAGAGGTTTTTAAGTCGTTTATACTCTAGTCCGCACTCAGGGGACTTAGAGTTCTCTAGTCCGCTTCAGGGACTTAGAGGTTTTAAATCGTTTATACTCTAGTCCGCACTCAGGGGACTTAGAGTACTCTAGTCCGCTTCGGGAACTTGTAGATTTTTGTTGAGAGCAGTCGTATTTCCACCCGTCTAATTTGTATTTTATTTACCGCATCAAGACTAATGTTGTCGAATGAACGATCGGACCACGTTTGACATGGAATGGGACTCTTGCCCCAGCATAAAGGATGAAACTTAAAGAATGGACGGTCAATTCTCGTCCGCTTGGTGATTATAGCTCTTCCAATCAAGTCAAGGAAGGAGGTTTATGACAGATGGTTGGATCACATCCATGATGAGTTAGGTAATCAAGACTCGCATAATTTACTTCGTATCTCTTTCTAAAAAATAAGGATAATAGATTATTGAGAAGACAAAGTAAGTTGCATATGTTTCAAGGTGCAGTCGTCTCCATGTATTGAGAGCGGGGGTTGAAGAGTAGGTGGTCCATCACAGCTACTCCAAGTTGGGCTTTCAAACAACCTTTTGTGTTTAGGGTGGGATTTAATGTGTAGATGATCAAATCACGTCTACTCTAGATAGATCCCGGCGTCACTGAGCTTCAGGAGAGGCATCTTTATTATTTCAAATTTTGTTCTATGACTTGATTTGAGTGGATGATCGGGCCATACTCATTACAAGCCTTGCTTAGGTCTCCAAGTCAAATATGGAGGTCGATGAATAGATGGTCGGTCATCTTGACTTTGTATTGGGCTATGATCGTGATGAGCTTTTCAATCTCTAGTCCTTGGCCCAAATTAAAGGCACATGGTTGATGGTGAGCGGTCGAATCATGCTCATCTTGATGAAACTCCACAGGTCCAATCACAGTCTGCGTGGATTGGTTGGTGGCCAAATCTGAGTACTTGATCACTATTCAACTCTGCCCATAGCCCCTTCTAGTGGGATGTCGACTACTAACGGTCTAACTGAAAATTGGAGTTCTTTATTGATGGGCATCTGAAGGTCCTGGCTCGCCTTCTGCAAGGTTTGCACATACTATTGAAGCTTTTCTTTCTAAATCTGCTTTCCGATGACATCTCGAAGGTGTTCGTAATCGCCAGTGTTAGGACTAGTGTGCATCCTGGAATATACAACATTCCCTGATTTTCTCTGGACTTCGATGGACTCTCTCGAGGTTAGTTTTCAATTCCACTTTGAGTCGCGAGTCTCCAAATAGAGGCTATCGATTAAATATTTCAAAGAGCATATGAGTTGAATTTTGAGATCTTGTTTTGTCTTTTGGAATCAGTATCCTTAGCCGATGAGCCTGCATTGTTATTTTTCAAAGTCTGCTCCACTCCTCCTCACTTTGGTTCTGATTCATTTTGCAACAGAAACAATCCATGATCGTCGGATGCTCCCCAGCTAACAAGCTGCCAAAATATATCTGGAGATCGACTCTTCTCAAACGCAATCAGTATGATATCCTTATTAGCATTCGAAATAAATTGCGTAGAGCCAAACATTGGTCTACTTGGAGTCACTAAATTTGAAGTGCTAGGTCAATGAAGAATGGTGCTTGGAGTCATCTTGGCATTTTCTTAGAGTCACATCATCTATGTTCTTCCAATCGTTGAGAGTATCGTTTGAGTAGCGGTTGCTTGTCCATTCCCTTGTTGTTGTTCAGATGTTGTTACTAGATTGTCTATGCCTTGCTCGATCATGAGATGTAAGGGAAGTGGATAGAATGCTCTTTTATTAAGTTGAGTTTTGAATTCACCATCCGAGGCACTGCGCTTCTTTTTCAAAAATTTAGGTCGTACCCGAGTTTTTTTAAAAAAATAGGGTCGTATAAGAGACCGGTGTAACTTAAGTTTGGATCGGCCAAGGCGGCTTGGATGCCGTTCGGCATAGATGTGTGGATCGGCCTGGATGCCGTTCGGCATAGACGTGTGGCTCGACCAGGAGTGGCTCGGCCGGGATGTGGCTCGACCTGGACGTGGCTCGGCCTGAAGTGGCCTGGCCTGGATGTGCCTAGGTGGGCTGGATGTGGCTCCGGTGGGCTGGATGTGGCTCGGCTTGGAGTGGCTCGGCCTGGATGTGGCTCGGCCTGGAGTGGATCGGCCTAGATGTGGCTCGGCCTGGATCCTTATGTGGCTCAGCCTGGATCCTTATGTGGCTCGGCCTGGATCCTGGCTGACTCGGCCTGGATGTGGCTCGGCCTGGATGTGGCTCGGCCTGGAGTGGCTCAGCCTGCATGTGGCTCGGCCTGGATCCTGGCTGGCTCGGCCTGGATCCTGGCTGGCTCGGCCCGGAGTGGCTCGGCCCGGAGTGGCTCGGCCCGGATGTGGCTCGGCCCGGATGTGGAGTGGCTCGGCCCGGATGTGGCTCGACCCGGATGTGGCTCGGCCAGGCGTGGCTCGGCCTGGAGTGGATCGCCTTGGATGTGGCTCGGCCTGGAGTGGCTCGCCTAGATGTGGCTCAGCCTGGATGTGTCTCGGCGTGGATGTGGCTCGGCGTGGATATGGCTCGGCCTGGAGTGGCTCGGCCTGGATGAGGCTCGGCCTGGATGAGGCTCGGCCTGGAGTGGCTCGGTCTGGATGTGGCTCCGCTTAGATGTGGCTTGGCCAGGATGTAGCTCGGCCTGGAGTAGCTCAGCCTGGATGTGGCTCGGCCTGGAGTGGGAATGGCTCGGCATATGCCTTTTCAAAGGCGATCGACCTTGGATGTGGCTCGGCCTGGAGTGGCTCGCCTAGATGTGGCTCAGCCTGGATGTGTCTCGGCCTGGATGTGTCTCGGCGTGGATGTGGCTCGGCGTGGATATGGCTCGGCCTGGAGTGGCTCGGCCTGGATGAGGCTCGGCCTGGATGAGGCTCGGCCTGGAGTGGCTCGGTCTGGATGTGGCTCCGCTTAGATGTGGCTTGGCCAGGATGTAGCTCGGCCTGGAGTAGCTCAGCCTGGATGTGGCTCGGCCTGGAGTGGGAATGGCTCGGCATATGCCTTTTCAAAGGCGATCGACATACACCTTTACTGGGGCGATCGGCTGAATTGCCTCCAGTGGAGGGTCGGCCTTCATTCAACTTGAGTGCAAACTTCAACATCTAATCCCCAGATCTTGCGTACATCAATGAATCCAATCCTTTCACATGAACACTTCATTAACTCTAAACAAGAAAATTAGCTTAATCAAATCTTCCAAAAACAGAGGCAATAGACTTATTTTCTCTGACTACAGCTATCAGCTTCCTTTAGATTTCTTTCAAATCTGAGTAGAATAGCAATTTTTCTAGTAAACAATCGGATCTATCTCGTAAATATGGAAATTCGCTAATAGACGATGAGATCCAATCAAGCTGAGAATTCAATTCTCAATGAAAGCACCAAAACGTTAGCACCAGAATTGGTCACTAACACCCTTGAGTAGAGTTATGTAGAGAGATTAATGAAGAGAGTAAGCTAAAACTGAGAAATTACACAGTAGAATGCAATAATAACTATAAGAAACAAGAACACCTGATTTATAGTGGTTCGGCGTAACTGCCTACATCCACTTTGAGTTTAATCTTTGTTGCTTTTTCAATCTATTGAATACAGATACAATCCATACACCAACGACTTGATTACAAGTTTGAATCAAAAATAAATGAGTCTTGAAAATGGCAGAGTCTCCCTAGTATTCTCGGAAAAAGGTCCCTTTACACTGTGCCCCTGCGCCTCTATTTATAGATGAAGATAGGATGGACTTCCTTCTCAGGCCTAAAGACAAGATACCTCATCCCACAATATGCAACTTCTGTATGCCGAACCAGGCATACCGAGCGGTAGTTGCCGAGCGATACTTGCCAAGCAAGGCCTTGCCGAGCCGAAATGACCAAGGCGTCCATGCCGAGCGATGATGGTCGAACAAAGGATGCCGAGTGATGATGGTCGAGTTACTTAGACCGAGTGGCACACATCGAACCATACCTACTGAACTACACATAAACGTTGAAACATGTCGATTGTATCAAACCATTATATCTTCAGGCTCTTCTTCGTCAGAATCTTGTCCAGTGCTAATAATAATATCTTCAACTGTCGTTTTGTAGCCAGACCAAGGTGTTCGGTAACACTGAATATATCCATATCTCTGCATGCATGCAACTGAAACCTCTCTAGATAAATGTGAATATACCGAATGGGTGCGATCACAGCTTAGCTCCCAATTGCTCTTTGGTTTTACTTATCTTTGGTATTGGATCTCAATGCTCAAAACAAGCTAAAAGTCGTATTAAATTGATGAAACAAAGAAGGATATTAATGCTCCAAAAAAGCGACAAATCGTCTTGAATCGAGAAAGCACAAAAAGGATATCAAAATTGATAGTCAACCAATCAACTATTGAAAATAACAAAAATGATCATATATGGAACTTAAAATCTCATGTACTTATCACAACTTTTCGATCTTAAACTAATACAACCCTAGGGAAAGCACTAAGCCGAACAAGGACAGTATTGCTTCCTACCTTGACTTGACATACATTCTTATCTTTAAGCATAGCAAGAGTTCCCTCAACATTTAGTGCTAAGCATATGCTTAAATCCTTTCCATATAAGTAATATCATGTATAGAAATTAAATATCTTACACTTATCACCCCACTTATTGATCCTAAACCAAGTCACTATCCTAGGGTTAACAATGAGCTAGACAAGTTAGGGTAATGTTGCTTCCTATCTTGACTTGACGTATATTCTTAACTTTAAAAATAGCAGGGGTTCCCTCAATGTTTAGTGCTAAGTGTAAGACTAAATATTTTCCATAAACGAATAAACTTTTAAAAAATTTGACACACACTTGTGCTTGGTTTTCCCATTATAAATATTTATAAAACACTTTTAAGGACACTTTGTAAAATATTCTTCCAAAGAGCTAATTATATCTCAGGGTGTATAAAAAGGAGGGTCAAAAACAAATGTCACTATAACATTATTTCCTATAAACCCCAAAACGAATTAAACTTGGTTTAATTTTTTTTAAACATTTCTTTTAAAGATCTTTTCATTTATAAAATATCATTTATAAATCACCTTATTATTATCTTTAAAACAAAACTCCACCAAACATTTAAGAACATCAACACTTATTAAGTCAAGTAATAAGTTTTCTTAATAACTTTACGAAATCATTTATTAAAACAAAAGTATTATAATCCATGTGTTCTTTTTTTAATTTTTGGAAAACATTTATTACAACAACGATGTTGTAATCCATGCTTCCTTTTCACTTTTCCATAAACACAAAATACTTGAAAAATAGTTTTAGAAACTTCAATTTCAAATATTACATGGAAAATCTCAAGTTTAAAATATATTAAAAACTAGAAACCATTTCCTTTCTTTATTTAGAAATAAAACTTCTTCTTCGATAATTTATATTAAATAATTGAAATATATAAATTCTGAACCATTTTTAAAACACTTAAATATATGTTAGAAAAGTTCATCAAAAGGAGGGTCAAACACATAAAACTCGCAAACTCTGCT
The DNA here is from genome assembly GCA_030765085.1 of Allium cepa. Lineage (NCBI taxonomy): Eukaryota > Viridiplantae > Streptophyta > Magnoliopsida > Asparagales > Amaryllidaceae > Allium > Allium cepa. The sequence goes on along the minus strand of CM060931.1, from coordinate 906,871,646 downwards.
CCTGCCTATAGAGTTTTGCAAACTCGCACACCCTGCTCACTGAACTAATTCTAACTAGACAATCTGACACTATCTACAACCTAGTTGGTGATTTACCAATTCTTTGACTCGAAAAAGAAAAAACAGACTTCAAAAATAAAAGCAGGAGCAAAAATTAAAACACAAATTTGAATCCATGATTTTTGATCGAATAAAAAATAAAAAAACCCCTTTAATAAAACCCTAAATAAAATAACTAAAGCCCCTTTAATAAGAATAAAGGCCGGCCCATTATTTCTTTAACCCAATCCCCTTTCTTTTGGCTTGTGAAGAAAAATGACGGCCTCTCTCTTCTTTCTGAAATTAGGGCTTCGTTCTTCTGTAAAATTTGGGGCTTTGTTCGATCTGATTTGTGTTACTCTGCTCGCGCTCGTTCTCTGATGATCGATTTTGGTTTGTGTTGCTTTTGCTCGCTCGTTCTTTGATGATCGAGTTCGTTGTTGATTCGGTATGTAATTTTTTCGTTGCTGGTTTAATGATTGCTTCAATTTTACTCGATGCCGATGATGATCTTTTGGGTGTGGTATTTATATGAATTCGTGACACTTGAATTCCTTCGTATCAATTCGATACTTTCCCAATTTGTTGCTTTCCTGATGCGCACGGCTTTCCTGATATACTTTCAACCTTGATGCTTACGGCTTTAACTTGAGAGCGTTCGATCCTTCTTGTGTCACGCGGCAAAAACTTTCCCTTTTATTTGTTGACTTTTTCAAAGACGTATATTTTCGTTGAATTCTTTGACTTGACTTTAGCATCCTATTTTCGAAAATTCTGACTTCGGCTTTTACTGTGAATTAAGACTTCACTGTTGCACTCGAGTTTGTACCTTACCACTGACTTGTTTGTTACATTACAGCACTCATGTTGGTATAGATGCACACTTTCTTATTACTGCTTCATGGTCGTTGTGTCACTTGTTCATTGTTGTACTTGGTGGTCTTTCATGATGTACAATTCTTCATGTTTGCTTCATGTGGCTGTCTGACTAAAACTTTTTTCTTTTTACTGTTTTGCCTTTGATCTTGTTTGTTGGTTAGTTGTGCACTTGCCTGCATATGTACTTCTGGTTCTTCATGCATGTTCTCTGTTCATATGCTCTTCGTGGCATTTCTTTGTGGTCTGCACTGCTTGTTGTAGCTGGACTTGTTGTGCATACATGTTTTTATGCTTATGACATTCATGTTGATTCCATTGCTGTTGACATGCCTTGTACTTGTAGTCTTGGCCATGTTGGTTTAGTTGTATTGTAGTTGCATTCACTTGGCATTCACTTGAGTCTGTTGCTTTGCTTATTTGTAGCTTGCATCACTGGTGCAAATTATTTGTTGTGACACTTGTTCACTGGTGTACTTGAGCTTCTGGCCTGTATTTTGATGTTGCCATTGTGTTGCATTTGTATCACTGCAAAACTGCATTTTACTGTCTTGCATTTGTATCTCTGGTATTTGCATACATGTGAACTTGTGTATCTTGTCTCCATGTATTCATGTACACTACTGTGTTCTATGCTTGATCACTGAGCACTTGAGTTGTTTGTATGTTTGTATTTGCACTTGCTTTTGGGTTGCTGCACATGTGGTTTTGCATTTGATTGATATGGAGACCTGTAGTCTTCATTTGCAGCCTTGACTTTGGTTGATGTTGTAGTTGCTATGCCTTTGTGCATTGTGTTCATTTGAGTTGTCTGCACCTCTGGTACGCTGCAGCTTGGTCTTTGTTGCATTCATGTCATGTTGCCTTGTGTTGAACCCAGTTTCAAAACTCGGGTTTGACCTTGTGCTCGTGTCGTGATTTTGAATATATTGCACGTGAGTTGAACCCGGCTTTTCATTTGGGTTTGACATGTGCTCACCTGTCCCTGTAGCATTATCAAGTGTATACCGATGTGCACGGCCTTGTGGCATGTACAGTGATGCACTGTGCATGTCACATTGTTCGTGTATGATGAATTCAAATGTAAATGATGACGAACAACCCAGATAACTGAGGCAAATAATATTTTCAAAAATCATATTTCATTTTATATTGCAAAAATATTTCTTTTTCAATTTTACTGCGTTAGTGAATATTTTTGCAGATTGCTCAGATGCTAGATTCAAACTGGAATGCAGTTAAAGACAAAATACGAGTGTGAGTGATATATAGTGAGGTTATTAATGTAAATATGAAATCGTGATGTATTCAAAATTGTATATGTATAGTGAGAGCATGAATTTGTACTATTCAAGATTGTTGTAACAACCCGCAAATCTGTACTTCTTGAGTCAACACTATTCTACAACAATCAACTCAAGTTGTACAGAAATACGAACCATTTGGGTTAAAGAAGAAGGGGTAGGAGAAGAGAAAACAGAAAAAAAACAACATAATCTTACCATCGCAGCGGAGTAAATTATAATAGACAATAAATTATCTTTACCAAAAATCAAATATAGCTGATATATATTACATCATTAGAGTATATCAATCACGGCTCAACATCAACAACATACAAATGGATACACAACAACTCAACACAGCGGAATATATATATAAACAAGTATGAGAGTACGTGTCGTCATCCAGCTCGTCTCCTGAGCACCACAGCATTTCCTGTATCCTATAATACTCGGTCTGACCCGAGCATTACAGTTAAATAACACCCGATTCAGTCTGGAATACCAGCGTGAGAAAATCACACCCAATTGATTATTAAAGTTTCGGAAATCCTTTGAAAACAAAAGCATCTCGTAAGACCATGCCACAAATAAACATGTCGGGTTTTTACCTTACGATAGCTAAAACAATTTTTAAAGAAATCCTCTGATATTATAATAGGGTCTATATACAAATACTTATAAAATAGCCGAAATTGTTACATGATTAAATTCCAGCTACTAGCCACAGAGTGGGTAATACAAACAAAACTCGTATAAGGCTCGTAGGGAGAATGGATTCCAACTAATGACTAGGCACTAGGGTACCACCTGTCACAGTACGGGGCCTAGATCACCGCACCGAGGAGTACGCCCGCTCCCCTGCAACACAAGGCCGGGACTACCCCTAACTGGATAATCCCGAGTGTGATCACCCCGCGGTTGTGTTGAATATGCGCTTATATGATTTTTGTTTGATGATAATAAACATATATACATTCGTTTAAATGTATTTGTCAATATACTATTCTATTTTTCACAGATTAAATAAATATTTGTTAAATAAAATAAATTACACAGAATTTGAATTCAAACAGATATTTTATTCAAACAAATATTTATTATATTTTTGAATAGTACAATTTCAAGCTCTCACTATAACTATACAACTTTGATTACATCACATTTTTCACATTTACATCAGCACCTCACTACATATCACTCACACTCGTATTTTTATCTTCAACTGCATTCCAGTTTGAATCCAGCATCTGAGAAATCTGCAAAAATATAAACTAACGCAGTAAAATTGAAAAAGAAATATTTTTGCAATTCAAAAATAAAAGATAATTTTGAAAATATGATTTGCCTCAGTTATTTGGGTTGTTCGTCATAATTTAAATTTGAATTCATCATACATGACCAACTTGTGACATACACGGTGTATTACTGTATATGCCACAAGGCCGTGCACACCGATATATACACTTGATAATGCTACAGGGACAGGTGAGCACAGGTCAAACCCAAATAAAAAGATGGGTTCAACTCACGTGCAACAACATAAAAGTCACAACTCTCAGCACAAGGTCAAACCCTAGTTTTGAAACTGGATTCAACACAAGGCGGCATGACATGAATGCAACGAAGACCAACAGCAAAATGGACTGCAACAATCATGTATACAGATGGTCAGACCAAACAAAAAGACAGTGGCAACATCAAAATAAAAAATCAGCTGCAACATGAAGAGAATCATATGTGCAAAGGTCAGACCAAACATCAAGACTAACTGAAGAATGCAAATAAACTCGACCAAGTAGACATGTCAACAGAAAACATAGCCAGAGCTATAATTCATAGTGAATGATACACCAGGTATACCAGAAGGATGAACAAGACTCAGCAATCAAATAACAGTAAGAAGTGTACCAAGACCACATGCATGTAAACAATCAAGCAAATGTAGAGAACAAGCTACATGAAGGTAACATGAAGCAATGTACATGCACCAGTGATGAAAGCTACAAGAACACAAGGCATAGCAACTGCATAGGACTGCAATAACCAAATAGATGGAAGCATATACCAGTGATACAAATGCAACACAGTGCAGAGGTCTAAACAGCACAATCAAACTAGGAATGGCCAGAACCAAGGCAAGACCAAGCTGCAGTATACAAGTAACAAGTACAGGTAGCATTCAATTCAAGTACTACAAGCATGGCCGTGCATGCGACAACAACAAAGACCAAGGCTAAAAATGTGCAGCATTAGTGAAGCCAAAACATGATACAGGTGAACAGAAGTAACAAGTGCAGACTGGATGCATCAGTGGACATAAGCACAACACAAATCACCAATGTTCAAGACTAAGAAAATATGCCAACAACTAATACATCAGTACAGGAAGCAAGCATGATCAACACCATGTGTTACTGAACGAAGTCCAGCATAAACAAAATCAACATTTTTTAAAATGCACAAATATGCTATGCAATGAATATCAAGCGATACAACTGCAAGTTTCAAAACCAAAGTGTACAACTACAAGATCAGGGAAGCAACCAGAATGGAGCAGAGACAAGTCAATGCAGACTCGAGCACACAAACAAAAGACTACAAGTTCGCGTCCAGTCATAACAAAGAAAATGTCAAGTCACGTTCATATTAAATTCGACCAGAGAAGATGGCCAGAGACGAAGACTACGAGATGGACGAAATCAATTTCAAAAATCAAGTGCATATCATTATTCTTTGAAATAGTCAAAGTCAGAAATAATCAAGTCATGGTCATCACGAAAATGAATTAAAGCTGTGACCACCAAGCAATGAATATACAGGAATTGAAAAGGTCAGAAAACATCTCAAGCATCGAAACAAAATCAAGTGGCCGAGGTGAATAATATGAAAAATTCAAATAGAGAATATACGACGCAAATCTAGGGTTACAAACCCTATATAATCAAATTCACATCATCGGCAATAGGAATGGAGTTCAATGAAGCATAACAGAACAGCATAAACAAAAATAACATACTGAATCGAAGTTGAACTCCATCAACTCGAAGTAGCCAGAGAGAGAGCAACGAGAAATCGATCGACCAAGGCAATTCTCGAACAAACACAGATTCGATCGAAGCAATAACGGCTCTTCGAATAACCCTAAATTGGATCGCATGAGGAAAAGCCCTAATTTAGCTTCAAAGTGGAACGGCCGGCATCTCCAAATAAACGAAGGAAGAAAATAAAAGAGACGGGCTAGAAGATAAAAGGGGCCGGCATTTTTTAATAAGGGCTTTAAATTTTAAATTAGGGTTATTTTATTTTAAATTGTTTTTAATTTGTAATTTTCCTTTTTAAACCGTTTAATTTCTAGTCGTGTGACTAGGGGACAAGCTACGTGGCGTAGCTTGAGAATTCACAACTCGGTAGTTGAGTTGTGGCAAGGTTTTGAGCGTAGAGTTAGATTAGTCAATAGCGGGTATAGCGAGTTTACGTGTGTAAGCGAGGGACTATCTAATTTCTAGTAGAAACCTTGGGGCCAGCACGTAGGCAGGGTTTTGCCGAAGCTGTGTAAATTCTGTGTTGTTCTGTTTTTTCTGTTATTTATATTCTGCGATATCTGTGCTGCTATTCTGTGATCTGAATTGAATATTTTATAAGCTTCCGCGATTAATTTTTATAATTGTCACTATCACCCTATTCACCCCCCCTCTAGGGTGAAATCGATCCTACATGTGGTATCAGAGCTAGGAACAAAAGCTGTTTTTGTTTTAAAAATTTGACTTTACAAAAACCAATTTTTGTTTCAAAAATCGATTTTTGTTTTAAAAATTCGTGTTTCAAAAAATCGGTTTTTGTTTTAAAAATTTGAATTTTTAAAATGGCTTCTTTTAATAATAATTTTGAGGGTCGTTCCAATATTATTCCTTCTATTTTCGATGGAATAGATTTTTTGAATTGGAAATTGAAAATGGAATTTTATTTAAAATCTGTTAATATTAAATGTTGGGATATTATTGAAAATGGGTGTAATATAACAGATAAGAAAATTATCTTGATTAATGCTATGGCTATGCATTTATTATATTCTCATATTAATCAAGATAATTTTAATTTCATCTCTCATTGTGAAAATGCACAGGAAATCTGGAATACTTTAAATGCAATATATGGTGCAAAAGTCAACAGCAATGAGAAATCCTCCACAACCAACTCAGTTAAAGAAATGTGCTTAACAGGATTTGTAAAAAGCAGTTGTGATGAGGATGATGATGATGGAGCAGCTGAGCTGGCGTTAATAATAAAGCAATTCAAAAGATGGAACAACAAATATGGAAATCCAGTTCTAAATCAACAACTGAAAAGAAGAATAATTAAAGCACTAGACAACTCTGAAGAACACAGGATCATCTGCAACAAACCCGGTGATATCAAGCCCAATTATCCCCGATTTCAACTCGACAAAGAAAAGAATTCAAAAAGGAATTTTGCAGCCACGTGGAATAAAAGCGATAGCAGTGTAAGTGAGAAAGCAGATATATGCCTTCATGGAAATATAACCGATAGCGACAATGACGAGCCAAGCGAGGTATCAAAACTTACTCACTCTGAATTACTTATTTATTTCCACGAAGTAAATGGCTGTTTTGAACGGCTTAGGGATAAATACGCCAAACTTGAATCTCAAAAGGATACTTTGGTAGAGTGTAATAAACAACTTGATCAATTAGTTAAAACCTATCAAAGTAGGATCCCTAAGTGTGATAAGTGTCCAACATTTGATGAAGAAATTAAAAAATCAGAAATTAAAATGAAATCGCTTGAAAATGAAATTCTGATTTTAAAAGAGAATGAAAATACTAGAAGAGAGAATTCTATTAAAAAGTGCACACAATTATTAAACGAAAATGAGTCTCTCAAAACACAAGTCCAACAATTGTCTACTAGTTTAGATAAATTTTCCAAAAGTGAAAAATTATTGAATATGCTATTAGGAAAGCAAACTGTTAATACGGTTAGACAAGGACTTGGATATAATAATTCGAAAATTGTTGAAAGCAATATTAATCAAGTTAATTCTATGTGCACAATTTGTACAAAATTTGGACACGATCACAATAATTGTTGGTATAGACCCAAACATGTGAAAACTATACCGATTTGGGTTCCAAATGGCACAAATATAAAATCTCTCAAAGTTAAACAAATTTGGGTGCCGAAGGGAACAATTATAAATAGTTTTGGGTCTACACAATTATTTTTCAAAATTTTCTGCCACTAACAACCATGGACCTATAAAAACAAATAGGTCACATAAATCTTTTCCCGTGTAGGTGTGGTGGCAAGCTAAGGAACAACAATAGTGTTCTCTGGATTTTTGGCTGTTCCAGAAACACAACGGGCGACAAAGCAAAGTTCCTTAGCCTAGTATAAAGGTGACAGAATCACAACGGACAACAACGAAAAATATCGTAAAGGTAAAACAGGTAATGATATGTTTTAAACGATATATTAAATGTGATAATCTGCACCGTATTCTGAATTAAAATCGGCCAATATTGAGATGATGAAAAGATGATGATTCTGACTTATTCAAAATAGTTGGCCAATTATATTCTTATGCCAAAAACACTATAAAAATCTCTAGATTCTTTGAATTACTTCATATATATCATTTTGGATTAAAAATAGTGTTTTGTTGGATAATAATACATTTGGTTATAATTCGGTTAACTCTATATTCACGGTTTTCTGATTATTTACACGGCTTCAATTCAAATTCAAAAGAATGTCATTTAAATTGCTGTAAAATTGAGTTTGAAATTTTTTGGTGCACACTTCATGGTTTGGTCAATCGAATTCAATTAATGATAATTTTGAGTGAAAAAGAAATTCAGATGCAGATTACACTGGTAATCTAGTTGATAGGAAAATTACTAGTGGAACGTGATTTTTTTTAGACATTTAGTAACTGCATCGTTTTTCAAAGAAAATATCTGCATATTCTTCATTTCAAATAATTTTCAAATAGCAGAAAATTTTCTTTTAAATCCCCCTCGAGAAAATCATTTTTGACCATATTTTCAGATTAGTCATTTTGAAAAATTAATTTCATAATTATTTTTGAATTTGATTTTAAATGACTATTTTGACTAATCTGACTCCCTAATGTTTATCGAAAAGAAAAATAGTGATTGAAAAAGTGATGAGTGTTAATATTGATCAAATATTATGACTCGAGACGGTATAATTAATAAATTTCTTTAGAAATTTAAACAAGAGTTATAAAACTGTTTGTTGGTAAAAATTCCATGACCATCTCTATATCTATCATATTTCTAACGACCATCACTCATCAAAATTCTATATAGTTAGTCGATATGTGGTACTTTAAACAGGAATCATTCGTTTTTCATTTTCCACATTTTTTTAAAAAAAAAAGGGTAATAATAATAATAATAATAAATACCAAAGTATTCACTCTCATTTAAAAGTCCTCACGGTTATGCATGGGTGAATTACTTGGAATTTGTTATGTGCTTCCATGCTCATTTAAAAGTCCTCGCGGTTATGCATGTATGGAACGCATATCAAAAGTTGATTTGTAAAATAAACAAGTTGATTCTAATCCCATTTAAAAGTCCTCACGGTTATGCGTGGTTAGAAGATACTTGAATTCATTTTTTTTTTAAAATAAAATTGGAATACTACTAATCTCGTTTAAAAGTCCTAACGGTTATGCATGGTTAGTAGATATTCAAATTCCTGATATAAATATACCACAAATAGACATAACTATATGGTCTTATATGATGACATCATTTCCATCATCCTAAAAGTGGAATATGCGCCTAACAAAATATTTATGATTTTTGTTTGATTTTTTATTGAAATTTAATATTTATATTAAATTGAGTTTTAATGTTGAATTAATATCGATCACTTTATCTCTATTTTCTCTAACACTATTATTCTTTTGCTGATAACAAAAGGGGGAGAGAAAAGTTAAAATTTTGTCAAATAAAATCAAGCAAAGGTCAAATAATTTTCTATTTGCATCTAGGCTCATTTGCATATTTTTATTTGTATGCATATATGTAGGGGGAGTATTGTGTAGAGAGGAGCATTCAAATAGGGGGAGCAAATTGAACAATCAAATACATTTAATACATTCAAAATCTTAAATATATGTTTGTTATCATCAAAAGGGGGAGATGTTGAATATGCGCTTATATGATTTTTGTTTGATGATAATAAACATATATACATTCGTTTAAATGTATTTGTTAATATACTATTCTATTTTTCATAGATTAAATAAATATTTGTTAAATAAAATAAATTACACAGAATTTGAATTCAAACAGATATTTTATTCAAACAAATATTTATTATATTTTTAAATAGTACAATTTCAAGCTCTCACTATAACTATACAACTTTAATTACATCACATTTTTCACATTTACATCAGCACCTCACTACATATCACTCACACTCGTATTTTTATCTTCAACTGCATTCCAGTTTGAATCCAGCATCTGAGAAATCTGCAAAAATATAAACTAACGCAGTAAAATTGAAAAAGAAATATTTTTGCAATTCAAAAATAAAAGATAATTTTGAAAATATGATTTGCCTCAGTTATTTGGGTTGTTCGTCATAATTTAAATTTGAATTCATCATACATGACCAACTTGTGACATACACGGTGTATTACTGTATATGCCACAAGGCCGTGCACACCGATATATACACTTGATAATGCTACAGGGACAGGTGAGCACAGGTCAAACCCAAATAAAAAGACGGGTTCAACTCACGTGCAATAACATAAAAGTCACAACTCTCAGCACAAGGTCAAACCCTAGTTTTGAAACTGGATTCAACACAAGGCGACATGACATGAATGCAACGAAGACCAACAGCAAAATGGACTGCAACAATCATGTATACAGATGGTCAGACCAAACAAAAAGACAGTGGCAACATCAAAATAAAAAATCAGCTGCAACATGAAGAGAATCATATGTGCAAAGGTCAGACCAAACATCAAGACTAACTGAAGAATGCAAATAAACTCGACCAAGTGGACATGTCAACAGAAAACATAGCCAGAGCTATAATTCATAGTGAATGATACACCAGGTATACCAGAAGGATGAACAAGACTCAGCAATCAAATAACAGTAAGAAGTGTACCAAGACCACATGCATGTAAACAATCAAGCAAATGTAGAGAACAAGCTACATGAAGGTAACATGAAGCAATGTACATGCACCAGTGATGAAAGCTACAAGAACACAAGGCATAGCAACTGCATAGGACTGCAACAACCAAATAGATGGAAGCATATACCAGTGATACAAATGCAACACAGTGCAGAGGTCTAAACAGCACAATCAAACTAGGAATGGCCAGAACCAAGGCAAGACCAAGCTGCAGTATACAAGTAACAAGTACAGGTAGCATTCAATTCAAGTACTACAAGCATGGCCGTGCATGCGACAACAACAAAGACAAAGGCTAAAAATGTGCAGCATCAGTGAAGCCAAAACATGATACAGGTGAACAGAAGTAACAAGTGCAGATTGGATGCATCAGTGGACATAAGCACAACACAAATCACCAATGTTCAAGACTAAGCAAATATGCCAACAACTAATACATCAGTACAGGAAGCAAGCATGATCAACACCATGTGTTACTGAACGAAGTCCAGCATAAACAAGATCAACATTTTTTAAAATGCACAAATATGCTATGCAATGAATATCAAGCGATACAACTGCAAGTATCAAAACCAAAGTGTACAACTACAAGATCAGGGAAGCAACCAGAATGGAGCAGAGACAAGTCAATGCAGACTCGAGCACACAAACAAAAGACTACAAGTTCGCGTCCAGTCACAACAAAGAAAATGTCAAGTCACGTTCATGTTAAATTCGGCCAGAGAAGATGGCCAGAGACGAAGACTACGAGATGGACGAAATCAATTTCAAAAATCAAGTGCATATCATTATTCTTTGAAATAGTCAAAGTTAGAAACAATCAAGTCGTGGTCATCACGAAAATGAATTAAAGCCGTGACCACCAAGCAATGAATGTACAGGAATTGAAAAGGTCAGAAAACATCTCAAGCATCGAACAAAATCAAGTGGCCGAGGTGAATAATATGACAATTCAAATAGAGAATATACAACGCAAATCTAGGGTTACAAACCCTATATAATCAAATTCACATCATCGGCAATAGGTATGGAGTTCAATGAAGCATAACAGAACAGCATAAACAAAAATAACATACCGAATCGAAGTTGAACTCCATCAACTCGAAGTAGCCAGAGAGAGAGCAACGAGAAATAGATCGACCAAGGCAATTCTCGAACAAACACAGATTCGATCGAAGCAATAACGGCTCTTCGAATAACCCTAAATTGGATCGCATGTGGAAAAGCCCTAATTTAGCTTCAAAGTGGAACGGCCGGCATCTCCAAATAAACGAAGGAAGAAAATAAAAGAGACGGGCTAGAAGATAAAAGGGGCCGGCATTTTTTAATAAGGGCTTTAAATTTTAAATTAGGGTTATTTTATTTTAAATTGTTTTTAATTTGTAATTTTCCTTTTTAAACCGTTTAATTTCTAGTCGTGTGACTAGGGGACAAGCTACGTGGCGTAGCTTGAGAATTCGCAACTCGGTAGTTGAGTTGTGGCAAGGTTTTGAGCGTAGAGTTAGATTAGTCAATAGCGGGTATAGCGAGTTTACGTGTGTAAGCGAGGGACTATCTAATTTCTAGTAGAAACCTTGGGGGCAGCACGTAGGCAGGGTTTTGCCGAAGCTGGGTAAATTTTGTGTTGTTCTGTTTTTTCTGTTATTTATATTCTGCGATATCTGTGCTGCTATTTTGTGATCTGAATTGAATATTTTATAAGCTTCCACGATTAATTTTTATAATTGTCACTATCACCCTATTCACCCCCCTCTAGGGTGAAATCGATCCTACAGGTTGGGATCAACAGCCGCCCACTAAGCCGAAATGAAAAGGGACATCTAGACTGGAATGACCTCACGCTGCTTAGGGGCTACCCACCTAGCCTTGCTGCATAACCCATGATTTTCAGTCATTCTCATTTGATGAGGCTTGACGCTAAGCGTTACCATTTTAGAATATATTCCTTAGAATGCCCATCGTCCACCTGACGATGTTTCGCAAGCATTCATCCATACACGTCCGTTCCGGGTTCGAACGGAACCGAAGGCGCTATTCCTACTACATCCATTTTGGAAATATCCTCAGGATTAGTAGCGAATAGCCCTTGCACTTCACCGCTCCATCTTCGAATCCAAAATCGTTTTCACGAAACGTACAAACCGGATCGAAGTGGTTTTCGAGAAATAAATCTCGATCCCGGTCTCTTCGAAACGATCAGCGCATTTGTCCAATATTGATAGTCGGTTATTTAACTATCAATTAATATTCACAACATCCATAACATAATAAATAATTTTCCAAATTATTTATTAACTTCAAAAATATCTTCACAAGATATATTTTCTCTTTTCAAACTCCATGAAAACAGTTTTCAAAACTATCTGCCCTCTCAGAATAAATTCCGAGTATTTCATTTCCACTGGAATCACCACGCACAAACTTTAGATTTTTAAAATGATTTAAAAACACTTTATTGTAAAATATATTTAACATGTAATTTTTAGAAAAATTTACTTTAATACTTAATCTATAATAATACTTTAGAGATAACTAAAATAAGGCTACCTTATAACCATACATTAGATTTCTTTTTTAATTAAAATATCAAATCATTCTTTATATAATTATTATGAAAATAGATCAAAAACAAAATGCTTGTTTTGGAATTTATTTTAAAACATTTAAGTTAGAACCACTTCAATAATTGGTAAGATTTTTGTACTATATAAACACTTGAAAATAAAGTTACTTAATAAAATATAAAATTAGATTTCTACTTTTAAAAACATAATATTAAGTCATTCTTTAAATAATTAATAATATAATAAATTAAGAGAAAATACTTACTTTAGACTTTAAATATTTAGAATAATAAATTTTCTAAAACTTTCTTTTTAAAACAACTTAAAAACTTTTGATTATATATAAAAATTTACTTTGAAAACGTACTTGGTTATCCAGGAAGAATTTCCAACCTCAATTACTTAAATCAATTTTCCAAATTGATTCCCACTTTATTCCATTTGAAATAAATTTCTTTACTTATCATTTTATCTCAAAGTTCATTAATTATGGACGTTATTTTTATTTATTTATTTATTTTTCTTTGATTTTATATCATTTAACTGAAATATACCAATTTCAGCTTCTTTCCAATTCTTCTGTGTTCTTTCCAATAAATTGAATCTTAAATTTTAAATAAATGTTTTATTCTTTTTAAAATAATAACACTGAAATTTACTATTCATTAATCTTCGGATTATTCAGATTTCCCTTACTAAACTTAAGCTTTATTTATTAGAATTTTAAAGACACTTTATTTCTTTTCCAATTCATTCTTAAATTTATTCAAGTTTCCATAATTGTTTTACTTACAATTTCACTTCTTTTATTTTCATTCCCAAACTCAAATTATATATATACGGTAATTCATTGTTGCCCGATTATAACAATCAATCCATAGCATTCAATATTTCCACATAATTTATTACAGGATATCAAATATTCAGAACAGAGAATATTAAATAATTAAATAAAGTTGAGGGGTCCAGTTGGATCCCTCCAACCTGTTTTCCCTGCATCCACAAACGTTAGCATCACATAATACGCCAATCACAAATTATACTATACTATATCACATCAATCAATTCAAGCATTCAAACAATTAATTAAATTTGATCATTAAAATCTGAATTTCACTGAGTGAGATTAACTCACCTTTACATTTTATTTGCAATCTATTCCAAACGGCTCGGTTCTTCATGATTTTGACCTTGAATAAACAATTTATATGTTTTATTAGTACTTGAATTAACCCACAATTTCTTCCTTTCATTTAACTAATAATTTGTTTTAAGTTAACTCCCTTTAAAATAAAATATTTTCTAATTACTAAAATAATTTACATAAGTTAACTAAACAAATTAATTACTAAAATAATTGGTAAATTATATTATTATTATTGTCATTCCTTCTTCCTGTAAGCCTCCCTTTACTGTTACTTCTAATAATCTAAATAAACGATAAGTCAAATTAAACTTTTACTTAACATAATTTTAAAACATCAAATTAAGGTTGAACAGCCCATAACTTACTGTAATATATTCTTCTGTTTTCTGCATATATTTTTTTTCCCTCTAACATCCAAATAAAAATATAAATCTCTTTCTTACCTATATACATGTACATAATTACTATTTGAATATTTTCTAGTATCTCTACATTTATATCTTTTAACAGATATACTCGAAATTAATCTGAAATGGGAATTTAAATTAAACAGAGATTACCTATTTATTCGAACGACACGATACCCTTCACAAGATCGAACTCGCGAACAACCTTCTGCCACTTCTTCGATCAACACGGCCTGCCCTAAGTCGCCATCGCCACACGAATCCCACTGCCGTGCCACCACATCGCGACAGCTACCGCCCCCTTTAACTTCGCCTGCAACAAACCACAATCCCAACCCTCGCAAATTCAAGCCCTAACTCGGGCTTCCCCTCGAAGTTGCACCGCCTCAAGCTCGCTTCGCTGCTCCACTACAGCGTGAGTCGACTGCTCACGCCTTCTTCCTCGATCGCGTACGTGCGACTCCTCCCTTAGAACACCTCGCGCTCGATTGATTTGAACGGAACAGCTCCGGGTAGCTTGAATGGGGGAAACGAAGCTCTCCTCTTTTTTTTAGTTTCGATTCGAACGAAAACTTTCTTCGACCATTTATTTTCTGAACTTAGATTTTTTTTTTTTTAAATGCGAATTTGATATGGAAGAGCTCGGCCATTTTCAACTGAGGATTTCAATTTGGGAAGGGTGAGGTAAAGAAGACGAAGGGAAAATGAGGCTTCGGTTGTAAGATAAAGGGTGGGTGACGTGATCTTATATTTGTTAAACACTAATTGCTTTATAATCAATTAGTAATTCTTAATTAAATTTGTTGAATTAATTTCTCACAAATCATATGTCATCAAGTAGTTAATTACAAATATTTTTTTTACTTAATCAATAGTTCACCCAGACGCTAATTACAATTATAATGTAATTATTCCTTGCGTGTTAAAGTTGACTTGCGTGTTAAAAGGGTTAAGGTGAAATGAGATGATGTTTTTGGATGCAGATGAGAGTATGTAGGTCAATCAACCAATATATATATATATATATATATATATATTTAAATTTAAATTTAAATCATTACGATTTCACCACTTAAAATCTCGATCGTATGGAGAAGGTAGCCTTTTTGACGCACTAAATATTGAAATTTCAATATAAATTCCAGCGCGTTTATATGTCGTACACTCACACACTAGCTCCGATCAATACGAAATTTGAATTCTGGTAATAATTCAATATTACGGATCCAATGGTACTGGTTTCGTCAAATTCCGAGACTGCGCCTCGGAAGGCTATTCTTAAATTCAATTTAAACGATATATTTTTAAAACTGAACAAAACACTTTGACATTCCATTGTAAAAATTCTATCACCTTCAGTATTGTTAACACGAATTTTACAAGTCTTCAAATTATTTATAATAGGCTTTAAAACTCCAAATTCAACAATTTACCCAACTTCGCATATTTTGATTTAATAATTAAATCACCCAATACATATTGATATTTGAAATTCAAGTTAAAAATTAACTTTTGAATATTTAAAATTAATTAAATATTCTCATTTCAAATGCTCAAAAATTCTGGGTCATCACATTCCTCCCCCCCTAAAAGAATTTCGTCCCCGAAATTACTAGTTAGGAAGAATGGTCCAATACCCGTTACTTTCTCCAAAACCAACAATTTAACATTCTACCAATTATCCTTTGATAAAATACCATTATCATTCTTATTAACTTCTCTACTCGCCCATAGTTTTCAAACTATACTATTTGATTAACCATTCAAGTTTAAATTTAAAACCAAATCTTGAATTATCAAAGTTTTCTCAAAAATTTTCTATCTCCCTAAATTCCCGAAAATTTTTGCCAGCGTCTCCTTTGCGCGGCTAGCTCGGTACAACTACAAAATGGCTCTACGGCCTCCCAAATCCAAAAAGAAAACAAAAAGCCAAGTGGCTCAATCCGAAATCCCAATCAATTTTCATACCAAATTTAAATACATACCTTTTTGTCGAGCATTTCAAATTTATCTTCCTGAAATCAAAAACCAATTCTCTTTTCCCTTTTATAATACCTGCATATCCTGCTTAGTACTAATATCCAATAACAACATTCCAAAAACATTTTATCGACTTCCTTACCAAATGTCACTATTCATCCAAATATCAACTTTCTTACAAACTGTCGGTATTTACTTATTCAAATATCAACTTAGAATATATTTGTAATATAAATTTCCAATCAAGAATTCACCATTCCTTTCTTAAGTTAGTATAAGTATTTTATGAGTTTCTTATATTTATTTTCACTCCGACTTTAGTTTATATCTATTTCTATTCAAATCGATTCTTTCATTTCCATATGAATTCAATTTATCTTTAACTCTGAATATATAAATTTTATTTGTCATTTATTACTAATTCATATCATTATTTTAATTAGTTTCATTTACTAACTTATTTCAATTTCCAGTTTGAAATCGTTTTGTCGTTAACAAAATTTTCCACAAATCTTCAAAAAAATTCTAACTCCCAAAATTTTCAAAAAAATTTGGCAGAGTCCCCTTTGTACGGAGAAGCTTTTACAATTTGACAAAAGAGATAAATATATATACATCGACCCACCCGGTCGGAAAAACCAAAAACAGTTCATATTTCCTATTTTTATTGCGTAGGCGTACCTTATTTAGCATTTTAAGCAAACAGCTTATTAATTTAGCAGTTAGCGTGCCCAAAATCCAGCCACACGGCTTCCCGGTACTTGTACTTACTCAATTTAAACATGTAAGTGCCAAATATATGCAGTTTTATCAATATTTCACTTAGTTGCAATAGTTAAACATATGGATTCTAAAAGAAATTCCCATTAAACACTTTTATAAGCAATTTAAATATTCCAACATTAATTTTAATTGTTTACAGCCAATCACATACGGTTTCACTTAATCCGAATGGTTAACAACACACAAACTTACATTTACTTTATGTTTACGCAAACTAAACTTATATTTAATTCAATTGCTCTCAAAATCAATTTATTTTACTCTTATCAATACATAGAATTTTAATTACTTCCATTTTCATCCAATGACAATCTATTCCATTTTCAATTTATTCACAATCCATATATTCTCATTTACATTGCATTTTAAATTTTGAATACATTCACTTGCATTTCATTTTATTAACCAAACCAGTCTATTCAAAACCATTAACAAGGGTGGTTCATCTTCATTACCAATTTAAATTTCTTTTTTATTTGAATTCATTCACGACCATTGATTTAACTCGACACATTCCATTTCAATTTTATTCACAATCCATTCATTAACATCCCATTCTAAATTTGTTTATTCCAAACGATTATATTTAGCTCGAAGACAATCCAAGCTATTGCATTCCATAACCATTTATTTATTCAACATAATTAGTTTATCCACACGATCCATTAGGAATTTTCATTTCGTTAAATATTATTAATAACCTACCAATTTTATTTCGATTTAAATTTATTTTTCTTGATTTAAATACAACCCAATATCATTAAGCTTAGTTTAAGTTGAATTAAATTCAACTCTCTTCCATATATTCAGCTTAAGTCAATTTACTTAAATTTATTCCAAATGTTATACACAAGCTCATTTTCATTTTACAAGTAAATTTTTCTCTTTTATTACTCAACTTAACTCGATTGATTCCAAGGCCATATCCAATTTATTCCCACATATCTGGATTTTATTCTCAGTACAAACCATTATTATTTTAATCCAATTTCAATTTTATTCGATACCTTTCCAATTATATTTAATTTGTTAACACTTCACGTTAAATTTTAATTTTAAAACTCAAGTTCTGAATTCACTATCCATTTTCAAATTACCACCTAATTTTATGAACTCACGGTTCAATTACATTTTCTCACCAACCATTTTAAGTCGAATTCAATTTATAACTTGAATTTTATTTCCAAACTTCATCATAAACTCACAATTCAATTTCATTAACTAATTTATTATCTAATTAGTCTTTTTCTCCATCTTATAGTCCAGAACTTGATTTTAACCCCAAAATCTCTTCATTTAATTTTTCTTAGGTTCAAATTTATTTTATAATCCAAGTTTTGATTTTTATTTTATTTTCAATTCATCAAAAATATTTATTTTGGGTTTCTATCCCACCTTTTTTTTCAAATTTTATAAGTCACAACTTATTATTTTCACACATTTCCATTCATCGTAGGCTTGAATATATCCTTCTTTTATTTTAACTCAAGCCTTATGCTTATTTATAACCCAAGAATATTTTATTCCGTGGATTTCTAATTCTGATTCTTATATAAGTTATTCTTATTTATTTATTTCAATTCCAATTCTTATCCAACTTATTTTCCATTTTTTCAGGTAAGAATTTAATTTCATTCATTAATTAATTGAATTCTCATTCCAATTCAGTTTTACTTTAACTCAGATTTATTCAACTCAATCCAATTTCAACTAAATTTGAATACAACTAGATATTTTTTTCAGCCTATCCAATTAATTTCAATCTAGTCAAATTTTTATTTCCCATCCAAGTTAATTCCATTTTTAACTTTTCCTTTAAATTCCAACATTCAAAGCTTATATTCACTTCCTGACTTAAAAATCATCTCAATTTATAAGCTTACAACCAATCTTATCAGGATTTTTAAACACCCGGCTTTGGTTTCAAATTTATTTTGAAATCTTTAACTTCTCAAATCACATTTCTCAAAAGTCAAACCAATCATGGTTTTATTCCTAACAAATTTCCCTTGAGATTGCCAAAGACAACCAACTTTTCTGAACAAATCAATTCTTGGCAGCAATCCGTCACTTAGAAATTCGAAAATGAATACTGATGATGCGGCCGTCATCATCAGAATTATTTTCCAATAATCCAAGTGATTTCAATGCTATATCAATTTCAAAATCCATTTAAAACAAATTTCCACCCAGAAATACCTCCAAAACAATAAAGTTATCATTTATCTTCAAAACACTTCGATAAGCATTCCCAAAATCTCTGAAATTTTGAATTTCTAAATCCTTCTTAAATAAATTTTAACTATAATTCATTTGTACAATTAATGCTCATACAAATTTCCATTTGATTGTATTTCAGTTTATAAATTACATTTATAATTCATATTTATAAATTTCATTTTATAATGAATTTATTCCCCTAAATTTTAGTTATATTTCAATTTCTATTTAAATTTTTACTTAACAATGATAATACTTTGATATTATCATTTCTAACATCCAAGCAACCATATATTAGCTAAATAGTTTTCAAAAACTATTCTTTATATCAAAATATGTTTTTGGGTAGAATTATTTCATTTACCCATATTTAAAACAATACCGTGTCGATTGTTTTATTCAAGTGTTTAGAAACCCCTTCAATACAGTTGCGCACACTGTGTCGACGAATGCCACTCAATAAATCAATCAACACAATATTAAAACAATTTATATTCACTAAAAAATACGCGCTCATATCTATTAATACGCTCAAACTCATTTTAGAGTACTTCGGACTCTAATTGAAATGAGTAGTTCCCACCAGAGCCAAGGTTATCATCAACCTATGCTCTGATACCAACTATAAAAATCCGCAAATCTGTACTCCTTGAGTCAACACTATTCTACAACAATCAACTCAAGTTGTACAGAAATACGAACCATTTGGGTTAAAGAAGAAGGGGTAGGAGAAGAGAAAACAGAAAACAACAACAGAATCTTACCAACGCAGCGGAGTAAAATATAATAGATAATAAATTATCTTTACTCAAAATCAAATATAGCTGATATATATTACATCATTAGAGTACATCAATCACGGCTCAACATCAACAACATACAAATGGATACACAACAACTCAACACAGCGGAATATCTATATAAACAAGTACGAGAGTACGTGTCGTCATCCAGCTCGTCTCCTGAGCACCACAGCATTTCCTGTATCCTATAATACTCGGTCTGACCCGAGCATTACAGTTAAATAACACCCGAGTCAGTCTGGAATACCAGCGTGAGAAAATCACACCCAACTGATTATTAAAGTTTCGGAAATCCTTTGAAAACAAAAGCATCTCGTAAGACCACGCCACAAATAAACATGTCGGGTTTTTACCTTACGATAGCTAAAACAATTTTTATAGAAATCCTCTGATATTATAATAGGGTCAATATACAAATACTTATAAAATAGCCGAAATTGTTACATGATTAAATTCCAGCTACTAGCCACAGAGTGGGTAATACAAACAAAACTCGTACAAGGCTCGTAGGGAGAATGGATTTCCAACTAATGACTAGGCACTGGGGTACCACCTGTCACAGTACGGGGCCTAGATCACCGTACCGAGGAGTACTCCCGCTCCCCTGCAACACAAGGCCGGGACTACCCCTTACTGGATAATCCCGAGTGTGATCACCCCGCGGTTGGGATCAGCAACCGCCCACTAAGCCAAAATAAAAAGGGACATCTAGACTGAAATGACCTCACCCTACTTGGGTGCTACCCACCTAGCCTTGCTGCATAACCCCTGATTTTCAGTCATTCCTGTAACAGCCCAAATTTTTAACAAGTATTTTTCACTTGTATTTTTAAAACTTTGGGGTTTATTATATAAAAATCTAAATTTTAAAGTGATTAAAAAAAACAATTGACCAAATTTTTAATTAAATAATAAGATCTCTGAAATTTTGACGTGGTTAAGAATTAACCTTAATTGGAAATTTGGGTTTTTGTCGAAGATGGTAAATAACTTAATTTCTAGCAAAATCAAGTTTTAATTAAGAAATAAGATTTGAAAAAAAAATTAGTGTATAAATAAACTATTTAATTACGTGTTTAAAATGCGTGTTATTGATGGAATATTTTTAACGTATATTTACTACATAAGAGAACGCATAAATTTAAAAAAGTGTCACTTTTATTATGAAACTGGGCGCGTGTTTTGCATCAGTTCTAAATTTATTACCTTGGATATAAATAATCAAATAAACCAGTATACATGCATTTTAAGTGGGAAAGGAATAAATTTTCTTTCCGTTGACTCCACTTATTTAATAAATAAAACCCATTGATTTTTCAATAACGTTCAAATCAAATATTCTTTTTCGTTTCTTTACTCTAAGAATCAACACTTTTCTTTGTTCAATTTTATAAACGTTCGCCAATTTTCTATTTTTCTGGACTATTAAAACAACACAATAATTTTTACCTTAGCTATAAAATGGATTATCTACCTTTTAAAGTTAAGTAATATTTTGAATAATACATTTCTTTGTCAATGGTAAATAGATCAGAAGAAGAAAAAAATGTAAACAAATTTTATTCCATTTAAGTAGTAAATTTTAAATTTTTATAGTGTATAAATGAACTGGGTAATTACGCGTTTAAAAGGGCGCGTAAATTTAGGGAATAAATAACGTATATATATTTAAGAAAACGTATAGAATTTTAATCCGTTATTTCGGTATATTTTGGGCATAAAACATTATGGCTATGGTACACATTCTTAAAAATATGACCTTAGTGTAAATGAGTAAATTTATCAGTGGCATGTGTTTTTAGAGGGAATGAATATTCTAGCGTTCAAATCAAGTATGTTGCCTCTAAATTCAACGCATTGCTTTAAAATTTTGATTTTCATAGATTTTTTCCATTCAACAAAATTTATTTCGTGCATTTTTCAAAACACAATTTTCTCCTAAATCTCAGTAATGCGCAGTATCCATTCTCCTATCTGCTTGCCTATTTCATATGCGTTTTTCTCTTTACGCATATTTCTTACGTTTATTTTTCTCTTTCCAGTAAAATTACTTCCCAATTTATATATATGTTAATTTGATCAAATCATTTCCAAAGTGCTAAATAATAAATGAAAGTTTCACTTTGTTTAAGGATAACTCTAATTGGAAGTTTAATATAAAAAAATTTGGATTATATACTTGCTTTAAAAATTTGTAATATTTGGTCCATTTGGATAATAAATCGCCTTTTAATGGTAATAAGAATCAAAGAGAGAGATGTAACCAAAGTTTTATCTTTTTAATTTAGTAATAAATGTTAAGAATTTATAGCATATTAATAAACTGATAATTTCGCATTTAAGAGGGTACGATATTTAATGGTATAAATAACGTATATAGGAAAACGTATTAATAATAAAAATCAACGCATTCAATTTGCTTTAAATTTGGTATAAATCTTTGTCTAGTAAAACTTTTCCGTTTCTTTATAAATCAATGCTGATTATAAAAATTTCTAATCCACGTACAACTTTGTTTGGTTAATAGGTATATAATCTATGATTTCCTTTTACCATTCTCAGCAATAAATTCTTGTTGTTTCTCCACCCCAGTCACATTTACTTCTTATTTAAAGCAAGAGCAAATATTTCCTAGATATTTTGTTTTTCCTCTTCCTAAATTCGTGCACGTAAGAATGCATTTACAAAATAAAACGCTTGCCACTGGAAACGTTTGCAATCAATGAAAGAAATTTATTTCCTCGCCTGCAGAACGAGATTTCTGAAAAATCAAAGGAAAATCATGCAACTTCCTTCTTTTACATGTTCAAATCAAAATTTTATCTTTACCAAAAATTTATCAACGCATTCAATATCTGTTTAAATTTGTCATAAAAATCTTTGCCAAATAAAAACTTTACCGTTTCTTCTCTTTAATCAACGTAATTATTTTCAAAAAAAAAAATTAAGGAGAAAAGAAACGTGTACAAATGTGCCTAATATTCCTGTCTGTTTCTTTGTGTAAATCCAAGCCACCGTGCAAGTTAATCTAAATTTATTTCCTTCCTATATTGTTCACCTTAAATCACGCACCCCCCTGCCTATATATATAAGCCCATACAATTATTCATACGCATAGCATCAGCTCTTCAACCTTCTTTTTCTTGCTTGCAAGCTCCTTCAGGTAATGGAAGTTTACTCTCTTTCTTCGTCCTTTTATTTATTTATTTTTTTCTTTTCTCTCGTATGTTCATCTGATCAATCTAAATACTCGGCTGCTCCACCACATGTCCTTGCCACATCTCTTTTTCCCCCTCGGATCTATTTTGCCACGTATGTCAGATTGTTGTAGGAAGTCAATCTTAGTATCCTTCTTTGCATTCTATAGAAAAATGCATGCGTCCTTGTAGTTGTGGCCATGGGACCTTCATGCGTGAGTCATGATAGCAAAGCAAGTGTGAAATAGAAAAAAAAACCTGCAAATGTTTCGTAATATATTTGTTATGTGCGAAGCAATCACACGGTTTTGTAATTATCATTAGAGCATCCATTCAAGCTTATGTAGGCTAGGACCGTGACACTTAAATTCAGCTTAGACCAATCATATTTGTCTCCAGAGTAGTAAAATATAACTCAGTTTGCTTTAGATATTATATTGGACAATAGGTGAAGGTTGTTTTGTTTGAGTGATTAGATTCATTTCAGTGAAGAGAGGATCAACTGATATTTGAGTGTGTCTAGGTATATATTACAAATGCGTGGGTGGGTCTGTAGGTGAAAAAGAGAAAGTGGAAGTATGCATGCATGGGCCAGGACGTAAGTGGGTAGGTGTACATGCTTTCGGGTTAAGATAGTAGCGGTCGTGCAACACCAAAAAAAAAAGAAAAGGGAAAGGAAAAAAAAACAAATAAAAGTTAGTACGTGAGATTGAAAAGGGAAAGGAAGAATGAGTGCTTGAGAAATTTGAATGAACGCCACCTATTAGTTAAAATCAAGTCGGGTGTGGGGAGTAGTCGAGCAAAGTTGGTCCATTTATCTTTTTATAATCCCGTCTCAATTTTGTTTATTTAAATTTTTCTTTGACCGTAAATTTAAGTCGCGCGTTTGGTTTTATTTGGATCTTGTTCTAGATTTGAATCAAGACGTTGCATCCGCGGAAATCTAATCGTGCCGTTTGTACGTTTCTTTATCAATTGATACAATCGTTTGAATCAAATTTTCTACAGCTCTAAGGTGAGTATTTCTCACCAGACAAACATACCTATATATCCGTGATTTATCACAGGTGTATTTGTAAATTATTTATTAAATTTTATCTGCCTGTGATATAACGTGTGATGTTAAACCCCATTTTAAATTGACATCTCATCAGTTGTTTATCTATTGTAATATTATTGCAGTTATATTATGTAATGCTTATTTACTAATAAAATCATCACTGTAAGTTCCCTGTAAATTTGAGATCGTTATAGGCTGAAATGATAGGCCTGAACGATAATCATTTGTTCATTTATTTAATTGTTTAATTATTTATTTGTTAACTTGGGATTGCGGGTTTGAAATGATAGAACCCGGATTTTGTAAATTGCGGATTGAAATGATATAAATCCGTATCACTTGACCTAGGCTAGAAAACTATATACAGACCCGTGGTTTATATAATATTTTTCTGAAATATTTTAAAATAATGGAAAGTTTATAATATTCTGGGATAAATGTATTTAAAGAATTTTTATAAATTTATAAAGATTTTTAAATAAGTCAAAATGTTAAATAAATAAATGTTTAAGTAAAATTTTGGAATATAACTTATTTTAGAAATTCTGAATTGTTGTTATAAGTGAGATTTTATTTAAGTAAATTAATAAGTTATAACTTGGAATGTAAAACTAAAATTTAAGATTAATAATCTATTACAACATTTAAATGATGTCTTTATAAATGAATTGTTTTAACCTATAGACTTTAGGTAGCATTTCATAAGTGATACGGAAACTGAATTTTGATTGTTTTAAATAAAAGTTATGGAAATAATCTTTGGGAAAAGGTTGAAATTTTGAAATTTAATATGTAATTTATAAAAATAAGGAATTGACTTTAAATAGTTTTAATGGAAGGATTTAACTTTTAAATGTGAGTTGAAAGGCAATAAATTCCTAAATAAATTAAATAGATTTAAATGGTATTTTTATAGAATGACTGATGTTTAAATAAATGATGTTCAAAAGGATATTTCAATTTGAAAAGTATAAATACCATTTTCAAAAGTTGTAACCACGGGTTATAATAACGTTTGGTGGTTAAAGAGACCGGGATCGGATGTCTGGCATACTCTCTGTCGATACCGAAAACCACTTTAACAACCGTGTACGCGGTGGAGATTCCAGAATGAAGTAGGATGGTGGTGACGTTTCCTTTAAGGTAAATACGTGGACCCGACTCCCGTGAGTTGGCATAAGGTGGCTAAAACAGGAGCGATTGACGGATTAATGAGGTAGCACCTCTGATCAGACGCACTTCTTCGTACACCATCCTATTACTTTTGTGATTGTTTGGTGCGCACCTTTGATTTGGGAGTGTTGTTCGAGGTGGGCGGTAGCTGCGACTATGCGTTTCCATCGGTCCGAATGCGTAATTGGTATATCTACCCTGGCATTGCCTAGTTGTGCCGTGTCACCTACCATAGTGAGTCTTATACGATTTTGATTTTGTACCATACCTATGGAGTGCCCTCTGACGACGCCCAGTACGGGGGAGATTACGGTACTGTATAGACTATGGGAATATATTATGTGTTAAGGTGGAAAATGTAAAGCCTTAACGCTATTTAAAAGTAAGTTTATTTTAATATAGACACTATTATAATAGCGAAATATTACTACATAGTAAATAGTTTAACGGATCCTTAGAGGATGGGCGGTCCCAAGCATCCTCTAAGTTACTTGCTTTATATTACAGTACACTTGAATTAGCTTACACTATCTAATTATGTATGTCCTGACTCGAGTGTTTATGTTTTATTTTACGCTCGGGTCAGCCTGAGTTGCAGTTCAGTTTTCATCCAGGAGCTAGGATTTCTGTAGATCACTTTCAAGCTGCTGGCAAACTTCCCTTCCAGTTCTTTATCTAAATTTATGAAATCAAGACTAGTGGACATTTGGATTGTTCTACTGATGGTTTAAAACTATATTTGGATTAAAGACTATGTAATTTTTATTTGATTGAGACTATTTATAGTGGCTTCATGAACCACTAAGTATTTTTAAATTACGCTGCGAGTATTCTGATTCTGTGTCTGTGATTCTGTGATTAATTATTTACTGTATATTTTGAGATTTGCCAAATTTTATTTACAACGAGGTATTTTGAACAATTCAAGTCCGACATGTGCGGATGCGAATGGTTGAAAATATCGGGTCGTTACATTTGGTATCAGAGCTTTAGCTCTAGGCAAAACTTAGAATGTATGGTAAATTTGATTTACAGAATCACTTTCATTCGAGCTTGAATCTCTTCCTTTTGATTCGATTTCCTTTGAATTTTGGAATGTTCCCTGCGGTTCCAAAGTTCATTCGTGTCCTTCACTATTCATTTTTTTCGATTTCTGGAGTATCCCATAACTCCATTTCGGATGATCTTTATAGTGAATTGGCGGTCCCGCCAATATTCTAATAAAGGGGTTAAACTCCTTTACAATTAGCATTGATTCATCAGAGATTTATATTTAACCTCGGTTTAGATGCTAGTATCTTTGGTTATTCCGAACTCTATCTCTTCGGATCGAATGGTAAATCTACATTCGATCTGACTCTTTAAGTCACGGTTGACCAGGTTAAGGTTGCCCGCGATTTATATAAACTTATCTAGTTCCTTGTTCTGTTATTTAATCATCGGATCTTCTGATTCCAATTTATCTTTAAATCAAAATTCTCTTTGATTTGAATCCATCAAATTTGAATCTCTATCCTTGTTTTGAAAAATTTATTCCTATATTTGGGGAAAATCTAATATTATATGTAAGTATAATTTTCAGAATTTTATAATTAATTTAACTAGTTGTCAAGAGATAATAGTTTGATTTTATTTATGGTTTTATAGACCATGTGTTTTGTCTAATATAAATAATTGAATATAAACAAATGTTTATAAATTAATTTGGAAACAGAAGTGAATTTAAAACCAGAACTTGAGAATTCAATTTTCGATGGTTTCAAACCTTGTGTTTAAAATTTTAAAGGGAGATATTATTTAAATTATTTTCGAATAAAAATTTGTTTCCAAAGAATTTTAAAGGATTAAAAATCAGTGCTCTTCTCCTTGTCGCTAGGAAATAATTTCGGTGATGACAGCAACATCATCGACATTCATTTTCGAGTTTCGAAGTAAAAGGACCATTCTGTAGTCTGGCTACAGTGTTACCTTGAGAATTTAATTGATTTGAATCTCTAAAATATGACTTGATTTATAATATATAGATATATGATTTAAATTTGATTTGACATATTATGTACATATATTTATTTGGGTTGAAGGGAATTAGAAATTTAATTCTTAAATTTATCTTGAGGAATAATTTCAATTAAAAAAAAATCAAATTTTGGAATAAATGATTCCAACTTGAGATAATTGAATTTGAAATTTTTATTCGTATAATACTCAATTTCATTTCAATATAACCTACCTTGATTTTCAGAAGTTAACAATGTAATTGGATAACATACAATATAAAAAGATTTATAAATAAAATTTGAGTGGTTATAATAAATGTTATACACTTAAATTCTAGTTTTAAAAAGATTAACAGAGGTAAATAAAATAAAAGGGTAATGGAATAATTTTCAATATAAAATGATGTTAAGGAACTAAGAATAAATTTAAACAGTTATAATAAGTGTAAACATATTTGACATAGATGAGAAAAATATATTGAGAGAAATAAATTTAATTATAGTTTGGAATAAAGAAGAAACTAAATGGGGAATTTAGTTTATTTTGGGAAATGGTAAATTTACTTTAACAATTAAGTTAAATTACCATTTCAAATTTGTATTAAAATTAAACATTTTTAAATTAGAATGTTATAATACCCTGTGTAAAATTTGGATTAAAAAAATGATTTTATAAGTATAGGGATATTATACAAGTAAATATGTAAATAAATAAATGTTAAAATTTTAAGTATAAATAGATGAAATCAATTATTAATTTAGAATTGAACTTTTATTGTTTAGATTAATGATTCTAATTTAAGTTTCAATTTAGTTTTCTTTCAGGTTGTTTCTATTCCCCTACCTTCTTCCTTTTCGAGGACGAAAAGTTTTGAGTGGGGGAGAGTGTAACAGCCTAAATTTTTAACAAGTATTTTTCACTTGTATTTTTAAAACTTTGGGGTTTATTATATAAAAATCTAAATTCAAAAGTGATTAAAAAAAACAATTGACCAAATTTTTAATTAAATAATAAGATCTCTGAAATTTTGACATGGTTAAGAATTAACTTTAATTGGAAATTTGGGTTTTTGTCAAAGATGATAAATAACTTAATTTCTAGCAAAATCAAGTTTTAATTAAGAAATAAGATTTGAAAAAAAAATTAGTGTATAAATAAACTATTTAATTACGCGTTTAAAATGCGTGTTATTGATGGAATATTTTTAACGTATATTTACTACATAAGAGAACGCGTAAATTTAAAAAAGCGTCACTTTTATTATGAAACTGGGCGCGTATTTTGCATCGGTTTTTCACGCGTCTAAATTTATTACCTTGGATATAAATAATCAAATAAATCAGTATACATGCATTTTAAGTGGGAAAGGAATAAATTTTATTTCCGTTGACTCCACTTATTTAATAAATAAAACCCATTGATTTTTCAATAACGTTCAAATCAAATATTCTTTTCCATTTCTTTACTCTAAGAATCAACACTTTTCTTTGTTCAATTTTATAAACGTTTGCCGATTTCTATTTTTCTGGACTGTTAAAACAACACAATAATTTTTACCTTAGCTATAAAATGGATTATCTACCTTTTAAAGTTAAGTAATATTTTGAATAATAAATTTCTTTGTCAATGGTAAATAGATCAGAAGAAAAAAAATGTAAACAAATTTTATTCCATTTTAGTAGTAAATTTTAAATTTTTATAGTGTATAAATGAACTGGGTAATTACGCGTTTAAAGGGCGCATAAATTTAGAGAATAAATACCGTATATATATTTAAGAAAACGTATAGAATTTTAATCCGTTATTTCGGTATATTTTGGGCATAAAATATTATGGCTATGGTACACATTCTTAAAAATATGACCTTAGTGTAAATGAGTAAATTTATCAGTGGCATATGTTTTTAGAGGGAAGGAATATTCTAGCGTTCAAATCAAGTATGCTGCCTCTAAATTCAACGCATTTCTTTAAAAATTTGATTTCCATAGATTTTTTCCATTCAACAAAATTTATTTCTTACATTTTTCAAAACACAATTTTCTCCTAAATCTCAGTCATGCTCAGTATCCATTCTCCTATCTGCTTGCCTATTTCATATGCGTTTTTCTCTTTACCCATATTTCTTATGTTTATTTTTCTCTTTCCAGTAAAATTTACTTCCCAATTTATATATATGTTAATTTGATCAAATCATTTCCAAAATGCTAAATAATAAATGAAAGTTTCACTTTGTTTAAGGATAACTCTAATTGGAATTTTAATAATAAAAAATTGGATAATATACTTGCTTTAAAAATTTGTAATATTTGATCCATTTGGATAATAAATCGCCTTTTAATGGTAATAAGAATCAGAGAGAGAGATGTAACTAAAGTTTTATCTTTTTAATTTAGTAATAAATGTTAAGAATTTATAGCATATTAATAAACTGATAATTTCGCATTTAAGAGGGTACGATATTTAATGGTATAAATAACGTATATAGGAAAACGTATTAATAATAAAAATCAACGCATTCAATTTGTTTTAAATTTGGTATAAATCTTTGTCTAGTAGAACTTTGCCGTTTCTTTATAAATCAATGCCGATTATAAAAATTTCAAATCCACGTACAACTTCATTTGGTTAATAGGTATATAATCTGTGATTTCCTTTTACCATTCTCAGCAATAAATTCTTGCTGTTTCTCCACCCCAGTCACATTTACTTCTTATTTAAAGCAAGAGCAAATATTTCCTAGATATTTTGTTTTTCCTCTTCCTAAATTCGTGCACGTAAGAATGCATTTACAAAATAAAACGCTTGCCACTGGAAACGTTTGCAATCAATGAAAGAAATTTATTTCCTCACCTGTTGAACGAGATTTCTGAAAAATCATGCATCTTCCTTCTTTTACACGTTCAAATCAAAATTTTATCTTTGCCAAAAATTTATCAACGCATTCAATATCTGTTTAAATTTGTCATAAAAATCTTTGCCAAATAAAAACTTTACCGTTTCTTCTCTTTAATCAACGTAATTATTTCCCAAAAAAAATTTAAGGAGAAAAGAAACGTGTACAAATGTGCCTAATATTCCTGTCTGTTTCTTTGTGTAAATCCAAGCCATCGTGCAAGTTAATCTAAATTTATTTCCTTCCTATATTGTTCACCTTAAATCACGTACCCCCCTGCATATATATATAAGCCCATACAATTATTCATACGCATAGCATTAGCTCTTCAACCTTCTTTTTCTTGCTTACAAGCTCCTTCAGGTAATGGAAGTTTACTCTCTTTCTTCTTCCTTTTATTTTTTTTATTTTTTTTTTGCTTTTCTCTCGTATGTTCATCTGATCAATCTAAATACTCGGCTGCTCCACCACATGTCCTTGCCACATCTCTTTTTCCCCCTCGGATCTATTTTGCCATGTATGTCAGATTGTTGTAGGAAGTCAAGCTTAGTATCCTTCTTTGCATTCTATAGAAAAATGCATGCGTCCCTGTAGTTGTGGCCATGGGACCTTCATGCGTGAGTCATGATAGCAAAGCAAAGTGTGAAATAGAAAAAAAAAACCTGGAAATGTTTCGTAATATATTTGTTGTGTGCGAAGCAATCACACGGTTTTGTAATTATCATTAGAGCATCCATTCAAGCTTATGTAGGCTAGTACCATGACACTTAAATTCGGCTTAGACCAATCATATTGGTCTCCAGACTAGTAAAATATAACTCAGTTTGCTTTAGATATTATATTGGACAATAGGTGAAGGTTGTTTTGTTTGAGTGATTAGATTCATTTCAGTGAAGAGAGGATCAACTGATATTTGAGTGTGTCTAGGTATATATTACAAACGCATGGGTGGGTCTGTAGGTGAAAAGGAGAAAGTGGAAGTATGCATGCATGGGCCAGGACGTAAGTGGGTAGGTGTACATGCTTTCGGGTTAAGATAGTAGCGGTCGTGCAACACCAAAAAAAAAAGGAAAAGGAAAAGGAAAAAAACAAATAAAAGTTAGTACGTGAGATTGAAAAGGGAAAGGAAGAATGAGTGCTTGAGAAATTTGAATGAACGCCACCTATTAGTTAAAATCAAGTCGGGTGTGGGGAGTAGTCAAGCAAAGTTGGTCCATTTATCTTTTTATAATCTCGTCTCAATTTCGTTTATTTAAACTTTTCTTTGATCGTAAATTTAAGTCGCGCGTTTGGTTTTATTTGGATCTTGTTCTAGATTTGAATCAAGACGTTGCATCCGCGGAAATCTAATCGTGCCGTTTGTACGTTTCTTTATCAAGTGATACAATCGTTTGAATCAAATTTTCTACAGCTCTAAGGTGAGTATTTCTCACCAGACAAACATACCTATATATCCGTGATTTATCACAAGTGTATTTGTAAATTATTTATTAAATTTTATCTGCCTGTGATATAACGTATGATGTTAAACCCCATTTTAAATTGACACCTCATCATTTGTTTATCTATTGTAATATTATTGCAGTTATACTATGTAATGCTTATTTACTGATAAAATCATCACTGTAAGTTCCCTGTAAATTTGAGATCGTTATAGGCTGAAATGATAGGCCTGAACGATAATCATTTGTTTATTTATTTAATTGTTTAATTATTTATTTGTTAACTTGGTATTGCGGGTTTGAAATGATAGAACCCGGATTTTGTAAATTGCGGATTGAAATGATATAAATCCGTATCACTTGACCTAGGCTAGAAAACTATATACAGACCCGTGGTTTATATAATATTTTTCTGAAATATTTTAAAATAATGGAAATTTTATAATATTATGGGATAAATGTATTTAAAGAATTTTTATAAATTTATAAAGACTTTTAAATAAGTCAAAATGTTAAATAAATAAATGTTTAAGTAAAATTTTGGAATATAACTTATTTTGGAAATTCTGAATTGTTGTTATAAGTGAGATTTTATTTAAGTAAATTAATAAGTTATATCTTGGAATGTAAAACTAAAATTTAAGATTAATAATCTATTACAACATTTAAATGCTGTCTTTATAAATGAACTGTTTTAACCTATAGACTTTAAGTAGTGTTAACTCCATCTCGGCCATGACTCAGCGACGAATGACAGTTACCGACCCAAAAGGTTGTCGACCTAACGCTTTAGCAAGGTTGCCGACCCAACTGTCTAAAATAAGGTGGCTACCGACCTAACGTGGGTACTGGCCTAAGACTCAGAGGATGCCGACTTAACAGGAATGCCGACCAAAGGCCAATAAGGGATACCGACTTAAGAGAGGTGCCGACTCAATGCTTTGACAAAGTTACCGATCTAAGTTTTGACAAGGTTGCCGATCTAAGATGGATGCCGATCTAGCTGCCTTAGCCTTAAGTAGGATTCCGACCTAAGTTACTTGAGGGGGATGCCGACCTAATGCTTTAACGTGTGTACCAACCTAAGACTTAAAGAACGCCGACCCAAGATAGCTACCAACCTAAGACCAATGTTAAGTCGGTCACGACCTAAGCAAAGGAAGGTAAGTTCAATGCAGCTACTTGGCACAGTGGCCTCTTAACTCGTACATGATCCAGGACTTACCAGTTGGGCCGTGACTTGCGACTTACCAAGTTAACTCGTCCACGACCTAAAGCCACTGAATATAAGCCCGATGTCGTATTACTGAGAGGAGGGTGTGTTGACTCGGAGGCGACCCAGGACTTATGCAAGGGAACCTTTGTGAAACCATGGAGGGGCCAGATGAGTCGGCCACGACTTACCTTAGACCGGCCACGACTTACCTTAGACCGGTCACGGCTTACGACCTAAAGGGGGGGATTTCCCCTATAAATTCCAACCTACCTCAAGCATGAAGGGGACTTTTGGCCGACCTCTTTAAGCGCCGATACTCTGCTGAATTCTCGACTCACTCGACACTTCAAGCACGAAAGGCATCTCAACTAACTTCGAGAGGAAATCTAACGCAATCTACATGTATTCAAAGAATTCTTCTGCATCAAAGTTCTAGTTGTTTGTCTCATCGGAATTGTAATTGAAGATTGTTGTAAAGTTGTAGTTAATTCAGTAATAAAGAGAATTAAAGTGGACGTAGGCTTACCCTAAGCCGAACCACTATAAAAACTGTTGTTTTTTCTGCTTTCTCTGTGATTTCTCTACTTTTTTTTAGTTCCCGTGTTCACGGGTGGTGCTTTCGCTCAACTTCAATCTACACCGGCGTGTTAGCGTCTGATTTTTACGTTAACATTTTTGGTGCTTTCATTGAGAACCCAACTCAGGAAACTTCCACTATTGCTTCGCGAAGGATTGTTGAAAGGATTTCTTTTAAAACCAGAAGTTTATTGGAAATAATGGCTCCTGGGAGAAAACGAAGTTCTGTAAGGTCCGACAATGTTCAAGAGAATACTGCTACCTCCCCTCCTTCAAGTCAAGCAGCTCCAACTGTTGGATTTACGCGGGCAGAGTTGGACGCCGTAGTTTTGGGATTGAATCAACAATTGAATGCTCAGAATGCGCAGTTGGAAGCCCAGAATGCCCAGAATGCCCTGATCTTGAGTAAATTGAATGATCTACTTGGGGCAAACCGTCAACCGGGTAATAATGATGGGAACCCTACTGTGGGAGTTCAGGATGTTGAAGGGAACATTTCTCAAAGAGCCGCAGACCCTGTAGAAAGGACTCCTCTTCAAGCTGGAGGATCAGGGCCGCAGCTGACCCTCCGTGAACGATTGTCAAGGCAGAATCCAGAGAGAGTGGCTGATGTGTGCTCTCTAGAGCCTCTAAATGATGAAGAGTATTTTTCGGGTATGGTTCGTCAAATCATGAAAGAAAGTATGCGAAGAGATGAAGACGAGAAAGAGTGGGGTTTTGCTCCAAGCAAAACTCCATTCACTGAAAGGATTTTAAAGGTGGAGTTCCCAAGGAAATTCGTTCCCCCTACTATTCCGGCTTACAAGGGGGCGAGTGATCCTAATGAGTTTCTGTATAAATATGACTGGCATATGACAGGTGTCAGGGCGTCTGATGAAATTAAATGCCGATACTTCCCGGTATATCTAGAAGGTGTAGCTCTATTGTGGTTTACAAAGTTAACGGTCAGGTCCATCGATCAATTCTCCGATTTGACCAGGAAGTTCAAGGAGCAATTTCGATTGTATGCTTCTAAAGCAAAGGATATAATGTTGCTATCAAGTCTAGAGCAAAATCCGGGAGAATCCATCAGGTCGTTTTTGAATCGCTTTAACATAGCATTGGCTGAGGTAGATAATGCTGAGCCACACATGGTCCTGACATACTTGATGAGGGCGATTGACAAATCGAGTGAATTTGAAAAATGGTTGAAAATGAAAGAACCAAACTCACTTGACAAATTCTACAAGAAAGCGGATAAATTCATGCGCTTGGAGAGCCTCCAAACACCGGCTAAGGTGGTATCGGCAGAAGCCGAGAACAATGGTGCTGCTTCGAATAAGAAAGAACCTAACACTCAGAAAAGGGGAAATGATGGTGGAAAGAAACAGGGAGATGCTAAGAAAGACCGTTCTTTCAATTTCACACCCTTGACCGATACCCCTGAAAATATCTACTTTGCAACCAAAGATGATGTCAATTATCCTACACCACCTAAAATGAGAGTTGCAATTAAGATGGAAAAAAGTGGAAGGTTCTGCCGGTTCCACAACCAGCCCGGCCATGACACCAACAAATGCCGTCAGTTGAAAGAGGTAATTGAACAACTCTTGAAGGAAAACAAACTCCAACAGTATGTGAAAAGGAACAGAAATGCCCCAGCTTCATCAAATCAAGGACAGCAAGTTCTCGCTCACCGTCCTGGCTCAAGTGAGAAGGCCGTGGAACATGAATCGGAAAGGCCTGTCATCAATATAATAACTGGAGGACCTCACCCAGCAGGCAGAAGCTGGGGTGAGAGGGAAAGATATGCCCGGGCCTTGAGGCATGTACCAGTTGAAGAGAATGTTTTTGTTTTAGAGAATGATGCGCCTTTAAAGCAACAAAAGACTTCCACAGATGATATTGTGTTCAGCGCCAGGGATTCTTTGGGTATCGAGGCTCCGACCATAGATCCTTTGTTCATATCTGCTGGTATTGGGCCGGCAACTGTGAGAAGATTTCTAGTTAATTGTGGAGCTTCATGCAACATCCTCTTCAAGAAGACCTTTGACCAAATGAAAATTCCAATGGCTGACGTTCAAGCTTCGTCACTTAAGATTGCTGGTTTTGCTGGAGAACCCAAACAGCCGATTGGGACTATAGATTTGTTTGTAGAACTTGGAAAGGGACTGAGGAAGGTGGCTCGAAAGCAAACCTTTATAATTGTTGAAGAATTCTCTGCCTACAATGCCTTTTTAGGCCGACCGACTCTTGCTGCGTTCAAAGCTGTTCTTGCCCCATGGTGTCTGACTCTAAAATTCCCCACAGATAATGGAGTTGGTGTGATTAAGGGAGACCAAGATGCGGGGCGAGAATGTTACTTTGCAGAGTTGCGAGAATCAAGGAAAAGAGAAATGGGAAAAGGTGCGGCGGCTCCAGTTCGCATCAAAGAACTAACCTTGTAGCAATTACAGGGTGGACCCTGCACTGGCGAATATAGTGGGGCACGAAGAGAGATGGATCCAAGGAAAAACAGTGCAGGGGAGAATAGAGTAGTACCGGTAGAGGTAACAGTGCCGGTGCCCGTTGACCCAAAGGACCCAAACAAAGTGCTTAATGTGGGTTCACAACTCAGCACAACAGTTCAGAATGTTCTGATTTCATTTTTAAAGGCTAATTTGGATGTATTCGCTTGGACTCATGCTGACATGTGTGGAATATCCCCAGAGATTGTAGTACATACTCTGAACATTGATCCAAAGTTTACACCTGTGAAACAGAAGAGAAGGACTCAGGGTCCTGAGAGAACGGCAGCGTTAAAAGAAGAAGTGGATCGGCTCATGGAGAACGGTTTCATCAGAGAATCTACTTATCCAAATTGGGTATCAAATCCAGTGCTCGTGAAAAAGGCTAACGGAAAGTGGAGAGTATGCATTGATTTTTTAGATCTGAACAAAGCCTGCCCCAAAGACTGTTTCCAGCTGCCCAGGATCGATCAGTTGGTGGATGGGATGGTAGGACATGAATTGTTATCTTTTATGGATGCATACTCCGGATATAACCAGATTATGATGCATGAGCCAGATCAAGAGGATACTAGCTTCATCACAGATGTTGGACTCTACTGCTACAAGGTCATGCCTTTCGGACTCAAGAATGCAGGGGCAACTTACCAGAGGCTTGTTAATCCCATGTTTAGACCACAGATTGGCAAGACAATGGAAGTTTATGTTGATGATATGTTAGTGAAGTCTAAGAAAGCAGTGGACTACATGGATCACTTGGCAGAGATGTTCGCAGTACTCCGAAAGTACAGAATGAAACTTAACCCCTTGAAATGTTCATTTGGTGTGGAGTCCGGAAAGTTTTTGGGTTTCATTGTGAGCGCTAGGGGCATTGAAGCTAATCCAGCTCAGATCACTACCCTGAGAGAGGTCAAGGCTCCTAGAACGAAAAAGGAATTGCAAAGTCTCAATGGAAAGGTTGCTGCCTTGAGTCGGTTCATTTCCAAAGCTACTGACAAATGCATTCCATTCTTTGATGCTCTAAAGAAAGGAAGAAAAAACTTTGAGTGGACTCCTGAATGTCAGAGAGCATTTGATGAGTTGGTTCGTCATATGGAAGTGCCTCCGATACTTTCAAAGCCTGACAGTGGTGAAGATCTCTTCATATATTTGGCAATTTCGTCTCATGCTCTCAGTACAGTGTTGGTACGGGAAGACGCAAGGATTCAACGCCCAGTCTATTATATCAGCAAAAGATTCACTGGGGCAGAGATGAACTATTCAAGGTTGGAAAAGTTCGCCTATTGTTTGTTGATCGCACCAAGGAAATTGAGGCCGTATTTCCAAGCTCATCCCATCAAAGTCCTCACTGATCAGCCCCTAAAGCAAGTCCTATTCCGTCCTGAGACTTCGGGCCGTCTTTTGAAATGGAATATTGAACTCAGCCAATATGACATCACTTACCATCCCCGGAAAGCAATCAATGGACAAGCTTTGGCAGATTTCATTGTAGAATGTACGGATAAGGGTGATAGTGAGGAAGAAGTCACTGATAACATCCCAATCCAATGGAAATTGTATGTCGATGGCGCAAGGAATGATTACTGTTCTGGAGAAGGGGTTATCCTAGAAACCCCAGAAGGGCAATCATTATGTTATGCACTGAGACTAGAATTTCCTTCGACAAATAATAAAGCAGAATATGAAGCTCTCATCGCTGGTTTAAGAATCGCTAAAGAACTAAACATCAAGGCATTGCAGATCTTCAGTGATTCTCAACTTATTGTTTGCCAAGTCAAGAAGAAATTTCAAGCTAAAGGAGGGAATCTACCCGCCTATCTATCAAAAGCCTGGGAGCTCCTTCAAGATTTTGACCGTTATTCAATAAATCATATACCTCGAGAAGAAAACATGAAAGCGGACTCTCTTGCAAAGTATTCGAGTACTGGTGAAGCTCAACTATTGGGATGGGTTCCCGTTGAAGTCTTGTCAGCTCCAAGCACAGATGAAATGGAAGTTGATTGGATTATGAATGTATCCCAAGAGCAAGAATCATGGATGACTCCGATACTTGAATATTTACTCGATGGTTCTTTGCCAGAAAGTTCAAAAGAACGACAGAAGCTGATGAGGAAAGCCTCCAGATATATAATTCAAGGTGGTCGTTTGTACAGACGAGGATTTTCAATGGCATTACTCCGATGCGTGACAAAGGAAGAAGCTAAGACAATTCTGACTGAAGTACACGGAGGGGAATGTGGGGATCAACAGGTGGTCAAACTTTAGCAAAGAAAATCCTCCGTTATGGATACTTTTGGCCAAAAATTAATCAGGATGCTGCTAACTATTCCCGAAAGTGTGATAAATGCCAGAGATTCGCTAAAATTCCTAGGGCACCTTCCACTGAGCTAACACAAATGGTCAGTCCATGGCGATTTGCTATCTGGGGAATAGATCTCATTGGGCCTTTGCCGACTGCCTAATCGGGGATTAAATATGCTATCATTGCTGTAGATTACTTCACTAAATGGGCTGAAGCTGAACCATTGGCTACTACTACCTCTAAGAAAATGATAAGTTTTGTGACTAAGAATATCATTTGCAGGTATGGTGTGCCTCAGAAGATAATCACAGACAATGGTACTCAGTTTGAAAGTGAGGAGTTCCAAAATTTCTGCAAACGATTCAAGATCCGAAAAAGCTTCTCAGCAGTGGCTCATCCGCAGGCAAACGGGCAAGTGGAAGCAGTAAACAAAATCATCAAATCAATCATCAAAAGGCAGTTGGAAAAAGCAAAAGGTGGTTGGGTCGATAAGTTACCGCTTGCACTATGGGCATACAGAACCACCCACAAAACTGCGATTGGGCATACTCCATTTTCACTGGCATACGGATCAGAAGCGATGATTCCAGCGGAAACTGAAGTCCCCTCACACAGAAGGATCCATTTTGATCAAAATGAGAATGAAAAATTGCAATTAGAAGCACTTGACCTCCTCGATGAAAAAAGACAAGAGGCTAGACATAGAATTGCAGCTCACCAACAAAGAATAGCCAGGCACTTCAATTCCAAAGTTCGTCAGCGCAGCTTTGAAGTTGGGGACTTAGTCCTGAAGAGAATTATGACAGTCATAGGTGTGTTTGGGCCAAACTGGAAAGGGCCATATGTTATAGGCGCGAAACTCCTTGATGGCACATTCAAACTCACAACTGTCGAAGGAGAACCAATCCCAAGAGCTTGGAACAGCAATCATTTGCGTCCCTATTTTACTTGAAAGCATTGCTGAAATGTTGTAAAAAGAATTACGAATATATGATTCTTGTATTGAAAGCAATTGTAAAGCAAGTGAATAATGAAAAGCTATAAAGTGGATGTAGGCCCAGCTTTTGGCCGAACCACTATAAATCTTGTGTTCTCTACTATTATAAGCAGCTTTGTTTTATTTCGACATATAAAATACGTTAACTGTGTTACTAAAATGTCGATTTAATAATGCAGGCCACAAAGACAAAGCTTACCCATCGCAAGACCAAGCGATCTCCGACATCACTTAGCAAGCAAACATCAAACCATTCAAAATTTCCATACTCAAATCCTACAAAAGAAGTGCTTCGAACAAAAGTTAGCAATGTGGATGGAAGTGGACCATTTCTAACTAACTGCAAATGTTTGAACAAACAAACAACCAGTTAAATAGCCTGTGTCTACCACCACCAACTCGCTTAACTATGAAGTATATTTCTTTGGATAAGAGAAATTATTGGCAACTAAAAAGTGATGACACTTGCAAAAGACAACGGGGATCACCAACATGAATAGATGGCAAAGAGACATGGGCGAGCAAGCATCAATCAGCAAAAGACCTCTTCGGAGGCACAAGCCCTCTTCGGAGGCACAACTCTTCGGAGGATAGAGACCTCGAGCGGGCCTAGCCAGAAAAAGAGAGATCTTTCTCGATACAAAGTTGCGGAATGATCGGTCGATACACTCCCGTGAATTCGTCCAACCGAGAGAAAGAAACTCCAAACTTCCAGGCAAAAGCCCTACTCAGAGGCACACGTTTCACCGAGATTGAAATAAAACTTTCAGGTGTTGAAACGTGAAAAGCCCTCTTCGGAGGCCCATTTCACCACAGTTGAAATGCTAAAAGACCTCGAGCGGGCAAAACCAGAAAAAGAGAGATCTTTCTCGATACAAAGTTGCGGACTGATCGGTCGATACACTCCCGTGAATCCGTCCAACCGAGAGAAAGAAACTCCAAACTTCCAGGCAGTAACCCTACTCAGAGGCACACATTTCACCATGATCGCTGATACACTCCCGTGAGACGAAATGTGAAAAGCCCTCTTCGGAGGCCCGCTTCCCAGCGAACAGGGAAAAAATAAAAGCCTCTCCCAAGAGGCGGAAACAAAAAGACCTCTTCCCAGAGGCACAACCAAACAAAAAGACCTCTTCCCAGAGGAAGAAACAAAAAAGACCTCTTCCCAGAGGCAGAAATAAAAAGACCTCCTCCCAAAGGCACAATCGAACAGAAAGACCTCTTCGGAGGCACACGTTTCACCGAGATTGAAATAAAACTTCCAGGTGTTGAAACGTGGA
Source organism: Allium cepa (assembly GCA_030765085.1). Taxonomy (NCBI): domain Eukaryota; kingdom Viridiplantae; phylum Streptophyta; class Magnoliopsida; order Asparagales; family Amaryllidaceae; genus Allium; species Allium cepa. The sequence goes on along the minus strand of CM060931.1, from coordinate 906,830,707 downwards.
AAACCCTCCTTGGAGGCACAACTCTTCAGAGGCACACGTTTCACCGAGATTGAAACAAAACTTCCAAGTGTTGAAACGTGAAAAATCCATCCTCAGAGGTGCAACTTTTCAAAGAAGCATTTCGTCAGAAATGCAAAGCAAAGATCAGAAAGCCCTTTACTGAGGCGTAATAAAAAAAAAGCTCTCTTCAAAGGCACACTTTAACTTTCAAAGGAAGAATGATTCACCTATTCTGGAAAATACTCTTCCTCAAAAAGAAGTTAAAGTGCCCTTCAGAGGCTCGCTTTACCACATAGAAGAATTCACTTGGTAAAATGTGTGTATGCACAAAAGAAAAAGTGATATCTTCGAAGGATAAAGCGTAAAAAACTCATATGGAGGGAGCTGTACTCTATTTTTAACAAGATAATATTCCTCCAAGTATGGAATAATTATTCTCTAGAAAATAAGAGTACAAGTCCCCTCAAAATATAAAATATTGCAACGAGCTTATGGTATAGGGGCAACATGGTATAACTACATTGGTAAAATTACGCTCGAACAACATACCACAAGCTCACTGCAATATCATATAAAGAAACTTGTACAAAAAAGGATAGTAAATGCATTCTCAAATACAGACAGAAGTTTGTACAAACAAAAAGAATCATTTTATTTAATACTGCCAAAATTCTGTACAGGTACAGGTATAAAAAGAAAAAGAAAAGCGGAGGCCGGTATCCGCACAATCTCCGGCCAGTACATTCAAAAAGCAAAAAGTAAAGATAAATCGAAGCAGGACCACTTACTTCTTCTTGCCACCACCCTTAGAGCCTTCACCTGACCTAATAGGCAGCTTTTCAGGACGGCTTGGGAGAGTCGGGGATGAAGGAGAAAGGGTTACTGTCGGATCAACTTTCGCTTCCTCCTCAGAAACAAGAATGTCTTTCCTTCTCTTCTTGGAAGTGACACGCTTCCTCCTCCTCCTTGAAGAAGACTCATTTCCCAGAGTAACGAGAGCAGATAATTTTATGTTATCAGAAGTGGTTCGCTCCGGAGACTCATTGCCTTCTCCAAGCCCTTCTCCCCCATGTTCTTGAGAAGCAATAGGATCATCTAAACCATGAAGAGCTTCTATTTGCTCCTCTTGCGACCCGGGTTGAGAGGCGGACGGAGGAGTGACCTGGAGAACCGAAGAAGGAATAATTGGAGGAAGGGAAGTTTGAACAATGCTCGATGCTTTCTCTACAGAAGAAAAGAAGTTAAAGTTAGTAAAGAGAGGAGATAAAGGCTCATTGAGGTTCAGGAAATACTCGAGAAGCTCATCGAACTCACAAGAAGCAAATGAGCAGTCTACTTGGGCAAGATTAACAGTAGAGTTACCTGGAGAAGTCGGCTTCCTGATATCAACCTCATAAACCTGTGCTTCGGCGCTCTCTTCGCCTACATCTCCACCTTGTATACTTGTGATCTTTATTGTAACTTTAGCCAGGGATGGAGAATGAGAACTGGAGCCAATAATGTCGATTTCGACCGAAGGAGAAGGCTGGACTGGAATAGTTGAAGTAGCTTTTCCTAACCGTCCCCCTTCTGCCATTTCAGCTCTTAATTTGGCAAGTTGTTCTTTTCCCTTGGCGAGAGCAGCGCGAGCATCTTCATCCAAGTAATGCTCCTCAAGACCTGATACGGCATAGCCAGCACCTTTACCTCCAAGCATGTCAAGTGCAGCCTCCCACACTTCAGCCAGTGTAACTTCATATTTGGGGCCTAGAAAGGCGAGACTACCGTGCCCCAAGACGCTGTGCAAGTAAAAGTCAAACAGTGTCGAGCTGATGTTGGTCTTCGTTGCCTCATGAGATTCTTCAGCTGCAATTTTACCGGCAACGGCCTCATCACGCTCTCTTTCAGTCTTGGAAAGTTGAAGCTTTAGCATTTGAATTTCCGCCTCCTGAGAGTTGACTTTCTCTCGTAACTCTGTAACCTCAGCACGATACCTTCCCGCTGTTTTCTGCTCAGCTTCAAGTTGTGCCTCGGCATGTCGCTGAGCGGCGTGAGCATCGCGAACTTGCTTTTGAAGTACTTCTTCCTTTTGAGTATATGTGGTAGAAGAAGTAGCAAGCTCTTGTTTAAGTTCCTCGACTTTCGCCTCAAGCTCTTCATTGTAAGTAGTGATGCTCCTCATCTCGGTATCATGCTGCTCAAGAACCTTCTGCCATTCGGCCTTATCATTCTCCATAATAAGCATGGCCTCTATATTCGCATGGTTGACCCTTTGAAGCTCGTCAACAAGCTTTTGCCAGTTCGGCATCCTTTCAATATCAAGCCTGACGGCATCGAGATTTCGCAGCATGGCAGGCTTGTCGATAGGGACTAAATCAAGATCGAACCGCACTCCCTTCAGGCACCAGTGCGGGAACCGGCTTTGCAGAGTAGCCGGGCCCGATCCAACTTGGAATTTAGGCCTGCTGATTATTGTCTGAATGTCTGTTTTCCCGAGAGCAGGAGAGCCAGAAGGAATGTCAAGTGAGATAGGGGCAGTGATCTTTTCAGGAGTTGTAGGAGCATGCTTTTCACCGTGCCGGGCACGCTTGCTTGGGTCCTCAACTATGTGGCTTTTTCCCCGATCATCATGCGATTTTCTCTTGTGAGAATCATCACCTCTCTGGGAAGAATCATGGTGCTCCTCCCTTTCTTTTCTCTCATAACGCTCTTCTTGATCCCTTCTCTCCTGAGCCTTTCGAGCGGCTCTCTCTTCATCGGTTTCTCTGTGGACGGGAAGGTAGCGCCTATAATCATATTGACTATGCCTCCCGTAGCGCTGAAAGTCGTCATAGTAAGAGCCGTTGCGTCCCATCAGAGAATCTGAAATAAAAAAAAAACAAGTCTTAAAGGTATTTAGAGAAAAGAAGTGTAACTGTAGAATCTTCAAAGTACAAAGAATTAGGTGTATGGAAATGCCGAAAGATTCTAAGTGTGTGTGATGTGCAAACTACGCGCATCAAACTACGAACCACTCTTCGATTGCGGAGTAGTTATGGGGGTGGTAGTTAACGTCAACTCTTGGGTCGACGGAGCTTGTTGCAAAGAAGAAGTCGCTTCCGCTACTGAAGAAGAAACCCTAGTAGTGACAGGGTCGTCTTTAAAGATCTCCTGTGAGGTGGCAAAGAGGTCGCTCAACCCTTCGAAAGTGTCGTCCCCGCTCTGCCTAACAGGGCTTGTTTTCCTGGCTTCTTCGCCAGACTTCTGCGAACGTTGGGGGGATCCCTGAGGCTCTTCTTCCTCAATAACTGGGGCAAGTGTGAATTTGCCAGATGACCCCGCAACATCGACAGTAGTAGAGCATTTCACTAGAGAAGCTTCGGAAGCGGGATCTTTTGGTACGGGTGCGTCAGAAGAAACCGGGGAGTCTGGGATCTCATGAGGATGTGTAGAGTGAGAGATGTGTGAAAGCCTGTACTGATGCAAAAATTCATCCCTCGACAAAAACTTTGCACTTCTCTCTTCTGCGGCGACGGCACTCAGTCTTTCAAAAACTTGCTTATGGATTGGATCTCTAGAAGGGAGAGGAAGTGCTGAAAAAAGAAAAGAATGAGATTAGCAATTGATAATTCGGATCTCGGAAAAGTTTGGAAATGGAGAAAATAGAAGCAGGTAATCTTACTTCCTACTCTCCAGATGGCATAAAACCCTGGGGGGCAGCGAGCAAAGAAAAACTGGTTTAAAAATCCATGGACACTTTCAGTAAGATCAGAAATAAGCTTGCGGTTTCTAGCACTTCTCACGATAATAAGGGAAGGATGGTCTTTACTCTTTGCAAACGAGCATAAGTAGCGAATTTCTTCAAAACTTGGCAAGCGATCAAGAGTCCTCCTGAACAAGACTCACAACCCCATCAAAATGGCATAGCCATTAGGATGAAGTTGGAATGGAGAGATTGTCAACCGAAGGAGAAGGGTTCGAAGGAAGTCGTTAAAGGGAGGAATCGCCCCGTTTAAGCACATTTGACGATAAACTGCAACAAAACCGTGGGGAGGACTGTCGGTAGTATCATTTGGCCCGGGAAGTATGGCATCATTTTCAGCAAAACCAAATTGAGTACGTAGCTGAATAAACGCTCTCGGAGTTAGGATAGTCGAAGTTCTCTCTGGAGGGTTCTCTATGGGAATAGCTATCGGAAAGGTCTCTTCAGCTTGAGCTACCCCTTCTTCTTCTTGATGGGAAGTCATTCTACACAAACAACTGGATATTCAAACATGAAGGTGCACGTTTCCTAAAGTGTGTGGAGTGTTGTGTAAAATCAATCAAACAATAAGCAAATGCAACTGGAATAAAAACTAGCAAAATATTTGTCAGTTATAAAGTCCAGGGTTCATTGTTTTAACATGCAAGTGTAATGTTGATGCAAACAAATCAGCTCAAGCTAACGATGCTTTGCATTAATACTTCACTTTAGTTGATTGGTTCACAGCTTTTCATACAGTGTATTTAAGTTGACTATGTTTTATGTCGACTAATCTGTCATTTGATGTGGGCGATCAGTGACAAGTATATTTGTCCCATTTTTCTGCAAAGTGTTGTGTTTAACAGGTCGATGGCAATAAAACTGGTGTAATCTGTAAGGAAACGCAACAGAGTTCAAGCAGTTTATCCTAGCAATTCAAATTGGAAGTACAATCAAATTCTATCAACATCTCTAAATTTTCAAATTCTGCTCAGGCCATTGAGTCACAATCCAAAAGCTCTCAAAGTCATGAGTCGTTCACGACCTAGCGGGGTGGGATGCAATTGGCTTAGGCTAGAGGAAACAATTCGGCAAGTAAAATATTGTTCAAGTAACGAGTCGTCCGCGATCTAAAGGTTGAGTCGTCTAAGACCTAGAAATTAAGTCGTACACGACTTAAAAGATCTCTTGAAGGTTAAGTGGTTGGCTCGGTTAAGTGGTTGGCTCCTTAAATCGTTGGTCCTATAGGCCGCAAAGCGTATTGAAGAGACAAGTCTTAGCTCGGCCGCGACTCATAGCTTATGCCGTATCTAGTTAAGTCGTGAAGGGTTAGGTCGCCCAAAACTACTGAGTCGTGTCCAAGTCGGCATTTCACTTCGTCGACAAACCACATCTGATCAGAAACCCTTCACCTTCTTAGCCCGCTAACCCGTTAGCCTCTCCACCAGCACAAGCCCTAATTTTCACCTGATGACGAATCATCCAAAAACTAAATCACCGCAAATTCAATGCCTGTCACTCCAACGCAATTCGAAAATCGATTAGCTTGAAGCATCGAAGCCCACCAATCAAACGCTTAAACCTAAATCCAGCCAACTAGAGTTCGCCGACTATGAAAAGTTCACGACGACGCATTGCGTGGAAAGGTGAGTTAGGGTCAGGAGAAGAAAACGAAATCACTTGCATAATGTAATTTCAAGATTAGTCGGTGGTTGATTGAATCGAAATCGCCTTTGGAAGCTCGGGAAAGAGTTAACAGCAAAAACAAGTGAAGAGGCAGGTAAGGAGAAGAAAGGAGAGGATATGCAACTTATAGTAGAGAGACCTGAAGCGTTGCGTGTGACCAAACTGTTAGGTCGTACACGACCTACCGACCTAGAGAGTGGACGGGTTAGAAGATGTCGAAGCATACGACCTAACCATTAGGCGTATACTTCGAGGGGCAAGTGTTAACTCCATCTCGGCCATGACTCAGCAACGAATGACAGTTACCGACCCAAAAGGTTGCCGACCTAATGCTTTAGCAAGGTTGCCGACCCAACTGTCTAAAATAAGGTGGCTACCGACCTAACGTGGGTACTGGCCTAAGACTCAGAGGATGCCGACTTAACAGGAATGCCAACCTAAGGCCAAAAAGGGATACCGACTTAAGAGAGGTGCCGACTCAATGCTTTGACAAAGTTACCGATCTAAGTTTTGACAAGGTTGCCGATCTAAGATGGATGCCGATCTAGCTGCCTAAGCCTTAAGAAGGATTCCGACCTAAGTTACTTGAGGGGGATGCCGACCTAATGCTTTAACGTGTGTACCAACCTAAGACTTAAAGAACGCCGACCCAAGATAGCTACCAACCTAAGACCAATGTTAAGTCGGTCACGGCCTAAGCAAAGGAAGGTAAGTTCAATGCAGCTACTTGGCACAGTGGCCTCTTAACTCGTACACGATCCAGGACTTACCAGTTGGGCCGTGACTTGCGACTTACCAAGTTAACTCGTCCACGACCTAAAGCCACTGAATATAAGCCCGATGCCGTATTACTGAGAGGAGGGTGTGTTGACTCGTAGGCGACCTAGGACTTATGCAAGGGAACCTTTGTGAAACCATGGAGGGGCCAGATGAGTCGGCCACGACTTACCTTAGACCGGCCACAACTTACCTTAGATCGGTCACGGCTTACGACCTAAAGGGGGGGATTTCCCCTATAAATTCCAACCTACCTCAAGCATGAAGGGGACTTTTGGCCGACCTCTTTAAGCGCCGATACTCTGTTGATTTCTCGACTCACTCGACACTTCAAGCACGAAAGGCATCTCAACTAACTTCGAGAGGAAATCTAACGCAATCTACATGGATTCAAAGAATTCTCTGCATCAAAGTTCTAGTTGTTTGTCTTATCGGAATTGTAATTGAAGATTGTTGTAAAGTTGTAGTCAATTTAGTAATAAAGAGAATTAAAGTGGACATAGGCTTACCCTAAGCCGAACCACTATAAAAACTGTTGTTTTTTCTGCTTTCTCTGTGATTTCTCTACTTTTTTTTAGTTTCCGTGTTCACGGGTGGTGCTTTCGCTCAACTTCAATCTACACCGGGGTGTTAGCGTCTGATTTTTACATTAACAGGTAGCATTTCATAAGTGATACGGAAACTGAATTTTGATTATTTTAAATAAAAGTTATGGAAATAATCTTTGGGAAAAGGTTGAAATTTTGAAATTTAATATGTAATTTATAAAAATAAGGAATTGACTTTAAATAGTTTTAATGAAAGGATTTAACTTTTAAATGTGAGTTGAAAGGCAATAAATTCCTAAATAAATTAAATAGATTTAAATGGTATTTTTATAGAATGAATGATGTTTAAATAAATGATGTTCAAAAGGATATTTCAATTTGAAAAGTATAAATACCATTTTTAAAAGTTGTAACCACGGGTTATAATAACGTTTGGTTGTTAAAGAGACCAGGATCGGATGTCTGGCATACTCTCTGTCGATACCGAAAGCCACTTTAACAACCGTGTACGCGGTGGAGATTCCAGAATGAAGTAGGATGGTGGTAACGTTTCCTTTAAGGTAAATACATGGACCCGACTCTCGTGAGTTGGCATAAGGTGGCTAAAACAGGAGCGATTGACGGATTAATGAGGTAGCACCTCTGATCGGACGCACTTCTTCGTATGCCATCCTATTACTTTTGTGATTGTTTGGTGCGCACCTTTGATTTAGGAGTGTTGTTCGAGGTGGGCGATAGCTGCGGCTATGCGTTTCCATCGGTCCGGATGTGTAATTGGTATATCTACCCTGGCATTGCCTAGTTGTGCCGTGTCACCTACCATAGCGAACCTTATACGATTTTGGTTTTGTACCATACCTATGGAGTGCCTCTGACGACGCCCAGTACGGGGGAGATTACGGTACTGTATAGACTATGGGAATATATTATGTGTTAAGGTGGAAAATGTAAAGCCTTAACGCTATTTAAAAGTAAGTTTATTTTAATATAGACACTATTATAATAGCGAAATATTACTACATAGTAAATAGTTTAACGGATCCTTAGAGGATGGACGGTACTAAGCATCCTCTAAGTTACTTGCTTTATATTACAGTACACTTGAATTAGCTTACACTATATAAGTATGTATGTCCTGACTCGAGTGTTTATGTTTTATTTTACGCTCGGGTCAGCCTAAGTTGCAGTTCAGTTTTCATCCAGGAGCTAGGATTTCTGTAGATCACTTTCAAGCTGCTGGCAAACTTCCCTTCCAGTTCTTTATCTAAATTTATGAAATCAAGACTAGTGGACATTTGGATTGTTCTACTGATGATTTAAAACTATATTTGGATTAAAGACTATGTAATTTTTATTTGATTGAGACTATTTATAGTGGCTTCATGAACCACTAAGTATTTTTAAATTCCGCTGCGAGTATTATGATTCTGTGTCTATGATTCTGTGATTAATTATTTACTGTATATTTTGAGATTTGCCAAATTTTATTTACAACGCGGTATTTTGAACAATTCAAGTCCGACATGTGCGGATGCGAATGGTTGAAAATATCGGGTCGTTACAATTCCCATTTGATGAGGCTTGAGGCTAAGCGTTACCTTTTTAGAATATATTCCTTAGAATGCCCATCGTCCACCTGACGATGTTTCGCAAGCATTCATCCATACACGTCCGTCCCGGGTTCGAACGGAACCGAAGGCACTATTCCTACTACATCCATTTCGGAAATATCCTCAGGATTAGTAGCGAATAGCCCTTGCACTTTACCGCTCCATCTTTGAATCCAAAATCGTTTTCACGAAACGTACAAACCGGATCGAAGTGGTTTTCGAGAAATAAATCTTGATCCCGGTCTCTTCGAAACGATCAGCGCATTTGTCCAATATTGATAGTCGGTTATTTAACTATCAATTAATATTCACAACATCCATCACACAATAAATAAATTTCCAATTTATTTATTAACTTCTAAAATATCTTCACAAGATATATTTCCACTTTTCAAACTCCATGAAAACAGTTTTCAAAACTATCTGCCCTCTCAGAATAAATTCCGAGTATTTCATTTCCACTGGAATCACCAAGCACAAACTTTTGATTTTTAAAATGATTTAAAAACACTTTATTGTAAAATATATTTAACATGTAATTTTTAGAAAAATTTACTTTAATACTTAATCTATAATAATACTTTAGAGATAACTAAAATAAGGCTACCTTATAACCATACATTAGATTTCTTTTTTAATTAAAATATCAAATCATTCTTTATATAATTATTACGAAAATAGATTAAACAAAATTCTTGTTTTGGAATTTATTTTAAAACATTTAAGTTAGAACCACTTCAATAATTGGTAAGATTTTTGTACCATATAAACACTTGACAATAAAGTTGCTTAATAAAATATAAAATTAGATTTCTACTTTTAAAAACATAATATTAAGTCATTCTTTAAATAATTACTAATATAGTAAATTAAGAGAAAATACTTACTTTAGACTTTAAATATTTAGAATAATAAATTTTCTAAAACTTGTTTTTTAAAACAACTTAAAAACTTTTGATTATATTTAAAAATTTACTTTGAAAACGTACTTGGTTATCCAGGAAGAATTTCCAACCTCAATTACTTAAATCAATTTTCCAAATCGATTCCCACTTTATTCCATTTGAAATAAATTTCTTTACTTATCAGTTTATCTCAAAGTTCATTAATTATGGATGTTACTTTTATTTATTTATCTATTTTTCTTTGATTTTATATCATTTAACTGAAATATACCAATTTCAGCTTCTTTCCAATTCTTCTGTGTTCTTTCCAATAAATTGAATCTTAAATTTTAAATAAATGTTTTATTCTTTTTAAAATAATAACACTGAAATTTACTATTCATTAATCTTCTGATTATTCAAATTTCCCTTACTAAACTTAAGCTTTATTTATTAGAATTTTAAAGACACTTTATTTCTTTTCCAATTCATTCTTAAATTTATTCAAGTTTCCATAATTATTTTACTTACAATTTCACTTCTTTTATTTTCATTCCCAAACTCAAATTATATATATAGGGTAATTCATTGTTGCCCGATTATAACAATCAAGCCATAGCATTCAATATTTCCACATAATTTATTACAGGATATCAAATATTCAGAACAGAGAATATTAAATAATTAAATAAAGTTGAGGGGTCCAGTTGGATCCCTCCAACCTGTTTTCCCTGCATCCACGGACGTTAGCATCACATAATACGCCAATCACAAATTATACTATACTATATCACATCAATCAATTCAAGCATTCAAACAATTATTTAAATTTGATCATTAAAATCTAAATTTAACTGAGTGAGATTAACTCACCTTTGCATTTTATTTGCAATCTATTCCAAACGGCTCGGTTCTTCATGATTTTGACCTTGAATAAACAATTTATATGTTTTATTAATACTTGAATTAACCCACAATTTCTTCCTTTCATTTAACTAATAATTTGTTTTAAGTTAACTCCCTTTAAAATAAAATATTTTCTAATTACTAAAATAATTTACATAAGTTAACTAAACAAATTAATTACTAAAATAAATTGGTAAATTGTATTATTATTATTGTCATTCCTTCTTCCTGTAAACCTCCCTTTACTATAACTTCTAATAATCTAAATAAACGATAAGTCAAATTAAACTTTTACTTAACATAATTTTAAAACATCAAATTAAGGTTGAACAGCCCATAACTTACTGTAATATATTCTTCTGTTTTCTGCATACTTTTTTTTTTCCTTTAACATCCAAATAAAAATATAAATCTCTTTCTTACCTATATACATGTACATAATTACTATTTGAATATTTTCTAGTATCTCTACATTTATATCTTTTAACAGATATACTCGAAATTAATCTGAAATGGGAATTTAAATTAAACAGAGACTACCTATTTATTCGAACGACGCGATACTCTTCACAAGATCGAACTCGCGAACAACCTTCTGTCACTTCTTCGATCAACGCGGCCTTCCCTAAGTCGCCATCGCCACACGAATCCCACTGCCGTGCACCACATCGCGACAGCTACCGCCCCCTTTAACTTCGCCTGCAACAAACCACAATCCCAACCCTCGCAAATTCAAGCCCTAACTCGGGCTTCCCCTCGAAGTTGCACCGCCTCAAGCTCGCTTCGCTGCTCCACTACCGCGTGAGTCGACTGCTCACGCCTTCTTCCTCGATCGCGTACGTGCGACTCCTCCCTTAGAACTCCTCGCGCTCGATTGATTTGAACGGAACAGCTCCGGGTAGCTTGAATGGGGGAAACGAAGCTCTCCTCTTTTTTTTTTAGTTTCGATTCGAACGAAAACTTTCTTCATCCATTTATTTTCTGAACTTAGATTTTTTTTTTTTAAATGCGAATTTGATATGGAAGAGCTCGGCCATTTTCAACAGAGGGTTTCAATTTGGGAAGGGTGAGGTAAAGAAGACGAGGGGAAAATGAGGCTTCGGCTGTAAGATAAAGGGTGGGTGACGTGATCTTATATTTGTTAAACACTAATTGCTTAATAATCAATTAGCAATTCTTAATTAAATTTGTTGAATTAATTTCTCACAAATCATATGTCATCAAGTAGTTAATTACAAATATATTTTTTACTTAATCAATAGTTCACCCAAACTCTAATTACAATTATAATGTAATTATTCCTTGCGTGTTAAAGTTGACTTGCGTGTTAAAAGGGTTAAGGTGAAATGAGATGATGTTTTTGGATGTTGATGAGAGTATGCAGGTCAATCAACCAATATATATATATATATATATATATATATATATATATTTAAATCATTACGATTTCACCACTTAAAATCTCGATCGTATGGAGAAGGTAGCCCTTTTGACGCACTAAACATTGAAATTTCAATATAAATTCCAGCGCACTTATATGTCGTACACTCACACACTAGCTCCGATCAATACAAAATTTGAATTCCGGTAATAATTCAATATTATGGATCCAATGGTACTGGTTTCGTCAAATTCCGAGACTGCGCCTCGGAAGGCTATTCTTAAATTCAATTTAAACGATATATTTTTAAAACTGAACAAAACACTTTGACATTCCATTGTAAAAATTCTATCACCTTCAGTATTGTTAACACGAATTTTACAAGTCTTCAAATTATTTTTAATAGGCTTTAAAACTCCAAATTCAACAATTTACCCAACTTTACATATTTTGGTTTAATAATTAAATCACCCAATACATATTGATATTTTAAATTCAAGTTAAAAATTAACTTTTGAATATTTAAAATTAATTAAATATTCTCATTTCAAATGCTCAAAAATTCTGGGTCATCACAATTGTAATAAATATTTGTTTGAATAAAATTTCTGTTTTGATTTCAAATTCCATTCAAATTCTGTGTAATTTATTTATTCAACAAATATTTATTTAATCTATGAAAAATAAAATAGTACATTAACAAATACATTTAAATGAATGTATATATGTTTATTATCATCAAACAAAAATCATATACTCGCATATTCCACAATCTCCCCCTTTTGATGATAACAAACATATATTTAAGATTTTGGCTGTGTTAAATGTATTTGACCAATGATATACTCTAATTGCTCCCCCTATTTAAATGCTTCCTCTCTACATGATGCTCCCCCTACATATATGCATACAAATAGAAATATATACAAATGAGCCTAGATGCAAATGGAAAATGATTTGACCTTTGCTTGATTCTATTTGACAAAATCTTAACTTTTCTCCCCCCGGCCTTTTGTTATCAGCAAAAGAATAATAGTGTTAGAGAAAAACAGAGACAAAGTGATTAATATTAATCCAACATTAAAACTCAAATTGAATATAAATATTAAAATCCAATAAGAATCAAACAAAAATCATAACTACCCTTGTTAGGCGCATATTCCACTTTTAGAAAGAATGGAAATGATGTTCTAATACAAAATCATATAATTGAATATTCTTGTGGTACATTTATATCAGGAATTTGAATATTTACTAATCATGCATAACCGTTAGGACTTTTAAATGAGATTAGTTGTATTCCAATTTAATTTTAAAAATGAAATCAAGTATCTTCTAACCACGCATAACCGCGAGGACTTTTAAATGGGATTAGAATCAACTTGTCTATTTAATCAATTAATTTTGATATGCGTTCCATACATGCATAATCGTAAGGACTTTTAAATGAGCATGGAAGCACATAATCAAAAATCCAAATAATTCACCCATGCATAACCGTGAGGACTTTTAAATGAGAGTGAATACTTTGGATATTTATTTATTTTTACAAAAAAAATGTGAAATGAAAAACAAATGATCCCTGAATATAGTACCACATATCGACAAACTATATTGAATATTTGATAAACCATGGTCGATAGAAATAATGATAGATATAGAAATGGTCATGGAATCTTTACCCAACAAAATTTTTTATAATTCTTGTTTTAATTCCTAAAGAAATTTTCCAAATATACTCTCTTGAGTAATGTATGTTAAATATCAACACTTATCACCTTTTCAATCACTATTTATCTTTTTGATAATTAGTAGGGAGTCGGATTAGTCAAAATTTGTCATTTAAAATCAAATAAAAATGACTAATCTGAAAATATGGTCAAACAATTATTTTCTCGAAGGGGTTATATGAGAAAAAAAATTCTGCTAAATGAAAAATATGAAAAATATGCAGATATTTTCTTTGAAAAACGATGCAGTTACTAAATGTCTCAAAATCACGTTCAACTAGTAATTTTTCTATCAACTAGATTACCAGTGTAATCTGCATCTGATTTTCTCTTTCAATCCAAAATATCACTAACTAAAATTGATAAACCAGACAATGAAGTGTGCATCAAAAATTTCAAACCCAATTTTATCAACAATATAAATGACATTCTTTGAATTTGAATTGAAGCCACGTAAACAATCAGAAACCGAGAATATAGAGTTAGCCAATATTATCATCCAACAAAACACTATGTTTAATCCAAACGTATATGTATGAAGTAATTCAAAGAATAGTGTTTTTGGCATAAATATAATTGGCCAACTGTGTTGAACAAGTCAGAATCAAAAAATCATCTCTTTACAACATCTCAATATTGCCTGATTTCATTCAGAATATGGTGCAGATTATCACATTTAATTTATCGATAAATATACCTTCACCTGTTTTACCTTTACGATAATTTTTCGTGGTTGCCCATTGTGATTCTGTCACCTTTGTACTAGGCTAAGGAACTTTGCTTTGTTGCCCGTTGTGTTTCTGGAATAGCCAAAATCCAAAGAACACTGTTGTTGTTCCTTAGCCTGCCACCATACCTACACGATGAAAGATTTTTGTGACCTATTTATTTTTATAGGTCCATGATTGTTAGTGGCATAATATTTGTGAATAAACAAACTCTTTGGAACCCAAACTTGTTTTTTCATTTTATTCTTGTTCCAATAGACATGAAATTTGTTAGTAGAATTCTTAGGAACCCAAACTTATATAAATTTTGTGTTCATGTTCCTATGACTACAATTTTCAACACGATGTCCAATTATTTCACATCTATCAAAGACACTCTTACTTTTTGCATTATCCTCAACTTGTGTTTTCCCAAAGCCTAGTCCTTTTCTGTTGTTAGCAAAAATTTGATTTCCCAATAGCATGTTGAAAGATTTTTCGGCTCTTGAAAAGTTATTCAGAGATTTCTCAAGGTTTTGGACTTTGGTTTTTAGCTTGTGTTTTCAGTGACAAGTGAGGTGCATCTAGTTATAAAATCCTTTTTCCTAGTGTCAATGGTTTCCTTAAGACTCAAGTTTTCTTTCTCAAGGTTCTCAAAGCTATTCTTAAGTCTTGATAATTCTGAATCTGAAATTTTACATTTTTCACAGTCTAGGTTTTGAAAATTTTCAAGTTCAGTTTCTAACCTAAAATTTTCATGAGCAAGTTCACTCCTATCAGATTTCAGTTTTTCAATTTTAGATTCAAGAGCATCAACTTCTTTAGTAAGATCAAGACACATAAAAACAAGTTCTTTATAAGAATAGTCACCTGCCTCACTAGATTCCTCTGAGCTTGCTTCTGAATCCGATTTTGCCATAAAACACAAGTTAGCCTCCTCTGAGCTACTATTCGAAACTTCCTCTCCTTCTTCATCGTCCCAAGTTGCTGCAAAGGCCTTTTTCTTCTTTTTCTTTCCATGGTTGTATATGAGAAGTGGGCATTCTTGTTTAAAGTGGCCAGGCTTGTTGCAGTTATAGCACGTCAATTCATTATCAGAATTGTTAGACTCTCTTGACCTATTACCAGATGTTTTCTTCTCGCGTGGCTTGAATCTTGACCATTTTATAAGATTATTGACAGCCATTGCAAGCTCTTCAATCGGATCTTCTTATTCTTCATCGCTCTCTTTTTTACTCTTTAAGGCAATCGTCTTCTTCTTTGGTTCGGAGTTGTTGCGTTCCTCCTTTGCTTTTAGCTCAAGCTCATATGTCATCAAGTTACCAATCAACTCCTCCATGCATAGTTTACTCAAATCTTTCGATTCTTGGATTGCCATGACTTTTGCCTCAAAGTTTATCGGTAAGACTCGTAGCACCTTCCTCACAAGCTCTACCTCAGTGAATACCTTCCCAAGTGCTCTAGCGTTGTACACCAAAGTTGAAAAGCGTCCAAACATGTCCTTTATGCTCTCGCCTTTGTCCATCACAAAGTTCTCGTATTCATTGCTGAATAGGGCTTAGACGAGACTCCTTGACTTGAGAAGTTCCTTCATGTGTCACCTCCAAGGTATGCCAGATTTCCTGTGCTGTTTTACAATGAGAAATTCTATTAAATTCATTCTTATCAAGAGCACAGATCAAAGCATTCATGACTTTAGCATTTGTGGTTTTTAATTTCTTATCGTTAGCATCCCACATATCCCTAGGTTTAGGAATCTCAATATCACCAACAGTTATAGTGGGAGATTTATAGCCAGTTTCAATAATATCCCAAACATCATAATCAACAGAAATAAGATAAATACCCATCCTAACTTTCCAATAAGCATAATCATTCCCGTTAAACGTGGGTGGCCTAACAATAGATTGCCCCTCAGAAAAAACATTATTTGATGAATTCATGACTCTAGAGTTAAAGAAAAATACCGTGCTCTGATACCACTTGTAGGATCTAGATTAACCCTAGAGTGGGGGTGAATAGGGTTATAGCAAATTTTCTCGATTTTAAACACAGAAACAAACTTCAGAAATAAATATGCTGAAAAGTAAATCACACACAAAATTTACCCAGCTTCGGCAACCCCTGCCTACTGCTGCATGCCCAGATTTCTATTAGAATTAAACAGTATCCCGCTTACAAACACTCTAACAGACTCGCAAACCCTTGCTCCTGCTCACAAACACTCTACTAGACTCGCACCCCCTGCTCCGCCTATAGAGCTTTGGAAACTCGCAAACTCTGCTCCCGCCTATAGAGTTTTGCAAACTCGCACACCCTGCTCACTGAACTAATTCTAACTAGACAATCTGACACTACCTACAACCTAGGTGGTGATTTACCAATTCTTTGACTCGAAAAAGAAAAAACAGACTTCAAAAATAAAAGCAGGAGCAAAAATTAAAATACAAACTTGAATCCATGATTTTTGCTCGAATAAAAAATAAAAAACCCCCTTTAATAAAACCTTAAATAAAATAACTAAAGCCCCTTTAATAAGAATAAAGGCCGGCACATTATTTCTTTAACCCAATCCCCTTTCTTTTAGCTTGTGAAGAAAAATGACGGCCTCTCTCTTCTTTCTGAAATTAGGGCTTCGTTCTTCTGTAAAATTTGGGGCTTTGTTCGATCTGATTTGTGTTGCTCTTCTCGCGCTTGTTCTCTGATGATCGATTCTGGTTTGCGTTGCTTTTGCTCGCTCGTTCTTTGATGATCGAGTTCGTTGTTGATTCGGTATGTAATTTTTTCGTTGCTGGTTTAATGATTGCTTCAATTTTACTCGATGCCAATGATGATCTTTTGGGTGTGGTATTTATATGAATTCGTGACACTTGAATTCCTTCGTATCAATTCGATACTTTCCCAATTTGTTGCTTTCCTGATGCGCACGGCTTTCTTGATATACTTTCAACCTTGATGCTTACGGCTTTAACTTGAGAGCGTTCGATCCTTCTTGTGTCACATGGCAAAAACTTTCCCTTTTATTTGTTGACTTTTTCAAAGATGTATATTTTCATTGAATTCTCTGACTTGACTTTAGCATCCTATTTTCGAAAATTATAACTTCGGCTTTTACTGTGAATTACGACTTCACTGTTGCACTCGAGTTTGTAGCTTGCCACTGACTTGTTTGTTACATTACTGCACTCATGTTGGTATAGATGTGCACTTTCTTATTACTGCTTCATGGTCGTTGTGTCACTTGTGCATTGTTGTACTTGGTGGTCTTTTATGATGTACAATTCTTCCTGTTTGCTTCATGTGGCTGTCTGACTAAAACTTTTTTCTTTTTACTGTTTTGCCTTTGATCTTGTTTGTTGGTTAGTTGTGCACTTGCCTGCACTTGTACTTCTGGTTCTTCATGCATATTCTCTGTTCATATGCTCTTGGTGGCATTTCTTTGTGGTCTGCACTGCTTGTTGTAGCTGGACTTGTTGTGCATACATGTTTTTATGCTTGTGACATTCATGTTGATTCCATTGCTGTTGACATGCCTTGTACTTGTAGTCTTGGCCATGTTGGTTTAGTTGTATTGTAGTTGCATTCACTTGGCATTCACTTGAGTCTGTTGCTTTTCTTATTTGTATCTTGCATCACTGGTGCAAATTATTTGCTGTGACACTTGTTCACTGGTGTACTTGAGCTTCTGGCCGATATTTTGATGTTGCCACTGTGTTGCATTTATATCACTGCAAAACTGCATGTTACTGTCTTGCATTTGTATCTCTGGTATTTGCATACATGTGAACTTGTGTATCTTGTCTCCATGTATTCATGTACACTACTGTATTGTATGCTTGATCACTGAGCACTTGAGTTGTTTGTATGTTTGTATTTGCACTTGCTTTTGGGTTGCTGCACATGTGGTTTTGCATTTGATTGATATGGAGACCTGTAGTCTTCATTTGCAGCCTTGACTTTGGTTGATGTTGTAGTTGCTATGCCTTTGTGCATTGTGTTCATTTGAGTTGTCTGCACCTCTGGTACGTTGCAGCTTGGTCTTTGTTGCATTCATGTCATGTTGCCTTGTGTTGAACCCAGTTTCAAAACTCGGGTTTGACCTTGTGCTCGTGTCGTGATTTTGAATATATTGCACGTGAGTTGAACCCGGCTTTTCATTTGGGTTTGACCTGTGCTCACCTGTCCCTGTAGCATTATCAAGTGTATATCGATATGCACGGTCTTGTGGCATGTACAGTGATACACTATGCATGTCACATTATTCGTGTATGATGAATTCAAATGTAAATGATGACGAACAACCCAAATAACTGAGGCAAATAATATTTTCAAAAATCATATTTCATTTTATATTGCAAACATATTTCTTTTTCAATTTTACTGCGTTAGTGAATATTTTTACAGATTGCTCAGATGATGGATTCAAACTGGAATGCAGTTAAAGACAAAATACGAGTGTGAGTGATATGTAGTGAGGTTATTAATGTAAATATGAAATCGTGATGTATTCAAAATTGTATATGTATAGTGAGAGCATGAATTTGTACTATTCAAGATTGTAATAAATATTTGTTTGAATAAAATTTCTGTTTTGAATTCAAATTCCGTTCAAATTCTATGTAATTTATTTATTCAACAAATATTTATTTAATCTATGAAAAATAAAATAGTACATTAACAAATACATTTAAATGAATGTATATATGTTTATTATCATCAAACAAAAATCGTATACTCGCATATTCCACAACGTCTAGTATGCCTTCACAAAAATTTGGAGACTTCTAAAATCAACAAAACCAATTTTAAAGTTGTTTTAAAACTTGACTTTCAAACTGCAAAACCGCAACCAAATCATTTCTAACTTTTAACACCTTGGAGTTAGGTATTATAACCTTTTTTAAGGCATCAAAACTTGGTCCAAACAACATTTTAAAAATGCAAAAGCATGACTAATATTAAATGATGTAAATACAAGCACAAGAGAAACTAACAAAGATTGAAAAAGGAGATTTCATAAGTGTTGGTATAGCGATAGTCGCTATAATGACACTTTCACAAACAACTAATAAATCATACACACACATGCACACACATAGATACACACACACACACACACACACACACACATATATATATATGTATGTATGTATGTATGTATGTATGTATGTATCTATGTATATTTCAGTCAAAACTTCACTATAAGAAACATAAGTAAAAAGTAAATTGACATTGGCAAGAAATCCCTTAAGGTCTCTCTATAAAAATTCCTTGTAAATCTCATATGTGTATGTTATTCGAAGTGTTCCACGGCGATTTATTCATTACGAGCACATTTCGATTTCCTATTGCTTTTGTCCCCTGCAAAACAATGGTTACTTATGTCTTCCGCTTTCAAACGGGAATCAAATCCAAACAAGCAATATGCACAAGTATAAACAATATCAACAACAATTCATATTTTACACTATTTTGTCAATTTTAAATTCATTTTAAATTGAGATTAACTCACTTTCTCCAAAGCAAGTTCAAGCAAAAAGACCTAAGCTTCCTTCATTGACCAAGAAACGACTAAAGCAACCTCATTTCCTCATTATAGCTTGACTCAAACCCGGGAACCTCCCCACTTGCTCATGCACATGCCAAAAATGGGGGCTTGACTTCAAAACTTTGCAAATTTGGAATGGTGGAGATGTTTGCAATTAATATTATTTCAAGCTTACACAACGATTTAGAGGAGGAAAGGTTTCTAAAATATTATTTAAGGTAGCGAACGAAGAAGAAGGAGGACCAACAATAAAAAATGAAATGAATGGAATGTAAAGTGAGAAATGAAAATAGAAGGGCTTTTTTATAGACCAAGGCAAAATGGAAAATGACATCCATTACCCTTTAGCTAAATTACCCTCCTAACCCTGTCAACTTCCTTTTCATACACCTATGTGGCCTTGGTACTTGCCATCACATCACAACATAGGGGGCAAAAATTAGCAAAATTCTTCTATGTAATCACATTACTAATTATTTCTAGTAGTTCCTAATGATAATTGGGCTATTTAATTTGTTTAATGCTAAATTAATTTCTATTTGGTATATGTATATGTGCAGTCTATTTTATATGTGTGCAACAATGTTGCAACAACCTTTTTTCGGTAGAAGGTCGAAAATCTAAAAAACGATTTTCAGTCACATTTTCGGTTTTCACCGAATTATTGATTCATATAAAAAAAATTACAAAATGAGTCTACTATTATTATTTATTAATCAAAAGGATATTAATAATGCTATTAAATCTATTTGATTGATATTTAAGTCAAAATTCAAATATTTAAATAATCCTACATTTGAATATAAAATATTTATATTTTTTCAAGTTGTTACAATATGTGCATATGATGCACATATATGAAATATAATACAAATCATATAAAATAAATTTTATATATAAAATTAAAATAAAATACATTCAAAAGAAATTTAGAAAAGTTCAAAATAAATTATACTACATAGGCTTATTAAAGATCCAATGGTGGAATTTTTTTGAAATTCACCCAATTACTCTGCTATGGGCTGGCCAGTTCCAACAATTAGATGGCTTAAAATGATGATTTAAAGCCCAATTCATCTTAAAGGATGAAACAATATAAAATTGGAGAAGTCTATCAATCTACAATATGGGGATATTCCAATGAAAGCTCGTTAGCTAGTTAGATACTTTGGCAAATTAAGAGTTAGCCATATCAATACTCCGACGAAGTTGGCAATTAGGTTTGCTAATGGCCCATACCAGTCACTTAAGGATTATGTCTTAGGTCATATTACTATGGACGAAATGTATATGAAGCTTGTTGGGATGATTCTTAGGCATGAAAACTCTCAAGTAGATTAAAAAGTAGTAGTTATGACAACCTTGGGAGTCGATGGTAAACCTAAGTTTCATGGGAAGTGTAAAGACAGTCGACGTTGTGAGCAACACATGTCACTTTAAAGGGAATTTCACAAAGGAATGTAAAGTTTACAAATCTAAGAGAAATCACTTCAAATATGATCAACTTGAGCAAATAAAGAGGGATTGCCCTACGCTTACTAAGGGTGACCAAGTGGAAAAGGCTTATGCATTGATTGTTGTGTCAGTTCTTAGTAGGACAATTTCTTAACGCAAGGAAAATAATCTTATGCTGGAAGGCATGATTTTTGTTTGCAAATCATGCCTGTGTTCTTTTTAATTCTTTCCCTTCCCCAGGAAATTATCTTTCTAGAACCCATCACAACATCTAATGCATAAGACATTGCCACCATGTTGCCCTTAGCAAATGTAGGGAAATCCCTCTTCAAGTGCTATGGTTGATCTCATTCATTGCTAGTAACTTAGTAGATAGAATAAATCTTAAGTAAGACATTATTATGAAACCTCTAATAGTATCAAGTATAGCAGGTGGATCGTTTATGTTAATATGATTTGTTAGAATATAAAATTTGCAAAGATTGCAACCAAGTGTACTTATGATTTGTTTGTTCTATGGTTTTGTGGCTACAACTTTATTTTGGGTGTGGGTTAGAAGGGTAAACACATAAGGATACTTTATTAGGAGAGACGATGATGATGTGCTATTTGTATTCGTTTACCACCTCTTAGCATCCATGAGTTCCTAAACATATTTGAGGAGGTATTTGGTTTATCTCCACATATTTTTTTTTTATCAATTTAGTGAAAGGACTTAAATAAGTAGTTATACCAACAAAGGGCTTGATGCTTAAGGAGTAGTGCGAGTTAGGGGTGAAAAAAATATTTATTAAGGAAGGGCTTTACGCGAACAAGCACTTTAGAATGGTGAGCACTAGACTACACAGGTTGATGGGTTATTGAGAATTTGCATTGAAAATAGAGGGATGAATAAGAACTGAAAGAATAGTATCCATTATTGCATATCGATGACTTGTTTGATTAGCTTAGCGGTGCAATTTTATTTTCCCAATTAGTTTTATCTATGAAATTTCACTAGCTGAGAATACAAAGAGAAACATGCCTATTATCGTATTTAGAACCTTAGACAGATTCTTTGAGTTAAGATTTATGCTATTTGAGCTAAATAATGCACTGTCTTCATCTGTCTCATGAGTCATGTTTTCAAGGATTAATTTGATGAATATGGACTTATGTTCATGGACAATATTTTGGTTTACTCTTGGAATGAAGAGGAACACAAGGTACATCGTAGGATGGTGTTGAAGATTTTAACGCGACACTAGCTGAAAGAAATTTCTGTAAATGTCACTTCCAGAAAAGGGAAATGTGTTTCTTTAGGTATGTTATGTCTGAGCAAAGAATTTTATTGACACCAACAAAGTATTTGTTGTTTAAGATTGGAAGACACCAGAAAATGTGATCAACATTCATTTTTGGGGAAAGTAGGATATCATAGGCCATTCATTAAGGATTTTAGAGGAAAGGTTCAAGTTCTTCATTGGCTACAAGTCATTGAAGTATCATTTCTCCCAAAATGATGTTAACTATGACGACCTATCTTCACCTTCGGTGCCCAAATCATCAATATAAAGTAGTAGCACTATGATGGTATCTGGCCGATGGAGGGAAATCATTAAGTGTAAACAACTGATCAATCATATAACCTATTATATATCTCACAGCATTAAACAAAATATAATATAAACATAAATAAAATAGACAAGACAAAAGCATGAAAAATGAAACCAAACTATTCATCATCAAAGTATAATGTGGTTCATAAGTTTATACATCACGGAATATTATGAGCCAACACATCATAGGTACATAAAGGCTACATAAAATAAAACTATCTCAATATATACAATAGTGATAGTAGCTCTATAGCATTGCACAGTGGAGACAATAGTAACTTCATATAATGGCATATTAGAAAAGTGTAAACGTCTTTCTTGTCCTCTGCATAGTTCCATAAACTATTATCTTACCTGACTCTCAATCTCCTTATTTAAGTGTACTCGAAATTATAAGAAAGAATGCAAATAACCTTGGGCCAAACAATGTATGGTATGAGTTATTTATAAGCCTAAAATAATAGATATTTCACATGCTCCTAAGTCCAACAAGTTAGCATATATAAACATCATATGCTAATCAACTATCATATGTACATGTGTGCTCCTATGATTTAATACATACTAGGGTATCAGATTATCAGACTCGACAATACCTATATCACATAGACAACCATAACAACCACCAAACAAGTATATTTCATACTCACGATGCACTTAGATATATGATGACATAAACGAACATAGAAAGGTCAACGGCTACTCAACATCATCGCTCCATCAATGCTTGAGTCCCATCCCTCTCAAAAGCTTAAGATCTAGACCCACTTAGACAGTTTAGAGGTACAAATCCATTCAAAAGATCTTTGGTGAGCATCCACAACAACTCATCTGTGACAATGCATCAAGCTTTTAGTCATCAATGATCTCTTGACACACCTACTTATAGTAGAACCTCCTATTTGCTTGCATCAATCATGATCATACATAACTTGTCTACTTGGATGATCTCTAGATGCCTTAGCTTTCCATCCATTGTAGCCAACATCGATCGATATTAATCCAAAATTTACTTCTTCTTCATATATAACTTCCCTAAATTGGCTGAAACTATGATCGACACTAATCTAATTATCCAATATTCTTCCATCTTTCTAATGCTCCATCTTGCTAACTCCTTAGTTTGATCACCACCTATCCATGTGGTTCGGTTTTGATCCATACACTTAGAGTATTTTCTATAAGCTTTCCTGCTTCATTCCAACCATTGATCTATCTCACCTCTGGCTGCTTCGATCTGTATACATCCCATTATTGCACCAATTAACACCAAACTCTCCAAAGCCAATCAATCAAAGTATTCTATTGTCCATACTCAATGAAAGCACTAAGTAATGTTAGCCAAAAAATTGGTCTAACATCCCAGGGAGGCTATGAAGAACCAGTTATTCGGTATGTAATCATCGACTATAGTTAACGTGGGCTTAGCCTCTAATTTACGTACCTGATAGGTTCTAACATCTAAATCTCGAATCTAGAGCTAAAGAATTCGACCAATATGTAAAAAATATGAAGAAAAGTGCAAGCAAGACCACAAAGAGCAATACAATGATTTATAGTGGTTCGAAAATTGCGGATATTGTCTAATATAATTTTATTATGTTTCTCACCAATATCCACATGTTATTATAACAAAAATGTCGAAGTCTAAATTCGAATTGGGATTAGTTGTAACACCCCACCCTATACCTATACTAACAAAGAGTATTGCTAGGCAATATTGTTTGATAATATAGAGAATGAGGCGATACTGGTCTGTCATGCATGAATATTCCATTGGGCTAACACTTGTAACGATGAATCTTTTTTACCATCGAAAGTTGGCATTAAATACATCCACGTATTCAAATGTTGAACATCCAATCGCCACAAAGACGGATTGTTAGGGTAAAATAAAAAGAAAAAAAACAGAAAAACAGAATCGCTTAGCGGAACGATCACATATAATATAACAAAGACAACAAAAGCTATCACTCTAAAATACATAGTATATCAGAGATAAAAAAAAACCTCATCAGCCTGGATAGTTATGACTTTCTGACCTTACAATTTGTAACATTCTCGAATTTTAGTCAAATTTAATTTGGTGGTTTATTTCAAATTTTTGGATTAAATTGTGAATCAATTTGTATTTTTCCAAAATTAAATAAAGATATGTGTTTGTATGTATATAAATATAGATTTTAAATTGAAACTTTAATTTGGAAATTCAATAAAATATCTTAGAGAATAAATTGGATTTATTAAATTTATATTTTAAAGGAATTAATATACATGAGTATATGAAACATTTTATTTTAAACTAATAAAAAATTATTTTCTACATTATAATATATGATATATATGAAAGTTATATTTCAATATAGTAGAAGTTTAAATGTTGTAATAGAATTCAATATAGCAAAAAAAATTAAAAGATGTTTGAAAGTTAAAATTTAATTTGATATAAAAAAATTTAAAAAAAAATTGTTTAAAGATAAATTTATATTTTAAACACTTATATATAATCTATCTAGGCGCTTATTTATTTAGTATAATTAGATTTCAAACTCATTTCCTTATAGAGTTATAAATATATTAAATGTAAGAAAACAAAATAGATGAACATGTTTTACAAATTAAAATAAAGTAAGGTTTAAAACAAAGATATAAATTAATTAAACTAAATGGCTTAAACATAATTTGAATTATTTTTAACAAGTGTAAACAAATTATACTATTTTTAACAAGTGTAAAAGAATTAATTCATGCATATAGACAAGTGTACTTAAATTAACAAGTGGCATTCTTCAATTTAAATAAATTAAAATTTTATAAATAAAACACGTATTAGAAGAAATCTAAAATTGGTTTCCAGTTCAAAGGTTTTACAGTCCAATATTTTCTCTTCTTCTTCCTAACTAAAAAAAATAGATAATACGAACCTGGGAACTTAAATCAAAACGAGAATCAAATTTCAAAGGAGCGGTTCAACAAATAGTTTCAGCCTATTCAAAATTAACAATAACATGCTGTAGGAATCAAATCAACAATTCAGAATCAAATTAAAACCAAGGGTAACAATTCTTCATCAAAGAAAATGAAGCCTGGAACAAGAAGCCTGCTTCTCTATCTCTCATTTCCAGGCCTCTACTCTCAAATCACAGGTGAGTAAACTATCTTTTTGTTGATACTTTGTGATGTGGTGATGAATGCTTGATGTTGATGCTGTGAAAATCTCCGGTATGAATATGAATATGTGTATGTATATATGTAATGGATGTACATGCCTGTTGTATCTGTGACTTTACTGTTCTTAGTTTCAAACTAAGATTTAAAACAAAATTCTTGATCTCTTGATCTAATCTTTGTTAAGATTTAAGTTTCAAACAAAATTTGTTTGTTTAATCATTAAGTTTTAAAATTATATTAAGTTAAAATGAATTTGAAATTTACTGCAAAACCAAAAGGAACAGGAAAGCTTGGGTTTTTTTTTAAATTTCAAACACCTTAATTCATTGATTCAGGCATCTAATCTGAATCCTTAAGCAAAATCATGATTTTTAAAAATGAAATCACAATTTTTAGCATTTGGTTGAGCGAGCAGTTCGAGTTTGATCAGATTTTGTGTTTTGGGTGGTTTCTGATGATTTAAGTGATTGGGGAGGTCGCGATCTTTACTGGGAACAAAGGGATGATCAGAGAGTGTGGGAAAAATGTCAGATCGGTGAGCAATCTACTTTGGCGGCGGCGGTGGTCGAATTTGTTATTAAACCCTAGTTATTGGTCATGGTCGAAGATGTAATCACCACGGCGCCTCTAGTGGATTGAGTTCCACCAGACTTTGGGAAATGATAGCATGGAGGCTGGCGAAGGCGTGGCTGGAAGCTCAGGAGCTTCGATGGTCGGAGGAGTGAGTTCGAGGAGGTTTTGGTGAGGTGGTTTGTTCCAAGTATTGTGCAGAGTTGCTCTAATTCGATCTCGAGTTTGTTTTGATGTTCTGATGATCGGGGGCTGATACGAGGATGATCGTCGACGTGCAAAAGGAGTCGGGGATGGTCAGAGGTGGCTGCATCACCGGTGCATGTGCATGGCAGTGGTTTTGTGTCAGCATTGTGGTTTGTGGTTCTGTCTCGAAGTAAGTTTCGCGATAGTGAGGTATTGACTCAACTAGGGACTCGAGTAAATGTGAGTGTGATGGTTTCTGGATTTAAACTTTAACACTTAAACCAATTTTTTAGAAAAGAAGAGAAGAAAAGAAATTCTCGGGTTCAAATTTGGGATTGTAGGCATTATGACTCGAAGCAGGTTTGAAAAATAGGGTTGCTCGGGAAAATATCGTTTTGGCTCGGGAGTTCAATAGTATGGCTCCGGTTTTATTTACACTTGAAGATTCAATAAGTTTTTGAATAAATGTTAGTTAAATTTTAAAGTTTATTAAGTAAATAAGTTTTAAAGGGAAGGTAGATCAAGTTTTCAAAGTAAATTTATTTACAATATTTTAAATAAATTTCCTAGATTTATTTCCAAAAGGTTAAGTGTTTTCAAAACTTATTAATATGGTTTTGTAATAATTTTATCAAGATGATTAAATAAATTCCAAGTGTTTCCGAAGTGTAATTTATTGGTGAAATCAAGAAATGATTTACCTAGGATTTCTCAAATAAATGTTAAGCATTGAATTAATTTAATTAAGTGATGTAATAAAAATAAAATAAAGATAAAATGGTTTATCTTTTAATTAATTAAGTAATTTATGATATAAGTAATTAAAGGTCAATTAATTGCTAATTAAAGAATAATTTATTATTAATTTAAATGGTTAAAGGTTAATTACTTAATAATTAAAGGTTAATTAATTAAAGAAATTAATAAATGGAAAGTAATTAAGGGTAATTAATTACATAAAATTAATTACTTAATAAAAGTAATTGAGGATAATAAATTGATGACTAATGATTGATTAATCAAGTAATGATTACTCAACGTAATTAATTAGTAATTATTAATATATAAGTGATTAAGGATAATCACTTATTAAGGTTAATTAATTTAATGGTAATTAATTAAGGGTTAATTAAATTATTATTGTAATTAATTAAATAATAATTAATTAAGGATAAATAAATAATTAAAGGTTAATTATTTAATGATTAAAGGTTGATCTATTTATTAATTAAGATTGATTGATTAATAATTAAGGGTTGATTAATTTATTATTAAAGGTTAATTAATAAATGTCTAAAGGATAATTATTAAAATGGTTTGTAATTAATTAATGTTAATTAACCAGGATTAGTAATTTATTAATCTGGTTTAAGTTAAGTTATAATCAGGATTGAGTAAGTAATTCATAAGTAATTAATTTAATTGAAATTGAATTAACTAAGGATTAAACAATTAATTAATCCTGCCTATAAATGATTATTGAGTGCTTGGATTGCTTATGAATGTTTGTATGGTATGAGATACCTTGAATTGATTGTCCTAGTTGAACTGTGATATTTTGTCTGTGAATTGAGCTGTGTATAATTTATTTATTCATCTGTGATACATTTGTATATTATCTATGAATCTGTGAATGAACAATAAGCGTTATAGATCATAATGCTTATCGATATTGATGTGCTTGAATCTATGATGATTGATGATGTTGCACTATTGTGTAAAAACCCTAGACTACACTATAAACACACAAATATGAATTGCACGAGGAAATTGGTTAATTGACAGATTTTTTAAATGGTTTTAAAGTTGAATTTTGAATCCAAATGGTTTTGGAAATGGAATTGAGTTAAATGTGAAAAGCTTTTGAAAAGGAGTTTTAAAGATAAAAGTTATTGTGAATAACTTGATAAAGTTTTGAAGTTTAAATAGTTTGATTTGAATTAAAATTCAAGATTGGAAATTGAATTCTATGTTTGGAAATTATGGTTTAAAAAGGTTATACAAGTTATAAATATGTTTATATGGGTTTTAAACCATTTTAAAGAAATATTATTTTGGAAAATTCAAATTTAACCCAATTTTTAGACTTTAAGGGCTTTAACTTGTGCATATGTAATCGGATATTTTCGAAACGAAAAGGATTGTTTTTCAAATAATAATAGCTTTCATATAAAGAAAGGATTTCCAATAATTGTTGAAAAGAATGTTGAACTTTGTTTTGAAATTGAAGAGGATCCAAAAAGGTGTATCTTTTGTATAAAAGATCTAAAATGAAAATGGTTTTGAAAGCTATGAATTGAATCTTTGATTTAAAGATTAGATGAGTTAATCCAATTTGTACGAGAAATTATTTAAAAAGGCTATGAATGAATCTTTGTGAAAGATTGGTGAACTTTGTGAAGTGAATCTTTTTGTTTAAAGATTTGGAAATAGTAATTTGTTTAAACCATTTTGAAGGAAGATTTTGGGTAATAAATTGTGACTTAACTAAGATTCCAATTTCCGTATGATTTTAAAATATTGCGCTCATTATTCGGTTTAGCCAGGAGAGGACTTTGTGTCGTATAACCCATTCCGAATAATGATACGACGTTATGGATAGCATTTGAAGACCGATGGTGAAGATCGGATATTTTCGACAGCGAAAGGATAACTCGTCGAATGTCTCTGCACCGGCTGATCCTCGGTATAGAGATTTGATCACCCTATGTGATGGGAAGTTCGGTTATCCGAATTTGCATGGGCTTCTTTATGAAGTGCCTTCGGTTCTGTTCGAACCCGGAACAGACTTGTATTGATGTATGTCTGACATTACACTTTGAGATATAAAGCTGGTTTCTATCAAACACATTTTTGTTTGGTGGCGGAGAATTTATTCTCTTAGCTTAACATCCTTCTCTGAGACGTACGAGCTCAGAAGTTATGTAGTTGATGGTTACTAGTGATACATTCCCAATTTGGTAATGTGGCATACGAAGTGCGGCTGATCATTTGTTGATCGAAGCATGGCTTTTGTGTAAAGCGTAGCTTTGTAGACGAGACTGCATTAGGACCTCACAACTCGAAAATGGTCGAAACAGGAAGGATGCAACATGGTTATTAGGGGTCGTGCCCCTAAGATATGTCCATTTCTTCTGGAAAAAGGTGGTAGCATGGTATGGAGCCTAGATACTTAACTTATGTGGTTGCTGCAAATTTATTACTTTGTGGTTGTTGCTTTGTGGTTGAGGATCCTTGGATAAAGGTGGCAAATGACCGGGGATGGTATACTTGTAGGTGTTACTTTCGGACAGGGGTAACCCGGCCTTGTGTTGGCAGAGAGGTGGTTAAGTTCTTGGGGCGTCCCACCAGAGGCGTACCCATGTGGCAATAGGAAGGTCCTTAGCATGACCATTTGTTGGAAATTCGATCTCCAATACGCGTCTTGTATGGTTTTAGTTATATAGCTTGTCATTTACTTATGGTGGTCACCATTGTTTAGATGGTAGCTATAGTAGGCATAGTTCGAAATGTTTGTGCTGGCTAAGATTAATATTATACTTTCGAAAGGTTTTCTGCACTATGCACTAATAATAACATCAAAATGATTTTGCGTATCAAGCATGTTTGCCTATCATATGGAGAAATCTCCTCCAATTGTGCGCTTGCATAGTGTGTGTGCGGGGAGGCCTTATGGTAGTTTCATTTTCCAAAAAGCATTGCGGATTTCAATCTTAAAATTCTTTTGTTGTTTGTTTTTGTCTAAAACTATTTTCGTTTGCTCACACCAGTCCCATGACTGACTTGGACATTACTGTTCCTTTCCTAAACTATGGATGTCCATAATTTTCCAAACGGGCAGCCTAGAGTTGGGTTTTTTAGAAAATCAAATAGTAGGTATAGATACGATAGCATCCAGCTTTTGGATTTGGTGATGGCATTCGTTTCACTTAGACTGACCTTGCTTAATACAACTTGATGATGGCTCTCGCTTTTGAGTTTGAGCTTTTGGTTTGGAGACTTTGGAGCTTTGGCAATGGAGTCGCAATATGTTGGATCTCTTTGAAGCCTTTGTTATTGGTGTTATCTTTTCTGCTGTGTATATTGTCTCTGATAGTGTAGATATCCATATTGTATCAGATAATGTATTCATTGTTGTATCAATGATATTGTTTCTTCTGCTGTGTTGTTATACTTAATGTGTTATAAGCTCCGACGAATCGGATTTGAACGTTTGATTCTGCGGCATTCGAATACAAGTGAAGTACGGGTGTTGATTTTCGAACGTGAAATTCGGGTCGCCACACAATTGCTGATGGGTATATTTAATGATACAATGGAAATAAAAATATTACGACATTTGAGAATCCAGCTCTACTCCATGGGCTCCATATCACACCACTGATAACCAAAGAAAATAATCAGCCTGACCCAAACATTATAATAAATAACACCTAGATCGGTCTAGAAATACCAGCATGAGAAAAATCAAGAGAAACGGGGAACATATAATAATTCTGTGAGACTAAACTGCTAAACACGGAATGTGTTTTTACCTTACAAAGACAACATCCACATAGGAATGAATGGAAACAAATTAAAACAACACCCAAACTTGAAAGAACAGGCAAATAATTAAACATTAAGGAGAGTTATAGGCACTTCTTGATGCTCGTTAGGAAACAATTCATAGATTTGAATCAACAACAAGGAAAAGGACGTTTTCCAATAATGACTAGGAGGGTGCACCTCCCTCACTAAACGTATACCTCTAGAAATATACTTGAGAACTCTAATGGCTCTCGAACACTCTAAGCCCGACTCGTCAATCTTACCGAGAATCCAAGTACTTTACATCTCCATGTACATAACACTGAATCTAAACAAGAATAGATGTGAAGATACCCTAATAGGGGCAACCCCTCATAGCTTGGCTTCCACTCGTTCTTTGGTTTCAGTCATTTTTGACAAAGAATATCAACGCTCAATAAGCAACAAATCATCTTAAGTTGACGATACATAAGGAGGAAAGTTGAATTGATAGTCAACAAATCAATTTTTGGGAATTATCCAAATGATCGAATATGGAAATTATATCTCATGCCCTTACCACCACTCTTCGATTTCAAACTTGTACTATCCCTCGGTTGAAAATGAAGCCGGGTAAGTTAAGATAGTTTTAATTCTAGGCATTACCTTAACAATAATTTTAACCTTCAAGATAGAAATGAGTTTCAATGATGTTTAGTGCTAAGAGTATGACTAAATCTATTCCATGTAATTGATATCGTTTACGAAAATTATCTTATCCTTTCGCCAACTGAATCAAATCATTTAAACTTTTAAAATCTGAACTTGTGCTTGGTTTTTACATCACAAATATTTGTAAAACACTTTAAAAACATGCTTGAAAATATTACTTTAAAGAGCAAATTATATTTTTAAGCATTTTAAAAAGAAGGGTCAAAAAACAAATGTCATTAGAATATTGCTTACTATGAACCTAAAAAAATTTACACTTAGCTTTGCTTTTAAAACAGTTCTTTTTCAAAAAAAATCACTTATAAACTATAATTTATGAATTTAAAAACAATATTTATTATCTCGGAACATATTAAATCAATTAAAATACTTTTATAAATTTAAAATATTGTTGATCATCCTGAAAGATTATTGGTATAATTCTTTTATAAATTGAAAACCACATTAATTATCCCAAAAGACAATTAATCAAACTTATAACTCCTTTAATAAATCCATTAATTAACTTTAAACACCTTTATTTAATCGGTTGATTAAGCTTTAAAACAACTTTATTAAATCAGTTAATTGATCTTTAAAACACTTTTATTAAATCAGTTAATTAACTTTAAACATCCTTAATAAATTTATTAATAAACTTTACTGCAGTTAAATAACAGTTAAGAATATATTTAAACCTCTAATTCTTTTCAAATACTTAAACAATCCTTACAAATCCATTTGAAAAGAATTTACAAATATTTAAGGTAAATAACCTTTATAAATTTAAAAAACTTTATTTATCTCGATAGATAATTAAAATTAATTTATAATCTTTTATAAATTTAAACGACATTGATTATCTCGAAAGATAATTAATCAAATTTATAATCTCTTTATACATCTTAGATACGTTAACTATCCTAAAAGATAATTAATTAAATTTATAACTCCTTCTATAAATTTTAAACAATACTTATTCTTTATTTTCAGTATTCTCAAAATATTTGCAAAAATATAGCTTAAACAACTTTCAAAGTGCAGCACAGGATTAAACATTTATTTTCTGAAAATATAAGTTCACGTTCCACGCAAAAAGATTTAAGGGGACAATGTTTCATAAGTGCAGTGATAATCGATGTAATGGTACTTGCACAACCGAATAATATGTCATAAATATTTTCAACCAAACAACAATATAAATGACATAAGATTATAAGTAAATTAATACCGGCGAGAAACCCCTTAGGGTCTCTCTACAAAATTCCTATGCGAATCACACATAGGTATTTGTATTTCGAAGAGCTCCGTAGAGGCCCATTCGCCACGTACACTTCGACCTTCCTTTTGTTTTTTGTCCCCTACAACATAATGGTTATTTAAGCCATTCGCTTGTTGAGGGTGAATTTAAAATACAACAGACTACCAAACAACAATATAAAGTATCATTCTAGCATTCAACACTAATTTATAGCAACACAGATATCATATAGTTTATTTAAAGGTGGGTAAAATATCAGAAATTCCAGTTGATGCTTTCACGTTTTGGTTCGGTCTAAAACGAACAACTTTCGATTTTATCCCGAAATTTAACTAGCTCCAAATTCAATGAAACCAATTTCAATGTGAGCTAATGCTCCTACGAGTCTAATGCAATTGACTGTGTCTAAAACAGACCTTGCATGAGCAAGATATGATTTTTATAAGATCTTGAATTAATTGAAATGATTAATCACTTAATTAAATAATCATTACCTATAATTACATTATTAATCCATCTTCCCCAAATACAAAATTCTTTCCCACCTAATCCTGTAGCTTAACCTACCTTGCTGCCACTTCTCACTACAATAACTTGAGCCATATTCAGCGATGTCATAAGCCATCACCTCCTACTAGCTCCTACCCACGAACTCCACCTTTCCAACACCTCGAACCCACACCACCTCTTCTAGCTGCGACTTGCAACTCTTAATGCACTATAATGCATGAATGCACTTCAACGTGGTCGATCAGAGGCTATGAAAATTTAGGAGAACGTGCTCTTCGACGTGAGAAATGCAACAACAACCTCCTCTTTGACCATCTTCGCCTAATTCCCTCTCAAATATAAACCCTAATTTGCTTACAACCACGACCAAAATGTGGAAAAACACAAACCACATCTGCACTCTACGAAGCAAATATAGATGCATAAATCTGCTCACGATGATTCCCAAGATTTCAACTTTATTATTTTTCGTTGACATTGATTTTGGAAATTTAATTTGCTTACTTTCTTTTCGTTATAGGAGTTTAGAAATATCCAGAGAGTGAAAATGAAAAGTGAAGTGTGTTGAACACTCTAAAGGTTAAACTTAGCTTATCCCGAGATTTCCGGCATCTCGCTACATAGAATTTCGTTCGCATACGAACCACGAGTGACAAAACAAAAACTACGATCATGCACAAAAATACGACACGGTCCCCAAACCATAATAATGTAAATGGGTTATCTTATTATGTAAGACTACAAAAATACCATCTTTTGCTCAAAAATCATCAAACGATAATTTAAATATTATCAAAATTAAAAATCATGAAAACATTCTATAAATTAAACTAAGAATCTACCATAAAAATAAAGTTGTTTTATTGAAAAATTATTTTCTTATTATTATTCGAACCATTTATTATTGCAATAAATTTACAAAATGAATTTACCATTATTTTTTATTAACTAAATGAAGTCAAATACGGCTATTAAATCCATTTAATTAATAATTAATTCACCATTCAAATATTTAGTTCGCAATTCAAATACTTAATTAATCCCTATATTTAATATAAGTTATTTAACTCTAAAAACCAAATATTTAAATATTTAAAATTAATTAAATATTCACAATTATTGTTTAACGACAAAATTTCTATCGGTTTATAAAATCGCGATAAATTTTGAATTAAAATTACTGCAAGCGCACGGCATACAAAAGTTAGTACGTGGCGGGTACGGGTCGATCCATGGGAGTTGTTAGATTTGAAAAATATACTCAATGAAACTATACCAAATGGAGAAGAAATTGTTGACTATAAGAAAATGAAGCTTAAAATAGAATTAAAATGAGATTAAAACTATGAGATTAGAGAACAATTTAAAGGAAAATCCGCTCTCATATTTTTGTAAATCAGCAAACAAATAATTTATAATCTCCATTTTTGATGTTAAGTGAGATAATTGTTGCATTTATCATAAATATGTTTTATTTATGTTATTAATTAACATAACTTAAACCATCAAACTATAATACAACAAATAAACCACCTATAAATTCTCATGAAAATGAAGCCAAAGCAAAAGCTGTTTTAAGTACGATCTATTTACTATTGTAATTAATAATATAGATCATCAATTATTTTTCTACTTTCATTTCAAAATCAAAAATCAATTAGCAAATGATGATGCAAATTGTGTTTATGTTGAATAAGAATATCTTATTTGCAAATGCAACATAAACTACCAAACCCATTTGTATAAACTTACACCAAAATCCACTTTCATGAAGCATAAATAAAAGAGATCATAAATCATAGAAATGTTGAAATTGCATAAATTTAGAGAGCTTCATTACCTTAAATTGAAGGGGTTTAACTACTCATTTGTGTTATCAAATCAACACTTGTAAATTTCAACATTAAAAACAAAGAAATGGAAGCTAAGCAAAGAGAAAAAAAGATTAACTACTAACTATTTGCATAAAATTTAAAGCTACACTACTTGCATAAATATAAATCTAACTATAATCACAAAATGAGAGAAAGCATATATATAAACATCACATAAAAGTAAATAAAAACAAGTAGAAAAGTGAAGAGAAAGAGGCTGGGAAACCATTTTTATCTCATGAAACTTTAACATTACAACTTGCTTGCTTAATTTCCTAACTAAAATAAGAGAGTAGAAGATATTTACATGTACATAAGAGGGCTATTTATACATGCATAAAACCTTAATTCAATTTTTAGGGTGCTTCTCAAAATGCCCTTTAGGAAGTGTGATATCCAAGTAACTATTAGCCTCTAGTTAATCCATTATTAAATATGCATGAAGCTTTAACCTCTACTTAGTTGTCCATTAGCTTCTAATTGTAGATTTAGGTAAGTGGATGGAGTCCTCCATGATCATGAGTTTGAATTATTTCATCTTCATTCCTTTGTATTCCCTTGTACATGCATATATCTTCATGAAACCCTCTTCCATATGCATCTAAATTCCTATAAAATTATGAAAATATCCAAGTAAAAAGTCCCAAATTAACAAATGCACAAAAATGACTATTTAGCCCCTGTATGTAGATGAATATGTGATGATTTGAAAATAATTGAATTTTGGTTTTAAACATGTTAAAATACCCAAATATGACATTTATTTAAATAAAAATAGATAAAATATGGATGTAAATATGTACACATTTAAGTGCACATCAAATACCCACACACTTATCTTTTTATTCGTCCTCGAATAAAGAAAAACTAAGATAAATCCATTTTCCTAGGAAGCACGATTGCATTAAGCGTATGCAATAAGCCGTTAAACCTCTAGGTGTCCCCAATAGGACGAGCGTTGTGCCGTGAGGGTTTTCAATGGATACTACCCACAAAATCCGAGTGCAAAGTGAAAATATTTACAAAATGCAAGATTTATTTACAAAGAGATGAATGTAAGCTTTTGAAAATATTTACAATGAAGGATTTAATTTTAAATCGACTAATAAGTTAAACACAAGTTCTGGTCATTATCTTAAACTTTAAGTCATTTACTCGTCAAACTTTCCAAAAAACGAAGTTATCTTAACAAATGGGCTATAGTTTAACTCGTTGTTTCGGTCGATAATATAGTGTAACTATGAAATAGATCCTTGGTTGATTGTCAAAGTTTATCAAAGTGATATTTTAGTTTCTTTCCAATAACAAGTCAAATCAAACAATTTATAATGGTGCATGGATTTCAATTAATTACTCTCTCTTATTTGAAAATTTTATTAATGTTAATAATATTTACATATTCCTGGCTCAGATAAATTGAGGCCAGAGATATTACTTATGCATTGCCTTGCGGACTGATGTAAGGGGGATACAGAGCGTGGCGAGTGAACACACAAGTGTGAATACTTATCGACTGTAGGCGTTATTAAAAAGAATTTTTATATACATGCACCACCTAACTCAATTGAGGCCAGATATACCGATCGTGCACTGCCTTTCAGGCTTACATGAGAAGAGTACAGAGCATGGCGAGTGAACATACGAGTGTGAACATATAATCTAGGTTTAAAAATATATACATATATACAATTTTTTTGTGAAAAGAGAGAGTTTTGTAAAATCATCTTAGCACCGTTTAACTTAGAAGATAAAAATGTTATATCCATTACTTTAAATTTACCACTTTTTTTTAAACAAAGATTTTCATTTAGAATATACTTCGTAATTAACACATATGAACCTTCTTATGTACTACTTAAGCCATTGTTATTTGTAATCAAACTTCATTTTTATTTTTTTTGAGACAAAAATTTCAATTTATTAACCAAAATTTATAATTATAATATAGTGTTTCTTCAGAAATAAATCAAAATGGTAAAAAAGAAAATGTTTTTGGGATTTAGAAATTTCAACAAATTTATTTAGTTACAAGAAAATGAAAATACAAAAATGCCATGAAATACTAAAAAAATGAAAATGATATCCCCCCACACTTAACTTTGACTATGACCCCACAGTCAGGGCCCGATATAACGAGTATTATGGAAAAAATTATGTATATATTTACAAAAGAGGGTTAACATTCTTACTAGATGTAGCTTGGGTCATGAAGAATCATGAGCTCCCACTCTTGGTTTGGGCAATTCCAAGAAAGGTTTCAAACGATAACCGTTGACTTTGAAAATTGATCCATCCCTGAGGTATTCTATTTCTACGGCACCATGTGGAAAAATAGTTCGTACCACAAATGGTCCGGTCCATCTCGATTTAAGTTTCCCAGGGAATAAATGAAGTCTTGAGTCATGTGAAAGAACTTTTTGGTTAGGAGAAAATGTTTTCCTTAGATTGACTTGTCATGAAAAAATTTTGTTATTTCTTTGTACATTTTCTCGTTTTCATATGCGTCGTTCCTAAGTTCTCTTAGTTCGTTGAGTTGTAGTTTTTAGTTTTCGCCAGCTTTCTCAAGTTCAACGTTTAAGTTCTTTATTGCCCATAAAGCTTTGTGTTCGATTTCAACGGGTAAATGGCAAGCTTTACCATAAAGTAAACAAAATGCGAACATCCCAATGTTAGTTTTAAAAGCAGTATAGTAAGCTCGAAGTGTGTCGGTCAATTCCTAAGACAGGTATTTTCGATTTTTATTAATAGTTTTCTCAAGATTTGTTTATTTGTCGATTTGAAACTTTAACTTGGCCACAAGTCTGAGGATGATACAGAGGGGATAATTTGTGTGTTACGAGTATTT
Source organism: Allium cepa (assembly GCA_030765085.1). NCBI lineage: Eukaryota > Viridiplantae > Streptophyta > Magnoliopsida > Asparagales > Amaryllidaceae > Allium > Allium cepa. The sequence continues at coordinate 906,792,540 of CM060931.1, read as the reverse complement.
TCTCATTAAAGTTTCAAAAGAATGGTTGCAAAGATGGGTCCCATTATCACCGATTATTGTCCGAGGTAAGCCGAACCTCGAAAAGATGTTTTCCTTAAGAAATTTCACAACAATTCTATGTTCATCGGTTTTGCAAGGAACGGCTTCGACCTATTTTGAGACGTAATAAACAGCGAGAAGAATATACAAGTTCCTAAAAGAGTTAGGAAAAGGTACCACAAAGTCGATGCCCCAAACAACAAAGATTTCGATCGTAAAAATGGGATTTAGAGGCATTATATTTCATTGAGAAATTCGTCCAAGCATTTGACATCGATAGCAAGTTTTGCAAAATTTGAATGAGTCTTTAAAAACAGAAGGCTAATAGAAACCACACTAAAGTACCTTTTCCACAATTTTTCAAGGACCGAAATGTCCACCGCACGGTTGATCGTGGCAAATTGAAAGAACACTCCTGATCTCTTTATCCGAAATGCAACATCGGATGACTTGGTCGGGGTAATATTTGAACAAGTATGGATCGTCCCAATAGAAATATTTCACTTGGGCCATGAATTTGTATTTGTCCTGTTTGGACTAAGATGGGGGAGTTTCTTTAGTGACTAAGTAGTTCACTATATCAGCGTACCATGGATCGATAGTGCTCGTCGGGGAAATTTTCATTGATTGGAAAAGAAGATGGTGCATTCGGAAGACGAGATGAGTGATCGGCTATAACGTTATCAGATCCTTTTTTGTCCTCGATTGTAAGATCGAACTCTTATAATAAAAGGATCCAACGAATTAAGCGAAATTTAGCGTCTTTTTTAGCGAAGAGATATCGAAGCGCATAATGGTCCGTGTATACAGTAATGTGTGACCCGATCAAGTAAGGTCGAAACTTTTCGAATGCAAAAACGACAGCTAGAAGCTCTTTTTCGATTGTTGTTTAGTTGAGTTGAGCATCGTTCAGAGTCATGCTAGCAAAGTAGATAATATGAAGGATCCTGTTGACGCGTTGTCCTAAAACAGCACCAACTGCAAAGTTCGAAGCATCACACATTATTTTAAATGGGAGATCACAATGGGTGCATAGATGATTGGAGCAGAAATGAGTTCGTTTTTGAGACATTCGAAAGAAGAGATACAATCAGAGTTAAAGTCGAAAGGAATGTCTTTTCTAGGAAGAGTCGTCAAAGGACGAGCGATTTTGCTAAAGTCTTTCACAAAGCGTCAGTTAAAGCCAGCGTGTCCTAGAAATGATCGAATGTCCTTAACAGATTTGGAAATGGGAAGGTTTGCAATGACATCAATTTTCACTTTATCTACCTCAGTGCCTTTATTTGATATGATATGTCCAAGGACTATGCGTTGTTTGACCATAAAGTGGCATTTTTCCCAATTCAAAGTCAAATATTTTTCTTTACATCGATTTAGAACCAACTCGAGATAATGTAAACATTTGGAAAAAGAATCACCGAAGATAGAGAAATTATTCATAAAAAATAGTACAAAGCATTCATTCATGTCAGAAAAATGCCAACCATGCATCTTCGGAAAGTAGCAGGAGCATTACAAAGTCCGAATGGTATACGTCGATAAGCAAAGGTACCGAATGGACATGTGAAAGTCGTTTTCTCTTGATCTTCGAAAGCGATTGGAATTTGGTTATAGCCGGAATATCCATCAAGGAAGCAGTAGAATTCATGGCCGACTAAATGTTTGACCATTTGGTCAATGAAAGGAAAAGGGAAGTAATCCTTACGTGTTGCAGCATTTATTTTCGACGGTTAATGCAAATACGCCAACAAGTTTGAGTATGAGTAGAAATGAGTTCGCTAGCATCGTTTGTTATAACGGTAAGTCCGGACTTTTTAGGCATGACATGAGTTGGGCTAACCCATGGGCAATCGGAGATGGGATATATGATACCGTTATCGAGGAGCTTATGAATTTCGTCACGAACGACAACTTTTATTTTTGGGTTGAGCCACCATTGTGCATCACGAGTCGGTTTAGCTTCGTCAATTAAGTGAATGCGATGTTGGACAATAGCGGGGCTAATTCCCTTAATATCGGTAATGGATCACCCAATTACTTCTCTGTTTTTCAAAAGAATAGAGAGTAACGAGGTTTCTTGATCAAGAGAGAGTGTTACGGAAATTATGACGGGCGACGTTTTGTTACCACTTAAGTATGAGTACTTAAGGTGATCGGGAAGTGGTTTGAGGTCCAACTTCAGGAATTTCTCGATCAAAGAATTGAGTTGTGATTCAGACTCAACTAGAAACGATTCAAAAGGAAGAATGCATTCAATCTCATTGGGTATTTCATGAAATAATTTTTCGTACTTAGCTTTGCATTCGTTGTTACGGTCAAGTGTCTCGTTTTCGAAGTTTTTGTGAATGCCACTAACTTCCAACATTCAGTCATGAGGTTCATTTGATTGGCTTTCAAGATTGAAAATATTAAGATCTGTCATGTTTCCAAGAGAGATTTTCATCGAACCATTATGATAATTGATTAAGGCATTTGAGTTAGTTAGGAATGGTCGGCCTAAAATCGATGGAATTTGACTCACGGGATTTGTCATGGGTTGTGTTTCGAGAATGATAAAACCAACAGAGAATATGAATGCCCTACTCAAATGAGCACGTCCTCAATTTCTCCTATGGGCTTCTTAATGGAACGATCGACGAATTGAAGCGTGACCATTGTGGATTTGAGCTCACCTAAGCCTAAATGTTCGTACATGGAGTATAGAATCAAATTGACATTCGCACCTAAGTTTATCAAGCATTTATTAATAGTCTTGTCTCCAATTGTACACGAAATTATAGGGCAGCCAGGATCTTTGTATTTGACGGGCATGGATTGGGACAAGACTTCACTCAAACCGGTGGCTAAGAAGACTTTTTGGGCACTTGAGTGTGTCACTTTTGGGCAAACAAGTCCTTAAGAAATTTCGCATAAGTGGGGACTTACTGAACGATGTCAAGAAGCAGGATGTTCAATTTCACTTTTTTTCAAATTTCCAACATCTTCTCCATTTGGTCCGAGTGTTTCTTGGGTCGAAGACAATGTGGAAATGGGACACGATACTTAGTATGCAAGTTTACTTGGGTAGAAGAAGAATTTTGATTGGAATTCGATTCAACATTTGGCTCCACATTCTGTTCAGATTCGTTTGTTGTTTTAGAAGTGTCGAGAGAGGTTTTCGGTAAATCGTTTGTCTTAACGACTTGATTATCGATTGGTCTACCAGAACGTAGAGTTGTGATAACATTCAATTGGGTGACATTGCTATCTTGAACAACATAGGCTTGATTTGAATTTGCGTTTTAATTTATGGGATTTGGAATGGGCTGGATTGGGAATGTGCCTCGTTCATGTTCGCTCACAGACGTGGTTAATTGAATCATTTGCATTTCAAGTTTTGCAATCGATTGGTTTGCGTTTTGCATATATAAGGTCAATAAATTTTGCAAATTGCCGTTTGATTGAAGGCTTTGAGTAGTTGCTTTAACCAACGTTTCAAGAGTTTTCTCAAGTAAACTTAAACGTTAATCGTCTTGGGGAGGATGAGTAGAATTTGGTTGAAAATTTGATTGTTATGATTGATTATGAAGGGGACCCGTAAAGTTTGGTTAAAAATGGTTAGGCTGAAAGGGAGGAGTCAAAGCACTATTTGGGAATGCTTGAAAATTTGGATGAACCGTATTCGTGTTGGAATTGTTTTAGTTCCAACCAAAATTCAGATGATTTCTCCAACCAGGATTGTACGTTGGAGAAAACAGGTCATTTTTGGCTTGATTGAAAGCATTGATTTGTTCGACGGAATTGGGACATTGATCGGCTATATGATTAGGATAATTGCATTTATAACACATCATTTGGAAAGCTTGGTTCATTTGATGCGATGAGAAAACGTTATCGAATTTTTTAATCATTGCGTCAATCTTATCTTCCAAAGGAAAGGAAGATCCTATCGAGTGTGCACTCGATCATGAGTAAATTGATTTTTCATTCGAACATTCCCATTGGGATGATTTTTTGGCGAGGTTTTCAAGAAATTGCCAAACATTTTCGTGATGTTGGGCAAGAAAGTTGCCTTGACGCATTGATTCAAGCATGGTTCGTGAGCTGTTTTCGAGTCCATCGTATAAGGTTTGGCAAATCGTCAATTTTTTAAAGTTATGGTGTGGACATTTTATCAAAAGCTCTTTGAATCTTTTAAAATATTTTCTGAATGGTTCTCCCTTGAATTGATGAAAATTTAAAATTTCGTTTCGGATTCTACTCATTTTTTCCAGGGGGTAGAACATTTTTAAGAAAGCTTTTATGAATTCTTCCCAAGTTTTAATCGAGTTTGATTGTAAGCTGTACAACCATTTTTCAATGTAATACGTAAGAGCGAATGACATTACTCGAAGTCTGATTCCGTCATTGAAAAGTTGTTAGAGTTTAATGGTTGCGCAAACTTGTTCGAATTTCATCAAAAAGATGTATGGAGCATCGTATTCAAAATTGCCAAATTTTGGAAGCACGGCAATATGGCTCGAGTGAATTTCGAAATGGTTACCCGTAGGGGCGGGTAACGTGATGCAAGATGGAGTAGAAACTCTATCAGGAAAGATTCTATCCATACGAATTCGAGGGGCATTCTCGTTTGACATTTCGAAAGGATCGTCTGTTTGAGTTAAACGATTAATTATTGAGTCGTGAGTCCAACGATTTATTGTTGTGTCATGAGTCCAAGTACTCATACACAAGTGAAAGTTGAGAAGAGAGAGAAGTTAGAAACAAGTTTAGAGAATGAAATAAGTTTAGGAAAATGAAGTAAAAAAAAATTGTTGTTTTTTTTAGGAAAGGAAACTATTTACTAAGTGAAATTTATTTTTCAAAAGAAAAGTTTGATTTTGATTTATTTTTTTGCTTTTCAATTTTTTTATATGTTTTTGTTTTTATAATTTTTTTAAAATTTTTAGATTTTCAAATATTTACCAAAGGATTTTCTGTTTTTACAATATGAGAATTTTTTTTTGAATTTTAGATTTTTTTTCTTTTTGAAAAGATTATATATATTTTTTTTCGTTTTTTATTGAAAATTTTCAAAGGAAAGGAAAAAAGATTTTTTTTTTTTAAATATGCATGAACTAATGCAACTAAATGAATGCAAATGACATAATTACAGTTTTCTTTCCTTAATAGCTCCTAACACAAAATTGTATAATCACACTTTGTCTTTAGTCAACAAAAATATTTCTTAGCCAAGTAATGTGCAGGAGTTATCGGTGCACACGAATCACCGTAGCAATGCAACCGAAGGTTTAAGTACCTTCAGAGGAACAACCACTACAATATTTACGAATCACCGTAATATTTATAAATGGTTATTATTCTGCCGTAGCCTAAACACCAAGAAATAAAATTGTCCAAGGAAAACAATTATGAAGTTATAATTAAGCCCTAGGTGAGCTCGTGACACCCATAAATCAAATGTCTAACCTTTATTATTAGTCAAATTCTACTATGAAATGCATTTATGGGCTAAGGAAAGGGTGATGAAATCCCCCACCTTATGTGAATTGGGGTATTGCTCTTAGAAAATAAAAAACAAGATGAGATGAATGCAAAACAAGGAATTAAACGTGAATTTATAATGCAACTAAAATGAAGTTTGTTTTTGTTTTTGGATTTTAATTTTTTTTTTGTATATAAATGCAAATGCAAGCAACCAACAATGCAATTCAAATAAAAATAAGGGAAAATGACGCGATACCACAGCGTGCAGAATTATTAGCAATTTTTTTTAAGCGGCAATTTTTATAGCAAGCAAAGCAATTTATTTTTAACAAGCACTTCTACCTTTCAATTTCTTCTTCTGTAACCTGAAACTAAAAACAAAATATATACATGTTTTTTAAAGAATACAACTAAACTAAACTAAAAGAAAACAAACTCCTCTTTTCATTAGGATTAAAATAAAAACAAACTAAAACAATACAAATTCGAAGATGTGTGTGTGTGTGTGTATATATATATATGTATGTATGTATGTATGTATATGTGTGTGTATTTAAGAGATAAAACCAAACTAAACTCAAAGGAAGCAATTTTTTTAAGGATTGGACTTAAAACAATTTAAACAAAATAAAATAAACTTCTATTTTTTTTTCTTTTAATAGCAAATGGAAACTAAACAAGTGAAAACAAATGAAAAATGAAAATTAAACAAATGAAAACTAAAACTTGTTTTTTTTCCTTTTTTTTCAAATAAAAGAAAACTAAAAACAAAATGAACACACCCTTTTTCTTAAAAAAAAAAGTTAGACCAGGGCCCGACCCAACTTTAATGATCCTTCGAAACAAAAGTACTGCTTTAAAAATATTCACAACTACGATCGAATTTTCAGAGAAAGAGAGGAAAAAAAACTCGCAACCCAATCTTCAACCGAATTTCACTTATTCACCTCTCAATTCAACTCAAATAGGTGGAACTTGTTCGCGACGCTTTGGTTTTGGGGGATGCGGCAGTAGGCGATGTCGATTAGGAGAATTAGCGATTGGGGGACGTGCTTGGGGATCGCGATTGGTGATTTGAATGTGGTGAATTTGCGGTTGAAGTCGAGGCGGTGATTGGAAGTTTGGTAGTGGTTTCGGTAGTGGTTAAGTAGTGGTTCAAAAGTATTGGTTCGAATGCACAACGTGAATTGGGCAGTGAATGTACAGTAGTGGTAGAGGATGGTTCACAGTGACATGAAGGTCAGTGCTTGGTGGAGCGTTATCAGCAGCAGTTCAACAGGATGGTAGAATGACTGCAGTTGCAGTGATGGTGGTGAGGAACAGGCAGTTTTTTTTTCTTTTCTTCTTTCTGGGTTGTGGGTTTGGTTTGAAATATATGGTAGTGGGTATGGTAGTGGTTTTGAAGTGTTTGTGGTGATTTTAGAAGAGGATGATGTAGCGAGTTGTGATGATGTATTGATGGAAGTGATCAGACAGTAGAAGTTGATGGTGCAAAGGCAAAGGATGAATGGTGGTCCGACAGTTTCAGGTTTGATTTTTGGCTGACAGTGAGTGGATCATTTGGAGGCAGTGCTTGGGGTGGTTGTATGAGAACTAGAGGAGTAATAGGCAGAAGTTTGGTGGAAAATGGTAAAGCGGGGTGGGTTGTGGTGACTGGAGTATGTGATATGAAGAGTGTTGTGCTGATGGAGAGGGGAGATGAAGTTTGAATGTTGAAGTTTTGGTAGGAGGGGAGGAATTTGTTTTTGATGGTGAGAAGGTTTTGCTTGTGATCTGTTATTGCTTTTTTGGTTGTCTGGTGTGGTTTGCATTGAAGTGATGGAGAATGAAGAATGTTGATAGAGTGATGAACTTGTAGTGACAGTGGTGGTTGAAAGCGTTATAGTGGGATGGCACTATGGTGTGACTGTTGTGTATGTGCCGTGAAGAATGGCACGGTGCACATCTGATAGAAGTGAAATTGTATGGTAGTGGATGGATGGTGAAGCACTGTTATGGTGAGTTGGTTTGAGGTAGTTGGTGATGTAGCTGGTTATGGTCAGGCAGTGGATAGGAATGGTAATTGTTTGCTTGGTGGTGAGGCAAGACAGAGTATGTTGTGAAGTGTGGGTTTTGTTTGAGTGGAGTGAACTGTGATGTGGTGGATAGTTTTGCTGCTATGAAGGTAGGTGTATTACTGTGGAAGTTATAGTGATGTTTGATGATGTATTGCACTGTTGTTAGGAGCAGAATGGAACATAATGTGGTTGACGTCAGTGGGGAGGATGGTGGTTGATTGAAAGGTTGTGTAGTGTTGTAAGATCTGATTGTTTGGGTGACTGAAAGTGGATTGAGAAGAGATGCTTAAGGCACTGTGTTTGTTCAATGCTACAAGTAGATGGTTGTTGCAAGTAGGTGTAAGGCAAGGTGAGTGGTCTGTGTATGGAGAGATATTGGAATGAGAAGTTGTTGAGCAGTGAGTGATGGTTTGGTCGAGAATGGAGATGCACAATGTGTTGGTGCACAGTAAAGGTAGCGAAACAGAAGTATGGAGAAGGAGGAAGTGATATGGCAGAAGTGATTAATATATGGTGGTGGAAGTTGCTTGCAAGCAGTTGTGCACAAAACTGCAAGTGAGCACTGAAATTAGTTCAAGTTGGATATGGCAGAGTATAATGTGGGGATGAAAATTGTAATTTGAATTGTAAAAGGTAATTGAAAATTTGAAATGTAAATTGTAAAATGAAATGAATTTTTTTTTTCTTTTCAATGAAATTGTGTGTTTTTTAATATGAGATGCAAATTGTAAACAAGAGAGGCACTAAATAAAATGAAAGAAAAATTCACACACAAACACACAATTTTTTTTAAATGCAATGCACACACAAAAATTAAAACGCATAAAAATAATCCGAAGAATAGAAAATTAGAAATCAAAGCAAATTCTCCAGCAACGGCGCCAAAAACTTATTTAATGATAAATTTTATTGGTTTAGAAAATCGTCGATAAATTTTGAATTAAGATTACCGCAAGCGCACAGCGTACAAAAGTTAGTACGTGATGAGTACGGTCAATCCGTAGGGAATTGTTAGATTTTAACAACCTATTCAATCAAAATATACTAAATGGAGAGGAAATTGTTAACTATAAGCAAAATGAAGCTAAAACTAGAATTAAAATGAGATTAAAAACTATGATATTAGAGAACAATTTAGATGCAAATCCACTCTCAAATTTTTGTAAATCAACAAACAAATAATTTATGATCTCTATTTTTGATATTAAGTGAGATAATTGATGCATTTATCATACGTATGATTTATTAGGTTATTAATTAACATAAATTAAACCATCAAACTATAATACAACAAATAAACCACTTGTAAATTTTCATGAAAATGAAGCCAAAGCAAAAGCTTATTTAATTATGATCTATTTACTATTGTAATTAGTAATATAGATCATCAAATTTTGTTTTTACTTTCATTTCAAAATCAAAAATCATTTAGCAAATGATGATGTAAATTGTGTTTATGTTGAATAAGAGTAGCTCATTTGCAAATGCAGCATAAGCTATCAAGCCCACTTGTATAAACTTACATCAAAATCCACTTTCATGAAGCACAAATAAAGGAGATCATAAATCATAGAAATATTGAAACTACATAAAGTTAGAGAGCTTCATTACCCTTAAATTGAAGGAGTTTAGCCACTCATTTGTGTTATCGAATCAACATTTGTAAATTTCAACATAAAAAACAAAGAAACGAAAACTAAGCAAAGGAAGAAAAAGAGATTAACCACTAACTATTTGCATAAAAACAAAAACTATACTACTTGCATAAATGTAAATCTAAGCTATAATCATGAAATGAGAGAAACCATAAAATAAACATCAACATCAAAGTAAATAAAAACAAGTAGAAAAGAGAAGAGAAAGAGGCTTGGAAGCTATTTTATTTCATAAAACTTTGACATTACAACTCGCTTGCTTATATTCCCAGCTAAAATAAGAGACTATAAAATATTTACATGAGCATAAGTGGACTATTTATAATGTATAAAACCCTAATTCAATTGTTAGGGTGCTTTCCAAAATTCCCTTTAGGAAGTATGGTCTCCAAGTAACCATTAGCCTCTAATTAATCCATCATTAAATATGCATGAAGCTTTAACCACCACTTAGTTGTCTATTAGTTTCTAATTATAGATTTAGGTAAGTGGATGGGGCCCTCCATGATCATGAACTTGAATTATTTCCTCTTCATTTCTTTGTATTCCCTTGTGCATGCATATATCTTCATGAAAGTCTCTTCCATATGCATCCAAATTCCTATAAAAATTATGAAAAATGTCCAAGTAAAAAGTCCCAAATTAACACATGCAAAAAAATGAATATTTTGCCCCTCTATGTAGATGAATATATGATGATTTGAAAATAATTGAATTTTGTTTTTAAACATGTTAAAATACCCAAATATGATATTTATTTAAATAAAATATGGATGTAAATATATGTACATTTACGTGCACATCAATTATAATGATAAAATTCCGAAGTGTTACATTCTTCCCCCTTAAAAAAATTTCGTCCCCGATATTCCTCAGTGGAAGAAATGTCCCCAAACCCTTAAAGTTTAAAAAATATGAATAAAAATGTGTTATTGAACTTTTTAAATCTCTTACGTTATGGAAAACTTTGGCAGCACCTCATTTGCGCGGCTAGATCCGAAAAACTATACTGGCCACACTAGCCTAAATCAACCAAAAGAAAACAAAAGCCAAGTGGCTTCGCATATCTGAGGCATAAAACCGTCAATCAATCAAAATACCAATATGTAAATCTACTACCTATCTCATTTGCCTTTGATTTTTATTTAGCAAGCAACTCACTAACTCGATGCAAATGCAGGTGCATAAATCTCTACATACCTTGTACCTATCTTGTACTTACTTAATTCAAAAGAGAATCATGCTGGCAAAGGATTAATACACTAGCATCAACAACCATAACAACATAAGTACAAAGAATACTCTGTAATAAAATGCCAAGCATCTAATTTTTCAGAAAAATAAATTTAGAAGTAAATGCTCAAGATATTATATTCAAAATATATTTTCAAATTCCTCTAAAGAGAAATCTATCAAAACCAAAACCAATTATGACAAGGAGGGAGGCCCTCCCACCGAAGCATGGATTACTTTAAAATCAAAACCACACAGAGCATCCAGTGGTATTCAAGTTCCTCCGAAAACAATAACTAGAGTAATAAATATACCCAATGAGTCTTCCAAATCAAAAAACCTACAATTTCCCAACTTTAGTCATAATAAAAAATATTTAGAAAGTCAGTTCACAAAAATTCTTTTCAGTATCCTGAAATAACAATAATTCATTAAAATTTCGAAATAATAATATTATTACTTCTTTCATAAATTCTTTCGAAATCAGTTTTTTTCGAAAGCATCTGGATTTAAGTCTTAACAAAAAACAACTTTATAAACCATAGTTTGTAAAATCATACTATCAATCAAATCAAATTCCATAAATAAATAAATTAACACTTAAGATCATTTAAAATGTTAAATGACTACAGGTTCGCAACTTTCTCAATCGTTAAAGCACATAGATAATTTCCTAAGCATACCCTTACGTTCATCAGCCTTTGTGTTATTGCTTAGAAGACTATCTAAGCTACCTCGAAACAAAATTGAAAGTTGCTCCAAAACTTCCTTTATTAAATTAGTTAATTAATCTTTAAAACACCTTTATTCAATTAGTCAATTAATCTTTAAAACACTTTTATTAAACAGGTTAATTAAATTTAAACATCCTTAATAAATTTACAATTAACTTTACTACAGTTAAATAACAATTAAGAATATATTTAAACCTCTAATTATTTTTAAATACTTATACAATCCTTACAAATCCATTTGACACCCTTCTTTTCTATAGCCTTCTTTCCCTTGCCTGACCGACACTCATGAACATATTGACTTTTCTTGTCATACTTGAAGCAAACTAAATCAGCATTTGCCTTCTTGGCAACCTTCCCCTTCTAGGCTCTCTTCTTCTTAAAGAACTTTCTCTTCTTTCCCTGAGAACCCTGGGTTTCAACCGACTTTTCTCTAGCACAAATAGCAAACATCTCCTCATGTCGGATTTCCATCTCCATAACTACATTACAAGGATGACGGAGATGTGGTAGGGTTGCCCTAGCAATCTCGGGCCTCAATCCTCGAATGAACCTCTCATTCCTCCTGATGTCGGTGTCTACAGTAGCATGCCCATATCAGGATAACTCATCAAACTTAGTAGCATACTCGATTACCGACATCACTCCCTGCACCAAATCCATGAACTTTCTCATCAACGCTAACTTACAACTTCAGATAAAAACCTCCGTTCAAATCTCCTTCTAAACTCTGCCCAAGTTAACTCCTCCTCTGAAACTCCAAAGTGATACTATTCCACCAATGAAGTGCTGCCCCTTGCAACTACCTAGAGGCCAACCTTCTCTTCTGCTCATCATTCAAAACCAAATCAGTAAAGATCCTCTCACAATGCAACAACCAATTCTCAAATTCTATGGCATCCTCTGTTTCCATAAATGGTTTTGCACCAAGACTGGTGTAGTCTCTGCTTAGCTCAGCATAATTATTCCCAATTGGATCCACATGATTAGCACCTCCAACATTCCCAGCAACTCTAGCAGCAGCTCCTGCTTGCATCAGATTGACGAAGAACCTATACATTGTCCTCATATCCAATAGTGGATTTCCAGCACACACATTGGCATCTGCATTTTGGTTAGCATTAATCTGTCTACCCAGGTTCCTCCTAGTGGGATGAACATTTCCGTTGGTGGTGGTGCTTCCTCCACCGTGATTTCCTCTTCCGTTTACTTCCTCTATATCTTCTTTTTCATAAATCTGCATATGAGTCTTAGTAAGATACAGAAGAACGGTCTAAGAGGGAGGGGAATACGTACTTATATATATATATATATATATATCAAATACAAGTATGTTACTATAGCGTTATCCCAAACCCCGATCTTATTTTCTGTTTCATTGGATTATGTTTTAAAAAATATTTTAGGTTTAAATTTCTTTTGAATTTTATAGACCTATGCTCTGATACCAACTTGTAACATCCTTTACTTAGAGGCCCAAAACTAACGGCTACGGATGCTATAGTCATCCGTAGTTATTAATTCTAGGTGACCAAATATGGTAATGTTAGATACATTGATACAAAGGAAACACATGGATATGGAAAAAAAATTAAAATCAATAAACAAATTTCTCACTCCATTTCAAAGCATCTCAAATTCATTATATAATCCTATAATCATCAACCACGTTCAAAGAAATATAAATATTACAACATGCGACAAAAGCGGCATATGAAGATGCCCTCTTGGATGATCAGAGTATATATAAGAAATTAAACAACTTTGCCTTGAGAAAACAAATAACACGGCAGAATCAAAATATAAAAGAACTCTAAATAGCTATCATGCACTCAACATGTCTCCGGAAGTTATTCATATAAAGCGGTACCTGAAAATCTCAACTCTCAAACTACTCAAAGTCAATTGAGCACCCGAGAGTTTAAGGGGAAAACATAAATTTCGAATCAGACATAAAGCCTGGTATGAAAAATAGTCTACCATCTCAAACCATTTAGATATCCAGTGAGACCACGTCGCTTAGCGGAATGGGTTTTCCCCACATTATTATCTTATTCAAATCTTTATAAAACCATATACTATGTTCTTGCATCCACAATGGTTAAAATATAGCAACTCAAAAATATTATGATGACATGAAAACAAGTAAATCAATTCTGAATTTCTCATCCCCATTTATTTTTGACTATCTGTCTCATTTATAGTTTCTAGGGTTACTATTAACTTACTAGTTTTCATGAGCTGACTAATAACTTGTTTAAAGCTTATGAACTCCCTGTTTGGTTTCATATTTTCTATGGGATCACTAAAACCTATTGGCCCCTACAAATAACTTCATTGTTTCATGGGTTCTCCCTGAACCTATTAGTATCTCCGATAACTTCCCATTTATCCTAGTTTTCATGGGTTAACTAGAAACATATTGACTTCTGTTAATAACTTAATCAGAATATAGTTTTCATGGGTTCACTACAAAGCTATTGGCCCCTACCAATAACTCTTTCTAATCATAATTTTCATGGATTTACTATGAACCTATTGACCTCTGCTAATAACTTTTCCTATACACAGTTTTCATAGGCTTACTATGAACCTATCTATCTGACAATTTCTTTAATCAGTGTTTGGGCATCCTATATTTTGGTCTTCCTGACCTCTTGATCATTCAGGAGTTAACTCAATTTATATTCACTATTGGGTCAACCTAGCCGGTTATTCTGCCATTTTTCCACATAGTACAGTTATGAGTCCATATTAAAGTGGATATGCATATTAGAAGAAGCATTAATAATAACATAATAATACCAACACATGTGGTTTAATATTCTTGAAATCGTTTTTATATGAAACATAGTTAATCCCTTTAACCTATTATTTTATCAAGAAAAGCTTCTTCGAAAACTCCAATTTAAAAGCATTTAAAAGCTCTTCTATAATGCCATGGGTTTTACCTTTAAAAAATTGAGATTGGGTTCTTAGTTTTGAAAACTAAGGCTTTCGAAATCTTTAATCTTTGCTTTCGAAACCATTGGAAAACATCCTTTCAAAAGAATTCAAATTTTCTTTTCAAAACACTAGGCACATGCCTTTTGAAACACTTTAAAACTTTTCTTTCGAAACCTTTCAAATGTATTAAAGTAATACCATTCAATTATAGAAGCATAGCTTCGAAACCATTTGTAAGTACCCCTTTCGACCATTGAGTTTAATTTAAAACATATCTTATCGGGTCTAAGTGAATACAAGAAAAAGTACCACTTTCGAAACCATGAAAACGAGTTTGGGGAAAAACAGACGGCTTCGGCACCAACCTTTCGAAATCTCAAAACATTTAAGTAAAACAACTGAAGGATATCTTCGGAACCCCTTTCGAAGCCATTGCCTTCGAACCCGTAAATCCTTTTGAAAGCTTTTAGGAAATGGCTTAATACACGTATAAAACAAAGTTATCTTTCGAAAGCATTGATGACTTCAATCCTTTCGAAAGGCATAGGAACAACAGAAGGGTTTCGACCTGATTGAAACTACCTACTTCAAAAGCACTGAATTTCAAGACTAAGTAACTCATTCGGAAGTTACAATTTAAACCGGAAGTGGCAACCCCTTTCGAAAGCAATTTAAAAAGACCCCTTCGAAAGCATATGTGCCGACTCCTTCAAAAGCACTTAGTAAAACAGGCAAGCGTTTTTCTTTAGAAAATAAAACAAAGGTTTCGACCCCATCGTAAAAGCTATGTTTTGACACCATGTCTTCCGTCCTCCAATCCACTACGTATCAACATTGTGATACCTTATGTATTAGTTTCGAGTTTGTTGCTTTCGAGCTAGTAGGTTTCGACTTGGTTGAAGGTGGAAGCATATGGTCGAAAGGTGGCTTCTAAAAGAGGCGGAACAAATTTTTCTGGATAAGGCTGATTTAATGCCATTTAAGGTGAATACTTTATAGCTAACATGCCTATTTGTAAACATTTGATTAGTTGCAATAATTTTTCAAATTCTTTACAAAAATAACTGCCACGTAATTTTAGATCTAAACAAGGATTAATTTAACAAATAAGCCCTTCCATTAAGTAAAATCAATAAAACAATTAAGCCCTTCATCTAAAATGATTTTATTTCCTTAGTAAATCACTTAGGAAAAATCCCCAAAATTCATAAAAATTCACTTTCAATATGTTATCTAAAATATAAAAATTTCAAACCTAAATTTTTCATAAAATAACCAAAATTAATTTTGAAACCCAATTATTCATATTTTCCTTTGAAAATTCATAAAATAAATTTTCCATAACTTGGAAAATTATAGGAATTAAAACCCATCTCCGAAACCATGTTTTACATACAATATAATTTCCTCATGGTATTCGAAATTCATTATAACCGGTTTTACCCTTAAAACCATATAAAACTATAGTCAATCAATCTTGTTTAAATCAAACATGTTATAAAATCCAAGCATATCATCATCAAAATCATCACTATAATGGGTTTAATCTTAAATCCGAAAATCAAATGATCATAAAAACAAAATAGCGATGATTTAGATTATTATTCACCCTAATTAGGATAAAGACTTTGAGATTTAATTGAGATTAATCTTCCATGTTGTAATTCATTAGCTTTGAATTGATTTTTTCTTTCTTTTCTCCTAAGCAATGGTCGAATCCTCTTTTGGATTTACGTTTGTTTGTGTTTTGTAAAATGAATGTGAATGAGAATGAAACGAGAATATAAGGGTAATGAAAATGTAGTGCGGCAATTACCCTAATACCATGTGTTAATTAATTAACCATTTATAAGCCAATTTATTCTGTTAAACACGACCGCTAATTTATTTTCACATCTCAATCCCCTTGTCACTCTAAAATTTACATTATTCTATTTAATTTATTAATTAAATCAGTTATCAAAATTTGGAATGTTACACTCAATTACTGTATACAACCCTCTTTCAATCAGTCCCACCGGATAACACTCAATTTCATCAAATTATTCCATATCAACCAAAGCATCCATCACCAAATAATCCATATTCAATTAAATTCATCAATGCAACAACAAACCAAAAAGCATGTAAGGGAACACAAAGATCACAGCTGTGAGTAAACAAAATTTACTCAACTAAATTCCAATTGCTGCCAGACGAATTCGCAATTGACTCCGCTATCACCCTTGCCGCTACTATCCACCAATCGCTGCCTTCCAACCCAAGTCGTTCACTGCCTCTTAACATTGGCCAACAACCACTTCGTCCTTCCAAATGCATACATAAAATGTTGCAGCCCGCATCCCATCGCCAGTAATCAATATCATTACTTCCTCACTTTAATGCTTTCAAGATCGATCGACGCTATCACCTCTTCGCCACTCCAATCTAGCGTCACGACAGAAACTAACGTCAACCGCCAGGCCGCGGCCATCATTCCTTCGCCCAGATCTAGCTCCTTCGTCCGCGAAAACCTCAGGCCACACGTCGCCACCTGTCACGGCCTCTCCAACTTCGCACCTCGATGACGCAGCTTCCCTAGGTCCCGACGTTGCTTCGATGCCACCTGATGTTAAAGCACAATTTTTTTTTTTTTCCTATTTGTCGCGATTTTGGATATTAGGGGTGAAGAGGAAAAATATGGATGATGGGTTTGGCTTTGAGTACAGAAAAGGAAATGGAGCATTTTAGAAAAATGAAGGAAAGAGTTTAAATGGGCTTAAACCTTAAATTTTTATTTAACAAGTTTTAATTAATTTGATTTGTCCATTTATTTATAAATAAATCTCAATCTAAGTTAATTTGATTAACACTTCATTTTATGAAATATAATCTAATAACTGCATAACTTCATTCAGCACTACTACAATATTTTTATTTAATCATTCATTATACTATTTCAAAAATAAATTTATTATCCAATCTTTTCAATCGTATAGAAATTATTTACACTTCAAAATATTTATATTAATCAAAACAATTTATTTAGTTTCAATATATTGTCGGAAAGGAATTTATTAAGCAATTCAAAATTTTAAAATAAAATCTTTTATTAACTAGACTTCAACTGAATAAATATTTATTTTCGAAAATAATAATATCATAAATTGAATTTTAATATTTCTATTTTAATTAAATTTATTTATTTTACAGCGTGGAAAGCAGGGTTGTTACATTAGTAAATGATAAAACTTTCCCTTCGTAAAAAATAATTTGATCTTTCTTTTAGCTAGAGATGCCTTTGCATTTATAGGTCAAGAGGGATGCTTTAGGGCTCCGGAGTTTGGATCTCCTCTCTGAAAAGTCGTCCAAAAATATCTTCATTCCAATTTCATTGGTGCGAGAGCTATTCAAGGAAGATTTGGCTTTGCCAATGGCTCGATATAGATTGATAGACTTGTGTATTTTCATCAATCTTGCTACATTTTTTTTGTGCACCATTGTTTCATAGCATATCTTCGTTCCATGTTCTAATAATAGAAAATGGAAGAAATCCACAGAAATCGAGAAACTTTATGGATCGACACCGATCCATGACATGGATCAGTACCGATCAATGTACTCGGCATTTTACATTTGTTTTGACGTTTTAGTATCATGTACTCCACCTTCTATAGCCTCCTATCCTTTTCTCTTATCATTTTTTTGTCCAGCACCATCAAATTGTCATTTACGAAGAATCACGAATAACAACCGACTTTTGTAACTCAAATATTGGCGAGAATCCATTGTTTTGAAAATCTAAAGGTTCCTCTGCAAGATTCAACCATGGATAGGGCGTCAGAGCCTAAGATCATGTTGAAAGGTGTACAAGATGTTTTATGAAAGCAGTCCATTTGCTTATCTTATATGAAAGTTTCATTTTTCCAGCATGTATCCTAATATTTGACCTAATTCTTCTTTTGATGATTAATTCAACCTCCAATAAAACATATAGACCTTGTTCTATTTCATCTCTTTAACATATGTAGTAATGAGCATAATAACCTTCTATTTTTTTGGCAAAGCCAATGGGGTATAAAGGACCCCTACCTTTTATTTAGACCACGTAATAACACATTACAAATATAAATAGAAAATACAAAGATAAACAAAGAAAGGAGGAAAGAACTTGGAAAAACAACAAAGCAAAATGACCATCAACCAAAACATCAAGCAACAAGGTAATAACACCAAGCAGCCAACCAAAACCACCAAGCGAAATACCACATCCAAGACCACAAGGAAACCAAGGGATGGACTTCAAGTTGCAGCATAAAAACCACCAAGCAACCAAGCATCGCAGAATAACACGAATGCAGGAACACAAAACATAAAAAGCATAACAGCCTTCTATTTTGATGAAATAACCTATAATTAGCTTTTCCATAAATGTTCAAACGAACAATTTCATTGAAATCTTTTAGTTTCTTATTTGTGCTGTATACAAGCTACATGGCCCTTTTATCCAGTTTCTTTTGTAAATACTACATATTTAATTCCATGCATAACTCCACTTTCATCTTTATTAGTTCTAGTATCTATAAGAATTCTAGTTCTCAGTATTCGTATGTCATGTTATGAATATACCATACTAGTTCGTTATACATGAATGACGTGAA
The DNA here is from genome assembly GCA_030765085.1 of Allium cepa. Classification (NCBI taxonomy): domain Eukaryota; kingdom Viridiplantae; phylum Streptophyta; class Magnoliopsida; order Asparagales; family Amaryllidaceae; genus Allium; species Allium cepa. The sequence continues at coordinate 906,773,770 of CM060931.1, read as the reverse complement.
TCTATTGATACAGAGCCAATTCTGATTCCATCACGATACCTTCCAATAAAAATCTCGAATTGGATCCAAAATTGATGGAATAGTGCGAGATCACGTTACGCGCTTTTTGTTAACCCAACTTTCACAACACACATTAAAATTTAATATATTTTACTTATTATCTAATATTGCGGTTAATATTAAACGACAATCAAATTAAGCAACAAAGTAGTGTCAAATGAGACACGGATGATGTGATGCGGTAGAATCAAGAAACGAGGAATGATAAATGAAACATACAACAATTTACTACCATTTAAATTGGGTATTATTATTATTTTTTCTAAAAAAATAATAATAATAAATTAATTAATTACCTTTCTGATGGTGCAACACGATACGTTAATATGAAGTATTTTCAAGGCTTTTTCTGAATTAGTACATGGGCTTGTTTGGATATTCCTTTAAATATCCATTTTCATTTCCCTCCCCTTTCTTCATTTCTCTTCTTTGTTTTAGTAATTTAAAGATAAGGTTTTCTACTCCTATCATCTCACGTTTATTCTATAATTCTCCAAATTATGAATATTTATTTTCCACGATGCTACCATTTGAATTCGTTATCTCCTTCCATTTCGACTTTAAGTAGAATCCCACCAAAGAACACAGGATCTTCATTGCACCTGCCTGTTATCTCCAAGTTAGTACTTCTCTTCACGAGTCATTGTATGGCCTTACGATAGTTAATTAACAGTGTTAATTAACATTGTTGTACTTATTCACTTCAAACACAGTTCAAGGAAAAGAGAATTTTCTTGCCTGGCTGCAACTGATACTGAATCCGAGAGCAATGATGAAAAGGTACTCCTTGTTTTGCTTCCATTTCAACAAAGTTGTTAATGGCTGCCATTATTTCATCAGGACAAAGTTGTACCCGTTAACAGTGATTCGTCCATTGAGGATTCTCTTAAAAGGATAGACAATATGCTTAAAGCTTCAGCAAATGATGAGGTGAGGAAAAATGTGAAGCAATTTTTTCATCTAAATATTACATTCAGAGTGATATTCTTGAATGAAGATATAAGCATCTTCAACAAGGGTACACATATTACAAAATGTAATATTTCACCCCAAATTCACTCTCCAACAGTAGTGTACATTTCGTAATCGGTTACAAATTCAGCTCAATTAATTTAGAAAAAGTAATCGTATTGGACGCTCGTTGAATAGACGTCTAAATTTCAGGCGATTGTTCAAAGTCCTAGACCAATAAGCATCCAAAAGCGGACGCTTGTTCAACAAACGTCTAAACCCCAGACGTCGCCTGTTGAACAAGCGCACAATACTTTCTTCGTTGGAAAATTTGAGGGGTTACATTTTCTAACCCCTCAAATATCGGTCTCCAAACAGTTGGAGATGGTCTAAGAATAATAATAGGTTGTTGAATTTTTTTGAATTTTTATCAGAAAACAGATAAAGCTGTTTTGGTGGAATCATCAAAAATCACTGATTCACTAAAGAAAATAAACAGCATACTTGGAGTTTCAGATAGTAGCATTCAGGTACTTTTGTATGACACTCTTCTTGTAGTAATAAGAAAGTAGCATAGATTTTTTTCCTTTTGGCAAATCTTTCAGGGCCCTGTAAAACCTACTACAACAGAGTCTTTGGATGCTGTAAATCCAGTTGATGGAATAGATGGTACAGTCAACACTGGGGGGAGCATTCAGGTAAATCCACTATGAAGATCTTCATGATTAGATATTTTATAAGGGCTTTCCTGTTAAATTGCATGATGGTATAGTATATGGAAACTGTTAACTTGAGCTTCAGTACACAGGAAAAGGATGCTGATGTTGAAGTTTCCAGTGGCTCCCCTTTACCTGGAATGAAGGTAAATACCAATTTATTATAAAATCAATGTGTTGAAACTTAAAAGTCTATTTGCAGTGTATATTGTTGATTGATATTACATGAGAATGAATGTTGCAATCAAATTGTATATTGCAGCAAATCGGTGAACCGATGATGATTCCTAAAGAGACTATTGACAAACTTAAAGCCCAAGTTTTTGGTTTTGATACATTTTATGTGACAAGCCATGAGCCTTATGAGGTTAGCCACTTCCCTTTCTCTTTTAAATTTTTATTACTTTCTGCACTCCTTTTTCATTTAAAAAAAAAAATGTGCTTGTAAGCAAAATGTTTACAGCAAACTTGTATAAGATTGAGCTAATCTAGCTCAACAAGGAACTCAATTATGTACTACAAAATATGGTTTAAATCTAGTTGTATGATATGATAGAAAATATGACAGAAATATGAATTCCAAGAAATGGTACTAAAAGCAATCAATTTTTATTGCAACAGCAAGGAGTGCTATTTAAAGGGAACCTAAGAGGGAAGGCTGCTACCAGTTATGAAAAGATAACAAAGAGATTGCAGGTGATTTGACTATTACCTATGCCAATGAATGAGAAATAATCCTGTATATCTGGAAATTTATTCTGTGTAATTTCCAGCACATTCGATTCACAGGACATATTTGGAGACCAGTTTAGGCTTTTCATTCTTGTTAATCCTGAAGACGATGAACCTGTAGCAGTCATTGTGCCTAAACAAACCTTACCACCAGAGCAAACAGGTATGTATTATGCAATAACCACGCTTGAATATTACATTTGGCTTCAAAACAATCACTGTTCAAAACAATTACTGATATACACAAACTACTATACCATTTAGTTTGACAAGAAGTTGTATGTATGTATATGCAGCTGTACCTGAGTGGTTTGCAGCAAGTGCATTTGGACTGGTTACCATTTTCACCTTACTGCTTCGAAATGTTCCAGCACTGCAGTCTAATTTGCTGTATATGGTTTCATTTCATTTATTTATTTCGTTAAGTACAATTAATTCCTCTATAATATAGTCATTGAAGCATGTTCATTTTTGTAGATCAACGTTAGATAACCTTGAACTACTAAAAGATGGCATACCTGGAGCTCTAGTAACTGCCTCAGTTTTAGGAATTCATGAAATTGGTCATATTTTAGTTGCTAAGGATATCGATGCAAAGCTTGGAGTGCCATTTTTTGTTCCCAGCTGGCAGGTACATGCACCTGTAAATGCAATATAAATTAGTTTATCGGAATGGTGAAGGTAAAACATATTGTTGCAGATAGGTTCATTTGGTGCAATCACAAGGATTCTTAACATTATATCGAACCGAGAAGACCTGTTAAAATTTGCAGCTGCTGGACCATTAGCTGGATTTGGGTTGGGCTTTGTTTTTCTGCTACTTGGTTTCATATTACCACCTAGTGATGGCATTGGTATTGTTGTTGATCCTGCAGTGTTTCATGAGTCATTTCTTGTTGGTGGTGTAGGTAAGCATAGCAATCTATTCATTGCACTAACCAAGAAATTTTTGATCTTTTGGATTTTTTTTTACCGAGCTAAGTCACTACTCAAAACTTATTACACACTAGACCTTTTTGAAAATTAATTACAAAAATATATCACTTTCTGCTTTCGTTAGCACAAAAATCGAATTTTCGTGCTTGTGCATTTTCAAAAGAAAAAACAAATACTGATGCACTTTGAAGCTTCGCTAGTCCAATTTCTTCAAAAGAAAAAAGAAAAGAAAATGGAAAAGAAAAGCAGTTACGCTGTTTCAAGCAACGGTGGTACATTCAAAAATTGTACTGATGCAGTTTCAAAATGCATCAGCTTAACACATTCCATCACGTAGGCAGAAAGTGAAATATTTTTACAATTAATTTTCAGAAAGGTCTCAAAGTGTATTAACTTTCGTAAAAGTGGTCTAAATTGTTAAAAAATCCTAATTTTTTTTGGACTACGTGTTACTTATGTTGTGAAAGAATTTGTGCAGCTAAACTTCTACTTGGAGATGCTTTAAGGGAAGGAACTAAAATTTCAGTAAACCCACTTGTACTGTGGGGATGGGCTGGTCTTTTGATTAACGCTATCAATAGCATTCCTGCAGGAGAGCTTGATGGTGGTCGAATATCTTTTGCACTTTGGGGAAGAAAGGTAATATATTCTTCTACATTTCCATGTTCTATGTTAATTATTAATCAAATCTCGGAATCATATCATGACTGGGAATTTTGTATTCCTTTTTAAATATGACCTATACAATCGTAGACAAAACATTAGGCAATAAGCCTACTATTAGCTAAGAATAGAACATATAAAAAAAGCATAAACATACTGTTTAGACGTATTTGGAAGATTTTTCTTCCTTACATGCACATTTTACAATCAAAACATGAACTTTTAATGTGTACTACTCATTTATATCTGGCATAAATAGTTTTTTCGTGATTTACTTGGAGCATATATTGTGGGTTTAACGCATACTTGCTTAGAGTTTACAACAAACCTTGATTCGGTTGGTCCTTTGAAAATAAAATAAAAATTAATTAATTAATTAATTAAAGAACTAATTGTTAGATCATCACTTTATGTGAACAGAATAATTTATATTTTCCAAATTAGAAAACCCCTATATTGGACATATTAATCATTTAATTATATATTATAACTAATCCAGTTTATACTAAAAGGGAAATGTTAACATGTACCATAAGGGCGCACATTAAGGTTGTTAAATTACCCAAATAACACCTTTAAATTTCACCTATTTTTTATTGTATAAGAATAAAATATGTATTTGGAATACATCTAACTATCATTCTTAACATGTGGCCTTAGAGCACACATTAACAATGCTCATATAAGAAATGACCAATGGCTATTCTTAGTATGTGGTAGGTAGATGAATGAACTATGCTACAAAATTCACTACTTTCCTTTGTTAGTTACTATCATGTCAGTGTCACAACATATATCTTAGTTTTACCCTCTTTTATCATCATCATCATCATCATTTTGGTATTGACCCTTTGATTTGTCATATTTTCATAATATTAGTCATGTTATTACATTCTCAAGATTTCCTGTGGAAAAAATATGTAGACTTTTCTACAATTATTTACACAAAAGCTATATTTTCCTATCAATTTTAAAAGATTTATTGACCTTATACATGTATCTCTACTAGTAATAAATTAATTAATTATATTATATTCACCGGTGTGTTGTCATTTCAAACATCTTCAAAGTCGCATAAATATCCTTTTAGGTATACATAATTCACAAATCATAGTAACACAAATCTCATCTCTACTACATGTGAAACAGCGCAGTATGAGGAAAGATCAGCAAAACGATGATGGTGACTATTGGTTGAACTTCTTATTTTAGTTTATTTTTCCACAAAAAAAAGGTGGCTGATGTCCTCAAAACTTTTATAAAATTCGTTAAATTATACGTCTTACCGTTAAACTATTGAACCTTGACAATATTTTACTATTTTGAAATAGAAAGAAAGAAAGAAATATTATGATCCATGTCATTTGACATGAGATATCAATTGCAACTAAATAAGCACTGATGCTTCTCAAACCACTTTGAGACACACTTCTAATAAAATATGTGAAAGCGGGGTTGAGTCGTTTCTTTATATTGTACCTCGATAAATCTTTCAAGACACATCGACCATCTTCCATCATGCAACTCATTACTAACACTAGTTCTTTTGATTGTATCGATTGCAGATAAATTCTGAACATATGATCAATCACCAGAATACATGCCCTCTTTGTCAATTTCATTCATATCAACCACATCGTTGGTTATATTAAGAAATCATACTAAGGAAGGGCAGAATGATGAATCATCAATAATGCATTAATTATAGACATGGCACAAAACCGACAAAATATATGTTTTAATCACTCTAAAATGAAATTACAGCTGACACTTAAGATTTTCCATATTTCCTAAAAATAATAATATAATAACTTCATTTAACTAACTACCTCATGTCTTTTTCGACATATAAAAACTGGAAACTTACTCAATCATTCATCATCCATCATTTTTGATAGCCTATGTTTTATAATCTTCATATTATGTGTATGTTAAACTCGTGTAATTTAAACACTTAACAAATATGTAAAGAGAGGAAATCAATCAATAATAAATTCCATCAATCAATCAATTAAGCAATATGAGGAAAGAAAAATGTAAAAGAATTTTGATTGACTGATTGAATAAATTAATTGATTGTCTAATGAGAGGAAAAAATAATATGAATGAAGATAACATCGAATTGGATATCACGTGCAAATCAAAATCATTTGAATATAGAAAGCCTTCAAAATTAATTGTAAAACAAAATTTGGTAGCTAAGGTAAACCTTTAATCCTAAATATATATAACCGAAGACATGAGTTTTTCTTCATCACATCAAAGAGAGAGAATCTACCATTATGCTCTTATTTTTGTAAACTCTAATTTGTAGGTTGATTTAGTTAGAGATTTGAGTGTTCGAGCAATTTGCTGATATCTGTAATCTCTCTCTCCTGATCTCTTGTACTCCTGTTGAGGTGGAATAATAAAGATAATTGTTAAGTCCGAGAACATAGGCATAGTTGAACCTGTTAAATCTTCTTGTCTGCCCTTCTTTTCACTATTCTTATATCATTCGGTGATTTATTGAACTTATTTGAGGGTTGTTAATAATAATTGGGCAAGTTATATCTTTGTACTTTCCACACCAAATTTTCCATAACAGTTTATAACTCTACTCGATCTAAACTTATTGTTATCTAATTCTATTTTCCTTTATCTAAACTATAGAAATTAACATACAAACCAAAATATCAAATTTGAAACAGACAATATACAACCATATGCTTAATAACAACCAATTTTCAACGTTAAGCATATTAAAACAATACTACATAAATACCAAGTTTCACCAAATAAACCTGAGTATGAAATTTCAACCACCAATCATTTTACAGATCTCTAACAAATGAATAACCAAGAAGGAAAAAAGAGAAATAAAAAACTTAAGAAAATTGGAGTTCATAATGTCAGAAGTTTAAAGTCATCGGCATCATAAATACCCTTTGTATTTATATGATAGTCGATGCATCATGGGTTGAACAGTTCTATTGTTTGTTGGCAGAAGGAAGCAATAATGTAGTGTACAAGCTGAACGTATTGATGTAGCAGATGTTCAAACAGACTAGGATACATTCCGCAAAAGGTCCAAAGAAAATTACTCCTAAATAATTGATTCATTACACTGGAAATGTAACCAATTGTGTATCACATTCGCGCAAAAGTAAGTTTCTCATATGGAATTTGTGGATAAGGCTGCAACATCTACATGCATGTCCAAGTATTATTGCTGCTTATCTATCATAATACCTATTGCTTTTCAATTTTAGAGTGGAGAAGAACAATAATTTGGTGAAAGACTATTTAGATTTATGAAGATAAAATGGAGAAGAATACGTCTTCTTAATCTTTTACCCAATCATTGATCTTCTTCACTCTAAATCCGAAAGCAAAAACGGAAAAGAAATTGATATTGTTGCAAAGGAAGAGTAACAGTATTTAGACATGCATGCATAGCTTACAGCTTTATGCACATATTCCATAGGGCAGGCTTACTTCTAAGGTGATATCTGGACCATTCACCGAAATATATTGCCAGTCTCTTTGAACATCCGCCGACGTCAAAACATTCCACTTTTACACTGCATCGTCACTTTCTTCTCCCATCAAACAGTAGAACAGTTTCAAAGCAAGGTTATCAAAATGGAATTCAAATCATAAATCGTAAAGGGCAAACTTTAAATCGAAACAAGATTTCAATTGTCCACTGTTGATTTAAAAGATCCATATTATAAAGTTTGCACACACTTTGAAATTAATATTGATGTTTGAATGCCTACATCTAAACTTAAAACTCTATTTTCTCTCTTGTTCCAATTTTTATCTTGTTTAGAAAACATTAGATTGAAATTGTAGATGCAAACAAGTATATTGAATATATCATTTTGGATTGAATGATTTCTCTAAACTGCGGTATTAGTTTGGTCTGGCGGAATATAATCGAATCGTAAGGGGAGAGCTTTGATTTGAAACGAGATTTAAATTGTAAGACTTTAAGATTTTTGACAACAATGGTTCAAAGCATAGCGTGTCGATTATCACATAAATGCTTATATAAGCAATACTTTTGTCGATTATACGAATGAAATTGATGAAGATAGCATTTACACTAACGATAAATAGTAGATTCAGAATTTACACTAAAGAGAATCACAGTTAGTGAAGTGTTACACGACGAAAATTGCTCTATATGTTTTGCTAGATTTATCAAGGTAGAAGAGAAAGAAGCAATTAGCCTTGTATTTATTCAGTGTAGTGACCACAAAAATGAAAAATGCAACTAGCCTTGTATGCATACATACATATGTACGTACGTGTATATAATATGAAACATGTAGACATTTCCAGCAGTTAAAAATGCTTATGTTGCAGATTTCATCAAGGTTGAGCAGTGCTGCAATTGCACTACTTGGAATATCATCCCTATTCAATGACATTGCATTTTATTGGGTAGTTCTGATATTTTTTCTACAAAGAGGGCCAATATCACCACTTTCTGAAGAAATTAGTGAGCCAGATGGAAAATATGTTACTCTTGGCATTGCAGTTTTGTTATTAGGTCTGCTTATATGTTTGCCTTACCCTTTTCCCTTCATAAACGAAGGACCGAGTATTGATTTTTGAATTACACAATTAGATAGTTGCTTTATGGAATAAATTTGTGAAATTTTGTGTATTTCAAAATTTTTGGTGTTTATGGATGCATGTATTATTATTGCTTGTAAATTTTCTACCAAATCTTTTAGTTACAAAGTTTTTGGAGAATACTAGAAAAGCTTTAAAATAAATTTTTGGTGTATATGGATGTATGCATGCACTTATAAATACTAGGAAAGTTTTATAAAACACAGCTCAAAAGTTTCAAAATGAACATAATCATCCTTTCAAAAACACGTTTGATAATTTTTTTTTTTTTTTTTTTTTTTTTGAATATACTCAGGAGAACCCGACGGACGGGTAAACTTCTGAGGGGAATTAAGTTGTGCATGCCAGCTTCAACTCATGACACTTATAACCCCACAAACCTAGGCATCCCCTTTTCATTGTGCTACATCTGCGGACACGTTCCATAAAATACTCCTACAATTCAACCTTTTCTTTTCTTTTCTTTTTTTCACAATTAGATAGCTATGCTTACCAACACCATCAACTAGAAATGACTCATGGAACACTCCATGATCAACAACAATACCAATGCATGGTGGTAATACCAAATCGAGTAGCAAAAAAAAATCCAAATCCAGTTAATGGTCCAGCAACTGCTAATTTTAACAGGTCTTCTCGGTTCAATCTTTTTTGTTAAGAATCCTTGTGATTACATCAAATGAACCTATCTGCAATAATATGTATTACTCTTTGTCGTTCCAATATACTACTTTTAGTATCGCTTTTACATGTGCAATATTAAAACCTGCCAGCTAATTCAAATAGAGGAATCCAAAATTTAAAATGTTGACTTTTAAATGCTTTAAATTACAAATATTTTGAAATAGGGGTTTGGATACTGGAAAAAGTCTAGAACATATTAGTTTCAAAAATTTATTTTTTCTCAAAATTATTGATATGAAATTTCTAATGTTTCAAATAATTATTGTTAAAAGTAGTATGTTGACTTTTAATTTAATTTTTTTTTTTGGAATTTATAGTAATAACAAATTGTATTCAAAATTTTCAATTTCAAAAATTCGAGTTTAAATATCATGGATTCTAAAATCTAGAAGTTTCAAGTGAACTTCAAGCAATTTCTCCAATTCATTCTTCTATTCACATGTACTTCAACTAAACATTAAAGATAAAAAAACACTATATCGATCTATACAATAGATTTTTGAGAATATTCTCAGGAAAACTGCATATAGTAACAAAAAAATGCAAATGTTTCTTTTCTGTAATTTTTTGAGTTTTTACTATAGTTATTTGCATTTGATAAAAGTCCAATTTTTTTAAATTCTTACTCATAAAATAACCACGATTTTATGCAAACTAAAAATTGAATTTTTTTCTACGAAAATATTCTAGATGATAATTAAAAAAAAATTAGAGTGGGATGGACTTTAATCCATTAAGTTTGAAATAAAGGGAAGATCCAAATTTCCAATGTTGGATTTTTTTTTTCATCACTTTATAATAAGTTAAGACGACGAAAACTATTTAAATCCAACTAAATTTAGTAGTACAAAAGATACTGAAAAGTGGATCAAGTCAGGAAACACCAGTTGTAGGTCTAAACCTTTTTCTATTGTTATTATCACGCTCACATCTCCATCGAAATATAAAAGATTTGTAGTGATTAGTCTTGTCAATGACACGGATTTCGGCCCGAGTCCGTCCCGTACTCGCACAGCTAATATGAATATGGGTTTTGTCATAACTACCTAGGCCCGATCCAGGCCTGACCCATTTACTATTAAGGTCGGGTATGGTTTTATTGAAGTTCGACCCAGTTTGGGCCTGACCCGATTATTGGTTTTCCCCAGTATCAAAACATGAGTGTACGTTATTTGTTTACCATTTTTTTTGTTTGCATGTAGACATTTTTCTTATTTTGTTGTGAACCTGGTACATCAGCATCCAATTTGTATGTTAACATTGTTTGTGTATATATTTTATAAAAATTGCTAGTTCAAAGTATGATTTTATACGGATATTACTCAGTAGACTTGAAGAGCCCGACGGACCGAGCTCGGGTATTGGTTATGAAATACTCGATGGGTTCGGCTTGGGCATGGGTTTTGATTATTGTAATAGGGCTTGGGTACGGGTTTTAAGATACCCAAACCGAACCCAGTCCGTTGACAGGCCTAGTAGTGATGCAAGATATAGATTTGCATTTTTTTTTATTACTGCAAGAAATGTCATGAAAAAGCGAATTGGTAGTTCTGTTTTACCCAAAGACCCCATACCCGAATCCATGTGGCAATCATCTTATCTATGCAATTTCAATAGCTATTACACCCATATTTTCCGAACCCTGTTAAATGCGAGATGATGCAAGTAAAAATTCAAAAGGACTGCTCTTACTACAAAAGTTAGGCCACAAGAGAAAGAAGTAAAGAACAAGGCAAAGTCTAGAGTGTACCGAGCTCAGAAATCTTAAGACAACAACAAAGATCCAAAGACTACACCGGCTCCCCCAATTTTGGTGTTATGTTATGATATTGAGCCTGAAAAGCTGAAATGAACATAGAGTGCAGAAAACGAACCAGCAACCATAGTGCATAGAGCTACAACACAGTCCAAAAATGATAACAAGATGGAGGTACTATGCTGCTGCACCGAAAGCTGCACTAATAACGTTAGAGTACAATGCATTTGAGAACTCATATGAAAATGGAAAGGTACTGCACTTATAAACCGATGTATGAAAATAACAGTCCACAACAAAGTCGGGTTGCAAAAGAAATGGGTCCACATTACAATTGATTGATAAAGAAATATGCCGCAAACAGGACGTAACAAACACATGAGTGCAAAGAGAGGGATAAAGGAAGAGGACTGTGCTACAAAGGGTCAAATAAGCCCTAACATTATTCCTAATGCTTGTGCATTGCTAACACTTTCAGGCACATATCTGTACTACAGTCACTAAGGACACCCTAAGCGGTACCACGTGAAATCGAAAGCATTCCAAGGGCTGCACATAGGGTCACTCAAACAACGCTCCAGTGAAGGTCCACGCTTATGAGTAAACATCAAAGACATAGGCTTCCCTAATTAATAACCTCCGAGAGCTAATACCAAGAGCAGCTCAACACAGAATTACAAAAGACAGTTACCCCCGCAAAAAGACAACTCAACCTCTCTTACCAAGTAATGCAGTTTGACTCCGAATATCTCTAACTCCAGGAAAGCATCATGTAAAAGTGACACACTAAACAACATGATTCAGCCTCGTGAGTATCAACAACGCAGAAGGCAGAACAAAGGCACAACCTTCAACACCTTCGTTGTAAGACAGATAAAGGTGGTACAGTTTACCCCGAAGAAAAAAGGTAACCAACTAGTTAAACTTGCTTTCATGCAAGAAGATAGTGCATGGACTATGCATCCCTCAAGGCCAGAATGGCAAAGATCATTCAAATTTAGAGTCTCCCGGCTCAATTTCAAATGTTCTCGCATCAATTTCAAATTCTCCGCCAAGGCCCAGAATTCAAATGCTCAAATGATGGTTTTCCATCAAAGACATGTCAGCAATCCATGCACATCAAATAAACGATATAGATGAATGACACATGGCTTAATCCAAAGGTGGAAATCAAAGCGGCAGAAGATGGATTGTGGCGATCCATGTACATCTTTGCACTATAAATAGGAAAAAGTACCGTAGCAAGAAGGGGACTTTTTCTTAATTTGATATTTTAAGGTTGTTAAATAGAAATCATTGTACTCTCTGCTATTGAAATATGTACATAGAAACGTAAAAGAAGAAAGTGGAATTTTTCCATGGACATAGGATTCCTTAATATCTGAACCACGTAAATTCTTTGTGTCTTTACCTTTTTTCTCCACTTTCTTTTACTTACATCGTTTCACTCGTCAAACCTTTCTTGTTTTTGTTCGAATTTGATTACTAGTTCAATTTGACATTTTAACAAACGGTTAAAGTGAAATTCCATAATTGTGTAAGCATTCAGCAACATAATTACCACCTAAAGGAAAACATAATGTCACTTAAATTTGTTAATTCTAAATCACCGAAGTAATTTACTACGTTATCACTTTGTGTGCATATTGGGTGTAGTGAGAGGAAAAATCTCTGCAACGTTTTTGGTGCTAGAAGGAAGGCCTGAACCTCCATTTCCTATTTCTAGTAAACTTAAACTATATTTCCATTCATATACCATGAATCCCACTGATTCCTCCACTCCCCCTCACACAAGAATAGTTACATTTGGCTTCAAAAACCTCGAAGAAGCCACTCATGGTGTCAAAACCTCAAGTGGAGCAGAAGCGTCAACTGAGGCCCACATGGATCCGATCCTGGCTACGCTCCATTCCTTCACAAACCAAATAAACCAATGAATGGAAGGTCTAGAAAAAAAGTGGTCCAACATACTGCTCTCAAACCAACTTCCCCTCCACGTTCCATAGCTTACCGCCATCACTCGTAGACTACGCTAACTACATAGCGAGCGAGTGAAAAAGACACTCCTATAAACAGGAACGACTATGCTAGCTAGAAAACCGATGTAAAAATAAAAAAATCCAAACTAACCTTCAAATCAAATCAAAGTCTGCCAACATAAACCCACCACTGAGTCTGTCCATGATGATGTCGCCATTTTGGTGTATGGGGGTGATTCGTCCTAGACCGACCCCAGGGAAAATGAAATCTGGCAATTAAAAGTCCATGTAGAGCAGCTAGCTAATATTTTCCAGTAAAGCACTGAAAAGAAAGTAGGAAAAGAGGATTCTTCTCCATTCAGTGAGACCGTCACAGAGGCAGACTTCCCTGATAACTTTGAAACACCTTCAATTGACATGCTCGATGGAACTACCAACCTTGATGACCACATCTGCACTTCTAAATATTACATAGACATTTTAAAGGTAGGAAGAATGGCCCGATGCAAGCTTTTCCCTGTTTATTTTGCCGATGCAACCTCCCAATGGTTTAGGAGGTACGAACCAAGGTAGGTCCAATCTTGGAGACAACTATCTGTAAATTTCCTAAGGTAATTCAATTTGGAAAGAGCTTCTCCGGACGTAAATACTATGCTGTGGGTAAAGCAGGGTGAAAATGAAAGCCTTCGCAACTTCATTAAGCGCTTCAAAGCCGAGACACTCTGGATCAAGGCGACTAGTTAAGAAGCATTGCTAATGGCGTTGCACACCGGAATAAGAAGAGGAACTGCTATATGGGATAAAAACACCATAAAAAGTCATATCACAACATGAAGGCTTTCTATGAAAGAGCAACCGGCTATATTAGAATGAAAGAGGTCGGATCTGTGGTGCATCCTCAGATAACTTATGCCCCTAATTATTACAAGAAAAAGGGAACAGAAGGATATCATCCACCTATGAAATAAAAAAAGGAATTGAACCTCACCACGAAAACTCCCCTTACTCACACTCATGAGCGGATATATGAGATGACCAAGAATGAGCTTGCATACAACGTACAAACAAGGGGAAGAAAGCATACCAGAATCATGGTGGAGCGTACTGCTGCTTCCACAGAGCCAACGGAAACCATACCGATAAGTACAACATTTAAAGAACAAGATAGAAAGGATGATCCAAAAAGATGCATGGGTAGCTTTTAGAAAACCAAAACCGAGAATAGGGCTAGAGATCTCACTGTGAACCTCAATGAAAACCAGGAAGGAAATCCCTCAAACCTCAAAGCCTCAATTTGTGGTGGACCATACCTTGCTGGAACCAGCATGTAACATCACCTATCTGAAGGCCCAAAGCTAAGCGCTACAGATGCTGCAGTCATCCATAGTATTAACTTCTGGTGACCAAATACGGTAATGTTAATGCTACCCATGATATCAAAAGCACTTGAATATGAATTAAAATCATCACATGTTAAAACACTTTTCTCATTACATTTCAAGCAACATTTCATATCCAAGTTACGTAATCCCAAACATTTCCTAGGTTCAGATCAAACATATTTATAACATAAATATGCCAAAAGCGGCATATGAAGATGCCTCCTTGGTTGACCAGAGTACTAAATAGTCATAACTGACTTAATACAACACAGTGGAATAAAAAAACAAAACAACTCCTAAATAGCTAGCCATTAGCCTCCTACTCATCTTCGGAAGCTTTATGCATCATCCTACTAACCTATAAATTCTCAACCCACAGCCTACTCAAATTAATTTTGAACACCCAGAGTTTAAGGGAAAAACATAAACTTTGAGTCAGACATAAAGCCTGGTGTGAATAATACTATATATCTCGGTTATTTGATATCAAGTGAGATCACGCCGCTTAGCGGAATGGGTTTCCCCTCACTAATATCCTTTTAAAACATATCTTTTGCAAATCTTAAGCATGCAACCAAAACTGGTTAAAACAATAATATCAATATCTTGAAAGCATATAAATCATGTCATAAATGGACTATTTGTTCGAACACTATAGTTTTGTTTGGCTAACTACTAACCTTTGGCTGACTCGGGCCTACCAGGCAAAATAAACAAATAACCTAACTTTAGTTAGATACTCCTCTTTTGGACGATCTGTCCTTAACTTACTTCTCTAGGGTTAACTGATCCTAATGGTTCTGCAGGCTCACTAATAACCTATCCTCATTCTATATATTCCTTTTTGTGTGTAAAATCATTTTAGCCACATGTGACTAAGTCATACGCACTGGAATTTTGGACTAAATTAGCTAGGGGCTAATAGCTAATGTATAGGGTGCGACCCTATACTAGTCCCATCTGGTATTCTAATATCTGAATCATTTTACTTAGGGTCAACTATCCATAAAAAATTTCTTGAAAACATGTTCTCTCAAATTGATTTAAACCTTTATATCATACTTTAAACAAGGAAAATATACTCTATATTTTACTTAAACCACCTTGCTATGTTATACATACTTTACACAAAACTTTGTTGATGAAAACACTTAAACCTTTGAAAGTACCCCTTTCGAATCCATTGAAAGTACCACTTTCAAACCAAGTAAAACCTTTGGCCAAAATGCCAAAACATACCTTTCAAAACCATTCTTAATAAATCTTTAAAATCCATTGGAAAACATCACATTCGAAAGCTTTAAAACCTTAGACATCCTATCTCTAAAACACTTAACATCGCCTTTCCAAAACATTAGAAACCTTCCTTTTAAACCTTTTGAAACCATTGGGGAACAACCCCTTCAAAACCTTTATTTAGACGTTTCAAAAGCGTATTCGAAAGCATTTGGGTTTAAGTAAAATATGTGGAAACCTTTCGAAACCATTCAAATATCTTTCCTTTTGAAACCTTTGGGTTCTACCTTCAACGGAACAAAAGGATCATAAAATAACTAAGTCGAAAGCACCCTTTCGAAAGCAATTCCTAAGTAAAGAAGTGATGGTGTCGAAATCAACCCTTCGAAAGCAAAGGAGAAGTGGCTAAGTTTTAAAAACAAAGTATTCTTTCGAAACCATTTGCTTTGAAAGGTAGAAAGTGGCAACAAGGGGTTTCGACCCCTTCGAAAGCATTTACTTAAAACAAAAGGCGCAAGCTTATTCAAAACCACTCCTTAAATCAATTTAACCCAGTCGAAAGCCAATCAAGTCGAAAGCATTCGCTTTCGAAAGCAAAGCATGCGCTTTTCCATTTGAAAGCAAAGCGCTTCGATTCCATCGGAACCCCTTGTTTCGACCCAATAACTTCCGTATATATCCAATTCACTACGTACCGAATCATTGATACCATGTGCTTTGGTTTCGATGGCGATGGAGGCGGAAATACTCAATCAAAACCTAGGCGCCGAAAGTGGCAAAACATGTAAAATATGAATTTTAGCTTTTTAAAGTAATCTTTTCAACTAACCAGCCTTGTTTGTCGAAATATTATTGGTTGCTATTCTTTTCCAAAAGTTCTGTCGAAATTTCAAAAATAAAAATTTACTTTATTTACAAAATACCCCTTCTCCTTTTATAAATATATAAAACATTTATGCCCCATACCTTAAATAATTTTATATATTCATTAAAACACTTAGAAAAATTCTACAAAATTCATATAAATCTTTTTTAATATGTTTTCTAACGTATATAAATTTTAGACCCAAAACATATATAAATTAGCCGTAAATTATTTTAAACCCAAAATATCCATTTTCGTTACTAGAAAATTAATATAAAATCCACATTAATTCAAAAAATTATGAAAATTGAAAACCATCTCTAGAATATCATTTCTGATCTAAATCTGAAAGCGCAAGGCGTTTGGATGTTATTTAATAGGGTTTTCACATCAAAACATATCATAAAATCGATATGAAATATCACAAGTCATCAACAAGCATATATATATGTGTGTGTGTGTGTGTGTGTGTGTGTGTGTGTGTCAACTTTAATAATTAAAATATAGCAAATAAATTTGAAAAATAATTTGGATTCCATCCTAAAACCAAAGATAATAGAAAATATGAGATGTAGTCATTATTCACATTTGCTTTATGATTAAGGAGTTTGGGATTTGAGAATAGACTAAGTTGATTTAGCTTCTTCCTTTTGCTTATCTTCCTCTTGTATAATCTAATGGTGGTCGACCTATATATTTTGATTTTGATAACGAACGCGTAGAATGAACACGGCTTAAGGGTTTAGGGTATTAGAATGTGTCTTTTCCTATTTTGCCCCTTATCTAACTTCCCTTATCTATTTCATTCTAATTCATTTTAGTTTATTTATTAACAAGGCACGCCAACCCCCTTAGTTTACACAAATGTCAATCCTCTAATTATTATATTATTTAGTTTAATTCAACTAACTAAATATCCTAAATAATGGTACTAAAAATTAGGGTCGTTACAGACTCCCCTCCTTAAAGAATTTCGTCCTCAAAATTACCATAAGGTACTCAAAAAATCAATCTTAAAGGTAAAACATACCATCAAACAAATCAGGATAAACGTTTCAAATCCTGCTCTCAGTCTCTCAAGTACAGTCTCTATCGTTGTTGCTCCACCAGACCTTAACTAATCTAACTGTCTTGTTCCTTAGCCTTTTCTCAACTCTCGCGACTATATGAACTGGCTTTCTAACTATAGCCAGATTCAACTCTACCACTAAGTCCTCTAACACAGTCGGTACTATAGTAGTCTCCGGGTCTCTAATACACTTTCTTAGATGATAAATATGAAAAACATCGTGGACTCCTGCCAAACTATTCGGTAAGCCTATCTATATGCGAGTTTCCCGATCCTTTTTATAATAGGAAGTGGTCCTACAAATCTTAGTGCCAATTTAGCTGACCTTCCAAATCTGATTACACCTTTCATCGGTGATACCTTAATGAAAACATGATCTCTAACCGAGAACTCTAAGTCTTTCTGTCTTTTATCGGCATAACTCTTCTGCCTAGGATGAGCTTCCTTCATCTTAGCCCAAATCAACTCAATCTTCTCTACATCTTCTCTAACTAAATCTAGACCAAGAAAGAACTTATCCCCGGTCTCTACCTAACAAACTGGAGATTTGCATGGCCTTCCATACAAAGCTTCAAACAATATCATCCCTATACTAGCCTGATAACTGTTGTTATACGAAAACTCTACTAAGTGTAGATGGTCTTCCCATGATCCTCTAAAATCTAGATCATAAGATCATAACAAATCCCCAAGACTTTGTTAACTCTTTCCGTTAGCCCATCGGTCTGTGGATGGTAAGCGGTACTCACCTTGAGCTTGGTACCTAAAGTTTCCTGTAGACTTCTCCAAAACTCACTAGTGAATAATGAATTTCTATCACTTACTATACCACTAGGAATTATATACAGTCTAACTATATTCTTCAGAAATAACTTAGTCAAAACAGGCGCCGTCCTAGTTAATTAACTTGAATGAAACGGGCACTCTTGGTTAACCTATCTACTACAACCCATATACTTTCATTTCCTCTATTAGATCTTGGCAAACCGTCTATAAAATCCATAAAAATAGAATCTCACTTCCATACCAGAATATCTAATGGTTGAAGTAACCCACCTGGCTTCTGATGTTCGACCTTTACCTGTTGACAGTTCAGACACTACTTCATCCATAAGCCTACATCCCTCTTCATTCCTTCCCAGAAGAAACTCCTCTTTATGTCCTGATACATCTTAGTTCCTTCCGGATGAATAGTGAACTTCGAACAATGGCATTCCTTAAGAATTTCCTTTCTAATGCTTCCTACATTCACAACACACCCTTCCTTTCTTTCTCAACCACCCATTCTGGTCAAGACTGAAACCCTTCAAGTCATCACTCCCTGTTCCATCCCTTAACTTCCTGATCCACTCAGCTAATATTGGGTCCTCTCCTTGCTTAGAAGCAATCCTTTCAATCATAACTGTTCGAATTCTAAACATGATAATATAGCGGACTCCTTACTAAATCTAACTTTAGATCTCCACTGTACTCTGCATGTAGTCAATGCTTCCAAATCTTTTCACTCGGCTATCATTGCTAACATTACATTATGATGTTTTTTGCTAAGTGCATCTGCAACCTTATTTCCATATCCCAGTGTGTATTCAATGCCAAAGTCGTAAGCGACTATAAATTCTAACCATCTCTCCTGTCTCATATCTAGCTCCTTCTGTGAGAATAGATACTTCAATGACTTATGATCCATATATAACTCAAATATTTCTTCCAAAAGGTAATGTCTCCATACCTTCAACGCAAAAATCACCACAGCTAATTCCAAATCATGCGTTGGATATCAAACCTCATGTGGTCTAAGCTACTGAGAAGCATAGGCAATCACTTTACCTCTCTACATTAAAACAGCTCTAATCCAGTTCCACACGCATTTGTATATACTACCAAATCCTAATTACCTTCTAGAATAACTAGTACAAGTGCATTAGTCAATAAGTGTTTCAGCTTCTGGGATACCTCCTCACACTTATCGGTCCAAACAAACTTCACGTCCTTTCGCGTTAGCCTAGCCATCGGTGTTGCTATCCGCGAAAAATCCTTTATGCATCTTTGATAATATCCAACTAATCCAAGAAAACTCTTTATCTCAGCCACGGTCTCGGATCTCTTCTAATTATTCACTGCTTCTATCTTTTTTGGATCTACAGACAACCCTTCCTCTAAGACACATGACCAAGAAGCTTCACTTTCTTCTTTCAAAATTGCCACTTTAAAAACTTCTCCTTTAGCTGATGTTGCCTCATCGTCTCAACCATCACCCTAAGATGAACTTCATGTTCTCTTTTATCCTTAGAGTATGTTAAAATAGAATCCATAAACACCAACATAAACCTATCCAAGTGCTCTCGGAAAACTCTTTTCATCAAATCTACAAAGAGTGCTGGCGCATTGGCATCGCTAACTATTCTACGATCCATATCTACTTCTAAACGCCGTAAAAGGAATATTATCCTCTGCTACTATAAGCTGATGGAAACCTGTTGCTAAATCCAACTGAGAAAATACTATGGCCCCACTTAACTAATCGAAAAAATCGTCAATTCTAGGCAATGGATATCAATTCTTTATCTTCTTCTCATCATCTTACGATAATCGATACATAACCTCAACCATCTGTTCCATTTCTTGGAAAATACTGTGGCTTCTCCCTAAGACGACCTTCTTGGCCTAATAAAATTCTTGCCTTTTAAATTCACCAACTGCATCTTCAACTCCCTCATCTCGGTAGGCGTAATCCTGCTTGGCGGTTTACTCGCTGGTTCTGCTCCAGGTATTAAATCTATCTGAAACTCAATGGCTCGTTTCGGTGGCATTCCTACTACAGGTTCAAAAACATCTGTGAATTCTCTAACCATGAAAACTCGATTTAACTCATCTTCTACCTCCATAACAACCACCAAAGAATTCACCTCACAACTAGTGTTTTCTATGATATATACAATCCGATCACTATAGTCAGGGTGTCTAAGCGATATTTTCCTATCATGGCAAAATATCCTAGCATCGTACTTACTTAACCAATCCATCCCCAAAATAATTCCAAACCTTACAAAATCAAACATATGAAAACTGCAAACAAAGGTATGACCTAACAAATCAAATTCTAGGTGGTCACACTTCATCCCAAGTGTCGCACACCCTTCTATCGAATTTGCAACCCTTAAGGAAGTAACTATGTATGAGGGTTCTAGGTTAAGCTTACCTACCAAAAAACGAGATATAAAAAAAAATGTGATGCACCAATATCAAACAGAACGCTAACTGACATAGCATGAATTTGAAGTGTAACTCCCAACACCGCATTCCCTTTTTCCTCTACCGTTGGCCTTAAGGTAGCTGGCTCTAATGCAAACACTTTGTCCCTTCCATCCTTAGCAGGCTCTTTGCACTAGTTCTCATAATGACCAATTTGATCGCAGTTGAAGCATATGATATTCTTCTTTCCGATCACCTTCTTCACCCCTCTAGAACGGCATTCATTAGCAAAATGCCCTTTCTTATCGCACTTAAAGCAGACAACCCCCATCTTTCCTTTCTTTACGACTCCAACCTTCTGTGCACCCTTCTTATGGAAGAACTTTCGTTTCTGA
The DNA here is from genome assembly GCA_030765085.1 of Allium cepa. NCBI lineage: Eukaryota > Viridiplantae > Streptophyta > Magnoliopsida > Asparagales > Amaryllidaceae > Allium > Allium cepa. The sequence goes on along the minus strand of CM060931.1, from coordinate 906,752,528 downwards.
CTACGCCCCACTTGGACTTCCTTTTCCATGTTCCTCTCCAGAAAATCAAGCATCTCCTCATGTCTTAAAGCCATCTCAATCACAACATCACAATGCTCTGTGATATGCGGTAATGTAGCCTTTGCTAACTCAGGCTCCAACCCCCTAATGGACTTCTCGTTCCCCTTAATCACAGTGTCCACTATCACATAACCATACCTCACCAACTTCTCAAACCTTTTAGCATACTCCAACATAGTCATCTCCCTCGCTCCAACTCAGCAAACTTCTTGAGCAAGGCAGACTTCGCCATCGCAAACATGAACCTTCCTTGAACCTCCTTTTAAACTCAGCCCATTGCATCGTCTCTTCATTCACTCCAACCATCACACTATTCTACCAGAAAGCCTTCTCTTCTGCTCGTTGTTGAACCTCAAATCTGCAAATATTCTCTCATAACGTAACAACCATTTTTCTACTTTAATAGCGTCTTCAGTTTCGATGAATGGCTTTCCTCCCGCTTAGCATAGTCTCTACTCAAAATAACATAATTGTTGACCACCAGAGCTTCCTAATTCCCTACTCTAGCATTTCCTCCAACCACTCCAGCGGCAATACCTGCCTGCATCATGTTGACAAAGAACTGATACATAGCTCCCATGTCAACTTGTGGGACTCCAGCACCAATATTTCCAGCTTGTGCCTGACCTTGGTTCCTTCTTGTATTTTGTCTGGCGTTACCATTTGTTGCGGTGCTTCCCCGAAGGTTAACTCTTCCACTTCTAGCATCCATATCTGTATTCGAGCCTTGTAAGATACAGAAGAATAGCCTAAGAGAGATAGGAGAATAAAGATACAGGGTATACTTATATATAGCAAATACAAGTACGTTACTATAGTATTATCCCATACCCCAATTTCATCTCTAATTCCTTAGGATTAATTTTTCAAAAATCATTTTAGTTTAAAGTTTATCATAAACCTATGCTCTGATACCAAGTTGTAACATCCCCTATCTGGAGGCCCGAAGCTAAGCACTGCAGATGCTGCAGTCATCCATAGTATTAATTTTCGGTGACCAAATATATAATGTTAATGGTATCCATAATATCAGAAGCACTTGAATGTGAATTAAAATCATCACTGGTTAAAACTTTTTTCTGATTACATTTCAAAACAACATTTCATATCCAAGTTACATAATCCCAAATGTTTTCCAAGTTCAGATCAAATATAATTAATATATAAATACGCCAAGAGCGATATATAAAGATGCCCCTTTGGTTGACTAGAGTACTTAATAGTCATAACTAGCTTAATACAACACAGTGGAATAAAACAAACAAAGCAACTCCTAAATAGCTAACCATCAGCCTCTTGCTTATCTTCGAAAGTTTTATGCGTCATCCTACTAAAATATGTAAATCCTCAACCCTCATCCTACTCAAATTAATTTTGAACACCCTATAATTTAAGGGGAAATCATAAACTTCGAGTCAGACATAAAGCCTGGTGTGAATAATACTATACATCTCGGTTTTTTGATATTAAGTGAGACCACGCCCTTAGCGGAATAGGTTTCCCTTCACTAGTATCCTTTTAAAACATATCTTTTGCAAATCTTAATCCTGTAAAAAAACTGATTAATACAATAATATCAATATCATGAAGGCATATAAATCAGGTAACAAATGGACTATGTGTCCGAATACTATAGTTTTGTTTGGCTAACTACCAACCTTTGGCTGACTTGGGTCTACCAAACAAAATGAACAGATAATCTAACTTTTGTTAGATGCTCCTCTTCTGGATGGTCTGTCTCTAACTTACTTCTCCATGGTCAACTGATTATAATGGTTTTGCGGATTCACCAATAATCTATCTTCACTTTGTGTATTCATTTCTACGTGTAACATCATTTTAGTCTTACCTGTGACAAAGCCCTACATACTGGAATTCTAGACAAAATTAGCTAAGGGCTAATAGCTAATGTATATACTGCGACCCTATACCAGTCACATCTGGTATTCTAATATCTGAGTCATTTTACTTAGGGTCAACTACCCATGAAATTTCCTTAAAAACCTTTTCTCTCATATTTATTTAAACCTTTAAATCATACTTTAAACAAGGAAAATATACTCTATGCATTACTCAAATCACCTTGCTATGTTATACATACTTTACACAAAACTTTGTTGATGAAAACATTTAAATCTTTGAAAGTACTCCCTTCGAATCCGTTGAAAGTACTCCTTTCGAAACCAAGTAAAATCTTAGGCCACAAGGCCAAAACATACCTTTCAAAACCATTCTTAATAAATCTGTCGAAACCTTTGGAAAACATCATCTTCGAAAGCTTTAAAACCTTCAATATCATATCATTAAAACATTTAACATTGTCTTTCGAAAACATTAGAAACCTTCATTTTAAACCTTTCAAAACTATTGGGAAACCACCCCTTTGAAACCTTCATTTAAACCTTTCGAAAGTATTAAAATCCTTTGTAAACATCAAACCTTTCGATGACATTTGGGCTCAAGTAAATCATGTGAAAAGCTTTCGAAACTATTTAAAAACCTTTCCTTTCAAAACCTTTGGGTTCTACCTTCAATAAAAAAGGGTCATAAAACAACTAAGTCGAAATCACTCTTTCGAAAGCAATTCCTAAGTAAAGAAGTGATGGTGTCGAAACCAACCATTCAAAAGCATTGGAGAAGTGGCTAGGTTTTAAAAACAAAGTATCATTTCGAAACCATTTACTTCATAGGGTAGAAAGCAGCAACAAGGGGTTTTGACCACTTCGAAAGCATTTACTTGAAGCAAAAGGCACAACCTCATTCGAAACCATTTCTTAAATCAATTTGACCTAGTCGGAAGCCAACCAAGTCGAATGCATTCCTTTCGAAAGCAAAGCAGGCGTATTTCCATTTGAAAGCAAAGCGATTCGACCCCATCGGAACCTCTTATTTCAACCTAATACCTTCCTCCTATATCCAATGCACCATGTACCAAATCATTGATACTATGTGCACTATTTTCGATGGTGATGGAGGCAGAAGTACTCAGTCGAAATGTATGTGCCGAAAGTGGCGAAACATGTAAAAAAACATGTAAAATCTGATTTTTAGCTTTTTAATTAATCTTTTTAACTAACCTGCCTTGTTTATCAAAATATTATTGGTTGCTAATTTTTTTTCTAAAAGTTCTGCTGAAATTTTTGAAATAAAGAATTTACTTTACTTACAAAATACCCCTTCTCCTTTTATAAATATATAAAACATTTAAGTCTCCTACCTGAAATAATTTTATATATTCATTAAAACACTTAGGAAAATTCTACAAAATTTCATAGAAATCATTTTTAATATGTTTTCTAACGTATATAAATTTCAGACTCAAAATATATAAAATTAGCCACAAATTATTTTAAACCCAAATACCCATTTTTCTCACTAGAAAATTAATATAAAATCCACATTAATTCATAAAATTATGAAAATTGAAACTCATCCCTAAAATATCATTTCTGGTCTAAATCTTAAATCGCAAGGCATTTTGATGTTAGTTAATAGGATTTTCACATTAAAAGATATCATTAAATTCACATGAAATATCATAAATCATCAACAAGCATATATATCCATTTTAACAATTAAAACATGGAAAATACTTTGCAAAATAATTTGGATTCCATCTTAAAACCAAAGACAATAGAAAACTTGAGATGTAGTCATTATTTATCTTAGTTTTGTGATGAAGGAGTTTGAGATTTGAGAGCGGATTAAGTTGATTTAGCTTCTTCCTTTTACCTATCTTCCTCTTGTATCTTCTAATGGCTGGCAGCCTCTATATTTTCATTTTGATAATGAATGTGTAGAACTAACAGGGCTTAAGTGTTTAGGGTATTAGAATGTGTCCTTTTCTATTTTACCCGTTATCTAACTTCCCTTATCTATTTATTCTAATTCATTTTAGTTTATTTATTAAAGAAGGCACGACTACCCCTTAGTTTACACAAATATCAATCCCCTAAACATTACATTATTATTTTTATTTAACTAATTAAATATCCTAAATAATGTTACTAAAAATTAGGGTCGTTACACAATAAGAAGGCCCAAGAGAAGTATGTGCAAGAAGCTAAAGCGCAACAGAGGACAAGCCTCCATATTAAGAAAAAGTCGGGATTGGAAATAGTTATTATAACATCTGATGTAGTAGGTCATTTTTCCCCCACCAGGATCTGCTCATAGTTATGGTGCAAATTTCGAAGTACACCATGAAAAAAGTCTTTGTTGATTCTGGAAACTCGATCTATGTAATTTTCAAGTCAGCATACAAACATATGAAGCTTCCATCTAAAATTCTAAAGCCCAGTCCTGAGCTGATCTACGGCTTAAATAACATAGCAAGTTTTCCCATAGGGTCAACACGCTTGCTCATCACAACCGGAACAACATCTCCGCATAAATCCTTCCACGTAAGCTTCTTGATCACAGACCGATCCTCACCATACAGTGCCTTCCTAGGAAGACCCGCACTGATAGACTTAGGGGTAGTCATCTCTTAGAAAGACATATATGAAATTCAACACTCCTAAAGGGATAGGATCAGTGAGTGGAGGGAAGCTTAGCTAGGGTGATGTATAATGTAAATCTTAACTCTAGAAATAAATGTTTTCTAAACTACCTTGTTGTCTCTTTTGACGTTTGCAACAATAGTAATAAACAAGAAATCAAACCAACTCAAAAAACTGTGTCAGTACCAATTGCTAGTATTGTGCTAAAGTAAATCATCCTGCAACCACAAAAAGAAAGAAAAGGATACATGCACATAATCAACACCGATGAATATAATTTGGTCTACGTGTAGTACTTCTCTGAAGAGGCCTAGAAACAAGCATTCTTTGTCAATTCTTAACTCGATGCAGAAACATAAAGTGAGATAGACCCAAAATTAGGAGCGACGAAGAAAGAATTGGAGCCAGTAAACAACCTTGAAGACGTACAAATAGATCCAAAAGATCCCATAAAAGTTCTCATGATTAGGAAGAATCATAGTGTAGACGTCCGAGTTGAGCTAATTGACTTCTTGAAGAGATAAACATATGTATTTGCTTAAACCCATTCAAACATGGTAGGAATAGATCCAGCCATCATCCGTCACACACTCAACATCGATCCCAATGCCCTCCTAATCAGAAAAAACACAAAATCTTAGATTGATAAAGATATAAAGCCCTATATGAAGAATTCAAAATGCTCAAAGAAAACCGATTCATCAGGGAAGTGTACTACCCAAAGTGGATCGCTACTCATAAAGAAGCCCAATGGAAAGTAAATGACCTGCATTGATTATACCAACCTCGGTGAGGCTTACAAGAAGGACAGGTTCCCTTTACCTAGAATTGATTAGTTAGGAGATGCAAACAGCGGACATGAATTGCTCTCATTCGTGGATGCATATTCAGAATATAATCTGATAGCAATGCATATTTAGCATATAATCATATAGAAATGTTCGAGCTAGATTAAGAGCATACTGTTATTGTATGGACAAAAGCTTATATTGTTATAATGTCATACCATTTGGAATCAAAAACATTGGGCCAACCTACCAAAGACCAGTCAATATGATGTTCTTAGATCAGATCAGAAATAAAGTTGAAGTGTACGGAGATGACATGTTGGTTAAGTTAAAGGCAGCATCAAGTCATGTGCAAGACCTGAGAGAAACATATAAAGTCTTAGGGCAATATAATATAAAGCTAAATCCATCAAAATGCTCATTTGTTATTCAGTCAGGTAAGTTCCTGGGGTACATATTAAGTGCATGTGGCATTGAAGCAAACCTAGAGAAGATTGAAGCCATAAGAAAGATGGAAATCCCAAAAAAGCCGAAGGATCTTATGAGCTTAAATGGTAAGGTAGCAGCACCGAGAAGGTTCATCTCAAAAGCGACTGATAAGTGCATACCATTCTTTGATTAGGTAAAAAAGGGACGAAGTTTCAAATGGATTGAGGAGTGTAAGGCTGCATTCTAAAACTTGGAAGACTGTCTAGTCAACGCTCCCATTTTATCTAAATCAGTAATATGTAAAAACTTATATGTATATTTAGTTATAACTGATAAATTTGTTAGTGCTATATTAATTCGAGAAGACGAAGGGACCCAAAGACCCATCTACTTCACAAGCAAGTGCTTGTTAAGAGTAGAAGTATAATACTCAGCCATTGAGAAACTAGCCTATAACCTGCTTCTCACGCTAAGAAAGTTGCGACCTTATTTTCAAGTTCACCTCATCAAAGTCCTCATAGATAAACCCTTAAGGCAAATACTGCAGCAGCCAGAAACATCAAGTCGCCTTCTAAAATGGACGATGGAGCTTAGTCAATATGACATCACCTACTGCCTAAGGAAAGCGATCAAAGGTAAAGCGCTAACAGACTTCATCACAGAATGCACACTTCCAGCCGAGCACCAACTAGAGGAAGAAGCGTTCCCTGCAGTTTTGGGATCTGTTTATAGACGGAGCTTCAAATGAACAAGGGGCGAGATTCGGATGTATGCTAGCTATGCCAGATAAGAAGAAAGTATGTGGGCAATGCAGTTTGGATTTAATGTAACAAATAATGTAGCAGAATATGAAGCTCCCCTCGCAGGCTTGCGAGCGGCTACGGTAATGAAGGTAACCTATATTAAAATTTACGGCAATTCCCAATTAGTTGTAAATCAAGTGTAGGGTAATTACCAAGTAAAGGAGCCAACCTTGGCCAAATATGTGGAACTTTCTAAGAAATCGCTAGAGCAGTTCAAACAATTTGGTATAGAATATATTCTTTGTGAAAACAATTCATTAGCTAAACTCGCAAGCACCAAAGTAGTAAACGAAATGAATGTACTTCCAATAGGACATCAGGAAGATCCGAGCATAACATAGGCTAATCAAATACTAGTCCTAACTCGAGCTCAACGGACAATGGTACATGGGTCTCGAGACCAGGAAACCGATGGCAATCCTCAATTAAACCTATACATCAGCAAACCGAAGAAAATACTTGGATGGCCCCCATAAATCAATTCCCGCTACATAGAATCCTACATTAAAACAAAAATGAAGCCCAAAAAATAAGGTATCAGGCTCCGTACTACTCATTCTTTGATGGCAGATTATACAAGAGAGCGTATTCCACCCCTTATCTTGGGTGTGTTTCCAAAGAAGAGGAAATGCAAGTCATAAGAGAAGTACATGAAGGACAATTCGAGGACCTTCTAGGGATTCAAGTTAGAAAACGAGGTACTAAGACATGGTTGTTATTGGCCTACAACACTCTAGAATGCAAGGGAATTTATGAAAAGATGCGACAAGTGTCAAAGATTCACGAGTATCCCTAAAGAGCCATCCCAAGAACTCATCCCACTAGCTATACCATGAGCCTTCCATATATGAGTCATAGACTTGATAGGTCTTCTTCCTATGCCAAAAAGGAGAGCAAAGTATGCAATAGTAGCGATAGACTACTTCACTAATTGGTGGAGGCAGAATCCTTAGCTACAATCACAACATAGAAGATAGTTACCTTTGTGGTAAGGAACATAATTACCAAGTTTGGAATCCCCCATATGATAATCTCTGAAAATGGAATCCAGATTGAGAGAAAAGAATCCACGGAGCTCTGTGAGAAGAATGACATAATTAAAAGTTTTTCCTCTATCATGCACTCATAAGCAAATCGGTAGGTCGAAGCAGCAAATAAGACTATCTAAAGTCGCTTAAGAAAAGGCTGTAGAAAGTACAATGGAAGTGGGTAGAAGAGTAATCTTTAGTACTATGGGCCTACAGAACTTCAACCAGGTCCCCAACTGGACATACCAACTTCTCATTAACCTATGGATATGACGTAATTCTCCCCATTGAAATAGAAGTCCCCTTGCATAGAATAATATCATACACAACAGAGAAGAAAAAGAAGCTAAAGGAAGCTACCCTCGACCTCATTCATGAAAGAAGAGATGAGGCAGCATTATTATCTGCTACATACCAAGAAAGAATGGCAAAAAATTACGACACCTAACTCGACGAAAGAAACTTCTGCAAAGGGGATTTGGTATTGCAAAGGATAATGGCCAATACAAGAGACCTGATGATAGAGCTTTAGGCCCAAATTGGGAAGGTCCATTAGTATTGGCCAATGATGCATACCGGCTATTGAAACTTGATAGAAACCTAGTTCCAAGAACATGGAATTCAGACCACCTCGGACCCTATTTTTTGTAATCTATCTACTTATGTAAAAACATTATAACTATTATGAGAAGTAATAATACAATGAATTAGACGTAGGATATCAGACCGTCCAAACCTGTATAAAAGTCTTTTTGTGTTAATTCCTTTGGCATATTTGAATAACACACTGGATGTAAGGACATTAGATGGCTCAAACTAGTTATCAAAACAAAACTACACAATAACGAATCCCAACTTTCTCAGCCAAATAACTAAACTTGACTAGGGATACTAGATGGTCTAAACCAGTATAAAAATCCCTCTATGTTAATTCTGCTAACATAGCCATAATGGGCGTACGAATATTAGACAGTCTGAACCAGTACAGAAAACCATGCGCATGAATCGAGAAGGTTGTAAATATATAATCTGACTTCATAGTCAAAACAACGGTCTACCCTCAAATAATAGGTCAAACCATGCCAAGCGCATGACAAGGTTCAAAGACCAAAATCAACATTCAGAAAGCATGAACTATGCATACAACAAATTCAAAGATTGTAGGAAAGAAATAATTTATGGGATGCATAACAATTATCAAAATGGATTTAGGCCCAGAAATTATGTAAAGCTTACTAGGTAAATATAAAAAAACTACGATTTTCTTATATTTATTTAAGTCCTATTAATATTCACCGAGTATTGCGCCTATATATACACAACGTATACTTCTATAAACATTTTGAAAATACAAATGAAAAATGACAAGCTACAATAAAACAAAACAACTTTACAAATTCAATTCAGACTTAGAGGGAGAATCAATCATAATCCTTCTTCAGTGATATGATCATCGAGTACTGGTGTTAGGCATGGAGGAGAGCTATCCTTAAGTTGGAAAGTAGGATATGGGTCATTCAGTTTAGTGATAACAACATGATGAACGAATTGGGGCAACGCGACCATAAGCGATACGAGGATCGTAAGTAGCACCTACCCAAGCATCACCATAGTCTTGTGGATCAAATTCATAATCCACTCGATTGTATAGGAAGGTCAGATCAAGCTCGGTTAGAAATGAGTAAAAACATCAATTGCACGCTTCGAGCCAATCTGTGCCATGAATTTTCCTACCTTCACATTATGAAGTTGCTCCAACAAGAAAGCCATGTCTAACCCACCTCGAGAAGTAGCATCAGCATCAAGATGAGCCTCATACTCTAATTTAAAAACCTTACTTTCAAGGCCATTGACACGTTGCATAGCCACTTGCCTGATCCGACCAATCTCATCCAAAGGCCGATCCTTTGTTTTATCAGTTGTTTTGATATAAGGCCCAAAAAATTCCTATGCAACATACAAATAAGGCGAGTTGTCGGTACCGGCATTTTCTAACCTCTTTTTATAATGATCTCTTAACTCAAAAAATTTGGTACAATAGTAGTTTTTCAAGTCATTCTTCCATGTAAGAACGACGTTGGTTTCTGCCCCATGGAGGGGAGCAGAGGCGGCACCGGGTTTAGAAGTTGCACCTAGAGTCGAAGCTACCATAGGAACATCTTCAACACTAATCTGTCTCGCGATTTTCTCATTCAGTTCCTCAACTTTATGCTCTAAATACTTAATCTCATTCCTATATGTGTCCTCATATGCACCTTTAGTAAGCCTTCCAATCTAGTAACCCTAGTCAAAGATGAAGTAAGTTTTCCTTCTAAGCCGACTATCTTCGAATCTCGATCGAAGGAAGAAGGTTGAAAATTGAATAAGTCCACGCAAAGTAAAATTAAATAAAAGTACAACAGAATAAAAAAACATACAAGAAACTCGCATGCCTTTTAAAGAAACCTTAATTAACATAACATAGATATAACCCAAAAATTGGAAGTATCCGACAACATAAAATTACGAAGTCATTACGAGTAATAAGTTCCAAAAATGCTACAAACACGTAGGGTATGCCGGACAGAAGCGGGGTTGTACTCCTAGGGACATACTTTTGGAGGTCATAACAAGCGCCTACCCAAGGATCCATTATCATATCTACAGCCACTATGAAGCCCACGACATTACTTAGGAAGCTCAGATCTGGCATAGGGCAGAAATGTTCAAAAACGCGCATGACATGACGCAAGGAATCCTGCATTGTCTTATTGTTAACTTTTTTCATCTGAGTCTTTCTGAAAATGTGGCAGTTCTATCCCAAGCTCATAAATCTTGAGTACAGCCTTCTTCCTCGTTCTCTAAAGTGTCAATTAGCTTAGCTTCTTAGTATTACAAAGCCAACAAAGTGCTTAGGGGCATCGGTCCTCCATTCTTCCCTCCGCAGATGGGAAAGCATCTTCGACTCCCCCTTCTTCCTTCACTTATAGGCTAAAGAAGGATTCACACATGTAGGAGGAATAGGAACCAAATCCAAACTGGGCCCTTCTATGTGTCTTTCTTCTTTGGCATGTTTTTTGTTCTTAATCCAGTGGGAAAGATTCTATAGTCCCAATAAATCTCTCTATCTCCTCTTGATAATCGATGCCATAAAGTGCCTCATCGACTTTTAATGAATACTGCATTTTCTCCAACTTCGATACAGCTACCGAAAGCCCTTCGTGCAACCTAACATTAAGCTGGTGTTGATGGCTCAGCACATCTCTAGCCTCCTTAAGCTCCATACTAGCCTCCTTTAAGCCTTTTTCAAGTCTCTCATTAGCAACCATAAGACGAACATACTCCTCTTCTATGGCCGCAACATGAGTCTTCACTTCAACTTCAAATTCAAGCATACCTATGACATCAGGGACATGGATAATGGGAGCAGAAGGAATGTTGGATTCATAGACTTCGTTAAACTTGGATAAAAGTCCATGAGGACCAACCTAGTGGTAATAATCCAACATTTGACTCAAGGAAAATCGAAATGCACCATGTTAAATCAATATGGGACATGTAGTGAAAATAAATTCAACAAAACCGTATACAAAAAATGACAAAAGAAAACCAAACTCAATCCTTATATAAAGTCCTAAGCCTATGCTTAATCCATTTCAAGCGAGGGCTAGCAGGTGGAAAAGAATCACTTTCTAAGGTGTATTGCCATTGGCGCAGTACAAAGTCACTGAGTGCTTCCATTTTCTTAACCACTTGATCAATCCTCGAAAGCAACCATTGGGTTTTGCACCTAAGTTTGTAAAAGACTCGTCTAACACTTTCTCATGCTTATGGATAGCCGTAGCACTAAGATCAAGATGACTTTTAAAGTTTGAATTTTGAGCTTGTCCTCATTTTTCTTTAGAAATTTAGTAAATAAAACCAATTCAGAAGTAAAACAAACAAAAATAGCAAAGACGGCCCAGTCATTCACAAGACAGCAATGAAGTAAAGTGAAAATAAAGGAAATTTGTCATAACAAATAAGTTAACAAACTAACTTTTATTGCATATTAAGAAGCATTAAAATCCATATACAAAAGAAATTTTAATTATTTACATGAGGATTTGAAGTGACCTCGGTCTATTTACCCACTTCAGCATCCTCAGACGTCTCGCTATCCCAAAATTCCTCATCCTCAATTAGTTGCAAAGAAACAGGAATGATATTCTCCGTAGCAACCTCCTCATCCCACTTGGCCTTACGGTAGGTGAAAAATTTGTCCACGGTCGAGTCCCCTAGAAAATTAAGTTTAACCTCGGCACCGAACTAATGCCGAGCCGAAGAATACAACTTATTGACACGATGGAAGTGTTCTCTTTTAAACTCTTTTGCAGTATTGCCAACTCCACGTCCTTCTTGTTTAGCTCCTTGTCCTTTGAGGCCAAAGTCTCCTCTGCGGTTTTCACTTTCTCCTCCACCTCAAGATGATACGCATCAAGGTCTCCTGTAACCTTAGCCTTCTTGAAACTAACTGAATTAAGGCTTGTCTCAAGTTCGGCAATGCGAGCCAAAGACACGACTTTCTCTCCTTCCCATCTCTTCCGAGCCTCACTTGTCAAAGCCCTAAGCTAAAACATAAATATAATAATAAACGGGTAAGGAATAACTAAATAAATAAAGGAAAAGAGGGAGGAAGATAGAAGGGAAAAGCACAATTGTATGACCAAGTCCTTTTAGTCTTAGGCACGAGATCAGAAGAGAGAGGCTCAAGAAATGGACGAGGGAGAAGAGAAGGAGAAGATGAAGCAATATTAGGTAAATTATCTAGTGCCATCTTTCCAACCCTCTCAGCAAAGTCAGACATGATGCCTTGGAGTAAAGGCAAATATCGAGTGCAAGGGTCAGGAAGAAACTATAAAGGGGAAATAGGGAGAGGCTCCGAAGTAGAAGCGGAAAGAGCCATTGAAGGAGGAGGGGGAGTGGAAATGGTTGACTTCTTAGAGGTCTGATCAGAACACTTAACAATATCATGTTTTCTCTTCTTTTTTTTTTTTGTCGATTGACGAGGTGCGAGAAGCATGTCCAAGAGATCATCATCTATTTTGCACGTATATAAAAAGAATCTCAAGGTTAGATTTTTTTTTAAAGGTTACAAATATAAAATAATGAATTTGAAATTTAGTTTAGTTAATTATAACCCTAGGCTCATCCGAAAACGGAGAAAGGTTAAAAATAGCACGGGAGAATTTATGATTTGGGCTCAAAAACCCAAACTTTTTCAGCATCTTTTCAGTAAAAAAACATTTGTGTTTTCCTCCCCTCCTCGCCTAATTCTAAAATTTGGTTCCTATAGGACTCATACAACTTGGTAGGATCATCAAAGAAAATGAGCCGAGTTGGATTAGGGCGAAAGGAAGCAAGAAAATAATCAGAATTTGAAATATAGAAATATAAATCGATCCATCTCTGAGTCTTGTGGGGGACAAACATTTGGATTTCTTTCTTAGCTTGAGCATAATAAAAACCAACATCACCTCTTGAAGGGATTTTATAAATATCAAACAAGGCGTAACTATTCTCAGCATAGAGGATGCAGGTAGCAATCGCAAGAGATCATGAAAGGGGAGCGAGCTGGATAGGAACAAGTTCAATGGTAGTTAGCCATTGGTTGATGTCTTGGTTTTGGGGAAGATAGAGCCTGCATTGCACATGTTTAGGGTGATGGATATAAACCCCATTTTGAGGAGTGTTAGTATGCTCGTGAGTTTCGGGAACATTTAATTCCGTAACCTACAAACCCAAATTGATTTAAAATAACTTCAGCATCTTTTAGACGAGTTATTTAGAGGGAAAAGACAAAACGGATGAAGAAGAAGAGGCCGCTTCAAAATCACAAGATTAATTGCGAAAAAAATACTAAAACAAAGAGGTCCGCCGAAGAAAAAACAAGACCCTTACTTTGATTTGAAAGAAAATCTGAACTCGATAGGAGAATCGGCTTATTAAATAAAGAATTTCTCATTTTCTCTCCCTTTCTTGTTTTCCTTTTGTAACAACACAGGAATGTAAATAAAACCAAAAAGAAGAAAAAAATGAAATATGCACGTACCTTAGTCGAACGTTTGCCACTGAAATGAAATGATGGAAAAATTCTAAATCGTCAATTGATCGATTAAACAACAAGAATAATGAGCACAAAAATCAAGATCGATTTACAAGGTAAATGAAGAGATCGATGGTACAGTACTATAGAGCGTCAGCCAACAGGGAAGGCATATGTGTACACGAGTATTAAATGCGAAATGGCTAGTAAGACCTTTTCCTTTCTTGAAAAGAAAGAAAGAAATCGACAGAAGTGACGGGATGCAGAGTCCAAATACAACTCCATACCCATCTACGATTGCTACAGACTTGAAGGTAAAGTGTTATACCCGTATTTGTTGAACGGTATTAAAGGCGAGATGATGCAAGCAGCAAACCAAAAGGACTGCTCTTATAACAAAAGTTTGGCCACAAGAAAAAGAAGCAAAAAACAGGGCAAAGTCCAGAGAATACTGCACTCAGAAATCTTAAGAAATGACAAAGATCCGAAGGCTGCACCAGCTCCTCCAATTTCAATGCTACGTTATGATACTATGCCCAAAAAGCTAAAATGAACATAGAGTGTAGAAAAAAACCCTACAGTCGTAGTGCATAGAGCTGCAACATATTCAGGAAGTGTTAATAATATGGAGGTAATGCGCTGCTGTATGGAAAGCTGCACTAATAATGCCAAAGTACAATGCATTTGAGAATCCATATGCAAATGGAAAGTACTAAAGCCAGTGTACAAGAATAACAGTCCAAAAGCAAAGTCAGGCTGACAAAGAAATGCACCGCCATCATAATATATTAATAAAGAAATACGTTGCCAACATGACATAACAAACACAGGAGTGCAAAGAGAGAGATAAAAGGAAGAGGACTGTGCTACAAGGATAAGCCCTAACATTATTCCTAAAGCTTGTTCATTGCTACACTTTCAGGCAGGGACATGTACTGCAATCATTGAGGACACCCTAAGAAGTACCATGTGAAACTATAAGCATTCCAAGGGCTGCATACAAGGATGCTCAAATATTGCTCCAGTTTAGGTCCATGCTTATAAGTAAATAACAAAGAAATAGGCTTCCCTAATCAATAACATACGACGGCTAATACCAAGAGCAGCTCAACATAGAATTACAAAAGGAAGTTACCCCCGCAAACCACAACTCAACCTTTATTACCAAGTAATGCAGCTTGACTTTGAATATCCCCATCTCTAAGGCAGTACCATGTAAAAGTGACACACTAAATGGCATAAGTCAGCCTTGTGAGTATCAACAACGCATAAGCAAGAACAAAGGCACAATCATCAACCCCCTCATGGTAGGAATGATAAAGGCGACACAGTTTACCGCGAAGAAAAAAGAGAAACAACTGGCCACACTTTCATCCATGCAAGGAGACAGTGTGTGTGAAATTCACCCTTTCAGGCTCAAATTTAAATGTTCTCTCATATTAATTTTAAATTGCCCGCTAAAGCCCAAAATTCAACCGCTCAACTCATGGCTTTCTGCGAAAGACGTGTCAACAATCCATGCACATCAAATAAACGATATAGATGAATGACACATGGCATGATCCAAAGGTGGAAACCGAGGCAAAAGAAGAGGGATTGTGGTGATCCCGTGCATCTTTGTACTATAAATAGAAAATGCATTGTAGAAAAAAGGGGACTTTTTCCCGATTTGATGTTTTTAAGGTTGTTAAACGGAATTATTGTACTCTTTGCCATTCTAAGCTGTACTCAGAAATACAAAAAAAGAAAGCGAAACTTTTATTATGGACGTAGGATTCCTTTATATCCAAACCACGTAAATTCTTTGTGTCTTTACATTTTTTTGCACTTTCTTTTACTTACATTGTTTCATACGTTGGATCCTTTCCTGTTTTTGTTTGAATTTAATTACTAGTTCAATTTGACATTTTAACAGACAGTTAAAGTGCAACTCCATAATTATATAAGAATTCCGCAACAGAATTACTACCTAAAGACAAATTAATATCACTTAAAATTTTTAATTCTAAATCACCGAAGTAGTTAACCACGTAATTACTTTGTGTGCATACTAAATGTTGTGAGATGAAAAATCTCTACAACAGTAGCTCCCCTGATTTCCAACTTAAGATTTCAGATTCATAAAATTTTACTTTTATTTTTCAATCAGGACAGCATGGTTCAAAGCGAATTCTAATGAAAATTTTGTTTCGGAATTAGAAAAATGCACGAAGCGGACTCTATTTTAATTAGGAAAAAAAATTAGTAGTTGTTAACAGGGTCAACATTTTCTTTAAAAGAAGACAGTTAAAGGGAAACTTAAAATAGAACAACCGCACAATGGTAGAAAATCGATCATTTGCAGATTGATTTCTAAATTTTTGTTTCTTTTAAAGCAAAAGTAGTAAATAATTAAGGATGCCGAGGAAATAGATTTGATTGTTTCCTCTCTTGTTATGCTTAATTTAGCAAAAAGAAATTTGATGATTCAACTCAGTCAAGCCAACTCATCAAATGTATTGTTGGTAATAGATAAACTAAATTAGTAATATGTATTAACTTAATTAGTTAACTATGCAATTTAAAGCATCGTACACAAAGAAAATAACATGTTGACAAAGATGAGCAATGCATATGCATTACATAAAAAGAAATATTGTGATAATTCTTAAGAAGAAAAATACACAATACAAATATGCATCCAATTATAGTATAGACGGATGCAATACACAAATATAAATAGACGGATATTTGTATAATATAAAAATAGTCATCAATGCATTATAAAATACATGAAAAGCTCAAGTAAAAGCATTTAATTTTGAAATTCTAATAGGATAATAAAATTCTAAACTACAAGACTAGCTTCAACTACACATCCATTCAGATTTATTTATTGTCTGCATTTCAAAGCTTGCTATGTTGCAATCTGCCTTCATAGCACCTGCGTTTTTTCCTGAAGCTCGATGCACATTTTGAAAAATCAACCTAGGCTTGCAACCTAGCATTTTATTGTACACTGCACGTTTTATTTGAAGCTTACTATACATTTTTACTATTCAAACTAAGCTTGTAAATTGCTAGTAGAACCCGGCTGTTCCCGCTATACGCTGTAGCTTTTTTTCAACTCATTCACTTTCAAATAGCCACTAATAAGATAATTCTTAAACATGATATATAATGATTCAAGCTTTATACATTTCACCCCTTTGTTTAATTGTTAATCGCATCACTATTCTTAGCTTGAAGAAATTTATATCAGAACAAATTAAAAATGTATAATTATTCAAACGTAGTAAAGCACATTCATATGAATTGTTTTTCTTATTAGTCATTCTTTAGACAAGTAGTTCGTTAAAGCTGAGATTGAAACAAGCAAGGTAAAATTATAATATTGTCCAAAACTAATAATTAGTGGTCACTTTTTTCTTCATTAGACCACCTGATAAGTTCAAAAAGGGAGATGTATCTTGCAAAGCAATAAGATATGGACAACAAAAGTATTTGATTTCACCAACAAATATTATATTTAGCTTACAACCAAAAATATCAAAAAATTGGTGTCCTCACAGACTAGTTTGAAAGTTGTTTCATGACAAAAGCTATGGTAAGTTGGATGCGCGAGCCATGTTTATCTCTACTTTTATTCGATGTACTTACTGCTTATAGTTTTTGTAAATTTGCATCTCAGTTGAACAAGTCAAATCAACCGTATGTACACCTGCTGTTAAATTTGTTACGCGACTCAAATTTATGGAAACTTTCCTAATTTTCAATTTAAAATATTTAAAATCTTTCCTAATTTCTAATTTGGAATTTATGGAAATTTTTCTTAATTATAGTGTTACCTTATTTAAAACTTTCCATATCTCCACTTGGAGAATACTATAAGGGACAATCACATGGAGTTTATCATCCACACAACTCATAAAGAAAAAGAAATCGTAACCCTAATTAATCAAATTAGGGACTTATATTATTCTTATGTAATCTCTTGTAATCTCTCTTGTTTATTGAAAGTAATAAAGCTCCTCTTTCCAAAGTGAACATAAGCTATCGCAATGATAACGAAACCACTATAAATCTTATGTTTTCCATTTTATTTTTTATAGTTATTTACTATTGCTTTTAGAATAGTTGTGGTCTAGTTGAAGAAATTATCGATCTATTTGGTTTACCATGCCATAGCGCGATCCTATAATTAGTTTTTTCACCGTGAGGTATTAATCACCCCTCTACAACTGGTATCACAGCCGATGGTTCGAGCGACTATTAGATGATGCAAGAGTGACCGAAGCATGACCCCTTGAGGCTTGAGCAAAGAAGAATGACTCGTCAAAGCAGAGACATGGTTAAGCAGTTTGATCCCACTACTAGAAGAGGACTCATGGATACCCAGCCTTCCTCTACTGCTTGAGGACTCGATCTCTCCAAGTTGACTTTAGAGGAAGTATTCGCCTTAAAGTGGAGATTTGAAAGCAAATAATTGCGTAAGAAATCGTAAGTAGCCTAGCCTAACTACAGAGCATCTTCAGTATGCTTGATAACACGGTTTGAGGAAATGCCCACCATGTTGGAGATCATTAGCTGTGGCTCGCATTGTGGGTGCGTATATTAGATGGATAAGTCTTACACTGCAAGAAATATATTGTATAACATTGTGTGTATATACAGGATTGGTGGCACGTAATATTGAGAATTCCTTTTGTTAAAAGTGCTACCCAGACTATGTATGTGCGCATTGGAAGGTGATGAAGGGATGTTTAATCAGGACGTTGGCATATTAGAAGCTTCGTTAGGTGGTGCCATCATGCACAATGAAGCACGCATGAATGGAGACACGCTGGAGTGCCAAAACTCAACATGGTATCGGTGCAAGATGGAGTGTAGTATAGGTCCACTCTTCCATCTTCTTCTCTACGTTGGATATAGCTAGATCTAAATTCTCTAAGTTATAAAACACATTGTGCATGCGATTTCTTCTTAGTACTACCTTCATTATCCACTCTCACTTCTCAAATCTCCTTCTTTATTCCACTTCTTTATTGATAACTATGAACTTGAAGCCATGTAGGAGGAAGAAGACCAGAGGAGAAAGCTTCAACAAATTGGATTTCTACAAGTAGTTTTTTTTGAGTAAGCAAACCAAAGTAGCATTTTGTGCCTGTGAGAATACTTCTAGGAGGTTACTTGAATATGTGCATTTAAACATTTGGGGACTAGTTTCTACAGCTTTTATTGGAGGAGCTCAATACTTCGTATCTTTCATTGACGACTACTCGTGCAAGTTTTGGGTGCATGTAATGAAGGCTAAGTCAGATGTGTTCGAAAAGTTTAAGGAATGATTAACTCTTGTCGAAAACCAAACTGGAAGGAAATTGAAGATTCCTCAATTTAGCAACTGTGACAAACATGTCTTGAACGAGTTCCTTGGATACTGCAAATAGCTTGGTATTAGGAGATATTTTACTATACCCAGTGATCCACAATCTAATGGGATTTCTTAGAGTATGAATAGAACTCCACTAGAGAAGACTCATGGCTTAAGATTGATTTCATGCTTATCTAAAGGCTTTTGGCTGAAGCTATATCTATCGTTGCTCACATCTTTATTCGAATTCCATGTTCAGTCATTGGTGGGAAGATTTCAGAAGAGCCGTAGAGAAGGAAGTCTGCTATACTAAGATATTTTCGTATTTTTTGTTGTCCTGTTTCTGTGCATTGATAAGTTTGAACGAAGACCTACTAAGTGTGCTTTGCTAGGTTATACAGATGGAATAAAAGGTTATTTTATTTAGAATCCAAAAACAAATAAGGAGGTACACCCCAGACATGTTACCTTTACTGAGTCAGCTATGTTCAGACCATTGGAGGAGACATCAGATAGCTCAGATTTGGAAGGAGACAAGCCTAAGGAGACATACATTGTTCCTATAGTTCAACCAAAGAGCAAAGTTGATGTTGTTAATAAAAAAAGAAAATGCATTGAAGAACCATCATATAATAGTTCACGTATTTCCTCTAACAATGATGGTCATGAAGTTGGAGAAGATTCATTTCAAGGTGGAGCTGAAAGAGTGCAGGCAATGCTGAAGTCATCCTCACTAGTGAGCGAATTAGGAAGGCACCCGAAAGATATGGAATTGGTAGTTTGCAAACGTCAACCGTAGTGATCGGTTCGATTATGCTTTGAATGTGCTTCACGAGGAGCCATTTGATCTTGAAGATGCTTTGAAGTCAATGGACAGTTCACAGTTGTAACGACCCAATATTTTCGATCCCGAAAATTTCAGATAGTTAGGAAGAAAAAGAAAGAGATAGAAGAATAAGAAGAACAAAAACACCAACATCTCACATTCGCAGCAGATAAAATATAATAACAAATAATATCAGTTATACAAAGGAATTCTATATCTGTCAAACACATTTATGATTCATCAGAGTTACACAAATATACAGACACTAGATATACACAAGCATTAAGTCTCATATATACAACAATATAATACAGCGGAAACACTCCATACGTTCTTGCCGTCCAGCTCGCCTTCTGAGCTCCAGAATGTCCTTACCTGAAAATCTGTAATACTTGGTCTGACCCGAGCATTACATCAAAGTAACACCCGGGTCAGGCTGGAAACCAGCGTGAGTAAACTTATTTAACATGAAATTACAATGCAACGAACTTATTTAAAACCCAGGGTAACTCGTATCAAAATTTGTTATAGACATCACCTATTTCACAGATCAATTTTCTATGTACCAAAACTTAGATTAAATAGTCAATTCACTTAAATCATTTCATTCTAGCCTATAGGTTTCACATATCAATCTATAAAAATACCGGACCCCGGTCTCTTCGAGTCTCATTCAAGGCATCCAATACCATTCAATCATCCATAAGAACCTTGATCACTTCCAAATTAATTTAATTAATTCTAATTGAATTACTAGCCTCAATCACTTAGATTCCTTCACTTAACATTAATTAATTTCAAATCAATTAATCAATCATCCCTTAATTATCCATCTTAATTAATCACCCTGGATTAATTTTCCTTCAGTTACATTCAAGTAATTATCTTTAATTAACCATACAAATTAATTATTCTTAACCAAAATCAATAATTAATCTTTAACTACTTCACAAATTAATTAATTACATTAATCCTTAATTAGTTATTAACTAATTTCTCATAAATCACTTATTATTGATTAATTAATCTTAATTAATCAATCTTATATTACATCATTGATTATATAAATTAATGATTTCTAATTACATTTCAATTTATACCAATCTAATTTAATTACATCAAATAATTAATCATTAATTAAACCACAAATATTAATCACTCTTGATTTATCTCATCCTGTAATTATCTACCTTTTTATTTACTTCGTTAAATAAATTAATTACTACTTAATTAATTATCTTAATTAATTTCTTGATTAATTACACAAAGTAATTATACCCAATTTACTTCTATTAACAAATCATCATTCAACTAATTACATCCAGTAATTATTTATTAATTACTTCCCTACGTAATTATATTTTATTATTTACATTAAGTAATTACCTATCAAACCACCCAATTTATTCTATTTATATTTTAGAATCCCAAATTATACTTACCCAATTATAACACAGCACCATTTAATCCCCAAATTTATCTTTCACAGTATATAAATTAAATGCATCGTCAATTATGAAAATAATTTCTATATTGTGAGGAATCCAGTCGGATCCCTCCAACATGTTTTCCTGCATCCACAGGTGTTAGCACAATACCAATTCCACTTCGAGATGGAATATCGTGGTATATGGGGTTTATATAATATCATCCGCTATTATGCGGCGCATAAGGTCTCAGCCGCTATATAATGCGGGAAATCAATCACCCAATATATACTACATACTACTGTACATAATATAGCACATCAATTCAATTCAACCATTCAACTAATCATTTAAATTTAACCATTTAAATTTAAAAAAAAACCCAGTTAAGTGAGATTAACTCACCTTTGAATTTGTTTTGCAGTCCACTTCAATTTCGACTTGGTTTCCTAGGTTATAACCTCACTGTCGAACCCCTCGCGAGCACCAACGGCTCGACTTCCTAGATTTCGCTCGACACTCCACAAATGCAAGAGGCTCCCAGATTCGATCGAACCACCTTTTCCCAATCGCGACTCTAACCCTAACGCCTTCACATAAACCACCCATCGATCCTCCTTGAACACCGGCCTCTGCCCTAACCAGTACACGTGCGGCGCCCCACCTAGATCTGAATTCGAACACCTCCCTTGATTCGTTGATTTCAACTCATCTGATTTGGATTGTATTGATTTTCGAAGAAGCAGATAGGCGTTGTAACATCCTGCCTTTTCGCACGCTTTAAATCGACACACGTGCCAATTCAAACCATTTGGAAGGGCGGATTGTTATGGGGTAAATTAGAAAAATGAGAAAGAAATAAAACAAAATAGAATCTCACAACGGAAGGATAAAATATAATAATCAAATATACAATTTATAAAGCTGTTTTACAAAATATTCGATTACACTTACACATTTATCAGAGTTACACATACCATTAACAATGCAGCGGAACTGTATGAGTATAGTGGACTAATAATAATAATAACAATATAAATCTCCGTCTTCGTCCTCTAGAGCTAAGGTCTTCGAAATCCTGAAACGCTCGGACTGACCCGAGCGAATTGAAAAGACAAAACACTCGAGTCAGAACTAATAGATCTTATGGAAGTTAAATTAACAGCAGTAAATATGAGTGCAGTAACTCCAAAGATGCTCGGGATTCACATCTCTTAAGGATCCGTTAAACTATTTACTATGTAGTATATTTCACTATTATAATAGTGTCTAATTGTAAAATAAACTTACTTTTAAATAGCGTTAAGGCTTTACATTTTCCACCTTAACACATAAAATGCCAATAGTCTATACAGTACCGTAATACCTCCTGATCGGGAGGCTACTAGAGGATACTCTATAGGTTCGACACAAATAGAAACTCGTAGAAGGCGCGATATGGTAGGTGACACGGCACAACCAGACAATGCTAGGGTAGATATACCAATTACGCATACGAGCTGGTGGTAACGCGTGGCAGCTACTACCGCCCACTTGGGACAAACTCCCCCCTAAAATCAAAGAAATCAAAAGTGGCCACCGAATCAATCCAAAGTCGGAGTATAATATTGAAGAGGAGTATCCAATAAAGGGCGCTAGCCCCCTTGGCCCGAGAATCGCTCCTGTTTTAGCCACCTTATGCCAACTCACGGGAGTCGGGTCCACGTATTTACCTCAAAGGAAACGCCGCCGCCATCCTACTTCATTCTGGAACCTCCACCGCATACACGGTTGTTAAAGTGGTTTTCGGGGTTGGCAGAGAGTTTGACAACTTCCGAGCCCGGTCTCTTCAACAACCAATCGTTATTATAACACCGCAGTTATTTCAAAATAATTTGTACTTTAAAACTAGAATATAATATCTCTTTCAAACCATATAAATACGATATCATTTATATTTTTAAAACCCAAATCAATATGATATCATTTTTATTTTATAAATATCCCTTTCCCAAAATCATAATGTTTTTCAAATATACATACCTTGAAACCATAGCTTTGAAACATAACTTTTAGTACTTAATGGTTTAAATAGTATATTACTTAATATAATAAAATAGCTTCTTTAAATTTCACAATAATTTTCCAATATCAATTTGAACCTCCAAATAAACCATTTTAATTCCCATATATTTCAAAGCTTAAATATTCTATATTTCAAAACTTTATAGTTCATATATTTCAATCTTTAAATATTCCACTATTTCAAAATGGATTCTTTGATAATTTAATATATATCAAATCCAATTCCTATTGTTTAAATTTTAAATATTTACTTACTAAACAAATATTATTCAGGTAAAACCCTTAAGCTTCAATAGCAGGATATTCTTTTAATTAAATTAACTTGATAATATTCTTTAAATAAATTTGATATTCGTTTGAATCCTCTAATCAAAAATCAAGTTATAAGATCATACCCTTTAAATCTTAATTTATTTACATTTCAAAACAAATCTTTCGAGGAAAATTCTTAAATACTTTAATTCAAATCATAT
Organism: Allium cepa; assembly: GCA_030765085.1. NCBI lineage: Eukaryota > Viridiplantae > Streptophyta > Magnoliopsida > Asparagales > Amaryllidaceae > Allium > Allium cepa. The sequence goes on along the minus strand of CM060931.1, from coordinate 906,728,714 downwards.
TCCCGTTTATCTTCAACCTTACTTTTATTCGAGTTATTATAAACTCTATATGCAATAGAATTTCAAATATATTCTTAACCATATTATATAAACGAAATCAACTTCATTATTTAGCTTATTTTAAAATTCGAAACAAATTTATACATAGCTAAATCCAAGAATTTTTACTATATATATATATATCAAAATTTAATATTTATTAAACCGTATTCTTTCCAAAACCACAGAAAATCATTTCAAAAATAATTTTATATATATACCGTGGTGCCTGTATAAAATTTTCTATCCTATGGTCAAGTGATACAGATATTTATCATTTCAATCCGCAATTTAAAAATAGAAAATGCGGTTGTATATCATTTCAAACCGCAATCCCGAATGAAATGAAAATGCATAATAACTTGCAGTTTATACAATATAAATACAGCATCCATTCATCCACATATCAATCATCAACATTTATCAATTTATCATCCAATTTAAACAATCACATCAATAAATAATAATTAATTACTGACAGTTAATTTTTCAATAATAAATTAAATAACTATTTAACTGTAGTTTATATGCAATAATAAATAAATTTAACTAGCAGTTTATATGCAATAATAAATTTAACTAAAATTTTAACCGGCAGTTTATATGCAAAAATGAATTAAATAACAAGTAAATTATATGAATGCAAATTAACTGAGATAATGATGAAATATATTCCAAACAGCTATAAATAAATTTCTAAACACATCATAAATCAATTTAACAAACATAAGAAACCTTAGAAATTGTGAGTGGTTAAAACACTCACCTTTATACGAATCTGAAAATAATAGACTTCTAACCAATAGCTTCGCACTACGTTTCCTTAGTCTTCTTCTTGATTGCTAGCTTTGTTCCGTAGTTTTTCTTTTATTTTAATTTACTTTAGTTTCCCTCCTTATTATATTAATATATATATATATATATATATATATATATATATATATATATATATATGTATTTATGTATGTATTTTTAAAAGGTTTGGAAAAGAATTGAAAAAGAAGAATTTGAAAAAGAAAAGGATCGAAATAAGAAGAACTGAAAATTGTAGAGAAGATTAAGATCTGAAAAGAAAGAAAAAAGTTTGAAATAGAATAAAACTTGAGAAGAATAATATTTGAAGAGGAAGGAAAAATTAAAATGAGATACAATAAGGAGATTTGAAAAAAAAGAAAAAGAAGACGAAGATTTGAATGGAGGCTAGGGTTTCATTTGCATCATATCGTATTTATAAGGTTAGAGTTAGGTTTAGAGACAAAGAGATTTGAAAAGAGAGGCTGCTATTAATTAGAAATAAAGTAAATATGAACAAACTTGGTATTGAAATATAGTAAATATGAACAGCCTTTTTTTTTAAAAGTAGCAGGTATTAAAAAGAGGTAACTATTAATTAGAAAGGGAATGAATGTGGAGGGACAAAAATAATGTCACGTTTTATTAGTTTGATTCTAAATTAATTAAGTGCTAGATACAGAAAAGTTTGAATACATTATATATATTCATACTTTAACTGTGTGTCAAAATTGCTAAACATATACCAAGTACGATTAATTGGCGACAATATATATGAATAAATAAGAATAAATGTAGATGCAATCACATAAAGATCTAATAGGGAAGGAGATAAAAGGTGACGACATTGATTAATTCCACTTTCCAACTTTAGCCAATTTTATTAATATGATATTTAATTATCATGCAAGTTGTATTATGACTAGAAAACATAAACAACAAACAATAAATTAATATGTATATAATATTACCTCACTTTTAAATTGTTTGATAATGATAATAAAAATTAAATCATGCTTTAGCAATTTGAAATTAAAATATTAAATGTTTATATGTATACACATAGACACGAACACACATACATGTGTGTGTAAAGATTAAACCAAAGCTTATTAATTAATTCAAAGCATACTTCCATACCATATTAAATTGTCTAATGCATTTGTAAAATTATGTATACTTGAAGTCAAAAATACATATATACATATAAATTAAACCTTTTTACCTTAATGAAATTTATTTAATTTTTTAACAAAACAAAAGTGGAACACGACAAATTAAGCAATATAGTAACAAACCTTTAAGATCCTTAAATAAGGACATTTGAGATAATAAATTAGGTAACAAATTTAATATTGTTGTAATCAAAATCAAAGCTTAGATTTATTATCGAAAAAATGTTAAGCATATGTAAACTTCTATTATAATTCATTAGATTAAGAACAAATAAATTATTCAACAAAGTATTCAAATTTTAAGATATTTTCAATCCAAGGTAAAGTGACAATATGTGTATACAATATTTCTGTTTCAACACAAATGCAAATTATATGTATATAAACTTTCAGATCTAAAAAAATGCAATTTGGTTTAAGAGTTTAAAACATGGATCTATAATTAAAACATTTTTTAATTATATACAATTTTTTTTCATTTATCAAATTAAAAGTCAACTTAATTCATTCAAAAAAAAATCAAATAGATAAGTAAATGTTGATCCCATTCTTATTATTAATACATTCATTATCCCATAAACATATTTACATTTGGTTACGTTTCATTACATTGATACTTCCGTTTCACCTTTATTCGTATTACTATTTCATTTCCACTAATTGTGTAATAACTACCAAATCCAACATATTGAAATTTGTCGATTTCACCCATAAATTAAGATTTTAAATCCACTTGACTAATTTTCCTCGGTTCCATCCTTTATTACATCAACAGTTACTTTAGTTTACATTAACCAACGTAAAATTAAGATTTATTTGTAATCGATTACCAAATTTTATTTTAACTCATTAAATAAACAAGCAACCTAAAAATTGCAACTTATGTGCTTTTAATTGCATTGACATTTAAACTTATTAGCTTATATCAACACTATTATCATTAATTGCAAACGGATTACCAATTTTAGTCTCTACCCTAAATAACTAACGTATATTAATCTACATTATTTCCAAGTTACAAATTTTGAATTAATTACTATTTATTATTATCGTTTCACTGATTAATTCAACATTTGCATTGGTTTTTCTTATAATAAATTTATTACCCAATACTCCTATATTCATTTTAGATTTGTTCAAATGGCTATATTTCAATTTATAACCCATTTTAATTTATTATCCTCCATTAACATTAGTTTACCTTTAAGTTATCACTAACGGACAAGTGTTGAAATTGATTACATACACCGTTCTCACCCTGTTACCAATTGGATGAATTTTCATTGATTCGTAGCTATTGCATTGTTATCCACAAATTTCATCCACGTCTCTATTAATGTAAAATTTAATATTAAATCCTCCTTAATTGCAATTAATTCACTTATTGAATTTTTTTTCTTTCAAATAAATTACTAAATCTAAAATTTCACTCCTAAGATCCACCACTTGTTATATTATAAATGAAATTAACATTGGTTTCATCCTTGGAATTAACAATCTTTTATGACAAATCAATTTATCCTAACTGCACAATTAGGTCAGTTAACTGCAATTAATTTCGCATTAAATTTTATAAATTATTAATTGAAACTTTAACAAATCTGTTACTTGATTTAAAACCCTGCTATTCAATAAATTGACATTTATAGGTGAAATTAACATTGACTTATATTTCATATCATAAATGCATGCTTAATTTCAGACTATTTAGTTATATTTGCCAAGTATGTATATTAATTACTATTTATATTCTTTAATTAATTTACTTTCTTGGTTTCATACTTAATAAGTTTTCACTTCCAACAATATTATAATTACTTACATGACATTGATTTTTATTTCACGAATTCATTAAATAAATCCACTAATTGCCTTTGTTTCCTTATATTCAATTCATTACCCTTTTAAATACGTTTATTATCAACAACATTCCTTAAAATTACTTATCTACAATTATTGCATTGGTTTATTCAACAGTTACTTTTTATTTACTCATTTTCTATTTATAACCAAATGTAACAATTTTCACACTTCCTTTATTTTATTAATTACCATTAAAGTAACGTTTATCATCTACAGTAAACATTGTAATTACTTACCTACATTGATTGCAAAAAATTTCCATTTATTGCATATTACTTCCGGTACTATAACATTGAATTCATTTAATTTATTACTAATTATATCATTGCATTATTTAATACAATATTCCCATTTGTTTTTCTTATATCAATTCCTTAGCCTATAACAATTTCCATTACTTTAAATAAATCATAATTTCATTTCCATTGTTAATACTTATCTTTAATTTTAAACGTTGCATTTCATTTATTTAAAATTTTAGTATTTACTTATTTCTTCCTAAAATTAGTTACAAACTCTTAATTAAATTAAGCAATTAATTTCTCAAATTTTACGGGTCGTTACACTCTCCTCCACTCAAAACTTTTCGTCCCCGAAAAGGAAAAGAAGGGAAAGAGGAACTTATAAATTAATATCTATTAAGTAAATCATTACATATAATCGTAACTTTAATTGGGTTATATAAAATGAAATATTAAAAATGGTTTCAACTGCAAACATCCAATTCAATACAAACAACCATCAATAAACAAAATCAATACAACATCAAACACTTGCAACAAGGCATACGACCATAAAAATAATCATTCATTCATATCAAACACAACAAATAGTTGTTTAGGTTTAGACACTTTAAATTGTACAGAATGAAGAATAACTACTATGTGTATCCTTACCCAAACAACCATAAACCAACAAACAACAATTTCAACAATAACTAAGTTTATTCTTGTCAATTTCATTTCATACTATTGTTGTTTGACTTCTTTTTATACATATAATGGTTTATCTCTTTTTTTATACATAAAATAGTAAACTTTATGGTTTTCCGTTGTATGCTCTACCTTAATTCCGACAAATTTGCCTTTTCAACTGTGGCGCCCCACCTCTATACCCACGCTAGCCAAGGACACTACGGTGTAATGCCGTCAACTAATATGGAGAATAAGGCTGTTGAGGAGCGACCATCCGTGTAATTGCTTCGTGCGAGCACCGGTATGTCAGATAGTTTAAGATGCATTTCATTTCACTTCAAAAATCCGACATGCCGATACAAACTCAAAGCTACCACACAGTGGCTATATAAAATCTTCGGAAACAAATATAAAAATAAACATAACACAAGTCAGTCACAAATATCCATATCACAAAGGTGGAAATAGATATTGAAATACAACACTTAAAAGTGTTTATCAGAGTAGTGGTCAAACAATATCCATAAGATCGCCAAAGAATAGTTACAAGTGCAACACAAAAGAATAAGTATACATACACGAGTCTATATCTCAAATGTATACAACCAAAAACTACTAATCTAAGTAGTTAGCCAAAAGTCAGGATAATAATCCCAGATAAGAAGTCAAGCAGAAGCACCTATAATATCTCCATCTGACCCGAGTATTATTTAATAAGAAAATAACAAACGGATCAGTCTAACTATAAATATCAGATGAAATGATATAGAGTAAGAGATATGACAAAAACGTATAATAACCATAATGTCATACTGTGATAAGTATGTAATTGAAAACCAAAAAGCTAAAACTTTTAAAATTACAATTATCTCAATGTAAAAATCTTTCTAGAAAAATTTACATTTCACAAGTCAATATATCGTGTCTGATTGTCTCATCAAAGCGTTTAGAAGATTCCTATCGATAACGTTGATCAAGCGCATCGACCAGAATTCTTAAAGCACCCAACGGGCAATACAATCACAAAATCATCTTCTATATGATGAAAATATCTCTTAAAAGTTTTGAGAATATTCTTTGCTCATTTAAGATCAAAATCCAATTGTACTTATAAATAAATCTTAAGAAAAAGATTTGCAAAAATTTTAAATTTTTATTTTCATCCAAAATCAATAAATACTGGAATGGAGCCATCGAGATGTTCGTAGGGTACTCGATTCATAAAATGGATGAAATAAGCCGGACAAACTGAATGACATAATAAGTCATTCATAAGAATCATAACGAGTGCGGAATACTGTAAGTGGAATGCTAACTTCCGCAATCAAAAGATTTCTTAGGTGATAATCCTAAGACAAGCTCAAAAATACCGAAAAATTCCACAAACTACCCGAATGAGAAAAATAACGTTTTCTTCATCATGTGGGTTTAAAGAATAAAATGATGTCATCAAATTGGAATCGAAATCACAAAGAAAAATAGAGATCCGCTTAACAGATTAAAAATGTCGAAGACGAATAGTCCACCCGGGACATGGAATATGGCTTCATAAAAATCAAGCCAATCCTTTCACAAAAATCGATTTCCGAAACCTAAGTAGCGCATAACATGCAAATCGGCTTGGAAAAAAAATCACATAAAATAATCTCAACATCAAAACAAAACAAATTGGGTGTTGCGGATCCACCAACCGAATTCACAATTCTCAAAGAAATCATCAAGTCCAAAATAATTTAAAGAAAAAGAATCAACAAGTTCTTTTGAAATAAAAATAATGAGATGAACCCATATCAAAAAGAACTCAAATAAGAAGATCACGAAATAAAACAATGTCATCAAGGATTGAATAAAAAGTACCTTGACCAAGAGAAGTGTCACTAGGCGTTTGCACAACATTAAGCCTTCCCTCCCTCTTGCTTGAAAGTTTGGGACATGTAGACAAAAGATGACCCTAACTTTTGCAATAACGACAAAAGAGAGGTTTCAGACACCTATTAGCATAATGGTCCGTGGAACCACAATTGTAGCACTGTCCTCGACTAGAGGTAGCAGTCTTTGCTACCGGAGTTTGTTGCTTCCCTTTCTTGTTGGGAGTGGGGCCTTTGAATTTGATAGGCCTCTTCATGTTATTGTTGAAGTTCTGTTGGGCATCCACAACTTCAACATCACCCTCATTATCGGCCTCTTCAAGTCGAAGAGCGATATCAATAAGCTGATCAAAAGAAACTTCTAGTTTCAGAAGCAAAGGCTTTTCGAGATTCTTGTTCAAGCCATAGATGAATCTCTGATTTTTCTTTAATGGGGTATTAATGTATTCAACCCCGTATTTAGAAAGAGATTCAAAAGATGCGACATATTCTGCCATAGAAGATTCACTTTGAACAATGTCAATAAAACGCAGGGCCAAAGTTACTTTTTCAGCCTCCGGCACAAATTTTGATTCAAATCTTTCTCGAAATTGCTCCCAAGTAAGATCCGCTTCGATAATCTCCGAAGTCAAGAGCTCATACCAATCCAACGCTCTTTCTTGGAGCATGCTAGAAGCCACTTGGACGCGATGTAGATCAATAAGGTTCATGCGAGAAAAGATGCGATCGCACGATTTGAGCCAAGCTTGAATTTCTATAACACTATCGGATCTCATGAATGGCTTTCCATCCAAATCGGTATAGTCTCTGCACAAACGTGCAAATCTAGACTTAGGGTGAGTAGACTTCGGATTAGAACCGGCTGCTTGAGCATTCTTTACTAGATCAAGAAGCTGCTGGGCAGACATAAATACTCCATCTTGGGGAGTAGCACTAGATTGACCGGCGCTGGGTCGACCAGGTCTAACCATTTCTCTTCATTAAGAAAGAAAGAAGAAGAAGAAAAAGGTTATTCACAAAATGAATATCAAACAATAATGATTGACAAAACAAGGAATCACAAAAGAAAATAGGATAGGACGGTTCGAAGACCCAAATAAAATCCTAAGGCATGACTCCTACGATGGACTTAGGACAATGATCCTTGTTAAATTATTCTACATTGTTCCGAAGTTTGGCTCTGATACCACGCTGCGGTGCCCCACCTCTATACCCACGCTAGCCAAGGACACTACGGTGTAATGCCGTCAACTAGCACGGAGAATAAGGCTGTTGAGGAGCGACCATCCGTGTAATTGCTTCACGCGAGCACCGGTATGTCAAATAGTTTAAGATGCATATCATTTCACTTCGGAAATCCGACATGCCGATACAAACTCAAAGCTATTACACAGTGGCTATATAAAATCTTCGGAAACAAATATAGAAATAAACATAACACAAGTCAGTCACAGATATCCATATCACAAAGGCGGAAATAGATATGAATATACAACACTTAAAAGTGTTTATCAGAGTAGTGGTCAAACAAGATCCACAATATCATCAAAGAATAGTTACAAGTGCAATACAAAAGAATAAGTATACATCAATGAGTCTATATCTCAAATGTATACAATCAAAAACTACTAATCTAAGTAGTTAGCCAAAAGTCAGGATAATAATCCTAGATAAGAAGTCAAGCAGAAGCACCTGTAATATCTCGGTCCGACCCGAGTATTATTTAATAAGAAAATAATAAACGGATCAGTCTAACTATAAATATCAGATGAAATGATATAGAGCAAGAGATATGACAAAAACGTATAATAACCATAATGCCATACTGTGATAAGTATGTAATTGAAAATCAACTAGAGATTAATCAGTATCACAAGAATCTTCTCAAAGATCAAAAGAATGTCATACTCTTTATTTTTATTCACCGAACCATAAATATTGACAATTATATCAATGCCAATCACAAAAGTTAATGACACAGAAATTCACCAATGCATAAATATTGATAGAACTTATCAATGTAAATCACGAAAATTGGTGAAACATAAATTCTAGAAATCATCAATGGAAATCCAGAAATCACAAAAATGGGGGCCTGTCACAAAACGGGAGTATGAAAACTCACCAACACGTGTATCACAAAACGGAAAGCTATTCCATGGTTGCTAACTATTAATTTTGAGCCGAGGCTCCACTAAAACGGCCCGAAGACCATGAGCCGAAGCTCCACTAAAACATTCCGAAGACCATGGGTCACTACCCCACCAAATTGAGCCAAAGCTCCACAGAAATGGGGTCTAGTCTCCCTCGCAGACAAAGAGACATCGCCATTGCTAGTCTAAATCACAAAAATGATCATCATCGATCATCAAGAAGTGTCAGTTACACTAAGCTAGTAAATATATGAGCTTAGCTTCATGTTCCATAACCACTAGCTTAACTTAAATATTTACGAGCAAATTGTAGATTTCCACTAGAAAATTGTCACAAGAGATTCAATCGATCAAGTCCAAGAATTAACTGACGGAGTAAACGCAAGCATTTCATACCACTTGTTTTACTAAGTCATTTAATTAGATTTCTCATACGAGTGAGGTAAAGGTTTGTATATGCTAGTAGATTGGAAAACGGTTTTATAAACAAGCTTGATATTGAGAATAGAGTTGAAATCGTTTTGATAAAAGAGTTTTGCTATTTACTACTAGTATTGAAACCTTTATATTTTTAGAAGTGACAAATCACGGAAATGATTGTAGAAACAATCAATCACTAGAATTCACATACGAAGACGTGAGTTAATTCCAAAGAAATCGATATCAAATCCATCAAAATGGATATTTCCCAAAAATCCCAAAATAGAAGTCATCAAAGTCGAATAACAATTGATATAACAAGTAGGAATAAAACCCAAATCGATTAAATTTGGAAACACAAGAGAAATAGACAAAAATAGGCATAATAGGCATTTGAGAGCAGGTCAGTCGACTGGCTCAATGAGTTCAGTCGACTGACTGCAGGAAACAGAGACCCTCTGTCTCTGTTATCTGCCTTTGGTACGCGAATTGGCTACAGCCAGTCGACTGGATTCAACGTCCAGTCGACTGACGAGAACCTAGGCAGTTTTTCTGCCTATACAAATGACGTCCAAACCCAACCAATTCACGACCGATCGAGCAATGGCGCTAGGGATTTATGCCAATCGGCAACCCAGCCCTATAGGCTCTTCGATGCATCACCAAAAACACGTTCAAACATCCATAAAAGGATTTTCACAGATTTTGCTTTCAAAACACCAAACGTTGGAATATATACCAAATCAATCCAAGCCAAAATCAAATGCACATGAATAAGAGTTAGGAATTCATACCTAACAATCAAACATAGTTATAAACATAGATGTGAGATAAAAATCTCACCTTTTTACACAAAAACAATGAAGGAGAAGCTTGAAAACAAAGGAGGATCAACCACTCTTCAATCCCAACTCAAGGAGCTTGAATCTAAGCTTAAAAGAGAAACATTTCCTAAGTTAGGTTTAGGAAATTTCTGAAATAGAAGAAGGAAAGAGTTGGAGAAGATGAAGGAAGGCTTATCAATGTCTTCTCTTTGATTTTGGAGCAAGAATTTGAGTTTGCAAAGGAGCTAGGGTTTAGGAATTCTAATTTCCAATCTTTTCCCCCATTATTCTCTTGAGCTTGAGAGAGTTAGGAAACGAGGAATGAATGAAGAGAAGTGGAGAGGGGTTGGGTTGATATAACCAGAATTAGGCAAATGGGCTGAACCCAAACCCAAAGCCCTATAGAAAAAGTAGCAAAAATCAACTTAGTCCAAACATATAGAAGCCTATACTCAAAAAGGTTGCAAACGGCATTTTGAACTCAATGGAAGGGGTCTCGAGTCCCAATTCGACTGTTTGCAAAAAGTAACTTTTCGGACAAAAATCCGACTAACGGTGAAATATTTAAATATACAATCGATAGATATGCGGGTTGTTACACCAACACCACATTGAGAAGTCCTTTCATTCTCCACCGTTCTTCCAAGCAATGTATACACATTATTGCTTCCCCGTTTTGCACGCAGTACCTCCCTATTATCCTTCCAAACCTTTGTAGCCTCACCTCAAGTCGAATAATTACAGCATTTTACCTCCAATTGTCCTATAGAAATAAGATTCTTTGTAATTTTTGGGATGTGCCTTACTCTGGTAAGCTTCAATATGCTTCCATCATGCATCTTCAATCTAACTGAACCTGTCCCCTTAACATACAACTCTGCACCATCGACAGATTTCACTATAGCATTTTGCTCCTCATAATCGATAATGCATTCTTTTGATTTCCTATTTGGAAGCAAGCACTTGAATCAGGCACCTAATTTTTGCTTCTAACTTTATCCACATAGAGGACATTGTCATTAAATTCCTCACCAAAATGCATCTCACATTCCTTATTAACTTTTTACTCCTTTTGGTCGTCTTCCAACGCCTTCATCCTCCCCTTGTCTTTTTTGAGCTTATTGCAAAATCTCAATTGATAACCAGGTTTTTCACAGTAATAACAGATGGAATCCAGCACCATGTTGATCTATTTGATTGTCTTTTCATGTTTGGTCGGTTATCATTTCTTGCAAGATTCACCTCTTAAATTGAATTTCCAATTTCCTTTTTTATTGATCTTTTTCTTCCATCGGATTCATCCTCCACATCTCCTCATTAAGCGAGCTACTAACCACCGATCCCATTGAAACAACTCAATCTGAATTTGAGTTGTTCAATACATCCACAAGCATTTCCCAGCTCTCCGGTAATGTACTCGTTAACATCAAGGTCTGTGTCTCATCATCCACTTTGTAATTCACGACCGCCAATTGGTTTACAATTGCGTAAAAATCGTTAAGATGCTCGTCAGTTGACCCACATTCCTTAAGTTTTAAATACACTAATCTTCTCATAAGAAGAGCTTTATTTGTTGCGGAGTTATTTTCATTAATTTCTTCCAATTAAATAAGCAAATATTTCATTAGTAAAAATACAAAACACTGTATTCTCTAAAAAACATCGAATAGCTATCGCAACCTTCCTATCCAAAGTCTCTCATTTTCCTTTAGATACATTATTAGGTTTCTCCTCTTTGTTCTCCAATAGTTGGTGAAGATCATTGAGACATAGAAAATCCTCCATCTTTGCCTTCCATAACAATCATTTTCTCCCATTAAGTTTTTAAACACTTATCTTCTCCATAACCAAAACTCTCATTAATATATTTATGCAGTAGGATCTGATACCAGCTGTTAGGGTATTATCTAGAATCCCTACGTAATTAAATTTTAGAAGAGATAAGAAGTGACAAAAAATAATGAAAAATAGATTCCTCTAAAAAACCTTACCAAAAGATTAGAAGAGAAGCTTACAAATTAAGAAGATATCTCAATCCTAAAAACATAGAAAAATAAACTTTTTCCCGTGCATCTACTGACCCTTTACATGCCTATTTATAATAGTGTCGGCATCTTCTTTGTGGATCTATTGAATAATTACATAAATCTTTCCAATGTGGATAATTCATTGCCTTCTTTAAACCAATAAAAGAGATAATTAATCTCTCTGCAAAATCTCCAAAATCTACAAAATAGGCAATGAATTTGAGTAACAATCCCACATAAACTCAAATATCTGCAAAATCTACTTAGATATTGAATATTGTGCACTAAAATCTAACAATCTCCACCTTGGTACGATACTCCATAATTGTCATCCAAGCTCAACCGTAAACCTCAAACTCCAAGCAATATCCAATATTACCATGGAAACAAATATCACCATTACAGAAACCAACTAACCTCCAAACCACCTATATAGGCATGATCCCTAATTGAACATGCTTATTATTAGTAAATTATAACTGTTTATAACTCGACAAAGGTCTTCAAGCAGAATTTATGGTTTTCCATTGCGCGCTTCACCTTAATTCAGACAAATTTTTCTTTCTAACACTACTTTGACATGGCACTACAACAAAATTCACTTTTGATGGCAAAGCGGGACAACATGTGGATACTTGTTGCTGTAGTTGATTATTACTTTAAAAAGATGACAAGTCAAACACGCTGTTCACTACCATTCTAGCCTATGCGGCGTAAATTTCACGTTCCCTCCAATACCAACCCTAAAATTTTACATTAGCCGCGAGCTAAAATTTTCCTAAATAACCCAAATCTGATTTCAAATCCCACCCAATGTTCATCAAATCTATTCCCAGCCCTTTGCTCATGTCGATCTTGCACAACCCCATACCCTCGTTTGTCGCTGGTTGAAAAGCTATTATCGTCAGGAATTTTGATGACGGTACTGGCCATCACGCCTGCAATCGCTGCCTTATTGCTGGAATTCTAAATTGCCTGAAGTAATAATTACAGATCCTTACTAGCTAAATTCGAAGATGTTGATGAAGTTGAGACTGAAGAACTACTCAAAGAGGCAATGGTGACTTAGATGATTCCAACAGTAGTGGCTATGCTAGTGAAAAAGGTAGCACTGGTAGTTCTAGCATTATTAAAGAGCTTCATAGTGACCGTGATTTTTCTGATTTCATCGATGGCTGGTATCGACCTAGTAATAATACTGGCCTTAATGAGGTATTTGATTTTTGCTGTTTGTTTGTTTTTTTTTCAAACAAAACATTGTAGTTATGCATTATTGCACGTTGCTATCGAAATTGAGCTGATTATACATGTTGTATAAAATTTAGGATGGCTTGATTAGTGTTAAAATTGTCATGATTCAAGTTGAAGCTTCACTAAAATTACTGTGTTAAAATTTAGGATGCTTTTAAGTTGAAGCTTCACTAAAATTGCACACTTTTGTTTGTTTACTTGGATCCTCAAAATAGCTAGTAAGTTAAAAATAATACATAGCCTACAATAATATAATATGGATAATGCATTTTATACTGTCATTCAACATCCGATCCAAATTTTCCGGAGGTTGTTGGAATGGGATACACAAATTGTTAATCCATTAATAATGAGTTGCAGTCTAAACCTATTACCATGCCTACTGCATTACTTGTATTGTAAACCGCAATGATAGGTAATTCTGTTGGACAAAAAATGATGTTGAACAAAGCATCCACTCTTCGAAAGAGGGGCAGCAACAGCAACAATATTCGTATCATTTTGTGATCCAGTTTTATTCAAACACTTCAATCCTATCTCAGCACTCCATGCCTCTTCTTACTATTTCAAACCATTCGAGTATAATAATGTTTGTTTAACCTGAACAGAATTTCCATCTAACTTTAGTCAAAAATTCATAATAATAGATGTTGTAAGTATTAATGGTGGTATGTCTAGAAGATTGTACTCTTTTTAACAGCATGAATTACTACTAGGTTATTTATTTTAATATAGCACAACAAAGTATAGATATTTATTACTGAAGTTATTGGAAACCTCGTTAAGGAATTCAGTACACACATAATAATACATCTTGCTAATTTTGCAGCCAAACAGATGGAGAAAGACTAAGAGCCTTGGACATAGCAACATATTTTATAGTTAAACATTGGCATTTAAATAGCATCATTGGTCCATAAAATCAATGCCAATCTTCAGTTAATTGATGCTAATATGTTCCATAAAATCATTTTTGGCCTCTTCAAAACCTGCTCCTTTTATAAATCAAATTCTATTGCTAACGGTTTTGTATATTCATATATTTTCAAATTTGTTCTGGTTCCCAATTTAAGATTAGTTCGTTAATATTTGCAGATATGATTCACTTTGATTTCACTGTTTGATTCATCGACAAAAATAGCTAATAATTACAGATAAAAAATGGCTGAGATAAACTAAATGTGTCATGATCATATGCAAAAGAGCGATAAAAAAGTGAAATATCATGTCTTTAGAAACTACATCATTTTGTTTTCAAATCATGTAACTAAAAAGTAGCGAATTTGAGAGCATGTGCGTTACTAGTAACTTATTATCATACTGCAGGCATATGGGGTAATAGACCTGTGCTGCACCATGCAAATCAAGAATCATCAAGATCTGATGAATATAAAATAAATGCTAGTTCAAGTTGCTATTTGCTGTAGTGTTATATGTTGTATGATAATCTGGCTGCTATAAAATAAAATGAGTAACTGCAAGATAATTAGTGACTATTTATACTTCCAAGTTTGAAAATAACACACTTTAGTGATACATTAATCCTTTTTCATCTATAATAAATACCATTCATCAACACTAATTATACCTACAGCTCTTATAACGAGTTATTTCTTAACTGTATACAACTCCGTGTTTCCTAAGTGCTTTTATTCATCAAGTCCTTATTCAGAAGAATACAACTTAAGAAGATAGTAATTGGTCAATTACATTGGTCGATAATAAAACATGCCACTGTGCAAGAGTCGGCTTTATGGGATGGATTAGTTGCCGTGTATAAAGAGGTTAGCATAATGTCAGCTATGCACATGCTGCTTATATATTTCATATTCATTAATGGCACTATTGCTACATTTGATATTTCAGATAATAAGTAGTAGCACCCGAAGTCTGCAAATATTGCATTAACTTTCATGTTAATATAGGTTTGGAATTTGGTTGCTAATTACTTTAAACCTGGATCTCATTGATGTCGAGGGAGGAATATCATGCTCAATTTTCCTAAGAGTAGTTTATTTGAATCAGCATACTATTTATCTTTGGATTTATGGAATTTTGATGGGCTTTTTTTTGTGTAAATTTGACTATTTTGTACCAGGGGCATGTAGTAAATTTGATGCATTTTCTCTGTTGTTATCAAAATCACTCAAGATTTGCAGGTGCAATGGTCCTTGCTGATCGTGGTTTTTGCTGCATCAATGAATTTTATCTGAAATCAAGTTCATTAAAATTGTTTGGTAATTTTTTCTATGTCCATACATGAACATCATTGAAACTTAAATGTCGAACCATGTTTGTTTGGTCTTCTATAATTGATACGTTTGTTTTTTCAAAATTTGGTTTTAATATATGTACAATGTCCACTATTACTAGAAATCCGAATTGATGTATAGAAGTTTCAGAAACATATACTTATAATGTTCGAAAACATTGACTACAAATACTTGTAGAATTCTGCTCCTTTGAGCGACTGTATCCTTGCCAATGGCCCTCCACTTGAAACATCTTCCCTGTCCTACCTCATTCCATTCTGTATCGATCAACATCACTAACTTGCCTGGTTTTACTCCCCAGTGCGTTGGCAAAACTGACATGGAAAGTTCATCGTTCCCGCTTTCTAAGGAGTCGAGCAAATGAGACGTGTTACTTGGCATGTTCATTTTGTTCTCAAAAGATGAATGCTTGGCTTCCCATGATGCATAGCTTTCGGCAGATGCAGCAGCCGCTAGCCGGGTTAGTTTGGCTTTTCTATTATTTAGCCTGCATAAATGAAACATCAAATATATCACAATAATGTACTTCTTAATTTCTATCTTTGCTAGTAGTTGTACATATAAAATGTCCTATATGCTACTGAGGTTTTTGAATTTTAGACGATTTGATATTAGTTGATTTATATGCAGTCTGTAATTATTATTTTAGGTAAAAAGAAAATGATGTAATTATGACATCTTTGATTCTTCATACCGGGAGCTAAGTAGCTTCAGATTTCGGGAGTAGCTCAATCACTCAAACTGTTTGCACCACCAGACTGATGGTAGTTGGTAAGCCCCTGATAACACCCATTCATTACATAAGTGCCGATATGCGATGCTCTGGTGAGCCATGATTTTTGGTGATGTTCATTTTACGTGCCACAACGTCCTGATCATATAGGAGCAAGAATAGATGATGAAAAGGTGGCTTTTTGAATAGCCTTGTAGGTTGATTTTCATTTTGATTTCTGCTGTTAGATAAATGTGTTTCTGCAGTTTGTTCACCCAAACTATTCTTGTGTTCGAGGATTAAGTTCATGAACCTTATCGTTAAGTATTCAAATGCATATATAAGCATTGTTATATCCAATTAGAATAAATTGTTGTGTGCGAATCAACTGGAATGTGGTTGCGGTTTTGGTCTCAATTTAGTTGCTTTGGCTTCATAATTCCTGTAAGGCTTTGTAAGATCATATGCACAAAATTATTATGTAAGAAATAGACTATCTAGGCATTCACCATATTATATGCGAGTAATGGTTCCTTCACCATTCACCTTTCAGTTTTGTACTTTATGTTTCATCTACTAACTCACATGCTTTTTTAGTATAACACTGAATATTGTTCATTATAAAGTTGGCTCTTATTCTGATCCTGGCTGTGGACATAATGTGGAATCTTTCACATACAAAATTTAAAGCTAGCCCACTTAACGGTAATTGTCCCTCCTTTGAGACATCAGGTATGCTTGAATTATGCATACAGACAAATACAAACACATGCACATGTGCGTGCGCACATATACACACACGCCATATGTATGTAAACGTGTATACATTACACACATACTTTGCTATATTTTACTGAAATGCATGGATGTTGTGAAAAGAAACTGCAATCAGCTGTGGAGGTATCCAACTAATGGATACAAAAAGCTTCGAGATGTTCATAATACATAATTTTTGGTGATGTCCATTTTATGTTCCCAGTTTCTAACAATTTTTTACCGTAAACTATTTAGATTTAGGTGGTATCCTATGTTCGGCACTCTTCACATTACAAAAAGGGCTGGAATTCAAACTATTAAGAGAGAGCCGTATCTTGAAACAATTAGGTTCCTCTCTTTACTTTTTCTATTCCTAACTTTCTTTAATCTTAAAAGGTATGTACTGAATTCAATTTTTTGAACAGTAGAACAACGACTATTGTCTCTTTGTGGTCAGATAAAAAAATGCGAGATGAGACTTTGCTTGATACATGTTCATCCCATTCTCGTTGTTGTTACATCATTGATTATGTTTGTTTTTGTAGGTATGACACATAAAGTTTTACTCCTTACTTTACGACTAATACTATGTTTTGCTCTAGGTTCTTTCGCTTGTTACTCCACTAAAGCAACAAAGGTGTGTCATATTCCACAAGTTGAAGACGTTTTTGATAAGTACTAGCTTCCTAACTGTTGTTTTCATACATAGAGCATCCTATTTTACTGTGTATGTTATTGTGAATTTTTTACCCAGATCTGAGTACTCCAAGACTAAAATATTAATACTTAAAAACAACAATTCAAATGGTAAAGAATCGGTGGAGGTCGAAATTGTTCAGGCAACCATTAGACAACTCCTAGTCCTAGACGATGTCAGGGCAGCAAACTGGGTATGTTAAACCTTATGGCCAATGGCTTCCTATCCTTGCTTTTTTCTTAAATCACCGCCACTTATTTTCTTCAAATCCTGTCACTAATATTTTTGATTATTTCAGAGCACCCCTCCAAGCACACAATAAAGAATAACCGTTGAGAACATTTCAGGCGACGACACTTTGCACACACCTCAAGACTCCATTTCCAAAGGAAAGCATGTTGTGAGTTTTTATTGTTTGCATTTTCTATTCGGTAAAATAGTACATAAACTTATTTTCATATTCAACACTTTTGTTTTTTGCCAGGTATAGATATACTATGTATATATAGTAAGTGGTGTAATAATGGTGTAACTAAGGTTTGTTGTTTGGTTATGTAGGTATTCAATCAAATAAACATCAGAGAGATGGAGAAAATAAACGTGTTCAGAGGAATATTTGGAAGCGGGACATTTACTGGGGTATTGATATCAACAGTGGTGTTTCAAGTAATATATAGTGTCGTGTGTATCTTTAGTATTTGAATACTTCTATGTGTCGTTTTGGTAAGATTGCTTGCGTATAATATTTGTTTTGTTTATTTGCATTTGTACTCTTCATACGTAGCTATGAAATATAATGAACACATGTTGTTTTGGTGTAATTTTATTTGTTTACAGATGACGTATTGGTAATTAAATGTGATCTTAGTGATATTTAATTTCTTCATACATATATGCATTGAAACGTCAAAAAGAAGCACAAAAAATCTTAAGCAATAAGATGGCAGTAATAAAAAATGCTATAAAAGGTAAAAATAGCGTTTGTAAAATGCTATAATAGGTCACAGACTATTAAAAGAACTCATAGCGTTTTTGTGTTGCTATCATAGGTCACAGACTTATAACAACATGTTGATATACAGCGTTCATAAAAATGCTATAAAAGCTTTTAACAACGTTTTCCAAACGCTGTTAAAAGAACTCATTTATAGCGTTTTTGTGTTGCTATCATAGGTCACAGACTTATAACAACATGTTGATATACAGCGTTCATAAAAACGCTATAAAAGCTTTTAACAACGTTTTTTAAACGCTATTAAAAGTCCAAATTGTTGTAGTGTGGCCTTCATTCTCCACCGTTCTCCCAAGCAATGTGTGCACATTATTGCTTCCTCTATTTTGCGCCCAGTGCCTCCTTGTTATCCTTTCAAACCCTAATAACTCCACGTCGAGTCGAAAATTGCAGCCTTTTACCTTCAACCGTTTTATAGAAATAAGATTCTTTGTAATTTCTAGGATGTGCCTTGCTCCCGTAAGTTTCACCACCCTTCTATCATGCATCTTCAATCTAACTGAACCTATCCCCTTGACATGCAAGTCCCTACCATCGACAGATTCCACCATAGCATCTTGCTCTTCATAATCGATAAAATTGCTTTCTTTTGATTGCATAAGTGAAAGCAAGCACTTGAATCAAGCACCCAATTTTTTCTTCTAACTTTATCCACACAAAGGAAGTTGTCAATAAATTCCTCACTTAGATGCACCTAATATTCATTATTTTCTTTTTGCTCCTTTTGGCCTGCTTCCGATGCCTTCATCGACTCCTTATCCTTTTTAAGCTTATTGCAAAATCTCAGCTGATGACCAGATTTTTCACAGTAACAGCTGATGAAATCTCTTTCCATATTTGATCTATTTGATCGTCTTTCCATGTTTGGTTGGTTACCCCTCCTTGCAAGATGCACCTCTTCAATTTAATTTTCAATTTTCACTTTTATCTTATCTATTTCTTCAATTAGATTTATCCTCCACATCTCCTAATAAAGCAGATTACTAACCACTGATCCCCTTGAAACAACTCTATCTGAATTTGAGTTGTTCAATGCAACCACAAGCGTTCCCCAACTCTCCGGTAATGAGTTCATTAATATCAAGTCATGTGTCTCATCATTCACGACAGTCAATCGGTTCACAATTGCTTTAAAATCGTTAAGATGCTCTCAAATTGATCCACCTTCCTTAGTTTTAGATTCATCAATCTTATCATAAGAATGCCTTATTTTTTGTGGAGTTCTTTGCATAAATTCTTTTTAATTTCTTCCAAATTGAATAAGCAGATGTTTCATTAGCAGTAATATGAAATACTATATATCTAAAAACATCGAATAACAGCTGTAGCCATCCTATCCAAATTCTCTCATTTTGCTCAGATATATTACTAGGTTTCTCTCTTTTGTTCTCACATGGTTGGTGAAGATCATTGAGATACAAAAAATCCTCCATCTTCACCTTCCTTAACCCTCAATTTCTCTCATTAAGTTTTTCAACGCTTATCTTCTCCATAACCTGAACTCTCTTTAAAAAAATTGTGTAATAGGGCTCTGGTATCAACCGTTAGGGTTTTTTCTTGGATCTCTACACAATTAGATTTTAGAAGAGATAAGATATGAAGAAAAACAATGTCAAATAGATTCCTTCAAACAAAACCTTTAGTAAACCATAGAAAGATTACAAGAGAAAGTCTAAAAATTGAGAAGACATCTCAATCCCTAAAACCTTAGAAAAATAAACCTTTTCCCTCGTATATAATGAATCCTTTATATGCTTATTTATAATAGTCTTGAGAAAATATCTTCTTTGAGAATCTATTGAATACTTCTATAGATCTTTCCAGTATAGATAATTCATTGTCTTCTTTAAAGCAATAAAAAAGACAATTAATCACTCTTTAAATTCTCCAAACTCTATAAAACAGGCAACGATTTTGATTCATAATTTCACGTAGACTCAAATATCTCCAAAATTTACTTAGATATAGAATATTGTATCATCAAAATAACAAAATACTAATTAAAACTGAAAAAATAACTATAAAAAACTGTATTACAATAGTCCTTTACGATAGTCCGAAACAGTTGTAAAATGCTTTGATTTATTACAATTTCGCACATTACGACTTTCGATCGATTGTTGTCGTAGAATTATTACAACGGTCATTATAAGTTGCAAAATTGTTATTTTGTTACAGTGAATCTTCGATAGCTTAACCAACTATTGTATAATAACTTCTGATTATCAGTACTCGATGGCTCAATACTCGATAGTTCAATCGACTAATGCATAATAACCTCTAATTATCACTCCTCGATAGTTCAATCCTCTCATCACTCGATGGCTTTAGAACCTCAACCCTTGACAGCTTATTTACTCAACACTTGATAGTCATTGGGCCTTCAACCTTTACAACTTAAACACTTATCATTCGACAACTTTAGAATCTCGGCCCTTGATAGTTTATTTGCTCGACGTTTGATAGCTTTAGAATCTCGACCCTCGATAGCCTATTTTCGTAACATTCGATAGCTTTGGAACATCAACCCTTGGTAGCTTATTTACTCGGTACTTAATAGCTTCAAAATCTTAGTATGTAATGGCCTATTATTTTAGCATGTAATGCCTTTTTTTCTTCATCACTCGATAGCTCTTTAGGTTTAAATTGCAATGTTTTATGAGCTTAATACATGTTGGCTCATTTGTCTTCATCTCGCAATGACTTCAAATCATCAACTCGCGATAGCTTCTACCCTCACTATGCGATGGTTCAGAGCACGATAGTCCTATGTACTCTATAGTTTTCTTAGCTTCAGCTTTTGATGGCACTTTTACCGATCTGCGATACCTTCTTGTTATTGTCTCTTGGGGACTTAGCCACTTCTTGTGGCATCAAGTTTCAACTACTTCTTTTGAAAATTTCGAGGTGTAACAAATACCATAAAAGGAAAATATATTTAAAAGTCATGACCATCAAAAAAATATCTATATAAATCAATAAGGTTGACTTAGTTGGTTGATTCTCGAGACGTATGACCATGAATCATAAGTTCGACCTTCGAAATTGACAACCCTTGGCATTACTTAATCATGTTCAAAAAAGGTCTAAATAAAGGGTGTGTCTATTTGCAAGGGCATGTAATATAAGTACATTATTTGTTTTGTGATTGCTAGTCAGATCAAAACCTCTGTTCCTTTATTTCTTTTTTCCTTGTGTTATAGAAAATCCCATCCAATCATCATAACAAAATTTAAAATGGTGGGGCCCACCATATTTAATGGATGACCATTAGTAGTGAAGCTGAACTTAGATAAAAAAAAAATTGAAAAGTTTTCACTACCTTAAGATTTCTGTGTTAAAGTTTGTGTAATACAAATTCTCTTCTCCTAATTTAACAATATCACATCAGATGTAACTTTCTCAAGCAGTTACAGCATTTGTTCGATCCAGGTTGGATGTGATCACAGACATAAATACAAGCATAAGACGCATGAAAGTTCAATCATTACAATCATTTCAATAACACACACACACGCAGAGTTCCCATGTAAGACAAATGTTCATACAGAAATTCCTTCTTGCCGGCTTCTCCATGATATATACCTATATAGTGCCAATTACGTACCTTTCATCATTGTCCGTTTAACTTATTCTAAATCCTCCAATATAGATTCATCTTTGTACGGTTCTAGTAAACTCTTTTTGCCGAACTCGAATTCCAGCACCATGAAAAAGATACAGTCTTCAGAGATCATAGAAGAAGAAGACAAAGATCAAAGTACAGACCTGGAAGATCAAAAGGTTAAGATCAGAAAGATTATTTCATATCAGAAATCCCTGCAGCATGCATCTTCTCCTCTCATATCTTCTTCAGATTCTTCTTCAACCTCGAGCCGCTCATTTTCTTCATCCAGTAGAAGCAGCAGCCTGCTAGATTTAATGAAAGCAGGAGGGATGAGTCTGGGCAGGTTATTTGATATGGAACATACATCGCTCGCTACACATATGAACAGATATAGCGGGTCTCCAGTAACCCGGCCCATATATCTCTGGGGTAGCGATGATGATGATGTGACAACGTACAATTGGTCTCCTGTACTTGAGTCCTTGAGAAGGTCGACTGTTGAGAATTTAGTTGCAAATGAGGAGATAAGTTCTGTGAAAGACGAGGTTAATGTTATGAAAAGTGTGAGGAGATTGAGTAGGAAGAGGTCTTATAGGAAGCTGCCGCGTTTCAGGGTTTTGAAGGGGAGAGGTTACAGGTTGTTGTTTAGGCTGGGACGATTGAAGGTTTTAATATGTGGAAGAAGATAGTTTTAATGGTGCATTTATGATATATTTTTTTAATGCAAGTTCACACATGCGTGTAAACACAACTGGACCAAATTTCCGATAAAAGAAGATTGGCCCGAGGTCCATACAAACCAAGGTTCGAGGTTTCGGCCGGCACGTCGGAGTTTCGACCATTTCGGTCCAGTTCCGCCAGTGATCAAGCCGGAATTTGGTTAATATTCTGTTTCGTTAGCGCCCCCCCAGAAAAAAAATATCGCATCTGACTTCATCCAGTATTAAAAAACAATCGTTTAGTTTTAGGGCCGCAGTAGGTAGCAATTTAACAAGAGAATCTGGTATGATAAAGAACAATAAGCAGAGAGATGAGAATTGAGAACGGAGAGAGGAATTTGATAGGTGGAGGGAGAGAACAAAGTTGAAGAGAGGAATAATTTAGGCTGCAGTAAATGGTATAGTTTATTTTGCAAAAATGGGCTAACTGGACTTTGTTCATTATATGAATAATGTTAAAACAGAATACAAAGCTGGTGGTTGGGTGCAACAAAAAATTATGGTTGTTCTACATATTTTTAATGAACTCGAATTTGTTCAAATTGAAATATGCCAACTATATGTCCAGTTACATTTTTTATTTGTAAGACAACAACTAATATTATATAAATTAGGTGTTTATCGACATACCTATTCATAGAATTATTCCAAAAACTAATGAAATCTGAAACTGGAATTTTAACAGAATTTTCGAAATTTCCGAAACGGAAACGAAACTATAAAAAACCTAATGACCGAAACGGAAATAAAAACCGAAATTTTGAACCTTGATACAAACTACCGGTTAGAGAATCAGGTATTAGGCATATGCGGCCACACGCTTCAATACTTACCTAACCCTAGCCACATAAACTTCTCATTTTACATTACTTCACCGGCTAATTCTATTTAAACACGTAAAGTTGCTGAGTAGCTCACCGCAAATTTGAAAAAACTGCTATATCTATATTTTTGCCGAGTATGCTGATCATATTGTTAAAATTTTCCCTTTATACCCTTATCCAACAAAAACTAATTCATGAAACAATTCATCGTGCAAAAAAACCACCCACCTATAAGAATTTTTTTTAATCTAAGCATCCCACCTACATGGTTGTTCTGCATATTATACATTTCTATTACGTGATTGTTCACTCAATCACTCAGCGATCATTCAAGAACTATGCATTTTTAAACTAAAATGATCAAACAACATAAAATTCAAGTTTTTCTTCTTCCGATTCAATAGGATATATATTATCATCATCACAATCAATCAGTTCAAGTATAATATTTGAGAATTATCTAAATTATATTATTATGGTTTATTGGATAAAAGGAATAGAAGAAGGAAA
Source organism: Allium cepa (assembly GCA_030765085.1). Lineage (NCBI taxonomy): Eukaryota > Viridiplantae > Streptophyta > Magnoliopsida > Asparagales > Amaryllidaceae > Allium > Allium cepa. Next base: position 906,704,278 of record CM060931.1, on the reverse strand, counting down.
ACACGATTAGAGTTTAAAAGATGAATGAACGACATAAGAGCAATTTTATCTCAACTTCTTTTAAAAAAAATAGGGGGTTTTGACAACCCAGGATTTTTGGCAAAATATGAATTTAATAATCTTCTAATATAATTATTTAAATTTGCAAAACTTATCTTTTCAAACAAATAAAAATATGTTTTCTAATTAGTATTGTTCATATGTAAATTGTGAATGGAAACTATGATTTGAAATTCAAAATAAATACCTCAAAAATAATTAAATTTAAACTCTACATTATAAACACTAGAGACAAAGATACATACATTTATATATATATATATATATATATATATATATATATATATGGTTATTAATTAAAGTAGTAATAACTTAAGTTTAAAATGAAATAAGAATAAATAAAAAGGTTTTATAATATTAAGAAAACATGGTAAATAAAAATACAATAAGAAATATATGTGTGTGTGTGTGTGTGTAGGAGATTTGTAAGCTAGAAAGAAGACCTATGTATACAAATGGCAAATTGTTCTTTTAAAATGAATTTCTTTATTTTGAAAATTAAAAAAAAGATTTAAAGAAGAAACCAAGGGCTGTATACAGGCAGTAGTTTACCTCTTTTTATATATATATCTCTTTTTTTCTTTCTTTCTTTCTTTCATTTTCTTTCAAACAAATCAAAACCAGAAAAAAAGTGAAAACTAACAACTCCAAGTTTACAACTGACCAAAGAAAAAGATTCACATTCAAGTTCAATTCAACTAAAAACAAAGTAGATCAAGCTTGCAGTTTCAAAGATCAACTAGCAGTTTTCAAATCATCCTCTGTTCAAAATTTTACGATGAGTAAACTTCAGTTTTTAAAGCCAAATCTTTTTTGTATCACTGTGCATGTAAGATTTGATTGTAGAAATGGCTTGAATGCGATTTTCATGGATGAAATTGTATGATTGCCTAGGTGTACAAGTTTGAAAGTACCATGTGGATATATGCATGTCTGTGTAAAATATTCCTGGCCGTTGTTCTTATTTAATTGACCCCAAATCAAGTCAAAATAAATTCGTATATCTTCATTTAAGCAATTATAGGTTATGATCATCAAAGGGAAGTTGTTTGTAATGATGAAATACCATTTTTTAAAATAAATTCAGGTATAAATTATTAAGTATTTATCTGGAAAAGAGGAATTTACAGTGAAGAACAAAACATGTTAGAAAATAAATTGTTTTAATTTCAGGTTTCACTTTTATAATGGGATTCGTCTTTGAAATTGGTGATTTTTGGTAAGAATTTTGTAATTTATACATGGGTTTTTGAAGAGGTATTGGAAGATGAACGGAATATGTTCATTGGGTTATTTCCAGCGATCGGAGCTTAGAGGGAAGTCGGGGTTATTGCTGGAGGGAGATCGAGGGTCGGGGATCATAGGAAAATTGGTCGGTGAATTTTTAGATCAGCGTGGCGAAGGAGAAGTAGGGTTTAGGGCGGCATTCGAGTCGACGATGTTGTCGTGGCGATTGGGGCAGCGTAGCGGCATCGAGCTGGACCAGAGTAGGGGGAAATGGGAGGTCGTCGTGTGGTGAAGGTTTGGATGTGATGACGAGGCTTCTGGTAGCCGAAGGTGGCGGCGCGAGGAGATTTTTGGCGATCGGGTTTGTGCCTACTGTTGCTCATTTTCTCGAATTCGATTTGGAGGTTTGTTTCAGGTTCTGGGGGGTCGGGTCGAACAAGGGCGTCGTCGACGATGGGTCGGAGGTGGCATCGTTGGTCGGAGCGACATCAATGCGGTGTGCACGTTCACACGTATCATTGTGTACGGGTTTGTTTTGCTGTAGATAGAGTGCAGAAGGGAGAAAGAAAGAAGAGAAGGAGATAAAGATTTGGGTCGGAAGTGTGGGCTTGGGCTGGTTATCTTTTAATAATAATAATGATAAAGAATAAAAGTAAACCATGTTTTAAAGAATAAAATGAAGTTAACAAAGCTTTAAAGGAAAATGTATTAACAAAATTTTAAAAATAAAAGCATAAAAATAAACAAGTTTTTCCAAAACAAATTTCCTAACCAATTCTTTTAAATGGTAATGTTTTACTTAAATATTAGTTTAGTTAAAGGTTATATAAATAATTATTTTTGACTTAATTAATTAAGCTTAGAATAATTTATTTATATGTCCATTATTTTAATTAATTCCTAAGTTTTTCAAATTAAAATTAAATAGTGTATTTAAGTAGTAGGTTAAGGAAAAATAAATGGTTCAAACTATTAATCAAAGGTCTTAAGTTATTTTGCATGTTAATAATTGTCTATTTCCAAATATTTAATTTAAATATAAATATAAATGGCTCGTAAATAGTTAATGACAATTAAGCAGGATTTATAGGTAATTAATTTGTTTTGTGTTAAATTAAATAAATTAGAAATGGTGACCAGTTAATCTTGCTTATGAATGGTCAAATTTGTATTGAATGCTTTGGATTGTTTAATATCTCTAGTATGTTAATTTGTGATATTCTGTGATATGAAATGCCTTGGATTGAACTGTGAACAAACGTGAATCATTTATTTAAATTGATATCCATGACTAATTTCTGTGTGAATATGACATTCTGAAGTTTAAATTGAATTTTTTTACTTGAACAACTTGGCCTTAAAAGACGACGTTTGGTTTTCGATGAGACCGGGATCGGATACCAATTGTTGTTCGAAAACCATATCGATCCAAAATAAGCGATAGGTTGTGAAATCTCAAGGGAAGATCGGGAAGGAAGATTCAAAATGCGAGGGCTATTTGTCGCTAACTCTGAGGGTGATTCCAAAATGAGTGTAGCGGGGATAGTGCCTTCGATTCCGTTCGGATCTGAAACAGACTTGTATGGACGAATGTTATCAGACCATCGTCATTGGAGGACGATGAGCATTCCAAGAAATGTGTGCTATAAAGGTAATCGTAGCCTCAAGCTTCATCAACGGAGAATGGCTAAAACAGAGGAGGTGCAGCAAGGCTAAGTGGGTAGCAACCAATTAGTGTAATATTTCTCTTGTCTAGATGTCCCTTTTATTCGGCTGTATGGGAGGTTGTTAGCCACAACCGCAGGGTTATCTTGTTCAGACTATCTAGTAAGGGGTAGCTCCGGTCTTGTATTACAGGGGATCAGGAGGAATCCTCGGTCCGCTGATCTAGACCACGTACTATGACGGGAGATACCCCAGTAGCTCTGCCATTTTATGGAACCCAATCTCCAATAAGTGCCTTCGGGCTTGATTGTATAACTATTATGCTGGAATTTAATAAATGCAACAATTTCGGCTATGTGAATAATTTATTTGTAAACCCTAGACGCTATTGTAATATAACTGGATTTTCTATCAAATGTTTTGGTTATCGTAAGGGAAAAACTTGACCATGTTTATGTGCAGTGAGTCTTACAAGATACCTTTGATATCAAATGATTTTCAAGTTAAAAAACTTAAACCGTTTACTCACCCTAGACCCATGTCTAACGTGGAGTTTATTTTTTGTTTTTTCTTAAACTCTTGGATACTCAAACTTTTATGAGTAGCCAAGTGATCCAGGTTGGCTTTGACGTATTTTGGAGGAAGACTTGGAGCAGGAGGCTTCTGCGTACCTAGATATATCTATTTTTGCTGTATTAGTATCTTTGACTGCTTTTTGTTTGTAATGAATAGGCAGGTCATCACGACTGTCTAGTATGATATATGTAAGACTGAATGACTCTTATGTATGGCATTAGTGACTACTATGTTATATATATGTGATGTAATATTATTATCTCGTTCCGCTGCGAGATTCTGTGATTGTTTAGTTCTTTCTTTCTATCTATTTCTTTTCTACCTATTTCTTTCTAAATTACGGTACGTCTTTCAATGGAATGAAAGGCGTGTCGTCACAGGGTTACTCAGAAACTCTATGGGCTTAAATAGAATTAGCATGCTTCATCAAAACAAAAGAAAAACAAACCCTAACAAATTAGAGCATTAGGTGATTTGGGGCATTTCTCTTCAAAATTCAACTATCGTTGCAAATCATTCGATCATAAAGTCTTCAAAGACTTCTCTTTGCTATTAGAAGTGTTAGAATGCTCAAAATCGAAGTATAGATCTCTGAAACTACTAACTTCGCTTCGGTCCTCTAATTTTTCTACGAATTCTTCCTTCATGGAGGTTTCCAAATCTTCTCCTTACTTTTATCAGCGTCGATTTGTGTTGGGTGTGTTTTCACCCATATGTTTCCACCCTTCACCGAACCAAGTCCATCGATTAAACCAACCTACTGCCGAATTAAGTCCTCACCTCCAACAACTACCGGTCCAGATCATGGCCGAACCAACACAGGTGCTACCGAACCAGACACACCGGACCAACCTACCACATCTCACCACCGAACCAACCTTCTCCTCTACCACCGAACCAGCCACACCGGACCAAGTCGTCTCCAACTATTTCCGGACCAAGTGGATGCCGAACCAACTCTTCCAGGTCCGATTGCTTCAGCCCAGGCCCACCAGCAGCTATATACATCCAGGACCCCTGCCCCCAACCTCACTCTATAAATAGAGGGACAGGGGTACAACAATGGCAGACAAGTTTGAGGGCTCAAGCATGGACGGAACCTTCAAACAACTTTCATATACTTGTATACAAAGCTTTGTACTTGTAATTTGAAGAGAAAAAGGAGAATAACATATAAAGTGGACGTAGGCACGTTCTGGCCGAACCACTATAAATCTGTGTGTCTTTTACAGTTTAGTCCCTGCTTTTTATATATTTGCATAAATCACCTAAATCACTAAGAACAACTTAAAAACGACTAAACCATATGACTTGGAGGTGTTTGCCCATTTTTTGTGCAAACATTTTTTGTGCTTTCATCGAGAATAGGAGCTCAGAGCTTCAGCTTCTCCCACTTAACCCTTTTCCTATCAGCATCGTTCATTGCTTGGAAGACATGCCTCCCGGACGGAAGAAAGATGCTAACAAAGGAAAGAACATCGCAACTGGCAGTATCTCAGACCCAATGATCAGAGACCAAGGCAATCGTCCGGTTCCAACAGAAAATGTAAATCAGGCGAATCCGACAGCCCCTGCTACGGAACAACCAATTACAAGGGCGGATCTGAACAGGGTTGTAGCTGAAGTAACTAACCGCTTCACATCTCAACAAGAAGCCTTGGTGGATCAACTCATGTCACGCTTAAGGGATGTTGAAGAAACCAACCACAACACTGAATCATGGGGTGAATCCCAGTCTGGAGGATCTGGGAGACGACAAAGGTCTTTCTTCTTCGAAGAGGCTAACAACCGAAATAGCTATGGTAGGAGCCGAGCCCGGACTCAGCCCGAATTCCGACCCGAGGAAACACTTGGAACCGAACCCAACAGGGGAGGTACCAGGCAGGGATCGGATGTAGCTGAGCCCGTCATGCTACCTAACCATGGAAACACCAATGGACGGGGCCGAGCTGGAGTCCCGCTCGAAGTTGGACCCGAGGAAGTACTGAGAACAGAACCTAGTAGGGGAAAATCAAGGCAAGGGCCAACTGTGGCTGACCCCAGCGTGCCCCCAGAAGACCAGAGGCAGCCATTGGAAAATGTTAGGAGTGATAGACGATACCATCCCTACAGGTCATCTGGACGGAATCAATCCCGCCGGGAAGAACCAAACTCATTTCTATCCGCTCCAAGTTCTGATGAAAGGATGACACGATTGTTCAGAGAGTGCGTCCAACGGGAACAAAGGGATCGGGGGATAAGCGCTAGGGTGACCAGCCCCTTCACCCGCAATATCGAAACAGCCATCACCCCCCGGGAATGGACAATGCCAACAATGAAACCTTACAAGGGAACCTCTGACCCCGTCGTACACTTACAAAGATACACACAACATATGCTCATGAGCGGAGCAACAAAGGGAGTGTTGTGTAAATGCTTCCCACTATTCTTGGCAGATCTAGCTACCTCCTGGTTCTGCCATCTACCCCAAGGGTCCATCAGCTCATGCGAAATGTTGAAAGAAAAGTTCATCAGCCAGTTCCGCATTTATGTGGAACAACCCAAGGACGCTTATTCCCTATCTAATATCAAACAGAAACCCGGGAAGACAGTGCAACAATATCTAACCCGATTCAATGCCGCATCGGTCGTAGTCCAAGATGCCGACGAGAAACTTATCCTAATGGCCCTCTGTAGTGGTGTGCATCCGGATACTAAGTTTGCTAGGAGACTAACGAAAGAGAAGCCAGCTACCTTGCCCGATTTCTTCCACGAAGCCGGGAAATATATGAGGCTTAAAGACGCTGCCATTGAAAGGCAGACAGGGAAAAAAACCAAGGCAGCTCCTGGCAACACATCTGCAGTAGCAAAGGACGTTCGAAGAAATGACTCTAGAGATAGTGCTGGGGGCAAGAAGGGAGAAAAGCGCTTATATAGGCCAGGACCGAGATTTGACTCTTACACTCCTCTAAATGAAACAATCGAAAACATCTTCTTGGCCACCCAAGACGAGGTTAGATACAAGCTCCCCCCGCACAAGAAGGAATCAGATAATGCAATTAAGTCTAGAAAGTTCTACCGCTTCCACGAATCTCATGGGCATGACACCAATGAATGCCATCACCTCCGGGACTTGATTGAAGAACACATCAGAAGGAAGAGACTGGAGCGCTATGTGAAAGGTCAGAACAGGACTTCAACTCCTGCCAACGAGAACCCAGGGCTACCCCTCCCGGAAGTTGGCGGAGGGAATCGCAACACCAGCGGCTCCAGTCAAGAGAAGATAGTGGTCCTTACCATATCAGGAGGACCACACATCGCCGACGGAAGCTGGACAGAGATGGAGAGATACCGTAAGTCACTTAGAAACAATGAAGGCTATGTTAATTCTGTTACAGAAGAACGCCACCCGAAACGGAAAGAGAATGATGATATCACATTCAGTCAGCGTGATCTAGAGGGAAGGAAGTACCTCACATGGATCCTATGGTCATCTCTGCCTGGTTCGGTCCAGCCAAGGTTTTCCGAATCCTAGTAGACACTGGAAGCTCAGTAAATATCTTATTCAAGCACGCTTTCGAAAAAATAAGGCTGTCAATGAAGGATGTGTCTCCCTGCAGCAAACCGCTATATGGTTTCACCGGGGATGCGAAAATGCCCCTCGGGCAACTGGACCTCTTTGTCGAAATAGGAAGTCATCCCCGCTCCGTTGTGCGAAAACGAACATTTGTGCTGATAGACAGCCACTCAGCCTGCAACGCCTTTTTGGGAAGACCAGCATTGTATGACTTCCAAATTATCCTAGCCCCGTGGTGCCTGAAGATGAAATTTCCAACGGATAACGGAATAGGAAAAATAGAGGGAGATCAAGACGCCGCTCGAGATTGCTATGTAACCGAACTTCGCAATAACCGCAAGAAAGACAAAGGAAAGTTAGAGTGGACTGACGAATGCTCGACAACCTTCCTTAACCTAATCGAACACCTTCAGAGACCACCAGTACTCTCAACTCCAAATGAAGGCGAAGAGCTATACCTATACCTTGCTGTATCATCCCATGCTTTAAGCGCCGCTTTAGTGAGAGAAGACAACCGCGTGCAGCGGCCCGTATACTTTGTAAGCAAGAGATTTACAGGGGCAGAAGCCAGATACCCTAAACTTGAGAAGTTAGCATACTGCCTGCTAATCACGTGACAGAAGCTACGACACTATTTTCAATCTCATTCCATCAGAGTTCTAACCGATCAACCGCTAAGGCAGGTACACCATCGCCCCGACACTTCTGGGCGACTACTTAAGTGGTGCATTGAACTGAGTCAATATGATATCACCTACCATCCTCGCACGCCATCAAAGGACAAGCCATGGCCAATTTTATTGCCGAATTCACTACCAGCGAAGGTAAGGATCAATCCGAAATATAAAAAGATATTAAGTGGAATCTCTTTGTAGATGGAGCATCAAACGAACAGGGCTCGGGGGCAGGTATTGTGATAATCACCCCCAGGGGAAAGAAGCTGCACTACGCCCTAAGGTTGGAATTCGCGGCCACCAACAACGATGCAGAATATGAAGCAGTAATAGCAGGACTGGAACTTGCCTTAGAAATTGGGGTCAGTTCTTTATGTCTCCATAGCGATTCTCAACTTATTGTAAATCAAATACTGGGGGAATTCCAGACTCGATGAGAATGACTCACAACATATCTAAAGAAGACCAAGCTGCTTCTCACTCAATTGGATCACTATTTAATCAAACACATTCCTCGAGAGGAGAACCGAGAGGCTGACGAACTGGCAAAGCAAGCTAGCATGAAGAACAGCACCATTTCTGGAACAGTAGCCATCTCAAAACAACTAGCCCCAAGTTTCGAACAAGAGGATCTGATAGCTGCAATCGAAGAAGAAACTTGGATGACTCCAATCCGGAAATACTTGCAAGATGGCACACTACCCAACGAGCATAACGAAGTCAGGAAAATCTTGAGGAGTGCTTCCCACTACACAATACAAGAAGGCATCCTCTATCAGCGCGGCTTCTCTAACCCCTTATTAAGATGTGTCGCCGGAAGGGAAGCCAAGGAAATCTTATCCAACATCCATCAAGGAAGTTGCGGAGACCACACTGGGAGGCAGACTCTGGCAAAGAAGATACTCCGGTATGGATATTTCTGGCCCACCTTAAACAAAGACGCCCTAGACTTCGTCAAGAGATGTGATAGATGTCAGAAATTTGCTAAGATTCCTCGACTGCCAACAAACGAAATTACTCAAACGACCAGCCCTTGGCCCTTTGCAGTATGGGGAATTGACTTGATTGGCGAACTGCCGATAGGCCGAGGAGGAGCCAAATATGCCATAGAGGCAGTTGACTATTTCACCAAATGGGTGGAAGCGGAGCCTCTAAACAAAATATCTTCGGCAAAAGTTATTAACTTCTTGATCAAAAATGTTTTATGCAGGTACGTGGTTCCACTCAGAATAATATCAGACAATGGACTTCAATTTGACAGCGAGGAATTCACCGACTAGTGCCGAGAGCACGGAATTCACAAAAGCTTCTCATCTGTAGCTTATCCGCAGGCAAACGGACAAGTCGAAGCTGTCAACAAAATTCTCAAAACTCTAATCAAGAAGAAGCTTGAAAAGTCAAAAGGGGCTTGGGTGGATGAACTTCCTACGGCACTTTGGGCCTACCGCACATCTTACAGAACATCAATAGGACATACTCCTTTCTCTTTGGCATACGGATCGGAGGCCATGCTCCCAGTTGAAACTGTAGTGCCTTCCCACCGTAGGATCCACTACAACCCAGAAGAGAATGAAGAACTCCTACACATGTCTTTAGACCTAATTGAAGAAAGAAGAAATGATGCAGCACTTAAGGCGGCAGCTCACAAGCAAAAAGTGGCAGCACGATACAACTCCAAAGTCAAGCACCGCAACTTACGAGAAGGAGATCTTGTTCTCAAACGGATCTTCCCGCGCCCCGGAGCACTAGATCCTACCTGGGACGGACCCTATGTAATTTATAAAGATCTCCACAACGGAGCTTATATTTTGTCAATAGTGGACGGAGAGGTGTTCCAGAGGGCATGGAACATCCAACACCTTCGTCGATACTTTTCTTAACTTGTACTGCCCATACGAAGTGAATTAATAAAGAGAATCAGTGGACGTAGGCATTTTCGTGCCGAACCACTCTAAACATCTTGTCTCTTTTTTAACTTGTTCCTTTATATCTTGGCTGCTTGTTAAGCTTTATCATTTTCTGTTGAACAAAATCCTGTATAACGACATTTCCATTCTGGACACTTCACAGCACAACCTCACCTGGACAAGACCTAACAGGTACTGTACGAATCTATGCCCTCGTCAATGAGACACTTTTGCTCCAGCATCCCTCTGCTGCGGGTTAACTCATTGCTCGCGACGGCCCTCAAAGCCAACTGTAATGAGCCGATCATAAGCCACCGAGAAGGCCGACTATAGCCGAGGCAGCTCATTACGGCGTTTGGCTCGCCGGCGACTGTGAACCGATTATAAGCCCCAACATAAGGTGTGGCCAGCCAGGGGCAGTTCACAGTTGACGATCGGCACCCACGCTAGCCGGCCACGGTCAATCGAATAATACCCATGATTACGGGCCATAATGGCCCGGGTAGTTACTGTGCGCGATCTCGGCTCCGATGTGTCTTAAGTACGGCTGTGGTAAAAAAGAAAACTCCCCGCGGAGGCGTGAGTTGGGTGACGAATGTCTCCAAGACCCACAGCTAGGGAAAGTGACTACAAAACCTGTTTGCCACGAACTTAAGCACATCGAAGGCCTTCCGTGATTGGAAGTTTTACTATTTCTTATATTTCCATTTTATTTATAAAAACTTTCCTCCTATCCTCTATAACGATCGCTAAAGTACAGGACACAAGATGGGAGACACTCGCTAGTGGAAATAAGAACTCACAACCGGATAACAGGTCAATTAGCTGCATTCCATCTAGGGCTGTCAATTTCCTACACGACCCGAAACACGACCCGAAACCCGCACGAAAATTAGCAGGTTAACCCGGCCCATTTAATTGGCGGGCCATTTTCGGGTCAACCCGAATTTGACCCGTTTATAAACGGGTGGGTTTCGGGTTGACCCGCTAACCCGAAACTGACCCGTTAACAACCCGTTTATACAGTATATAGGTTGAGCTGACCCGTTTACGACCCGCTCCGACCCGTTTATGAACCGTTTGTACCTTTAACGGGTTGACCCGACCCGTTTACGACCCGTTCCGACCCGTTTACGACCCAATTATACCTTATACGGGTTGACCCGACCCGTTTACACCTTATACGGGTTGACCTGACCCATTTACGACCCGACCCGACCCGACCCGTTTATAATCGGGTTACACGGGTTGGGTCGGGTCAACCCGTTTATAAACGGGTCGGGTTCGGGTTGAGCTTTTTCGACCCGTTTAATAAACGGGTTGACCCGACCCATTTAAAATCAACCCGAACCCAACTTGACCCGACCCAAACCCGACCCGACCCGACCCATTGACAGCCCTAATTTCATCCTCAGTCACACAAGACATTCAAAGCTACCGCCTACAACAAAAACATGAAGGGCGGTACTTCCTTTTCTTGTACATAAACATGTAGCTATAGCCTATTCACATATCACACTAACATTGCGAGACGTGAAATTATATTTTAAGCGAGAACTTAGCATCAAACATGATTGAAGCACATGCATATACACAGCTATATTTCTTATGCAACACGTCAAAATAACGATAGCATTCAAATATGACAGAATCAGCTTATGTTATAACATTAAATAAATGAAATCATTCGCTACAATGACATAATTACATAATTACAACCTGAAAGTACATTAATGTTTTGGACTGGTATATTCAGGAATGCCAAGTAAACCAAAAAAAATGTCAGCTGCAGCAGGGCTCCGCCTCTATCCTGCTAGCCCTCCGGGATCTACTTGACCGTTGGATCAGAACTCACAGCGTGCTGGCCAGAGGTCCCACCTGTCCGATTCAGGAGAGGAATCCATCAGATAAACGATACGCAATCGAGTTAAGAAAAGATTTAGAGGGAAAACTTACCAGCATATACTCCCCGATCATCATCCCCCAACTGCACTCCCACTTCCTTGGCGGTAAGCATCCGCATGCCCTCCTTCACTGCCACTTTCTCCTCCTCAGTAAACTGGGTCGTGACCACATCCATCCTGAAAGTTACACTACCTTCCTTATCCGCCTCAGCCTTGGCCTCCTCCAAAGCCCGAAGATATATCCTAGCCATGACCCGAGGATAGTCATCCATCCAGGACAGGTTGCCCTGCTTCCAAGTACGGAAGTACATGTCCTGGAGCATCTCATCCATCATCCCCTCGTTCTCCTCAAACTCCCTCATCCGGGCCTCGGAAACCGAAAGCCTTGCGACGGCAGCATCTCTCTCCAATCGGTATCTCGAGCAGTCAACCTGAAGGGATTTTTGCATCGCCTACATCTCCTCCTTCAGCTTGGCTTGGGCAAGCTCTACGGCCTCAAGCCTCCCAGATAACTCCTCTATCTGCTCAAGATCCGCTCTCCGAACCTCATCCACCGTGGCATAGACCATATCGATTCATTCCTTGCAGGAGGCCTCCATCTTTCGCAGCTCGGCCCTGCTAGCCTCCTCCATAGTTTTCTTTAACTGTCATGAGGCCGCCTCATGCTGGGAGATCTGAATGGCCTGGTCGGCAAGCTGTTTTGCCTGATCAGAAACCATTAGCCGCAGGCGAATGTTAGCACTTCCGATTTCCTCTCCAGCCTTGACCAGTCGGGCGTGATGCTCCATCAACTTCTTGGTCTCTTCAGCCACGCGATCGATGTTTGCCTTGGCCTCGTCCCCCATTGTCACAATCCGAGTGGTCAACAAGTCGAGATCCAAAGACTTAGCCTCGTCAAGCACCCTTACCATAGGATTGCGGGGCAGGAGGTGCTCACCGGTAACCTCATCGAAGGAAATATCATGAGAACTCGGGTCCAAATCTGGATGACCCGCAAATGGGTTACGAGCCAAGCCGGGACGATCAATATGAGTAACGGAAGGATTCTCGGATGGATGCGGAGATGGTATGGACTCAGTATCTTCCTCCGTGATGTCATGAATAGGCTGGATTGGGGGCTGAGGTCCAAGTGAAGGTTCGAACATGGAACGCCTCCTCTTTCTCTTTTGGATATCCTCTTCAATAACTCCGAGAAGAGGACGGTAGCCGACTACGCCCCCAGAACGGTCAGTCGAAGGTTTCGGTTTAGCAGAAGCTTTGAAGAGTTTGAATTGATCGAGGCGGTGCCGAATGTATGATGTCTTGGCCGCCCTACTCGTTCCTGAAATAAAAACCAAGTGTTACAAGCATGCATGAGACTATAATTCAAGAAACATATGAAGTTAAAAAAGGAGTTAAGAATTCACCTTGAACCGCCGGAGTTGCCTTAGCTGAAATACTCTCAGAAGATAGACTGGCACCAGTCGCGGCCTTATCAGACTTCTTCGGTTTCTCCACCAAGGTCGGCCCTTCCTCCAACTCCTCAAAGGCTTGACGGAAAGCATCATCCGTCCACTCTTGAATCTCACCCTCTTGCCCAGAAGTCAAGGCACCAACGCCACTACTACTCTGCCCTTCGCCACCGTTACCACCGTCACCCTCTCTCCATCACCTCCGCTCTCCTCCTCGCCTCTTTCCTCCTCTCCACTTTCCTTCTCCGAAACATCTGGACACGTGCTGGGAGAGGGTCCATCAGATTTCTTAAGCTTCTTCCCCCCGACGACTGGAGGTATCGAGAAGGGCCTCCTCTTGCTACTCTTTGTCGTGGCCCCTCCTTTGGCTTTGGCAGCTCTTTCCTCAGCCGTATCCCTCTGCTTGACCACAGACTGATGTGGTAGGATTAAGCTGTGTTCTAGGAGGGTGGCATTCCTAATTAAGTAAGAGGCTGACTTATCCCTTCCTGAGATGGCCTTTATCTCCGCAGCCAGCTGTACCAGGCGATCATTCTCCACGACCGCAAAGCCACCTGTCGCTAGCAAGAAATAAAAGCATATAAAGAGAAGCATTGCAGACGGGACAAAGAAATTAAAAACGAAATTAAACTTACAGCCAGAAGTGAAAAGGCGAAAAGAAACATAATCGTCCTTGACAAAGAACCATTCCTTCTTAAACATAGTAAACTTAGAGTATAGGTCCAGGACCGGCTTGAAGGACACGACCGACTCTAAACTAATGTACGGAGACCCCTTCTTGTAGCCCCTCAGATTATACAAATATCGGATTTTCCGGTTAGAAGGGGGCGCCCATACCTCCTCTGGAAGATAACGAATAGACACACTAAGATGGCATAGGAGTTGGGCTGAAGCTGGAAAGGAGCCACCTTCAGGTAGGTAATGAAGCTGACTATCCACGCATTGATCGGAGGAATGGCCCCGCACATGCAATGGTATCGGCTATAGGCAAAATATCCTTCAGGAGGATCATACGGCATCACACCATCTCCCGGCAACAGCATACTCGCTCTGTCAATGCCAAAGGAGCGAGCGATGACATCAAGTTGCCCCTCTTTGAGGGAGCTCGGAAAGCAGTCGGGTGGAGAGTTCAGAAGCTCCTGAGGGCCATACCCGTCTACTAGTGACCTCGGGGCGGGTCCATGACGTTCCGGTCTTGGCTGAGCTGGGGGCACTGAAGGGGACTCTCCTTTGCCCTTGGACTTCCGTTTATCTGATCAAGTTTCCACTTTGTGAGACATTTATCTGCAACACAGGAAAAGTATATCGTTAAAACATACAAACAATGTAGTCTGGAATTTCACTCATAAAACAAAAGGTCATTCGACATTTAAACACTCCCGAATTCATTCGGCAAAAGAGAGGCAATATATCATTCGGCCTTATACTCTCAGGTTCATTCGATATTGAAAGTTTTCAGGTTCATTCGGTATCGATGGTCTTTGAGTTCATTCGTGTTGAGTCACAAGTTTTATGAAAGTTTTGATTTCTGACAAATAAGGCGATCGACAAAACAAGGTCATTAAAGCTACATATGATACTATAGATTATAGGTTGATTATTTGATATTGTAATAGTTATAAACTTGTTAAAATCTATCCTCAAATAATCATGCACCTCAATATGATCGATATATATATATACGTTTAATAGCATTGCACATTCATTGTGCAAATTAACAGGAACCGGTCGACCGGTTAATAATCATACGGTCGACCGTTTCTGTGTAAAATGCACAATGAACGTGCACACATGCACATAACGTATATATATTTTAAATTCCTGTCTACTGGTCACTTTTTAACCTGTCGACCGTTTTTTAACAGAAAACAATTTTTCCAAAAGACACTTCTCTTCTCCAAAGGTTGCATCTCTTACCTTTCACCAAAGATCATATCTCTTAATGACAAAGAGTTACAACCATTCTTATCTATATAAACTCATCCAATTCATTGATTAAACAATAACGATTTCATATTCTTTTAATCTAATCTCTGATCTTATTTCTGCATTATAAAAGCTCTAAATTATTTATTGAATCTTTGAAACTATTTCATATCCTTTGATTCAATAATATACTTTCCTTAATCTTTTCAAAACATCATATCGCATACTTTGAGGATAAGATTATAGGAAGGGTGTACTGCTAGTGACAAATCCGTGTTTTCAAGAGCACAAGTTGTCAACAACAATTGTATTTGTTCTTTTGTTGAAGTCCTCTGTGTTATAAGAGGCAAGTGTTGAAGTCCTCAGTGTATTAGAGGCGTGAAATCCCGTTCGGTTGTTCGGGTGTTGTAAACCTGTTCCTCCGGGTGAAGCGAGGTATTTAATAGTGAAAATCCAGATAGAAGTCTGGGACTGGACGTAGGACAGTGCTCCGAACCAGTATAAAAATCTCTGGTGTGATTTTTCTATTTTTTATTTACTATGCTATTATCATCTATTTCCGCATTTGTATTGTAATCCATATTACACGATCCGTGTATACTATATTAGCACATATAATTGTATACACACCGCACTTTCAATTGGTATCAGAGCACGGTCATCATATAACCGTAACACAGTTATTTGATATATTATAGTAATATGGCAAATAACGTAAGTACTAGCACTCAAAACACCACTTACACGGAAGGTCAATCGACACAAAGACCTCCATTTTTCAATGGTCTTAACTATAGTTATTGGGCAACACGTATGTCATTCTTTATGCAATCAAATAACTATGATGCTTGGAATGCCACTCAAAGAGAAATAGTGAATCCAACAACTGATTATTCAGAATGGACTGCAGCTGAGAAAACGGCAGCAGCTGTAAATGCAAGAGCAATAAATATGTTGTTCTGTGCATTAGACCAAAATGAATATAACCGTGTTAGTATCTGCACTACTGCATATCAAATTTGGCAAACACTAAAAATCACCATGAAGGTACTAACAAGGTTAAACAAGCCAAAATAGCCATGCTGAAAAGTCAATTTCAAAATTTCAAAATGAAACCAAATGAGACAATCAACGACATGTATTCACGGTTTCAAACTATTCACCATGCTCTTATTGGCTTAGGACAAAAGTATTCTGATTTCGATGTTGTTTCAACAGTCCTACATTCTCTGACTAGTGAATGGGAAGGAAAAGTATTAGCAATCGAAGAAGCTAATGACCTTTCCGTCATGAAGCCAGATGAATTGATAGGAAATTTAATGTCCTATGAAGCAAATTTGCAGGCTAGAAAAGAACAGAAGGAAGAAAAGAAAAATGTAGCATTTCATGTTGAGAAAGATGAAAATGAATCAGATTCTGAAGACGAAGATTTGGCATTCATTGCGAAAGGATTCAAAAAATTCTTAAAATATCGAAAAGCCAGTCGTTACAATAAAAGGAAACCTGGATCAAATAAACCATCTTCATCTGCTATAGAATGTTTCAACTGCCACAAAAAGGGACACATGCAGAAAGATTGTCCAGAACAAAAGAAGAAGTCAGAAAATGACAAATTCAAATATAAAAAGGACAAATCTAAGAAACGAGCTTTCTCAGTAACATGGGATGATTCAGAGTCATCTTCATCAGAAAGTGAAAGTGATTCAGAGAATGAACAAGCTAATGTTTGTTTTATGGCAACAGAAGATGAGGTACAAATTCCTACATTTGATGAATTACTTGATATTAATGCTGAATTGATAGTCAAATATAAAGACATAAAACGTCAATTAAAAGTAGTCAAAGCAGATTTAAGTAGAGCAGAGCTTGAACGAGATATGTTAAAAGATGAGAAGAAAATATTAGAAGAGGAACTTGAAAATATTCAAGAATCATCATCTAATGTTGATTCTCAAATATCCCTTTTGAGTCAAGAAATAGAAACTCAAAAAGAGAAAAATAATGCTCTCACTACTGAAAATCATGAGCTTAAAGCAAAAGTCAAAATTCTAGACCTAGAAAAAGCTAGCTTACAAACAAAGTTTGATGACATTACTCAAAATGTTTCTAACTTTAACAAAGGTCGAGAAAACTTGACAAAAATCATTGAAAGTTCACAATCTATTTCAGACAAACAAGGATTGGGATATAACAAACAAGAAACCAAGAAACATCTTGGAAATAAAAGGAAAAAGAAAGTACAAAAAACTGAAGCTAAGAAAAATCTTAGTTTATTATATTCCAAACCAAAACCAGTTGTGAAATTTCAAAAGAAAAATGTCAAGACTATCAAAATATGGGTTCCTAAAACAAATAATAATTTGATTAGGAACAAATACATTCAACAATTCATGAATACTGTGCATTTTAATAACAATTATATATATAAAGGGGATATCGGACCCAAATGGGTTTGGACTCCTAAGACCTAACTCTTAGGACCCTATAAAAAGTGGGTACCATGGACTTAATTCTATTTTTTGCAGGTCCCACTTAAGAAAAGAGGAAAGTGGATATTGGACAGTGGTTGCTCAAAGCACATGACAGGAGACAAGAGTTTATTAACAAATATTACATTTTCAGATGGTGGCTCCGTCACTTTTGGAGACAATTCAAAAGGCTATATCATCGGCAAAGGCGATGTGAGCAATTGCGGTACATCTAACTTACCTCTTATTACTAATGTCATGCTAGTTAGAAATTTGAAACACAATTTGCTAAGTATTAGTCAGTTATGTGACAAGGGTTTTATTATTTCATTTTCAAATAATAAGTGTAGTATTCTAGATAAAGACCATAATTTGGTTTTCGAAGGTTATAGAGACAGAAATATATATATTTTGAATATGAACATTAATCATAATTCAGATATGTGTCTTGTGGCTAATGACAATGATCCATGGCTATGGCACAAACGCTTCTGTCATATAAACTTCAGAACTATTGACAAGCTAGCCAAAAACAATCTAGTTAGAGGACTACCCAAAATGAGTTTTAAAGTTAACAACATTTGTGACGCATGTCAAGTAGGAAAATTGACCAAATCATCTTTTAAATCCAAGAAAGTCATATCAACATTACAACCACTTGAGTTACTACACATGGATTTATTTGGACCTACTAGAGTTCAATCAATAAATCACAGTCAATATGTGCTTGTAATTGTTGATGATTTCTCTCGTTATACATGGACAATTTTCTTAAAAAATAAAAGTGATACTTTCGATCATTTCAAATCTTTCGTCAAAAGAATTCAAAAATCAAAAGGGATTAAAGTTAAAAATATAAGAAGTGATCATGGCGGAGAGTTTGAAAATAATGAATTTGAACAATTTTGTACAAAGAAAGGTATATATCATAATTTTTCGTTTCCCAGAACTCCACAACAGAACGGAGTTGTAGAACGGAAAAACCGAACTTTACAAGAATGTGCAAGAACATTATTGAATGGAACCACCTTACCAAAACATTTTTGGGCAGAAGCTGTGGCAACTGCCTGTTATGTTTTAAATCGTGTATCCATAAGACCTCTTACCAAGAATACTCCTTATGAATTATTTAACAAAAGGAAGCCTAAAATCTCATACTTCAAAGTTTTTGGTTCGAAGTGCTTTATTTTAAATACAAAAGACCAGCTTGGCGAATTCGATCCAAAGGCCGATGAAGGAATATTTGTCGGTTATTCGGAACGAAGTAAGGCCTATCGGATATTTAATAAACGAACCAAAACTATTGAAGAATCACTTCATGTCTCTTTTGATGAAATCTATCAGCACCCTCACACTATATCAGATGATGATGAATCAATAGTCACTGACAATCAAATCATCACAAATATTGATTCTGACTCAGAAATAGTTATTGAGAATATTCCTCAAATATGTGAGTTACAATCACCACCAAGAATATTAAGAGACCATCCGCCTCAAAATATAATCGGTGAAATAACATCACATGTCAGAACAAGGAGTCAACTCAATCAAATGGGTCATGTCGCTTTTCTCTCAAATATCGAACCTAAGAATCCAAAAGAAGCTGCTACAGATGATTACTGGATCATTGCCATGCAGGAAGAACTAAATCAGTTTGAGCGCAATGACGTTTGGGAACTTGTTCCAAGACCAACTGATCAGTCAGTAATTGGTACTAAATGGGTCTATAAAACTAAGGCCGACGAACAAGGCAATATCACCAAAAATAAAGCAAGATTAGTAGCACAAGGATATAATCAGGAAGAAGGTATCGATTATGAAGAAACTTTTGCACCAGTTGCTCGACTAGAAGCTATTAGAATCCTATTATCTTTTGCTTGTCACCATAATTTCAAACTTTATCAGATGGATGTCAAAAGTGCTTTTCTCAATGGATTTATCAAAGAGAATGTCTATGTCGAACAACCTCCTCTGTTCGTACATGAAAAATATCCTGACCATGTGTTCAAACTTAAGAAAGCTCTGTATGGGTTAAAACAAGCACCTCGTGCTTGGTATGAATGATTACGTAGCTATCTTATTAACTCAGGATTTCAAATAGGCAAAGTCGATCAAACTTTGTTTATTAAACATTCTCGAAAAGATATTCTAGTTATCCAGATATATGTAGACGATATCATCTTTGGTTCAACAAACGATAAATTTTGCAAAGAATTTGCAAATATTATGACCAAAGAATTCGAAATGTCTCATATGGGAGAACTATCTTATTTTCTTGGACTTCAAATAAAGCAACTTCCAAACGGCATTTTTATTAATCAAGAAAAATACTGTGAAAACCTTATCAAACGCTTCGGATTAGAAAATACATCTGGAAAACCAACTCCTATGAGTACAACTACACATCTTGACAAAGATGAAAGTGGTAAGAATGTTGACCAGAAATTGTATCGAAGCATGATTGGTTCTCTTCTTTATCTTACAGCTAGTCGTCCAGATATAATAATGAGTGTTTGTTTATGTGCTCGTTTTCAAGCCGATCCAAAGGAATCACATCTACGAGCAGTAAAACGTATAATTCGTTATCTTAATAATACCAAAGATTTCGGTCTTTTTTATCCAAAAGAATGTCCATTTGAATTAGTATCATATAGTGATGCTGATTTCGGTGGCTCACCAACGGATAGAAAAAGTACAAGTGGTACGTGCCATTTTATTGGAAAATCACTTGTCTCTTGGTTCAGTAAGAAACAGAATTGTGTTTCACTATCGACATGTGAAGCTGAATATATATCAGCAGCTCTTGCTTGTACTCAAGTACTATATATGCAACAAACACTTCAAGATTTTGATATTCATTTATCAAATTCTATTATATACTGTGATAACACTAGTGCTATAAATCTCTCTAAAAATCCAGTAAATCACTCCAGAACCAAACACATTGATATCCGTCATCATTTCCTTCGAGATAATATTGACAAAGGAAATATATGTCTTGAATATGTTCATACTGACAATCAATTAGCAGACATTTTTACTAAGCCTCTGCTCGAATCTAATTTTATTAAATTACGAAGAGAGCTTGGTTTAATTTCAAGAAAAAATCTTGACTAAGAAATTTCTAAAAGAACATCTTCTTCTTAGTTATTCTTCAGTTATTCTCTTTAGTTATCCTTTAACTACAGCTATTACATAAACTATATTTTTTACATTAAATATAAGCCACTGCTTTATTTAATGGTTAAATTCACTTTACTTATTTTTTTGTGATCATTCTTTACTTTCTTATCTTATAAATTCAGTTTTTAAAAAGAAAGCTATTTTTAGACTTACAAAAAAATTTCTGCTTATATTTTCTTGGTTAAAATTTATCAGTAACTCACATCCATAGGTTATACATAACAAACTTATATATAAATTTGCAAACATTTTATATTTTGTTCATCTTTTCTTTTTATCAAACCATAATATTCTATACAACATACACTATGGCTCACATTTGTGATAAATGTGCTCAAGAATCATACATTTCAATTACGAGTTCTAAGTCGGAGGAATTTTATTCTCCTACAACTCCAAAACAAAAATCAAGTTGTCATCATCAATGCTCTTGTATGTCTAATAAAACTCCAAATTCAAAACGAGTGAAGCAGACACTATTCTATTCTCCTCGTACCAAATCTCAAATCGATGAGATACACCACTACCAGAAACATCAGATAGACCTTCAGAGATAACTCCATTACGGGCAAAGTCAACTTTATCACGAGCAACAACGGACATCGGCACGATTGTCTGTTTTATAAAAGTTGGCAACATTTTTCTGCGGTTCCAACAAACATGACGTGCATGAACCAATGCCGTCTAGGCCATCAACATCTAAAAGTCCTAACTCATGGGATCGGAACTATGAGAAGAATGAAGGAGCTCAGAAACAATGGAGTCCATGGTCGAAACGTATTGAAGGAAACAACGATAATTCTAATGACGAACTTTCTCATTATACTAATATATATAGTTATTATATCTTTATCTATCTCTTGTAATGACGGTTATATTTTGTATTATGTATAAAATATAATATATATAGGTTGATATATGATAAAAACTTGAAATATAAACTTAAATGTCACAACAGACCAAGACCGGTCAACCGCCCCTGTTATAGCCGGTCGACCGTTTGCTCTCTGGTTGAAAACGGTCGACCGGCCAAAAACAGTAGGTCGACCGGTTGTCGTATTTTCATTTTTTTATATAAACCTATACGTTACTTTTCCCTCTACCCTCATTCACTCTTTACTCAAACTGTTCTCTTACCCCAAATCACAAACCCTAGTTCCCATTCTTCAATTCCCAAATCACAAATCCTCCAACAATGGCTCCTCCTCAAAAGAAATCAAAGAAAGGAGCAACCTCTGAAACTTCATCTCTTACCATCTCCGTCAAAAAATGGCTTCAAACTCCAATTGCTGTAACAAGATGGAATCAAATGACAAATTACAAGTTTCATCCAGGCTCTTTCATCAAATTTGATGATTTCACGGCTTACGGAGTTCGGAGGTTAGCCAATAATGCCAACATTACTCCATTGATAGATTTTTCTGCAAATAGTGTGGAGATAAATCATTTGATGATCAAATTATTTTACGCCAACATGAATCTTGATGAATATCAACCTGATAATCCAAACGGCGTCATCTGGTCTATGGTCTGTGGGAAGCAAATTTTTCTTACTCATGCTAGAATTGCCTCTATACTTGGTATACCAAATCGAGGCGAAGAGTTTTCATCTAACTTCTGCGAAGTCTTCACTCGAAATAATACTAGTCATCAGTTCATAGAAGACGATAGTGATGGCACTAAGTCTATTGGACTTCGCCCGACAGCCAGGTTACTTCATCGGGTCTTGATGCATTCTCTTTTTCCTAGACTTGGAAATTATGATGCAGTGTACAAAGAAAACTTCAAGGCACTCTATGCTATCTATGGTGAAATCCAAATCAATTGGGTTCACATGCTTTTTGATGAAATTCTCAAGGTAAATAACTCAACCCGGCCTCATTTCTTTTACAATGAATATATCATGAGACTTTTGTTAGCTTGTGGGGTCAATCCTCCTGATTCTGCAACCTCAAAACCAAAATGCATTGATTCCATCACCATCAAGCGAATGAAACTTCCTCCACCTTATCTTGAGATTATGCCTTTCGAAGATTGGCAACAAAGAGGACCAAGGAAACAACGAGCAACTTCATCTCGTCCTCGTTCTGATGAAGTAAAACTTTTAAAATCAAAATCATCAACAAAAGAATCACTTGAAACAATCGCGCATAACCAATTTTTGCTTGAATCACGTCTCAAGCGCATGGACTCTAAAATCGATAAGCGCTTCAATAAGGTCAAGTCATTCTTTGGTATGCTATGGGATGCTATATCATGTTCCACACCCACCTCTGTTCAAGCACAAGACCCAGGAAAACGTCCTGCTGCTCCAGGTTTCACCTGGACATCATCTGACGAGTCTACAGAAATGAGTGGTCATGGACATGGTGAATCATCTAGAGGGCACAATGATGAGGAAGAAGAAGATGATAATGATGACGACGATGATGATGATGAAGAGGAGATACGATCTGCTTCATCCTAGATTTTATTATGTTTTAGCTCTTTAAAAACATTCATCGACACTTGTACTAAATAGTGTCGTTATTTATGATTTTCATTTGACATTATGTTCTGTAGTAAACTCTGTTATGTTTTTGATGTGTTAATAATTTATTTTTCTATGCATATCATATTCATTCTATGCATATCATATTCTAGTATCTGTTACTCCTTTTTATCGATGACAAAGGGGGAGAAAGGGCTAACAATTGCTTGCAGGAACATACATTTATAAGAATTCAAAGAGAAAGAGATCATGTACTCAGGGGGAGATTCAGATTTGCAGATATATATTGTCATCAATCAAAAAGGGGGAGAATGTTGAGTCACAAGTTTTATGAAAGTTTTGATTTCTGACAAATAAGGCGATCGACAAAACAAGGTCACTAAAGCTACATATGATAATATAGATTATAGGTTGATTATTTGATATTGTAATAGTTATAAACTTGTTAAAATCTATCCTCAAATAATCATGCACCTCAATATGATCGATATATATATATACGTTTAATAGCATTGCACATTCATTGTGCAAATTAACAGGAACCGGTCGACCGGTTAATAATCATACGGTCGACCGTTTCTGTGTAAAATGCACAATGAACGTGCACACATGCACATAACGTATATATATTTTAAATTCCTGTCTACTGGTCACTTTTTAACCTGTCGACCGTTTTTTAACAGAAAACAATTTTTCCAAAAGACACTTCTCTTCTCCAAAGGTTGCATCTCTTACCTTTCACCAAAGATCATATCTCTTAATGACAAAGAGTTACAACCATTCTTATCTATATAAACTCATCCAATTCATTGATTAAACAATAACGATTTCATATTCTTTTAATCTAATCTCTGATCTTATTTCTGCATTATAAAAGCTCTAAATTATTTATTGAATCTTTGAAACTATTTCATATCCTTTGATTCAATAATATACTTTCCTTAATCTTTTCAAAACATCATATCGCATACTTTGAGGATAAGATTATAGGAAGGGTGTACTGCTAGTGACAAATCCGTGTTTTCAAGAGCACAAGTTGTCAACAACAATTGTATTTGTTCTTTTGTTGAAGTCCTCTGTGTTGTAAGAGGCAAGTGTTGAAGTCCTCAGTGTATTAGAGGCGTGAAATCCCGTTCGGTTGTTCGGGTGTTGTAAACCTGTTCCTCCGGGTGAAGCGAGGTATTTAATAGTGAAAATCCAGATAGAAGTCTGGGACTGGACGTAGGACGGTGCTCCGAACCAGTATAAAAATCTCCGGTGTGATTTTTCTATTTTTTATTTACTATGCTATTATCATCTATTTCCGCATTTGTATTGTAATCCATATTACACGATCCGTGTATACTATATTAGCACATATAATTGTATACACACCGCACTTTCAATTCGGTGTTGAAGGTTTTCAAGTTCATGTGGTATTGAAAGTTTTCGAATTCATTCGAAGGAAGTTTACCTGATCCGGCAGTTAAAGATCGGTCCGGTACAATAGCTGATTCGGCAATCCAATTAATTCGGCAGTTCAGAATTTGATTCGGCTGTTTCGATCGATAAGGAATAACGAAGGCCTGGGGCTCCTACTTATAGAGGAAAGTTGGATAGCCGGACCAACCGGTTCGGTTCTCGGGCCGGATATGGTTGTCCAAATAAACAAAGCACGGCATATACGAGCATATGCCCCACTTTGGGGGGGCAAATGTTGGGTGTGTTTTCACCCATATGTTTCCACCCTTCACCGAACCAATTCCGTCGATTAAACCAACCTACTGCCGAATCAAGTCCTCACCTCCAACAACTACCGGTCCAGATCATGGCCGAACCAACACAGGTGCTACCGAACCAGACACACCGGACCAACCTACCAAATCTCACCACCGAACCAACCTTCTCCTCTACCACCGAACCAGCCACACCGGACCAAGTCGTCACCAACTATTTCCGGACCAAGTGGATGCCGAACCAACTCTGCCAGGTCCGATTGCTTCAGCCCAGGCCCACCAGCAGCTATATACATCCAGGACCCCTGCCCCCAACCTCACTCTATAAATAGAGGGGCAGGGGTACAACAATGGCAGACAAGTTTGAGGGCTCAAGCACGGACGTAACTTTCAAACAACTTTCATATACTTATATACAAAGCTTTGTACTTGTAATTTGAAGAGAAAAAGGAGAATAACATATAAAGTGGTCGTAGGCACGTTCTGGACGAACCACTATAAATCTGCGTGTCTTTTACAATTTAGTCCCTACTTTTTATATATTTGCATAAATCACCTAAATCACTAAGAATAACTTAAAAACGACTAAACCATACGACTTGGAGGTGTTTGCCCATTTTTTGTGCAAACAATTTGCTCTGGATCTATGTAAACTTCACTAAGGTTGCTAGAGTGATTGTCATTCTTGTTTGTTTTCCTCTTTAGTTCTTGAAGCTTTATGATTTTGCCTTTATTCCAGAAAAATAAGTGATAAATATGCTTGTTGAGCTTGCATCTATAGAAGCTTGCTTCAATTCTTTAATTGTTGATTTCCAGTTGAAAACTTCTTACTTGCTGCAGCGATTTAACCTCTTCGGGAACACTGTTAAGCGAGTGGTAGCTCCTATCCAAAGCATTTGAGTATAATTTATTGGTAGAATTCTATTTTTCATATTTATAATTAACTAAATTAAAAATGTTGAGAATCTATTTACTTCTCCCATAAGGTTCAATCATGCTTTGGATCCTGGAGTGGCCACTCCTAGGACAAAATTGACCATATGTGATTTACCCCTTGTGAATTCATTCTCTTTTCCATATTCAATTGCTCATAATCAATAAACCATAGTAATCTAAATTTAAGCAAAATCCCAAATCCTTTGCTTGAATTAATGGATTGTGAAGATGATAACACAAATCTAATAAAATCAGAATAGATAAAACTTAAATTTTATCTTGTTTTGATTTTTTTTCTAGAATAAAAGCAAACAGTTTGCAAATGTTCACCTGAGTAATTCATTGGAAATCTCATAGTTGCAGTGCGTGATGTATATATCAATCATGCGGTGGGGATGCATGATTAGTTTTAGTACCACTCACTATAAATGCATGGTAGGTTACAACTCACATCCTTGGACTATATGGTTGACTTTTTACTAGGCTGATGGGTATACAGGGAAAGACTAATTTATAATATGGACATACTTGGTAAAAATATAGATATAATAATTTTCTCAATTTTGTGGGGGGCTACTCAGCAAACTTTTCAAGTTCAAATAAAATTAGCCTTTTTGAAACAGGCTTGCCAAAACAACTGATTGTCGATTCCAAACTAATCATGGAAATAGGCCTAAAAATAAGCCTTTTTTTGGTTCATGCTATATACAATTGAGCTATATGCACATGTGAATTTTGTTTTTTTAGCACTTGTGCATTTACTTGCACATTGATAGAATGCGCATAGTTATGGAATGCAGATGTATCGTTGGTTTTTTTTAATAATTTTTATTTTGCACATTTTATAAATGCATAAGTTGGTTTCACGCGTTATAAAAGACAGAGAGTTGTCTTCCTTTCTCATTCACTTGTTTTCCTTATTTTCAATAATAATCCCAAATTCGAATACCTAAATCCTAACTCCTCTGCCACTCAAAACTGTAGGATCAATTTCACCCTAGAGGGGGGTGAACAGAGTGGTACTGTTAATTATAAAAATTTATTGCGGAAGTATATAAATAATCGCAGCACTGATTACAGCAGAATAATAGCTGCATAAATAATAGCAGAATATAAAAATGCAGAAATAGAACAACACAGAATTTACCCTGCTTCGGCAAAACCCTGCCTACATGCTACCACCAAGGTTTCTACTAGAAATTAAGTAGTCAGACGCTTACATAAGTAAACTCGCAACACCCGCTATCGACTAACCTAACTCTATGCTTAAACTCTACCACAACTCAACCATTGAGTTGTGAATTCTCAAACTACACCATCGTACTTCGTCCCCTAGTCACATGACTAGAAATTACAAAGGTTTAAAAGAAAAAATTTCAATTTAAAAAAAAAAAAATCAAAAAAATCAAAACCCTAATTAACTAAAGCCTTTATAATTAAACACCAATAAAACAAGGCCGGCCCCTTTTATTTTCTTTTATTTCTGTATCCTGCTTTGCTCTGTAAAAATGGCGGCCTTGTTCCTTTACTCGCTCGTTCCACTTTTCCTTTGCGTGAAAATTAGGGCTTTTGGAGAAATCGATGAAGCCGAATGATTGTTCATTGATTACAATTGCTATTCCTCTGATTTGCTTCGGCAATCGGCCATTTCTTCAGTTCGAACACGATTTCTTAAATTTGATCGAGTTCGACTACAAATTGGTATGTGATTTATGCTTTTTTCTTTATGTTAATATTCTTAAACTCGATGGTTTCTGAAGGCCAATGATGAATGGGTTAAATAGGAATCGAATTCCTATAATTTCATTTCTATTTTACATTTTGAATTCATCTGTTTATATGCTTGGCCGTTGATCTTTGTATGGATACTCATGAAGATTTCTGACCTTTTCAATTTGTATATTATTGTTGCTTGATTATCACGACTTCGAATTAGAACTTTCTCAATTACTTAGTCATTACGGCTTTGAATTTCTGGCATTTGAACTTTGATTTTGTTCGTGGTTAACTTCGACCATTTGAAAATATTTTGATTTTTGGACTTTGTTTATGATAAACTGCTACTTTGATTTTTGTAAGAAAAACTTTCTGATTGACCCATGGCTTCTTTTTTCATCATTCGAATTTGTTGCAATTGTGACTTCGGTACTTTGATTTTGTGATGATATTTTGACTTTGTTTGAAACTCTATGTTCAGTAGTTTGGTTCTCTGGTCTCTGACTTTTGTCTTGTTCGACATGTGTGTTCATGCCTGCAGTTTCATATATATCACTATACATGCTGTTTGTTGCATACATGATTGAATTTATAGCCTTGCTTGCATATAGTTTGGTTTGGACATCTGATTCATGTGTACACATATGCTGGCATTATCCTTTGTAGTGTTTTGTAATCTGCTTATGAACTCTGTTGCATGCATGTTAACTTTGCATATATTTGTCACTCTATTTCATGTGATGTTGTATGTGGTGTCTGGTTTGCACTTTGTTCATTTGAGTCTTATTGAAGCTGAAACTTTGAACTGCTACATGTGTGCTTGAGTTTGAGTTTGCATATGAACTGGTTCATGATGTTACTCCTTGATTTTTTGGCCTTCATTTGATATCTGATGCACTATATAGTAGCTATGCTTGCATATTGTTGTTGCCTCTGTTTGTGTATTTAGTTCATTGAGGTGGTTTGTTGTCAGTGCATATGTGTCTTGCATATCTAGTTTATGTTATACTGCTCTGGCTTCGAGTTGCTTTGAGCATTTGTGTTCATGTTGCCAGGCTTGTATTTTTTTGATGCAGTCTTAACTGGTCATGTACTTTTCAAGTGTACGCATTGAATTTTGGTCGAGGCTTGTTCTGTGTATCTTGACCCATAGTTTTGTATTCCACCTGAGTTGAATCCAACTTAAAGCTCGGGTTTGACCTTGTGCTCAATATCGTGAATTAATATTTATTTCACTTGAGTTGAACCTGGCTTTTGATTTGGGTTTGACCTTGTGCTCACCTGTCCCTGTAATTTTATTAAGTGTACATTTGGTGTGCACGACCTTGTGGCATATACAGTGATACACTGTGCATGTCACAATCTGTTCATGTATAATGAATTCTAAATAAATAATGACGAACAACCCAAATAACCGAGGCAAAATATTATTTTCAAAATATGCATTTTATTTTATAATGCAAAAATATTTCCTTTTCAATTTTACTGCGTCAGTGTGTATTTTTGCAAATAGCTCGGATGCTGGATTCAATCTGGAATAGAGTTGAAGATAAATACGAGTATTAGTGATATGTAGTGAGGTGCTAAAGTAAATGATAAATTGTGATGTAATTGAAATTGTATTGCAATTGAAATTGTATATATATAGTGAGAGCTCAAATTTGTACTATTCAAAATTGTAATAAATATTTTTTTGAATAAAATATCCGTTTGAATTTAAATTTTGTGTTATTTATTATTCAGCAAATATTTATTTACTTATGTGAAAATAAAATAGTGCATTAGCAAATACACTTAAATGAATATATATATATATATATATATGTTTATTATCATCAAACAAAAATCATATTTTAGCATATTCAACAATCTCCTCCTTTTGATGATAACAAACATATACTTAATATTTTGAATTTATTAAATGTATTTCATCATTCAATTTGCTACCCTTATTTGAATGCTCCCTCTCTACACAAAGCTCCCCTTCATATATGCATGTAAATAAATAAAAATATGCAAATGAACCTCGATGCAAATAGAAATAATATTTGACCTTTATTTGCCAAAATCTTTACCTTTCTGTCTCCTTTTGTTATCAGCAAAAGAGTAATAGTGTTAGAAAAAATTGGGATAAAGTGATAAACATTAGTACGACATTAATACTCAATCGGGTGTAAGTATTAAATTTCAATAAAAATCAAACAAAAATCATAAATACTCTATTAGGTGCATTGGATAAGAGGAATAGAAGAAGGAAAACACGATTAGAGTTTAAAAGATGAATGAACGACATAAGAGCAATTTTATCTCAACTTCTTTTTTAAAAAATAAGGGGTTTGTGACAACCCGGGATTTTTGGAAAAATATGAATTTAATAATCTTCTAATATAATTATTTAAATTTGCAAAACTTATATTTTCAAACAAATAAAAATATGTTTTCTAATTAGTATTGTTCATATGTAAATTGTGAATGGAAACTATGATTTGAAATTCAAAATAAATATCTCAAAAATAATTAAATTTAAACTCTACATTATAAACACTAGAGACAAAGATACATACATTTATATATATATGGTTATTAATTAAAGTAGTAATACTTAAGTTTAAAATGAAATAAGAATAAATAAAAAGGTTTTATAATATTAAGAAAACATGGTAAATAAAAATACAATAAGAAATATATATGTGTGTAGGACATTTGTAAGCTAGAAAGAAGACATATGTATACAAATGGCAAATTGTTCTTTTAAAATGAATTTCTTTATTTTCAAAATTAAAAAAAAGATTTAAAGAAGAAACCAAGGGCTGTATACAGACAGCAGTTTACCTCTTTTTATATATATCTCTTTTCTTCTTTCTTTCTTTCATTTTCTTTCAAACAAATCAAAACTAGAAAAAAAAGTGAAAACTAACAACTCCAAGTTTACAATTGACCAAAGAAAAAGATTCAAATTCAAGTTCAATTCAACTAAAAACAAAGTAGATCAAGCTTGCAGTTTCAAAGATCAACTAGCAGTTTTCAAATCATCCTCTGTTCAAAATTTTACAATGAGTAAACTTCAGTTTTTAAAGCCAAATCTTTTTTCTATCACCGTGCATGTAAGATTTGATTGTAGAAATGGCTTGAATACGATTTTCATGGATGAAATTGTATGATTGCCTAGGTGTACAAGTTTGAAAGTACCGTGTGGATATATGCATGTCTGTGTAAAATATTCCTAGCCGTTGTTCTTGTTTAATTGACCCCAAATCAAGTCAAAATAAATTCGTATATCTTCATTTCAGCAATTATAGGTTATGATCATCAAAGGGAAGTTATTTGTAACGATGAAATACCATTTTTAAAAATAAATTCAGGTGTAAATTATTAAGTATTTATCTGGAAAAGAGGAATTTACAGTGAAGAACAAAACATGTTAGAAAATAAATTATTTTAATTGCAGGTTTCGCTTTTATAATGGGATTCGTCTTTGAAATTGGTGATTTTTGGTAAGAATTTTGTAATTTATACATGGGTTTTTGAAGAGGTATTGGAGGATGAATGAAATATGTTCATTGGGTTATTTCCAGCGATCAGAGCTTAGAGGGAAGTTGGGGTTATTGCTTGAGGGAGATCAAGGGTCGGGGATCAGAGGAAAATTGGTCGGTGAATTTTTAGATCGGCGTGGCGGCGTGGCGAAGGAGAAGTAGGGTTTAGGGCGGCATTCGAGTCGACGATGTTGTCGTGGCGATTGCGGCAGCGTAGCGACATCGAGCTGGGCCGGAGTAGGGGGAAATGGGAGGTCGTCGTATGGCGAAGGTTTGGATGTGATGACGAGGCTTCTGGTAGCCGGAGGTGGCGGCGCGAGGAGATTTTTGGCGATCGGGTTTGTGCCTACTATTGCTCATTTTCTCGAATTCGATTTGGAGGTTTGTTTCAGGTTCTGGGGGGGTCGGGTCGAACAAGGGCATCGTCGACGATGGGTCGGAGGTGGCATCGTTGGTCGAAGCGACGTCGATGCGGTGTGCACGTGCACACGTATCATTGTGTACGGGTTTGTTTTGCTGTAGATAGAGTGCAGAAGGGAGAAAGAAAGAAGAGAAGGAGATGAAGATTTGGGTCGGAAGTGTGGGCTTGGGCTGGTTATCTTTTAATAATAATGATGATAAACAATAAAAGTAAACCATGTTCTAAAGAATAAAATGAAGATAACAAAGCTTTAAAGGAAAATGTATTAACAAAATTTTAAAAGTAAAAGCATAAAAATAAACAAGTTTTTCCAAAACAAATTTCCTAACCAATTCTTTTAAATGATAATGTTTTACTTAAATATTAGTTTAGTTAAAGGTTATATAAATAATTATTTTTGACTTAAATTAATTAAGCTTAGAATAATTTATTTATATGTCCATTATTTTAATTAATTCCTAAGTTTTTCAAATTAAAATTAAATAGTGTATTTAAGTAGTAGGTTAAGGAAAAATAAATGGTTTAAACTTTTAAATTAATTAAAGGTCTTAAGATATTTTGCATGTTAATAATTATCTATTTCCAAATATTTAATTTAAATATAAATATAAATTGCTTGTAAATAGTTAATGACAATTAAGTAGGATTTATAGGTAATTAATTTGTTTTGTGTTAAATTAAATAAATTAGAAGTGGTGACCAGTTAATCTTGCTTATGAATGGTTAAATTTGTATTGAATGCTTTGGATTGTTTAATATCTCTAGTATGTTAATTTGTGATATTCTGTGATATGAAATGCCTTGGATTGAACTGTTGATAAACGTGAATCATTTATTTAAATTGATATCCATGACTAATTTCTGTGTGAATATGACATTCTGAAGTTTAAATTGAATTGTTTTACTTGAACAACTTGGCCTTAAAAGACGGCGTTTGGTTTTCGATGAGACCGGGATCGGATACAAAATTGTTGTTCGAAAACCATATCGATCCAAAATAAGCGATAGGTTGTGAAATCTCAAGGGAAGATCGGGAAGGAAGATTCAAAATGCGAGGGCTATTTGTCGCTAACTCTGAGGGTGATTCCAAAATGAGTGTAGCGGAGATAGTGCCTTCGATTCTGTTCGGATCTGAAACAGACTTGTATGGACAAATGTTATCAGACCATCGTCATTGGAGGACGATGAGCATTCCAAGAAATGTGTGCTATAAAGGTAATCATAGCCTCAAGCCTCATCAACGGAGAATGGCTAAAACAGAGGAGGTGCAGCAAGGCTAAGTGGGTAGCAACCAATTAGTATAATATTTCTCTTATCTAGATGTCCCTTTTATTCGGCCGTGTAGGCGGTTGTTATCCACAACCGTAGGGTTATCTTATTCGGACTATCTAGTAAGGGGTAGCTCCGGTCTTGTATTACAGGGGATCAGGAGGAATCCTCGGTACGCTGATCTAGACCACGTACTATGACGGGAGATACCCCAGTAGCTCTGCCATTGTATGGAACCCAATCTCCAATAAGTGCCTTCGGGCTTGATTGTATAACTATTATGCTGGAATTTAATAAATGTAATAATTTCGGCTATGTGAATAATTTATTTGTAAACCCTAGACGCTATTGTAATATAACTGGATTTTCTATCAAATGTTTTGGTTATCGTAAGGGAAAAACTTGACCATGTTTATGTGCAGTGAGTCTTACGAGATACCTTTGATATCAAATGATTTTCAAGTTAAAAAACTTAAACCGTTTACTCACCCTAGACCCATGTCTAACGTGGAGTTTATTTTTTGTTTTTTCTTAAACTCTTGGATACTCAAACTTTTATGAGTAGCCAAGTGATCCAGGTTGGCTTTGACGTATTTTGGAGGAAGACTTGGAGCAGGAGGCTTCTGCGTACCTAGATATATCTATTTTTGCTGTATTAGTATCTTTGACTGCTTTTTGTTTGTAATGAATAGGCAGGTCATCACGACTGTCTAGTATGATATATGTAAGACTGAATGACTCTGATGTATGGCATTAGTGACTACTATGTTATATATATGTGATGTAATATTATTATCTCGTTCCGCTGCGAGATTCTGTGATTGTTTAGTTCTTTCTTTCTATCTATTTCTTTTCTACCTATTTCTTTCTAAATTACGGTACGTCTTTCAATGGAATGAAAGGCGTGTCGTCACAGGGTTACTCAGAAACTCTATGGGCTTAAATAGAATTAGCATGCTTCATCAAAACAAAAGAAAAACAAACCCTAACAAATTAGAGCATTAGGTGATTTGGAGCGTTTCTCTTCAAACTTCAACTATCATTGCAAATCCATCGATCATAAAGTCTTCAAAGACTTCTCTTTGCTATTAGAAGTGTTAGAATGCTCAAAATCGAAGTATAGATCTCTGAAACTACTAACTTCGCTTCGGTCCTCTAATTTTTCTACGAATTCTTCCTTCATGGAGGTTTCCAAATCTTCTCCTTACTTTTATCAGCGTCGATTTGTGTTGGGTGTGTTTTCACCCATATGTTTCCACCCTTCACCGAACCAAGTCCATCGATTAAACCAACCTACTGCCGAATTAAGTCCTCACCTCCAACAACTACCGGTCCAGATCATGGCCGAACCAACACAGGTGCTACCGAACCAGATACACCGGACCAACCTACCACATCTCACCACCGAACCAACCTTCTCCTCTACCACCGAACCATCCACACCGGACCAAGTCGTCTCCAACTATTTCCGGACCAAGTGGATGCCGAACCAACTCTTCCAGGTCCGATTGCTTCAGCCCAGGCCCACCAGCAGCTATATACATCCAGGACCCCTGCCCCCAACCTCACTCTATAAATAGAGGGACAGGGGTACAACAATGGCAGACAAGTTTGAGGGCTCAAGCATGGACGGAACCTTCAAACAACTTTCATATACTTGTATACAAAGCTTTGTACTTGTAATTTGAAGAGAAAAAGGAGAATAACATATAAAGTGGACGTAGGCACGTTCTGGCCGAACCACTATAAATCTGTGTGTCTTTTACAGTTTAGTCCCTGCTTTTTATATATTTGCATAAATCACCTAAATCACTAAGAACAACTTAAAAACGACTAAACCATATGACTTGGAGGTGTTTGCCCATTTTTTGTGCAAACATTTTTTGTGCTTTCATCGAGAATAGGAGCTCAGAGCTTCAGCTTCTCCCACTTAACCCTTTTCCTATCAGCATCGTTCATTGCTTGGAAGACATGCCTCCCGGACGGAAGAAAGATGCTAACAAAGGAAAGAACATCGCAACTGGCAGTATCTCAGACCCAATGATCAGAGACCAAGGCAATCGTCCGGTTCCAACAGAAAATGTAAATCAGGCGAATCCGACAGCCCCTGCTACGGAACAACCAATTACAAGGGCGGATCTGAACAGGGTTGTAGCTGAAGTAACTAACCGCTTCACATCTCAACAAGAAGCCTTGGTGGATCAACTCATGTCACGCTTAAGGGATGTTGAAGAAACCAACCACAACACTGAATCATGGGGTGAATCCCAGTCTGGAGGATCTGGGAGACGACAAAGGTCTTTCTTCTTCGAAGAGGCTAACAACCGAAATAGCTATGGTAGGAGCCGAGCCCGGACTCAGCCCGAATTCCGACCCGAGGAAACACTTGGAACCGAACCCAACAGGGGAGGTACCAGGCAGGGATCGGATGTAGCTGAGCCCGTCATGCTACCTAACCATGGAAACACCAATGGACGGGGCCGAGCTGGAGTCCCGCTCGAAGTTGGACCCGAGGAAGTACTGAGAACAGAACCTAGTAGGGGAAAATCAAGGCAAGGGCCAACTGTGGCTGACCCCAGCGTGCCCCCAGAAGACCAGAGGCAGCCATTGGAAAATGTTAGGAGTGATAGACGATACCATCCCTACAGGTCATCTGGACGGAATCAATCCCGCCGGGAAGAACCAAACTCATTTCTATCCGCTCCAAGTTCTGATGAAAGGATGACACGATTGTTCAGAGAGTGCGTCCAACGGGAACAAAGGGATCGGGGGATAAGCGCTAGGGTGACCAGCCCCTTCACCCGCAATATCGAAACAGCCATCACCCCCCGGGAATGGACAATGCCAACAATGAAACCTTACAAGGGAACCTCTGACCCCGTCGTACACTTACAAAGATACACACAACATATGCTCATGAGCGGAGCAACAAAGGGAGTGTTGTGTAAATGCTTCCCACTATTCTTGGCAGATCTAGCTACCTCCTGGTTCTGCCATCTACCCCAAGGGTCCATCAGCTCATGCGAAATGTTGAAAGAAAAGTTCATCAGCCAGTTCCGCATTTATGTGGAACAACCCAAGGACGCTTATTCCCTATCTAATATCAAACAGAAACCCGGGAAGACAGTGCAACAATATCTAACCCGATTCAATGCCGCATCGGCCGTAGTCCAAGATGCCGACGAGAAACTTATCCTAATGGCCCTCTGTAGTGGTGTGCATCCGGATACTAAGTTTGCTAGGAGACTAACGAAAGAGAAGCCAGCTACCTTGCCCGATTTCTTCCACGAAGCCGGGAAATATATGAGGCTTAAAGACGCTGCCATTGAAAGGCAGACAGGGCAAAAAACCAAGGCAGCTCATGGCAACACATCTGCAGTAGCAAAGGACGTTCGAAGAAATGACTCTCGAGATAGTGCTGGGGGCAAGAAGGGAGAAAAGCGCTTATATAGGCCAGGACCGAGATTTGACTCTTACACTCCTCTAAATGAAACAATCGATTAGTGTAATATTTCTCTTGTCTAGATGTCCCTTTTATTCGGCTGTATGGGAGGTTGTTAGCCACAACCGCAGGGTTATCTTGTTTAGACTATCTAGTAAGGGGTAGCTCCGGTCTTGTATTACAGGGGATCAGGAGGAATCCTCGGTACGCTGATCTAGACCACGTACTATGACGGGAGATACCCCAGTAGCTCTGCCATTGTATGGAACCCAATCTCCAATAAGTGCCTTCGGGCTTGATTGTATAACTATTATGCTGGAATTTAATAAATGTAACAATTTCGGCTATGTGAATAATTTATTTGTAAACCCTAGACGCTATTGTAATATAACTGGATTTTCTATCAAATGTTTTGGTTATCGTAAGGGAAAAACTTGACCATGTTTATGTGCAGCGAGTCTTACGAGATACCTTTGATATCAAATGATTTTCAAGTTAAAAAACTTAAACCGTTTACTCACCCTAGACCCATGTCTAACGTGGAGTTTATTTTTTGTTTTTTCTTAAACTCTTGGATACTCAAACTTTTATGAGTAGCCAAGTGATCCAGGTTGGCTTTGACGTATTTTGGAGGAAGACTTGGAGCAGGAGGCTTCTGCGTACCTAGATATATCTATTTCTGCTGTATTAGTATCTTTGACTGCTTTTTGTTTGTAATGAATAGGCAGGTCATCACGACTGTCTAGTATGATATATGTAATACTGAGTGACTCTGATGTATGGGATTAGTGACTACTATGTTATATATATGTGATGTAATATATTTATCTCGTTCCGCTGCGAGATTCTGTGATTGTTTAGTTCTTTCTTTCTATCTATTTCTTTTCTACCTATTTCTTTTTAAATTACGGTACGTCTTTCAATGGAATGAAAGGCGGGTCCTCACAGGGTTACTCAGCAACTCTATGGGATTAAATAGAATTAGCATGCTTCATCAAAACAAAAGAAAAACAAACCCTAACAAATTAGAGCATCAGGTGATTTGGAACGATTCTCTTCAAACTTCAACAATCGTTGCAAATCCTTCGATCATAAAGTCTTCAAAGACTTCCCTTCGCTATTAGAATTGTTAGAATGCTCAAAATCGAAGTATAGATCTCTGAAACTACTAACTTTGCTTCAGTCCTCTAATTTTTCTGCGAATCCTTCCTTCATGGAGGATTCCAAATCTTCTCCTTACTTTTATCAGCGTCGATTTGCTCTGGATCTATGTAAACTTCACTAAGGTTGCTAGAGTGATTGTTATTCTTGTTTGTTTTCCTCTTTAGTTCTTAAAGCTTTATGCTTTTGCCTTTATTCCAGAAAAATAAGTGATAAATATGCTTGTTGAGCTTGCATCTATAGAAGCTTGCTTCAA
Source organism: Allium cepa (assembly GCA_030765085.1). Lineage (NCBI taxonomy): Eukaryota > Viridiplantae > Streptophyta > Magnoliopsida > Asparagales > Amaryllidaceae > Allium > Allium cepa. Next base: position 906,666,738 of record CM060931.1, on the reverse strand, counting down.
TTCTTTAATTGTTGATTTCCAGTTGAAAACTTCTTACTTGCTGCAGCGATTTAACCTCTTCGGGAACACTGTTAAGCGAGTGGTAGCTCCTATCCAAAGCATTTGAGTATAATTTATTGTTAGAATCTATTTTTCATATTTATAATTAACTAAATTAAAAATATTGAGAGTCTATTTACTTCTCCCATAAGGTTCAATCATGCTTTGGATCCTGGAGTGGCCACTCCTAGGACAAAATTGACCATATGTGATTTACCCCTTGTGAATTCATTCTCTTTTCCATATTCAATTGCTCATAATCAATAAACCATAGTAATCTAAATTTAAGCAAAATCCCAAATCCTTTGCTTGAATTAATGGATTGTGAAGATGATAACACAGATCTAATAAAATCAGAATAGATAAAACTTAAATTTTATCTTGTTTTGATTTTTTTTCTAAAATAAAAGCAAACAGTTTGCAAATGTTCAACTAAGTAATTCATTGGAAATCTCATAGTTGCAGCGCGTGATGTATATATCAATAATGCGGTGGGGAAGCATGATTAGTCTTAGTACCACTCACTATAAATGCATGGTAGGTTACAACTCACATCCTTGGCCTATGTGGTTGACTTTTTACTAGGCTGATAGGTATACAGGGAAAGACTAATTTATAATATGGACATACTTGGTAAAAATATAGTTATAATAATTTTCTCAATTTTGTGGGGGGCTACTCAGCAAACTTTTCAAGTTCAAATAAAATTAGCCTTTTTGAAATAGGCTTGCCAAAACAACTAATTGTCGATTCCAAACTAGTCATGGAAATAGGCCAAAAAATAAGCCTTTTTTTGGTTCATGCTATATACAATGGAGCTATATGCACATGTGAATTTTGTGTTTTAGCACTTGTGCATTTACTTGCACATTGATAGAATGCACATAGTTATGGAATGCAGATGTATCGTTGGTTTATTTGAACTATTTTTATTTTGCACATTTTATAAATGCATAAGTTGGTTTCACGCGTTATAAAAGACAGAGAGTTGTCTTCCTTTCTCATTCACTTGTTTTCCCTATTTTCAATAATAATCCCAAATTCGAATCCCTAAATCCTAACTCCTCTGCTACTCAAAACTGTAGGATCGATTTCACCCTAGAGGGGGGTGAACACAGTGGTACTGTTAATTATAAAAATTTATTGCGGAAGTATATAAATAATCACAGCACTGATCACAGCATAATAATAGCTGCACAAATAATAGCAGAATATAAAAATGCAAAAATAGAACAACACAGAATTTACCCTGCTTCGGTAAAACCCTGCCTACATGCTACCACCAAGTTTCTACTAGAAATTAAGTAGTCAGATGCTTACATACGTAAACTCGCAACACCTGCTATCGACTAACCTAACTCTATGCTTAAACTCTGCCACAACTCAGCCACTGAGTTGCGAATTCTCAAACTACACCATCGTACTTCGTCCCCTAGTCACATGACTAGAAATTACAAAGGTTTAAAAGAAAAAATTTCAATTTTAAAAAAAAATCAAAAAAATCAAAACCCTAATTAACTAAAGCCTTTATAATTAAACACCAATAAAACAAGGCCAGCCCCTTTTATTTTCTTTTATTTCTGTATCCTACTTTGCTCTGTAAAAATGGCGGCCTCGTCCCTTTACTCGCTCGTTCCACTTTTCCTTTGCGTGAAAATTAGGGCTTTTGGAGAAATCGATGAAGCCGAATGATTGTTCATTGATTACAATTGTTATTCCTCTTATTTGATTTGGCAATCGACTATTTCTTCAATTCGAACACGACTTCTTCAATTTGATCGAGTTCGACTACAAATTGGTATGTGATTTATGCTTTTTTCTTTATGTTAATATTCTTGAACTCGATGGTTTCTGAAGGCCAATGATGAATGGGTTAAGTAGGAATCGAATTCCTATAATTTCATTTGTATTTTACATTTGAATTCATCTGTTTATATGATTGGCCGTTGATCTTCGTATGGATACTCGTGAAGATTTCTGACCTTTTCAATTTGTATATTATTATTGCTTGATTATCACGACTTCGAATTAGAACTTTCTCAATTACTTAGTCATTATGGCTTTGAATTTCTGGCATTTGAACTTTGATTCTGTTCGTGGTTAACTTCGACCATTTGAAAATATTTTGATTTTTGGACTTTGTTTATGATAAACTTCTACTTTGATTTTTGTAAGAAAAACTTGCTGATTGACCCATGGCTTCTTTCTTCATCATTCGAATTTGTTGCAATTGTGACTTCGATACTTTGATTTTGTGATGATATTTTGAGTTTGTTTGAAACTCTATGTTCAGTAGTTTGGTTCTCTGGTCTCTGACTTTTGTCTTGTTCGACATGTGTGTTCATGTCTGTAGTTTCATACATATCACTATACATGTTATTTGTTGCATACATGATTGAAGTTATAGCCTTGCTTGCATATAGTTTGGTTTGGACATCTGATTCATGTGTACACATATGCTGGCATTATCCGTTGTAGTGTTTTGTAATCTGCTTATGAACTCTGTTGCATGCATGTTAACTTTGCATATATTTGTCACTCTATTTCATGTGATGTTGTATGTGGTGTCTGGTTTGCACTTTGTTCATTTGAGTCTTATTGAAGCTGAAACTTTGAACTGCTACATGTGTGCTTGAGTTTGAGTTTGCATATGAACTGGTTCATGATGTTACTCCTTGATTTTTTGGCCTTCATTTGATATCTGATGCACTATATAGTAGCTATGCTTGCATATTGTTGTTGCCTCTGTTTGCGTATTTAGTTCATTGAGTTGGTTTGTTGTCAGTGCATATGTGTCTCGCATATCTGGTTTATGTTATACTGCTCTGGCTTCGAGTTGCTTTGAGCATTTGTGTTCATGTTGCCAAGCTTGTATTTTTTTGATGCAGTCTTAACTGGTCATGTACTTTTCAAGTGTACGCATTGAATTTTGGTCGAGGCTTGTTCTGTGTATCTTGACCCATAGTTTTGTATTCCACCTGAGTTGAATCCAGCTTAAAGCTCGGGTTTGACCTTGTGCTCAATATTGTGAATTAATATTTATTTCACTTGAGTTTAACCTGGCTTTTGATTTGGGTTTGACCTTGTGCTCACCTGTCCCTGTAATTTTATTAAGTGTACATTTGGTGTGCACGACCTAGTAGCATATACAGTGATACACTCTGCATGTCACAATCTGTTCATGTATGATGAATTCTAAATAAATAATGACGAACAACCCAAATAACCGAGGCAAAATATTATTTTCAAAATATGCATTTTATTTTATACTGCAAAAATATTTCCTTTTCAATTTTACCGCGTCAGTGTGTATTTTTGCAAATAGCTCGGATGCTGGATTCAATCTGGAATAGAGTTGAAGATAAATATGAGTATTAGTGATATGTAGTGAGGTGCTAAAGTAAATGATAAATTGTGATGTAATTGAAATTGTATTGCAATTGAAATTGTATATATATATATATAGTGAGAGCTCAAATTTGTACTATTCAAAATTGTAATAAATATTTTTTTGAATAAAATATCCGTTTGAATTTAAATTTTGTGTTATTTATTATTCAGCAAATATCAGGAGTTTGAATATCTACTAGCATAACCGCTAGGACTTTTAAATGAAATAAGTAATATTCCAATTTTTTAAAAGAAAAATAAATGAATTTAAGTATCTTCTAACCACGCATAACCGTGAGGACTTTTAAATGGGATTAGAATCAACTTGTCTATTTAATCAACTAATTTTGATATGCGTTCCATACATGCATAACCGTGAGGACTTTTAAATGAGCATGGAAGCACATAATCAAAAATTCCAAGTAATTCATCCATGCATAACTGTGAGGACTTCTAAATGAGAGCGAATACTTTGGATGTTTTTATCGCTTAAAAATATAATAAATTGAAAAACGAACTATTTTCCATTTAAAATACCATATATTGACATACTATATTGGATTTTGATGAGTGATGGTCGATAGAAATATGATAGAAATAGAAATGGTCATGGAATTTTTACCAACACAAAGTTTTTATAACTCTTGTTTAAATTTCTAAAGAAATTTACTAAATATACTGTCTCAAGTTATAATATATGATTATTATCAACACTCATCACTTTTTCAATCTCTATTTATCTTTTCGATAATCGATAGGGAATTAGATTAGTTAATCTAGTCATTTAAGATCATATCCAAAAATAATTATAAAATCAAAATTTATAAAATGACTAATCTGAAATAAGGTCAACAAAAAGTATTTTTTGGAAGGGGTTTTAAAAAAATGACTGTGAATTGAAAATTGTTTCAAATGAAAAATATACAGATATTTAAAATGTGATGCAGCCAATGAATGTTTCTACATACAACACGTTTCACTAGTAATTTTTCTATCAACTAGATTTTTTGTGTAATCTGCATCTAAATTTCTCTTAGACTCAAGATTATCGTTATAGACTAGACTATGATGTGTGTAACACCTACCTAGAAATCATTTATAGACCAGACTGCGTCAGTGTGTATTTTTATAGATAGCTCAGATGCTGGATTCAGTCGGGAATAGAGTTGAAGATAAATACGAGTGCGAGTGATATGTAGTGAGGTGATAATGTAAATGATAAATTGTGATGTAATCGAAATTTTATTGTAATTGAAATTGTGTATATGTAGTGAGAGCTCAAATTTGTACTATTCAAAATTATAATAAATATTTATTTGAATAAAATATCCATTTGAATTTAAATTATATGTTATTTATTTTATTCAGCAAATATTTATTTAATTATGTGAAAATAAAATAGTACATTAACAAATACATTTAAATGAATATATATATATATATATATGTTTATTATCATCAAACAAAAATCAATTACTATCATATTCAACAAAAACATCAAATTCCATATCTTCTCATCTCTAAACCATAAATATTAGATCAAAATGGCAATAATACGTCTTCTAATCAATTGAAGATACTGAAGGTATATGTTTTGGGTTTTTTACCAATTTTTTTTATGTTTCAAATTATTTATATTAGTATAAATCAATTTCTTATATGTAATGCAATCTCATACTTAATTATTGTTTTTATCGATAAAAGGTATTTTTGTATGAAAATTATGTAGACAATGCCAGGGGTTCCGATTATATATTATCATGATGGAGAATTAGTGATTAAATATGATGATAAACCTAAGTATGTTGGTGGAAAAATAATATGATCAAAAATTAGGAAATATTGTAAGTTTGATGAGGTTAAGAAAATCATTTATGGTGTAACAAAAATAAATCTTTGTGGGCTTAATATAAAGCTAGTAACAAAAAAGGTAAGAGACGATGGTTCGTCGGCCACTGATGTAGAGAATAATGAAGATATAGATTCAATGTTTTTTGGTGGACTGAAAGTGATAGACGTCTATGTAAAAAAATAAAAAATTATCAGTTTCAAAGAGCCACGGTATTCAACGGTAGACTAGATACTTGTAACAAACTTTCAAAACACAATTTTTTTATATTTTTTTCTTATATGGGTATTCGTGTTAAAGAGTTTACTAATCTATTGAATAGACGTAGCACGATCGATAGAGGATCACTTAGTCAAGCATAAAATGAGTATCCTACCTCAGTTATTAAATGGTAGTATTCTAACTCCTTCTCCAACAACCACTAGGTTAGTATTAAATTTATAATTAATACTATTACCTTTGACTATATTGTGTGTATATTCTTATCATTTTTTTGTTGCTTTACAAAACATGAAGTTGGAGAAGCATCAAATTATCATACAGAAGATGCTGACGATTTTGTTGGCAATGCAAACATTAATGAAGTACAATTGCATAGTATGCAACTCGCATGTACAGTAGCAAAAGATAGAATGTGGATTGATAATATGGAAGTTAATAACGAAGCATCTATATATGATGATATTCAACCCCTTGAAGAGCTAAATAATGATGAAAATATAATAATGGAAGATCTTTTAATCGACGATTTACGTAATGCACTAAAGATGGCTAGATAAATCATAGAGAGGGACAAATTAGATGTGGAAACTTTTGGGCAAGAATATGTTGAAAATGGTCCTCGAGTTGGGTGGATTTTTGAATCAAATAAAACTTATTGAACAGTTAAGTGAATGAGCAATTAAATTTCGATTTCTTTTCGAATGGTCAAGTCTCATGCGAATGACTATATGGTTTGATAGGACATTAAGAAAAATTGCCCTTAGAGGGTACATGCTCATCTGTTTAAGAAGAAATCTCAAAACCGCTGGCAAAATTAAAGCATATGGAGACAGTCACACTAGTTGAAATCCTACTATAAACTCACACAATCGTCAAGCAATAGCAAGATTTATTTATAGTAAGATATTTGCATTAGTGAAATCTAAAAAAAATTTAAACTGCAAAAATAGTTCAAGAAACAATGTCAAATATGTTTTATATTAAATTACTTACTCAAAGGCCTGATAAAGGTTAACAAAGACTTTAGGACTGATATATGGAGACCATGATACATCATATGAAGAATTACTAAAGTATCTTAAAGTGGTGCAAAACATTAAACTTGAAATAGTATTTGATGTCATCCATACTCCTAGTGTTTTCGATGCTGATTTTTCGGTGTTTTGGTATTCAACTGAAGGCTTTGCATATTTTCGTACATTACTTTCTATTAATGGAACTCACTTATACCGAAAGTATTTAGGCACTTTACTTGTAGCCACCGGTGTTGATGTAAATCGAGGTCTTTATCTATTGGCATTAGTTATTGTACAAACTGAGCCATGGAAGACGTAGATATGGTTTATTAGTTCCATATGGAAGCAAATTCCTTCTTTGCATAGTAGATGTATTACATTTATTTCTAACTGTTTGAATGGAATCCCAAGAGTATTGATTGAAGGTTGGCTTACTTAACATCATTATCGTTATTGTATTAGACACATTAATGCTACTTTCAAAAAAGCTAGATTTGGATCATAAGTTCTCCAAAAATTATTACATGTTTTAGCTACTACATCGAAAGTAGTAAAATATTATGAGTTAAGAAAGCAATTAAAGATTGTCAGTGTAAAAGCCGATGCATCGATTGAAAAAAGTTTGAAGGACCAGAAGAAAATTGGACACTAGGAAAGGATGGTGGAATGAGATTTAACATGATGACAAAAAATGTGTTTGAAAGTCTTAATCGTGTATTAAAAGGAATAATGAACTTACCCATGTGATCATTGGTTGCATGTACTTTGCATCATGTAAACTACTACTTATATAAGTGTCGTACTCAAGGATAGTTATTGACATCATGATGCCAAAATTGGTAGGAATTACAAAGACAATAATGGAAGAATCAAGATATTTGAACTTTAAACGATATAGCTATATGGAGTGGTAAATGAAATATTTATAAATGCTCGATCATACAGTAAATGTTGGGGATGACAAGGCTATATCTTCATGTAATATGCCAATATTAGAACATTTTCCTTGCTCACATGTGTTACTAGCTTGTTCATGAGGTTCTGGAGGTGCTAATAGAGAAAATAATGATTTTATTTCACCTTGGCACACAATTTCTAATTATAATGCTTCTTATTCTCCTACATTTCATCCCATTCCAGATAGTCATTATTGGGAAATGTACGAAGGTCCTTACATAAAACCACCGTTGAAAAGAAGAAACTCTGAATGACCATGATCAGCATGAATCAAAGGAGAAATGGATCAACTAACTACCTACCGATTAGATAGGTGTAGCAAATGTGGGGTTTTAGGGCATAAGAGAAGATCTTATAATCAGTAAACTTGTTGCAATGGGTTTATGTATGTTATTTATTTCAACTTGAATTTAGATATGTATGGAACTATGAATGTTTGTTGAACTGCGAATTTAGATATTTATGGAACTAATAAATTATTGTACTTATGTATGTGTGTTTGTATTTTTTGTATGAAACGGCTGCTGCAGGTATATGTTTGAATATGTGTGTATGCAAGGGACATAACCAGAAAAAGCATGTACACATTTTGGAATGCACATTAACATTTGAACAAATTAGCATTTATAGAATGAACATGTATGGAATGCGCATTTGTTCAACACATAACAAATTCATAGTTTGAAATATATTCATAGTTCTATACATACCCAAATTCAAGCCTAAATTAAAACATACATTCATACATCCTAGTCAATCAAAGAATCCTTAAGTCTTCAAAGTTTTAACGATGTATTTCTTTTCTTTATTCTCTTCCTTTCATAAGTTAAAGTTTGAGACATTAGTGATTGAGATGGTTTGAGTTGTTCTTGAATTTGAGGCAGTAGTTGACCTTGACATTGAGACTGTCCGTATACAATTTCCACATGTGTATAACGACCCAGAATTTCGAATAGTTCGTATGTAAATATCAGAATTGTCTAAATATTTGAATCTTGGATTTAATGTGATAAAATTGATTTAATAACCTTCTTAACCCCTTTTAATCATAACTAATAATGGTAAACTTTCTTTGAAAAAATGTTTACAAAAATAAATACTTTGAAGAAATATCGATAATGTGACCGAAAATCATTTTATCGATAAACAGCTTTTTAACCATCAGAATTTGTCCAGAATTTTTTACCTATGCCTATTTTCTTAGGAAATCTGTAAAATGAATTTTTTTTTACCATTTACGGAAATAACTTTTGGATGATGTTATGGGTGATGTCATCAAAGATATTTTAAGAATGAGGTTTTATGGTAATTCTTAAGTGTTAAGTAAAAGAAGAGAGGTGTAAAGGTGCATATGAGAGGGAAGCTCCCTTTTAACCTTTCATGGAGGGTAGAAGGTGGTAATGATCTCTTGCACAAACCTATAAATACACCCTTAAGGTAAAAGTAAATCATAAAATCACAAAATCTTGAAATGAAGTAAGGGAATAAAAAGGTGGAAGTGCTTAAGCACTAGTCCACTGATTGTTCTTTAACTATTTCAAGTCTAAACCAAATCAACCACCATCTCTTCCAAGCTTTTGCCAACACCTTGGAACATTGTAGTAAGTTTTATCTATAGTCAAAGTGGAAGGAAGGTGAGAGGAAGAGGGGGTTCCAAGAGGGGCCATGAGCAATGGAAGAGGGGATAGGTGTTTCCTTGGTTTGAAAGTGCTAAAGGTTGGATCTTTAGGCTTTTGGTGATGGTAGGAGGTGGTTCTCTGATTCTTGTGGCTTTGTGCTTGTGTTTGGCTAGGATCTAAGTGGGTTATCTCACTATCTTGTTTACATATATTATGTATATATATGTTGTATTTTAAATATAAAGTTAAAGTGACATTAACTAATTAAATTTATAAACTTTGGACCTCTCTTGCTTTTGAAAGAAAATGACAGCTTTATATTGTATATGTGCAGTTAAAACGCTTAGCGGTTCCATAGCGGTAGAGGTGCAAAAAGTTATAACAGGAATAAAGTGAGGACAAAGCGGGAATATAATAGAGATGCAAAAGGCTTCATCATATATGATATCAAATATTTAAATTTAATCTATTATCATTCTCATATCATTTGTTAGGAATTTTTTTTAATCTTATACAAAAAAATAGAATAATGTCATGATTTATGTGGTTCAAATTTGGTGACTACAGTAGATTTCTAACTTATACTGAGCATTATACTTTAAAGTTAGGTGTTTACCGTAACTTCGTTGATTTGGTTCAAAGAAGAACTAGTCAAATCAAACCTTTTATATTAATAGTGCAAAAGCAGGTGCTAAAATGCCTTGGTTTAGCAGGTGTAATGGAAAATAGCAGGGTTTAAAGCAGATCTACTATTTTTTGGTGCTATATTGGAAAAGCATAGTGGCCGAAGAGTGCAACTCACTATAGCGGAGATTTTATAGGGCTTTAACTGCAAATATTCTATAACATCACTTCTATTGCCCTATTTAACATATGACATGGCCTTGACTTTACGTATAAAGAGCTGTTTGAATCATGTGTTGAATTGAACTATGTTTGAAGGTGTTTGAAGCGAGAAAAGTCGTTATAATTGCACTTCGGTATCCTTTAACTTTAACTTGCGTAAATTGGATATTTATGATCTTAAAATAGGATAATTTGATTTGGTTTTTCTCTAAACATATCTGTGTACTGTAAAATAAAGCAATGGTTTGGATAGTTATAGAAATTATGAACAAAATTTGCGAAGTTAGAACAAAAAGGTGGTTATAAATACACTTTGTAAATACCGTCTGTTTTTGAGAGTTTTTATAAATAAATTGAAAGATATTCTTAGGGTTTTTTTTGAGATTTTAAGTATCCTAAGGTTAGTACTTATAATAAAAATTTCAAGTCTTAAATCATTTTTTAAAGTGATTAAAACTAGTCGTAAAGATCGTGCTTTTCAATGTTGTTTTTAAATAGGACTTTTAACAGCATTTATAAATGCTAAGTAAGTTGTTATGGTTTTAAGTGTTTCAAAATGATATTTAAATTTGATATTTTTCTCTAATCTTTTAGAGATTTTTTCAGACATATTTTGAAGTATTATAAAGTTGGTTTGAATTTTAAATATATTTTAATAATGACATATGTATTTTCAAAATAAAGAGGTTTTATAATATAAAACATATTCTTCATCAAATTCTAAATTAATCGTTTTCAAGTAATATTTTATATTGATATTAAAAACCTATTTACAAGTATTTTTAAAGTAAATATATATATATATATGTTTTGAAAAAGGTAATTGACTAGGCTCAACAATTAAAGCCGACAATATAGACTTCTCTATTTATGGGAGTTAAAATTGATGTCGAGTAAGGATATGAGCAATAGAGCTCTAACCTATCAGCTTCCCTACCGAATAATGAATAGTTAAGTTGGAATGTTGAAAATGTGTTAAACTTGTTGTTTACTTGTTTGTTTGAAAATTTTAAATTTGCTTAATGCTAAAAGCCGAAGAAGTAGACTTATTTATTTATGAGAGTTAAGATTAATGTCGAGTAGGGATGGAGCAATAAAGCTCTAAGCTACCGGCTTCCCTCTTGAATGAGGAATAGTTAAGCTGAGAATGTCAAAAATGGGTTAACCATATTATTTTCTTACTTTTTTTATGGAAATCATTAACATTATACCTAATACTAAAAGCCAACAAGTAAACTTATATTTTTGTGAGATTCAAAAATGAAGTGTCTAGGTCTGTGCCATTAATGCCCCACTATTACCCCTCTATAATCCTACTATATCTCATAGCAGATTTCTACCGCTATGATATTTCTGTGTATCCTTAAATATAGCCTTTTCGTTTTAAGCCCCGCCATTTCCGCTATATCTTGTTATTCCCGCTATATTCCACCATTTCTTCTATATCTTTTTTAAAAGAAATGAATAAAAAAATGACACTTATACAATATAAAAGTTACGAAATTGGTTTATTTAATTTATTTTTTAATACTTTTAGAAATGAAAATACTCTACTAAATTCAATTATGTTATATAATAGTTTTATGTTTATTTACAGTATATTCGCACACGTTTTTATTTAAAATTATTTATGCACTAATTATAATTCAATTAAATGTTAACTTTTCATTTAATTACCTTTTATATATTTGTAAAAACATTAAGTACGAGTTTTATTTGCTAATTTAGAGTCATTCACTATATCCCATTATATCTTTGCTGTATCCCACTATGAATTTTTGCACCTCCGCTGCATTGAATCTGCCGAGTGCTTTAACTACACAGGTCTAGGTAATGCTTTGATGCAACTAATTCTCTAACTTACGTGGCTTCACTCTTGGGCGTGGAATATTATAATTTGAAATGTAGGAAATGATCCAAGTATATGAAAATGGTTTTGTATAAGCAATTGTTTTAACAGGATAGTCGATTAGTCGACTATCGAACTTAACCAAATATTTTTAACTTAGATCTTTAAAATAAATGTGTTAAATATGATATAAGTACGGAAATGATTTTGGTTTTTTGTGACAATGTGCTAATTATATTCGTCTTTAATACTTTTTGATTATACTTGTGAATGTAAATAGATCTTTAAAAGGAATGTTTTAAAGATAAACATAAGTGAAATGGCTTTGGGTTTGTAGTGACAATGTTTAAGTAACATTAATCTTAAACATTTTTGAATGGATTTGTGAATTTTAGATCCTTAAAATGGATATTTTGAAGGAAATTAAAATTATAGAATATTTTTGGAAAAGATAAAAAAAGTAAAGGTTGAAAGTCAGACATCCTGTCAATAATTTATGAGTATACTTATACCATTTGAGATAAGTATATGAGTACGTTTTGAAGTATTAAAAGAGTACAAATGAATAGTTGAAATTAATAAAAGATTTTATTAGATAAAAGAAGTTTTATTGATAAAAGAGGTTTTAATTAATAAAAGATTAATTAAACAAAAAAGGGATTAGAACTCAGTTATGTGACTTAATCGTGCTTTGTATGAATTGATTATACTTTGTACATTTACTCGTTTATGGAAAACATTTAATCGTATAGTTAACTAAAAGCCGATGCAGTAGGCTTGTCAATCTATGACAATTAAGAATGTGTTCATGTGAGGATATGAGAAATAGATCTTTGACCTACCAACTTCACTTTTGATCAACGGATAGTGTGAGATGAAAATACCAAAAACGTGATAAATATACCAGACTTGGTTTCCATATGCGATTGTTCTCATTATTGTTGAATGACCAATTTCTTCGATTCATTTTTGAAGTAACCAGGATTGGTAAGTTTTTTACTTATTGAAAACCAATTCATGATTGAGATACTTGTTCTATCTCTTAGAAGTGGATCTATTCGAGATGCTCGAATCCATGTATGGTTTTGAGATCGGTTCGAGATGTAGAATCCAATTTGGGGTTCGTGTTCTATTCGAGTGATGAAGACTTGTGTGAAAGATGCCAAATATGACATTGAAATTGAGAAATGACAGGAAACAGAGTATGGGCATAGCTTGGGGTTTGGCTGACCCACGATATGATATTATCACTCTATATCTAGAGTATGCTTGTCGATGTTGTGTGCTCGAGGTGATTATATTTGGGATCACATATTTATACATGGACTGGCAATGTTTTCCTGAATGGTATATTCTTCTAGAGATATATGTCACTCAGAGTAATTTCTAACCCTTATGTACGAGATCTGCCTCATTTTACTAGAGGTATTTCTGTGGAAATCCATTATGTGAACATTCCTTATTGAATTTGATTGTACACTCTAATATAATGTTGAATATAATGAATATAACCATTTCGGTTATGTTATACATTTATATTCTATACCCTAGACATTATCTATTATATCACCGCTATTGCATTCCATGCTATCTCAAAAGTATTGTTATACGTTGGTCGCATATTTCTTGAGTTTCTCATACCAAACTCATGTCTGATGCTTGGTTTTTTTCCTAAATTCCTCGCTTAAACTTTTGAGTGGTTTAAGAAAGGTAAATTTTCATTAATGTTTATTGGAGCTCAAGGAGACGAGCTGCATGTTTCATCTATCGCAGTATTCTTATTTTCATTGCATTACTATATTGTACATATCAGTATTTGTAAGGACAAGCAGTTATTAATGTCCAGGCTGATGATAGTACTTAGATTTTATAACTTCGAAATTTCTATATCGGAGTAACCATTTGTACTATTTTTTGATATTATATATTATTGTTCCACTGGTGAGATTTTGATGTTCTATTCTCTCTTTCTTGTTCTATTTCTTTTCATTTACCCTCACTATTCGTCCTTCTGACACTTGGGCGCTTTTCATGTGAATACTATAGCTGTACTAGTGTCAATATTCGATGGTCGAAAAGGCATGTCATTACATGAGGTATCAGAGTTAAAGGTTAAGAAAGAACCTTGGCTGTGGTAAGGTATGACTCATTAAGAGATAAAATAATAGAATGCCCTAGCATGAGTCAAGTGTATTATACATATAAAACTGTATTTGTAATTGTTATAAATGTATACCTTAAAGGTAATTATAACTGCGAAAATTAAAGATCTTACATAAGGTAATTTATATTAGTATGAGCTATTAATTTATAGTTCAATTAATGTAGGGATTAATGATTTTCATTCATCATACCTAATTAAGTTGTTTTGTAATGTTAGCCTACTACTTGTTGATTTTTTCTCAACTAGTTTATGGGCAATTTTACCTTTTTACTGCATAGGTTGGTTAGACAGTATTTGTAGATGCATTGAAATGAACATCTTGTGAATTGAGTTCCGCAATTTGACTATAGGGCATTTGGCGATTATGTTGGGCTAGAAGTTATCTCTTATAAAAGTTGCATTTAGTAAAAGGTGTCAATTTTAATCTGAGAAAGACAAGATATATTGTGAACAAACATTTGTGAAAAGAATTTATACAAAAAAGTGATCTTATATTAGTATGGTTTATAAAACATGATTTTTAAACAAGAAGGATTCTTCCGCAACTTGAAATGAATCAAGGCAATAAAAATAGTGAAAGTGCTTAATTAAGCACTAATCCACTAATTCTTCTTTAACTTTTCAAGTCTAAACCAAATCAACCCCTATCTTTTCCAAATTTCACCAACACCTTAAAATACCTTAGTAAGCTTAGATCAAAAGTCAAAGTGAAAGGAAGTTAAGAGGAAGAGGGACTCCAAGAGGGGCCATGTGCAATGGAAGAGGATGAGAGGTGTTGTCTTGGTTTGAAAGAGCTAAAGGTTGGATCTTCAGGCTTTTGGTGATGCTAGGAGGTGGTAATTTGATTCTTGTGGCTTTGTGCCTGTGTTTGACTTGGATCAAGTAAGTTATCAATAAGAACTAGGGCTCTTACTCTATCGTTATCTCACTATCTTGTTTTTGTATGTTGTGTATATGTATGTTGTGTTTAAAGTACGAAGTTAAAGTGACATTAACTAACTAAAGTTATAAACTTTGGACCTCTCTTGCTTTTGAAATTAAATAACAAATTTATACTATATAACATCACTTCTATTATCCTCTTAAACATGTGACGTGGCCTTGAATTTATGTTTAAAGGTTTGTTTGAATTGTATGTTTAATCGAAATATATTTGGAAGTGTTTGAAGCAAGAAAAGTAGTTATAAGTGCATTTCGATATCCTTTAACTTTAACTTTTGTAAATTGGATATTTACGATCTTAACATGAAATAATTTGATTTGGTTGTTCTCTACACATATTTTAGTGTATTGAATAGTAAATAAATGGTGTGGAAAGTTAAAGAAATTATGAACAAAAGTTACGAAGTTAGAACAAAAAGGTGGTTATAAATACACTGTGTAAATATAGCCTGCATTCGGGAACTTTTATAAATAAATTGGAAAAAATTCTTAGGGGTTTCTTTCCACGGTTTTTAAGTACTCTATGGGTAGTACTTACTTTAAAATTTTCAAGTCTTAAATCATTTGTTAAAGTGATTAAAAATAGTCGTAAAGATAGTACTTTTCAATGTTGTTTTTAACTAGGACTTTTAACGGCATTTATAAGTGTTGTTGTAAATTGCTTACGGTTTTCAGTATTTAAAAACATTATTTAAACTTTTCTCTAATCTTTTTAGGGATATTTTCAAACACATTTTGAAGTATTCTAAAGTTTGTTTGAAGTTTAATATATTTTTCATAATTATATATGTATTTTCAAAGTAAAGAGGTTTTATAAAAGAAAACTGGTTCTTCATGAAATTATAAATTAGTTACTTTCAAGTAATAATTTACATAGACATTTAAAACCTATTTACCAGTATTTTTAAAGTAATTATTTATATATATAATTTTTGAAAAAGGTATTTGACTAGGGTTAACACTAAAAGCCGATTGGGTAGACTACTCTATTTATGAGGGTTAAGAACGATGTCGAGTAGGGATGTGAGTAATAGAGATCTAACCTACTAGCTTCCCTCTTGAACGAGAAATAGTTAAGTTGGAATGTCGAAAATATACTAATCTTGATGTTTACTTATTTCTTTGAAAAGTAATTAACTTTGCTTAACGTTAAAAACCGTTGAAGTAGGCTTATCTATTTCTAAGAGTTAAAATTAATGTTGAGTATGGATGAAGCAATAGATCTCTATTCTACCGACTTATCTCTTGAGCGAAGATATTTAAGTCGGGAATGTCGAATACGAGTTAATCGTATTGTTTTCTTACTTATCTATGGAAATCGTTAATACTATACTAAACACTAAAACCAACGTGTAGACTAATCTATTTATGAGATTCAAGAATGAAGTGTCAAAGCAAGGCTTTGATGGAACTAGTGCTTTAACATACCTAGCTACACTATTAGGTGAGGAATAGTATAAGTTGAAATTTTGGAAATGAGTTAGGTATATGAACATTGATTTGTATAAGTAGTTTTAACTGGATAGCTGATTAGTCGACCATCGAACTTAACCGAATATTTTAAACCTAGATCTTTAAAAGAATGTTTTAAAGCTGATATAAGTATGGAAATGGTTTTGGGTTTGTTATAACATCGTGTTTAATTACATTCATCTTTTAACTTTTTTGATTATACTTATGAGTGTAAAAAGATCTTTAAAAAAATGTTTTAAAGATAAGCATAAGTGAAATGGTTTTGGGTTTGTAGTGACAATGTTTAAGTAATGTTAATCTTAAACCTTTTTGAATGGATTTGTGAAAGTACTTAGATTCTTAAAATGAATATTTTGAAGGAATCATAAATATGGAATCTTTGAAAAAATATAGAAAAATTAAAGATTTAAAGTAAGAAATCTTGTTAATGATTTATGAATATACTTATACCGTTTAAGATAAGTATATAAATAGTTATTGAAGTATTAAAAGAGTATAAATGAATAGCAGAGTTTGATAAGAGATCTTTTATTATATAAAAGAAGTTATACTAATAAAAAAGGAATCAATTAATAAAAGATTAATTAAACAAAAAGGAGATTAGAAGTCACTTATGTGACTTAATCATGCTTTGTATGACTTGATCGTGGTTTGTATGTTTTGCCGTTTATGGAAAACATGTAGTCGTATACTTAACACTAAAAGCCAATGAAGCTGTGGGAATTAAGACTGATGTTTGCGTCGGGACATGAGTAATACAGATCTAACCTACCAGATTCACTCTTGATCAAGGTATAGTGTGAGATGAAAATATTGGAAGTGTGATAAGTATAAAAGACTTGGTTTCCATATGCGATCATTCTCATTGTTGTTGAATGACCAAATTCGTTGATTCAATCTTGTAGAGATCGGGATTGGTAAGTATTTTACTTATCGAGAACCACTTCAAGGCTGAGATACCTATTCTATCTTTTGAAAGTGGATCAGTTAGAAATGTTAGAATCCATGTGTGGTTTCGAGATATGTTCGAGATGTTCGAATCCAATTGGGGATGTGTGTTCGGTTCAAGTGATAAAAACTCGTATGAAAGATGCCAAACGTAACATCGACATCAAAAATGGCAAGAAACAAAGTAGGAGCATAGCTAAAGGTTTGGGTGATCTGTAATATGATGATATCTCTCCTTATCTAGAGTATGCATATCGATGTTGGGCGCGGGAGGTGATTGTATTTTGGATCACGTATTTAGACATGGACTGGCAATATTTTCCTTGATGGTATATTCTGTCTAGATATATACAAGGCTCGAAGGTAGTTTCTGACTCTTGTGCATGAGATCGGCTTCAGTTTACTGGAGGCGTCTCTATGGATATCCATTATGTGAATGCTCCTTATCAGTTTTGATTGCACCGTTTAATATGTCGCTGAATGTAATGAATGTAACCATTCTGGATATGTTATATATTTATATTCTACACCCAAGATATTATCTATTATATTACCTTATCTACTTTTTAGATTATGGTTCTTTTGAGGGGCTAACCATTATGCATTCCATGCAGTCTCAAAAGTATTGTTATATGTTGACTGCATATTTCTTTCATTTCTTATACTAGACTTGCGTCTGACGCTTGGTTTTTGTTTTTCTAAATTCCTCACATACTCTTTCAAGTCGTTTGAAAAAGGCAGGTTTTTGTTGATGTTCATTGGAGCTCAAGGAGACGAGCTGGATGTTTTAACTACTATAGTATTCTTATTTTTATTGCATTATTACATTGTACATATCAGCATTTGAAAGGACAGGCAGTTATAACTGTGCAGGCTGATGATAGTACTTAGGTTTTGTAACTTCGAAATTTCTGTATTGAAGTAATCCTTTGTATTATTCATTTGATATTATATATTACTATTCTGCTAGTGAGATTCTGATGTTGTGTTCTCTCTTTCTTATTCTATTTCTTTTTCATTTTATTTTACCTTAACAGTTCTTCTTTTCAGCACTTGGGTACTCGACACATGAATACAGTTGGATATATTAATGTCGGCATTCGAGGGTCGAAAAGACACGTCGTTACAATATGCTTGGAAGATTGATTCTTCCATATATCCAAAGGTTTGTGTTTTAACTTCCCACTTTGGACATTGTTATCAATGCATGGATGGAAGTTCAACATTAGTTTTCCATTATGGCCAATGTTGTTCATTTATGGAAGGAAGTTCAACATTACCTTCCAATTATACTTAAGGTAGTTCCTCAATATGATGTGAAGAAGGTTGATGTAACTTGTTTCTACCTAACTTCTATTGAGTAAATTTTTAAGTCCACAACATTCATTTTCACCTTATCGGACTCAAACGATTGAGGTCAATATCATCCAACATTTCCAAAGCACTATAAATCCTACTAACCACGTCATGCTCTATTCAAGGAATGTAAGAAACCATACGACTTAAAGATTGTTTCACTATAAAATGACAAGTTATTTGCCAATTTCGATACTCATTTTCACTTAAGGAAATTGGAGGATTTTTCTTAATAACCATGGATTCAAGTCTTGTATTCTATATGATGCAGCTCAGAACAGAGAAGAAATGCAACCAAAATTTCTAACAAGGATGAGTCGTACACGACTCATAGAGAGGTTAAGTCGTACGCGACTTAGGAAGGCAGGGTTAAGTCGTTTCCGACTTAATGGTGCACGGGATAGCAAGTTTCGAGTTAACAACAATTTGAACCGCATAAAAGAGGCATCGGGTTTGAGTCGTGCGAGCTTGAGTCGTATACGGGATAATGGAACAGGGTTACGACTCAAGGGAAACTTGGAGTGTGCATACTTGATGAGTCGTACACGACTTAACAACGTATCCATAAGTCGTGACCGAGATAGCATCAAGAAGGAGAAGGATTCAACTGATGGGAGCTTGAGTCGAAGGAAGGATGTTGAGTCGCTGAAGTTATGAGTCGTGAGTCGTAGGTCGTTGCCGACCTAGTATGAGTCGTGAGTCGTTTGTTGTGATGAGTCGTGTACTGTTGTATGTTGTAAGTCGTATGTCGTGAGTTTTAAGTCGGTATGTAGTGGATCGTGTTGCATTTTAGGTCGTTACCGACCTATGGGTTGTGAGTGTTGTATTTTAGGTCGTTACCGACCTAGGGGTAATGTTGAGTCGGTCATGTATATGAAGTGTTGGGTCGCATACGACCTATGGTGAGTCGTCTTAAGGTCATATGATGATGTATGAAGGTCGTGCTTGTTAAGTCGGCCAGGGTTGAGTCGTTCTGGAGTTGAGCTGCCTTGTGTTGAGTCGGCCGCGACCTAAGTTAGGTCGTAAGTCGTCGCCGACCTAAGAGTCAGGTGAGGGTTTGTGTGTGTTGAGTTGTGAAAGCTATAAATAGCGCGTGTGTTGTACATTTTGTGGTTGTTGATTTTGAATAAAATTTCTCTTTTGTTAGCTTTGTGCTTTCATACCAATTGGTAGTTGAGTGTAATCTCCTATCTCCACTTAC
Source organism: Allium cepa (assembly GCA_030765085.1). Taxonomy (NCBI): domain Eukaryota; kingdom Viridiplantae; phylum Streptophyta; class Magnoliopsida; order Asparagales; family Amaryllidaceae; genus Allium; species Allium cepa. The sequence goes on along the minus strand of CM060931.1, from coordinate 906,646,867 downwards.
GTCGTTCGAGTGCGCTCGAATCCACGTTTGTTGAAGCCGATTCACGGAATCTAGTGCGCTAGATCAACGTGCGAAGAATCGTAGATCTTTGAACACGGTATAGTGCGCTATCAACGTGTTTGAGATAGCTAGAGTTCGGTATCTTTGGATCAACGAACTTGGGCATTTTTGGTATCTTCAACTCACCGATTGCTACAATCCATCGATTGAAGTTTTGTTTGATTAATCCGCTGCGTCAGTTTGGTATCAGAGCCATACTTAGCCAATCATAGCTAAGTTTGATTCTTGGAGCCAAGTTTTTGAAGTTTGAAGTAGTTCATCGTGTTCATATTGAAGTTGCATCAAGTTTGGAGAGTTTGATCCATTTCATTTTGGATCGAGGAGTTGGATTTTGTTTGGATTTTGAATTGGTGATTTGCGCGCCAAAGTTTTGAAGGTTTTGGAGTGAGCCGAGGCAAGTCTTGACCGAGCCAAGCAAAGTTGTGAAGAGTCAAGGCCGAGACAAGCATTGCCGAGACAGTTGAGCCTAGATTGCCTTATCGTGTGAAATTTTGAAGTATTGTGTTCAATTTGTTGAAGTTTGTGAAAATTTTAACCATGCCACCAAGGAGAGCTAATCGTCATCAAAACGTTGAAGCTTTGTATCGTAGAGAAGAAGCCGAGCTTATGGAACAACGTATTAATGAAAAATTTGATGAAGGCATTGGTAAATTGGAGAGATTGATGAATGATTTGAATCAAAGGAGGAGATCACCAAACTCGAACCATGGAGGAAACCGAGTTTCGCCATTGGTTACGGAAGCGAGGAGGGTATCACCACATTCTTGTAGAGATAGAAGAGAAACATCAATTTCATCACGAAGAGATCATCATGACTATGCACATGAAGAAAGAAGAAGTCATCGAGAATTTGACCATGAAGTATATAGAGATGAAGAGGGACATAGTCAAAGAAGCATGCATGAGAGAAGGGATGATGTTAGTCGAGATCGATGTAGGCGTACCTTTGATTTTGTTGAAGAGGGTGATAGAGCAAGTATTCATTATCGAGATCGAGACCAAGTTCGAAATTCTTACCGTGATGTGGAGGATGACCGTCGTTGGGAGTCGGGTATGAAAATGGAGATTCCGGAGTTTAAAGGCGGGATGGTTGCTGAGGAGTTCTTAGATTGGTTGTCTAATGTGGAGGAAATCTTTGATTTCAAGGAGGTGCCGGAGAATCGAAGGGTGAAGTTGGTTGCTACTAGGTTGAGGGGGAGAGCTTTGGCGTGGTGGCAGCAAACTAAACTTACTCGAGAACGAATGGGGAAGTCAAAGATAGAATCTTGGGAGAAGATGAAAAAGTTGATGAGATCTACATTTTTGCCTTATAACTACCAATCACTTATGTACCAGAGGTTGCAGAATCTGAGGCAAGGGACAAAATCTGTTAGTGATTATGCTGATGAATTTTACCAACTCATCGCCAGGAATGATATCATGGAAACAGAAGAACAGCTAACTGCTAGATTCATTGGGGGCTTGAGAATGCAGATCCAAGATATGGTTAATATGTTTGATCCTAGATCAGTAGCAGAGGCACATCAGAAAGCGTTAGCTTGGGAGAAACAAGGAAGGCGTGGAGGTGGTGTGTTTACTAATTCCAATAATCAAGCAAGGGGTGTTGGCGGAAGTTCTAATGTTCCTAAACCTGTTACAAAGCTAGTGGTCAAGGAGGTTGAGAAGGCGAAGGCTAGTAGTGTTTTCAAATGTTATAATTGTCAGGAGTTGGGTCACAAAAGCAACGAATGTCCGAAGCCGAAGAAGAGAACCATGGTTGCAGAGGTTGAAGCAGATGATGGTGAGGAGGCAGAGTATTCAAATGTACCTTATGTTGAGGAGGAAGAAAAAGTGTCGGGTGATGAAGGTTGTAATCTTATGATGAGGAGAAGTTGTTTGACACCTAAGCAAGAGGAGGATTGTAGTTGGCTGAGAAGCAATATTTTCCAATCGACATGTACTATTCTGGGAAAGGTCTGCAAGTTTGTTATTGATGCAGGAAGTTGTGATAATATTATTTCTACAGAAGCAGTGAGAAAGTTGAATTTGAAGACCGAGAAGCATCCTAAACCATACAAGCTAGCATGGTTAAGAAAAGGAGGTGAAGTGAAAGTGTGTCGAAGAGCTTGTGTGAATTTTTCGATTGGGAAGAAGTACAAAGATGAAATTTGGTGTGATGTTGTGGACATGGATGTTTGTCACTTGTTATTGGGCAGGCCATGGCAGTTTGATAGAGCAGTTCAGCATGACGGTCGTGCCAACAGTTACAGTTTCATGTTCGAGGGTACTAAAATCACTTTGGTTCCTAAGAAGCAACAGCAGAAGGAGAACAAACTGGAGGAGATTGAAGAATTGAAAACTCTGTTGACTTTGAAGGAGTTTGTTAAAGAAGTGGAGGAAGAACCGGAAGTGTTTTTGTTGATTGGGAGAGAGAGTAGTGAAGAAGTTGAGATTCCCGAAGAAGCAAAGCCAGTTTTGGAAGAGTTTGAAGATGTCTTTCCAGAGGAGTTGCCAAAGGAGTTACCACCACTTAGAGACATTCAACATCAGATTGATCTTGTTCCGGGGGCAGTGTTACCACATCGACCACATTATCGTATGAGTCCGAAGGAACATGAGGAATTGAGAAGGCAGGTGGAAGAATTACTTGAACAGGGTCGTATTCAGGAAAGTTTGAGTCCGTGTGCTGTACCTGCATTGTTAGTACCAAAGAAGGACGGAACTTGGAGAATGTGCACTGATAGTAGAGCTTTGAATAAGATCACTGTTCGTTACAGATTTCCTATGCCGAGGTTGGATGATTTGTTGGATCAGTTGAGTGGGGCAACTATATTCTCGAAAATTGATTTGAAGAGTGGTTATCATCAAATTCGTATCAGACCTGGAGACGAATGGAAGACAGCTTTCAAAACTAGAGAGGGGTTGTACGAATGGTTGGTTATGCCATTTGGTTTGTCTAATGCACCTAGTACATTCATGCGGGTGATGAATCAAATTTTTAGACCACTCATTGGAAAGTTCGTCGTGGTTTATTTCGATGATATTTTGATTTATAGCAGGAGTACGGAGGAACATGTTCTACATCTGAGAGAAGTGTTGTTTATTCTTCGTGAAGAACAATTTTATGCTGCTACAAAGAAATGTGTGTTTATGACACCTAGTGTTTTATTCCTGGGGTATGTTGTTTCAGGGAAAGGTATTCAAGTTGACCAGAGCAAAGTTGAAGCAGTCAAGAATTGGCCACAGCCAAAGACAATTACAGAAGTGAGAAGTTTTCATGGGCTAGCGTCATTCTACCGAAGGTTCATACCACACTTCAGTAGCGTGATGGCTCCAGTGACTGATTGCATGAAGGGTAAACAGTTGGTGTGGTCAGAGGAAGCGGGGGTTGCCTTTGAAAGGATCAAGGAATTGTTGACGTCTGCACCAATTCTTGTTCTACCTAATTTTCAGTTATTGTTTGAATTGCATACTGATGCTTCGAAGGTTGGAATTGGAGGAGTTCTGAGCCAGAATGGAAAGCCAGTTGCTTATTTTAGTGAGAAACTGTCAGGGGCAAAGATCAGATACAGTACATATGACGTTGAATTTTATGCTGTTGTTCAGGCTGTTAAGCATTGGAGACATTACTTATTTCAGAAGGAATTTGTTCTGTACACTGATCACGAAGCTTTGAAACATTTACAGGGGCAAGATAAGATTTCAGCAAGACATGCATCATGGATTGCATATTTACAGCAGTTTACTTTTGTCGTTAAGCACAAATCTGGGGTGACCAATCGAGTAGCTGATGCTTTAAGTAGGAGGAGTCATTTACTGACGACAATGAAGGTGGAAGTGACGGGGTTTGAAATGTTGCCAGAGATGATTGAAGAAGATCCTTACTTTGTGAAATATGTTGAAAAAGTGAAGGATGGGAGTACCGATGAATTCATGTTAGTTGATGGTTTTCTGTTTAAAGGAAATCGTTTATGTATTCCGGACTGTAGTTTGAGGATGAAGATTGTGAAGGAATTGCACGAGGAAGGACATGTTGGCCGTGATCGTACTTTACAGTTGATTTCGCAGTCTTACTTTTGGCCGTCGATGAGGAAAGAGGTTGAAAGATTCGTGGAGCGATGTCATATTTGCCAAGTTTCAAAAGGGACAGCAACGAATGCAGGGTTGTATATGCCGTTACCAGTACCATCTAAGCCATGGGTTGATATCAGCATGGATTTCGTTTTGGGTTTGCCGAGAACTCAAAGGGGAAATGATTCGATATTTGTTGTGGTGGACAGGTTTTCAAAGATGGCACATTTTGTTGCTTGCAAGAAGACAGCAGATGCAGTTCGAGTCGCACAGCTATTTTTCAAGGAGATTTATCGACTTCATGGTTTACCAGAATCTATTGTTTCTGACCGAGATACTCGTTTTCTGAGTCACTTTTGGTTGAGTTTGTGGAAGATGGTGGGAACGAAACTGAAGTTTAGCAGTGCTTACCATCCACAAACCGATGGGCAGACAGAAGTTGTTAACAGGTCATTGGGAAATTTGTTGCGATGTCTTGTACAGGATAATTTGAGAAGTTGGGACATGAAACTATGCCAGGCAGAATTTGCTCATAATCATGCAGTAAATCGAAGCACAGGATTCAGTCCGTTTCAGATTATTTATTCAAATTTACCCAGGGGGCCATTGGATTTAGCAGCTGTACCACAGTCAAAGAGAACAGTTAAACGAGCTACTGATTTTGTTGATGAGCTGACTGAATGTCATAGAACCGTTCAGGAACGATTGGAGAAATCGAATGAGAAATATAAGAAGTTTGCAGATTTGAAACGTCGAAATGTTGAATTTAAGGAAGGTGATTTGGTTTATGCCGTATTAACAAAGGATCGTTTTCCGGTGGGTGCTTATAACAAGTTGAAGGCACGAAAAATTGGTCCAATTGAAGTTTTGAAGAAAATCAATGAGAATGCTTATCGATTAAAGTTACCAGATGATGTTTATACTTCTGATGTTTTTAACGTCAAACATTTAATTCCATATCATGGAGGTGAGATGGTTGAGGAAGAATTTACAAATTCGAGGTCGAATTTTTCTCAACCAGGGGAGGATGATGCAGCTCAGAACAGAGAAGAAATGCAACCAAAATTTCTAACAAGGATGAGTCGTACACGACTCATAGAGAGGTTAAGTCGTACGCGACTTAGGAAGGCAGGGTTAAGTCGTTTCCGACTTAATGGTGCACGGGATAGCAAGTTTCGAGTTAACAACAATTTGAACCGCATAAAAGAGGCATCGGGTTTGAGTCGTGCGAGCTTGAGTCGTATACGGGATAATGGAACAGGGTTACGACTCAAGGGAAACTTGGAGTGTGCATACTTGATGAGTCGTACACGACTTAACAACGTATCCATAAGTCGTGACCGAGATAGCATCAAGAAGGAGAAGGATTCAACTGATGGGAGCTTGAGTCGAAGGAAGGATGTTGAGTCGCTGAAGTTATGAGTCGTGAGTCGTAGGTCGTTGCCGACCTAGTATGAGTCGTGAGTCGTTTGTTGTGATGAGTCGTGTACTGTTGTATGTTGTAAGTCGTATGTCGTGAGTTTTAAGTCGGTATGTAGTGGATCGTGTTGCATTTTAGGTCGTTACCGACCTATGGGTTGTGAGTGTTGTATTTTAGGTCGTTACCGACCTAGGGGTAATGTTGAGTCGGTCATGTATATGAAGTGTTGGGTCGCATACGACCTATGGTGAGTCGTCTTAAGGTCATATGATGATGTATGAAGGTCGTGCTTGTTAAGTCGGCCAGGGTTGAGTCGTTCTGGAGTTGAGCTGCCTTGTGTTGAGTCGGCCGCGACCTAAGTTAGGTCGTAAGTCGTCGCCGACCTAAGAGTCAGGTGAGGGTTTGTGTGTGTTGAGTTGTGAAAGCTATAAATAGCGCGTGTGTTGTACATTTTGTGGTTGTTGATTTTGAATAAAATTTCTCTTTTGTTAGCTTTGTGCTTTCATACCAATTGGTAGTTGAGTGTAATCTCCTATCTCCACTTACGTCGTTCGAGTGCGCTCGAATCCACGTTTGTTGAAGCCGATTCACGGAATCTAGTGCGCTAGATCAACGTGCGAAGAATCGTAGATCTTTGAACACGGTATAGTGCGCTATCAACGTGTTTGAGATAGCTAGAGTTCGGTATCTTTGGATCAACGAACTTGGGCATTTTTGGTATCTTCAACTCACCGATTGCTACAATCCATCGATTGAAGTTTTGTTTGATTAATCCGCTGCGTCACTATAAGTGTAAAGTTTCATTTATCAACTCTCCTCATTGTCCATGAATTTCATTTATTGGAAAAAAACAGATCAGGGATATATTGAGGAAGATATCCAAATTGTCTCATTACTCGATCCGAAAAATAATTTTCATAACACAGATAAAAAGTCAACTGAGTCTTACATATCAAACCTCAATATCGATAAAACAAACATCCCATTGTTCCAAGAGTTAAGGCATATGGATACTGATGCAGCTCAGGCCAGAGATGAAAATACGCAACCCATAATTCTCCAAGGGATAAGTCGCACACGACTTAAGGAAGACATAAGTCGCACACGACTTAAGAAAAGGACTATAGGCCGTCCACAACATAAGGGGTCACGTAAGGGGGAGTTGCGACTTAACAAAGCTCGGGGAAAAGAGCTATGACCTAACAGAGCAGATGGAAAAGAGTTACGACTTAATGGAAGCTTAAGTTGTTCGGGTTTGATAAGTCGCACACGATCTAGCGGCAAGGCTATAAGTCGTCCACGACTTAACAAAAAGCAGGAAGAAGTTCCAATGGTTGAAGGCCTTAAGTCGGAAGCGGGTTACGACTTAGCTGAGTCGTGGGAAGTTACCGTTCCTTCAAGCTGCCGACGAGTTACGACTCATGTTAAGTCGTTGAAGTCTTAAGTCGTCAATGTTTAAGTCGTGTGAAGATGTCCTGAAGCTGTTTCTTAAGTCGTTGCTGTTTTAGGTCGTGGCTTGGTTAAGTCGTATCATTTTAAGTCGTCGTATGTTGAGTCATTTGTAACAGTTAAGTCGTTGTTGTGATGTATTTTCTTAAGTCGTAACTCGTAGGTCGTCTTGTATTGAGTTGCTGTGTGTTTGTTAAGTCGTGTAATCAGTTGAGTCGTATATGGATAGGTCGCTAGCGATCTAAGTTGAGTCGTGAGTCGTGTGGTTTTATGTGTTGAGTCGCTACCGACATATGATGAGTCGTAGCATTGTGTTGTAACTGATAAGCCATGTACGTTGAGTTGCTGCCGACATATGATGAGTCGTAAGTCATGAACGACTTAAGGCACCGGTTGTAAAATGCTATAAATAGGGAGTGTGTTGTACATTTTAGGTGGTTGATTTTTTTGAATAAAAACTTTGTTGATTGTTGTATGCTTTCATCTAAATTGATAGTTGAGTGTGATCTCATATCTCCACTTTCGGTTATTCAAGTGCGCTCGAATCAACGATCGTTGAAGCCAATTCACGGTATCAAGTGCGCTTGATCAACGTTTGAAGAATTGTAGATCTTTCTTCACGGTATCGTGTGTGATCAACGTGTCGAAGATAGCTAGAATTCGGTATCTTTGTGATCAACGAATTTGGGCATTTAGTATCTTCAATCAACCGTTTGCTACTTTCATCGATCTATATCATTTTGTTATTATCCGCTGCGTCAGTTTTTGGTATCAGAGCTAGACTTAGCCAATCATAGCTAAGCCGAGTCTTGGAGCCAAGGAGTTTGAAGTTGATGTTCATCGTGTTCATCTTGAAGTTGCAACAAGTTAGAAGCTTTCGATCCATTTCATTTTGAATCAAAGTCCGGAAAGTGTTTGAATTTGGTCGTGGATTTTGCGCGCCAAGGTGAAGAGAGTTTGAGCCGTGCTTTGTTTGAGTTGAGCCGACCTAAGCCTTAGGTCGTTGCATATTGTTCGAGTTAGTGGGAGGCCGTGACTTGTTGTTCAAGTTTGGGTTGAAGATTTGTGAAGTTTTGAAGTGTTTGTGTTGATTTAATCATGCCGCCGAGGAGAGCTAATCGTCATCAAAATGTTGAAGCATTGTATAGAAGAGAAGAAGCGAGCAAATGGAACAACGCATTAATGAGAAATTTGATGAAGGCATTGGAAAGTTAGAAAAGTTGATGAATGGTTTGAATCAAAATCAAAGGAGGAGATCACCAGTCTCGAACCATGGAGGAAAAAGAGTTTCGCCATCGGTTACGGAAGCGAGGAGGGTATCACCGCAATCTTTTAGAGAAAGAAGAGAAACATTAATTTCATCAAGGAGAGATCACCATGACTATGGACATGAAGAGAGGAGAACTCCACGAGAGTTTGAAGATGAGCCATATCGTGATGAAGAGAGACATAGTAGAAGAGATATGTGTGATCGAAGGAATGTTGATGGTCGAGATCAATATAGACGTACATTTGATTATGATGAAGAGGGTGATAGAGCTAGCATTCATTATCGAGATCGAGACCAAGTTCGAAATTCATATCGGGATGTAGATGATGATCGTCGATGGGATCGGGTATGAAGATGGAAATTACTGAATTTAAAGGTGGGATGGTAGCTGAAGAGTTCTTAGACTGGTTGTCCAATGTTGAAGAGATCTTTGATTTCAAAGAGGTTCCGGAAAATCGTTGAGTGAAGTTGGTTGCTACTAGGTTGAGGGGTGGAGCTATGGCGTGGTGGCAGCAAACCAAACTTACACGAGAACGGATGGGGAAGTCGAAGATTGAGTCATGGGATAAGATGAAGAAGCTGATGAAGGGCACATTCTTACCTTACAATTATCAATCGCTCATGTATCAGAGATTGTAGAATCTGAGGCAAGGGACGAAGTCAGTTAATGATTATGCAGATGAATTTTACCAACTCATTGCCAGGAATGATATTATGGAGACAGAAGAACAGTTGACCGCAATATTTGTTGGAGGGTTGAGGATGCAGATTCAAGATATGGTGAATATGTTTGATCCTAGATCTGTAGCAGAAGCACATCAGAAAGCGTTGGCTTGGGAGAAGCAGGGAAGACGAGTTGGTGGTGTGTTTACAAGTTTCAATATTTAGAACAAGGGTGCTAGTGGGAGTTCCAATGTTTCTAAATCTCTCAGTAAACCAGTTGTGAATGAAGTTGCGAAGGTGAAGGTCAACAACAGTTTCAAATGTTATAATTGCCAGGAAGTGGGTCACAAAAGTAATGAATGTCCGAAGCCGAAGAAGCGAACTATGATTACTGAAGTTGAAAGTGAGGATGTTGGGGAAGGTTATTATAGTCCAGTTGAGGAGGATGAACAGGATATTACGTCAGGAGATGAAGGATGTAATCTTATGATGAGGAGATCTTGTTTGATACCGAAACAGGAAGAAGAGGCTAGTTGGTTGAGGAGTAACATCTTTCAGTCAACGTGCACTATTCTGAGAAAGGTTTGTAAATTTGTGATTGACGCTGGAAGCTGTGACAATATTATTTCTACCGAAGCCGTGAGAAAGTTGAAGCTGAAAACGGAGGAGCATCCAAATCCTTACAAGTTAGCGTGGTTGAGAAAAGGAGGAGAGGTGAAGGTGGACAGGCGAGTTCGAGTTCCATTTTCTATTGGGAAGAAATATAAAGACGAGATTTGGTGTGATGTTGTGGAGATGGATGTTTGTCACTTACTTTTGGGAAGACCATGGTAGTATGATCGAGCAGTGCAATATGACGGTCGGACCAATAGCTACAGTTTTATGTTCGAGGGTGTTAAGATCATTTTGGTTCCAAAGAAGAGACAACAAGAAGAAAGCAAGTCAGAAGAGATTGAGGAGCTGAAGACTCTGTTGACTTTGAAAGAATTCATCAAAGAAGTATAGGAGAGTCCAGAGGTATTTTTGTTAATTGGACGTGAAACGACTGAATCTGTTGAAATCCCAGAGGAAATAAAACCGGTATTGGAAGAATTCAGAGATGTGTTTCCTGAAGAGTTGCCAACGGAGTTACCACCGTTGCGGGATATTCAACATCATATTGATCTTGTGCCAGGGGCAGTATTACCACACAGACCACATTACAGGATGAGTCCTAAGGAGCATGAAGAACTGAGAAGGCAGGTGGAGGAGTTGTTAGAACAGGGGCGTGTTCAGGAGAGCTTGAGTCCTTTTGCAGTGCCAGCCTTATTGGTGCCAAAGAAGGATGGTTCGTGGAGAATGTGTACGGACAGTCGGGCTTTAAACAAGATCACTGTGAGATACAGATTTCCTATGCCGAGGTTCGATGATTTGATTGATCAGTTGAGTGGGGCTGTTGTGTTTTCAAAGATTGACTTAAAAAGCGGATACCATCAGATTCGTATTAGACCGGGTGATGAATGGAAGACTGCTTTCAAAACCAGGAAAGGTTTATACGAATGGTTGGTTATGCCGTTTGGTTTATCAAATGCACCGAGTACTTTTATGAGAGTGATGAACCAGATTTTCAGACCATTCATTGGGAAGTTTGTGGTTGTTTACTTTGATGATATTTTAATCTATAGTGGGAGTATGGAAGAACACATCCTGCATTTGCGAGAAGTACTGTTGATTCTACGACAAGAGCAGTTTTATGCAGCAGCAAAGAAGTGCGTGTTTATGATGGACAGTGTTTTATTTCTGAGGTATGTTTTGTCAAAGGAAGGTATTCAAATGGATGAAAATAAAGTGGAAGCTGTCAGGAGTTGGCCACAACCCAAGACAATTACTGAAGTGAGAAGTTTTCATGGATTGGTATCTTTCTATCGAAGATTCATTCCACATTTTAGTAGTGTAATGGCACCTGTAACCGATTGCATGAAGGGAAAGAAGTTTGAGTGGTCAGAAGAAGCGAGGGTTGCTTTTGAGAAGATCAAGACACTATTGACGACATCACCAATTCTAGTTTTACCGGATTTTCAGTTGTTGTTTGAATTACATACTGATGCATCTAAAGTTAGGATTGGTGGAGTATTGAGTCAGAGTGGAAGACCGGTTGCTTATTTCAGTGAGAAATTGTCTGGAGCTAAATTGAGATATAGCACTTATGATGTTGAGTTTTACGCAATTGTTCAAGCTGTGAAGCACTGGAGACATTACCTGTTTCAGAAGGAGTTTGTTCTCTATACGGATCATGAAGCTTTGAAGCATTTGCAAGGGCAGGACAAAATTTTAGCTAGGCACGCTTCATGGATCGCGTATCTGCAGCAATTTACGTTTGTTGTGAAACATAAATCGGGAATTACGAATCGTGTAGCAGATGCATTGAGCAGAAGGAATCACTTGTTGACTACAATGAAGGTTGAGGTGACAGGGTTTGAATTGCTGCCAGAACTGATTGAGGAAGATCCTTACTTTATGAACTTTGTTGAAAAGGTCAAGGAGGGGAATGCTGATGAGTTTGTATTGGTAGATGGTTTCCTGTTTAAAGGAAATCGATTATGTATACCAGATAGCAGCTTGAGAATGAAGATTATCAAGGAGTTGCATGAGGAAGGACATGTAGGAAGGGATCGCACATTACAGTTGATTTCTCAATCTTACTTTTGGCCGTCAATGAGGAAAGAGGTTGAAAGGTTTGTGGAGAGATGTCATATCTGTCAAGTTTCGAAGGGAACATCGACAAATGCTGGATTATATATGTCGTTACCTGTACCGACAAAACCTTGGGTTGATGTGAGTATGGATTTTGTTTTGGGTTTACCGCGAACTCAAAGAGGAAACGATTCCATTTATGTAGTGGTTGACCGATTTTCGAAAATGGCACATTTTATTGCTTGTAAGAAGACGGCGGATGCTGTTCGTGTTGCTCAGTTATTTTTTAAGGAGATCTATCGACTTCATGGATTGCCAGAATCTATTGTGTCGGATAGGGATACTCGTTTTCTGAGTCACTTTTGGTTAAGTTTGTGGAAGATGGTCGGAACGAAGCTGAATTTTAGTAGCGCTTACCATCCACAAAATGATGGACAGATGGAGGTTGTGAAAAGATCATTGGGAAATTTACTACGGTGTCTTGTGAAAGATAATCTGAAAAGTTGGGATATGAAGTTATGTCAAGCAGAGTTTGCTCATAATCATGCGGTGAATCGTAGTACAGGATTCAGCCCATTTCAGATTGTTTATTCAAACTTGCCAAAGGGGCCGTTGGATTTAACGACAATACCACAACCAAAGGGGATAATTAAACGAGCTACTGATTTTGTTGATAGTTTGACGGAATGTCATAAAATCGTTCAGGAACGATTGGAGAAGGCGAATGAGAAGTATAAAAGATCCGCAGACTTGAAACGAAGAAATGTTGAGTTCAATAAAGGAGACTTAGTGTACGCTGTGTTAACGAAGGATCGTTTTCCAGTGGGCGCTTATAACAAGTTGAAAGCCAGAAAAATTGGTCCTATAGAAGTCGTGAAACGGATTAAAGAAAATGCTTATAAGTTGAAGCTACCGGAAGATGTGTACACTTCTGACGTGTTCAATGTTAAACATCTCGTGCCATATTATGGGAATGAACAATCCGATGTGGAAGAATTTACAAATTCGAGGATGAATTTTTCTCAACCTGGGGAGGATGATGCAGCTCAGGCCAGAGATGAAAATACGCAACCCATAATTCTCCAAGGGATAAGTCACACACGACTTAAGGAAGACATAAGTCGCACACGACTTAAGAAAAGGGCAATAGGCCGTCCATGACCTAAGGGGTCACGTAAGGGGGAGCTTCGACTTAACAAAGCTCGGGGAAAAGAGCTACGACCTAACAGAGCAGATGGAAAAGAGTTATGACTTAATGGAAGCTTAAGTCGTTCGGGTTTGATGAGTCGCACACGATCTAGCGGCAAGGCTATAAGTCGTCCACGACTTAACAAAAAGCAGGAAGAAGTTCCAATGGTTGAAGGCCTTAAGTCGAAAGCGGGTTATGACTTAGCTGAGTCGTGGGAAGTTACCGTTCCTTCAAACTGCCGACGAGTTACGACTCATGTTAAGTCGTTGAAGTCTTAAGTCGTCAATGTTTAAGTCGTGTGAAGATGTCCTGAAGCTGTTTCTTAAGTCGTTGCTGTTTTAGGTCGTGGCTTGGTTAAGTCGTATCATTTTAAGTCATCGTATGTTGAGTCGTTTGTAACAGTTAAGTCGTTGTTGTAATGTATTTTCTTAAGTCGTAACTCGTAGGTCGTCTTGTATTGAGTCGCTGTGTGTTTGTTAAGTCGTGTAATCAGTTGAGTCGTATATGGATAGGTCGCTAGCGATCTAAGTTGAGTCGTGAGTCGTGTGGTTTTATGTGTTGATTCGCTGCCGACATATGATGAGTCGTAGCATTGTGTTGTAACTGATAAGCCATGTAAGTTGAGTCGCTGCCGACATATGATGAGTCATAAGTCGTGAACGACTTAAGGCACCAGTTGTAAAATGCTATAAATAGGGAGTGTGTTGTACATTTTAGGTGGTTGATTTTTTTTGAATAAAAACTTTGTTGATTGCTGTGTGCTTTCATCTAAATTGGTAGTTGAGTGTGATCTCCTATCTCCACTTTCGGTTATTCGAGTGCGCTCGAATCAACGATCATTGAAGCCAATTCACGGTATCAAGTGCGCTTGATCAACGTTTGAAGAATTGTAGATCTTCCTTCACGGTATCGTGCGCGATCAACGTTTCGAAGATAGCTAGAATTCGGTATCTTTATGATCAACGAATTTGGGCATTTCAGTATCTTTAATCCACCGTTTGCTACTTTCATCGATCTATATCGTTTTGTTATTATCCGCTGCGTCAGATACCGAGTCACACTTTCAGATGGTAGTATGTCTAGTTCATTACGATATAAATAAATATTTTTAGGAGTCTAGTGCCAAGGTTATAACTCCCTATAGAATTAAAGATTGATAATAAATAATTATTAAGGCTCAAAAATGGAATTTGAGCAAATGTTAGAAATTGATCATGAAACTTTCACCACTGTGTTCATGGCAATTTTCTAAGCAACTTTCATATATCCAGTTTTGCGATCGAAGTTCAAACGAAGAATTTATTAGTATTTTCAGTTTTCAGAACCAAAATAATTAAATTGGAATAGAAATATATAAATAATATTAAACACGTGTAACCTACTGGCCGACCCCCTTGTTGGACCGATCAAGCATTAGCGATGAACCACCTATAAGGGAGCAGTTGATCAGTTGGAGGCGTAGGGTTGAACGTTAGCCAAACGATAGAGATTTAATTATTTTAAATCTAACAGATACGATCGATTTGAGTGCCTATAAATATAGGCATAACCGCTCACTTTTCTACTTATATTTTCTAATCAAAGTAGATGAGCTCTGCCATTTTCCCTTCTTAACTATTTCTACTAATTATAAAATATTGTATTATATGTGTGTATATATATGTATATATATATATATATATCAAAGAAGGGTAGAAAATAAAAGAGAAAGAGCGAATTTATAATGCGAAAAAAGGTAAATTTACAATTATAAATCTATATTCCACTTAATTCAAATCTCCTTTTTGCTCTGTAATTCTAATGGGTATGTATATATTTGGTTATACATTTGAAATTGGAAAGCAAAAGGATTCAGTTAAAGGTACGAATTCGGATTTGGAAGATTTGAAAAGCTTGAAAAGCGAGCGGTAATTATATTATTTATATATAAATTGAAATTTATCTCGTTGAATTTAATTTAATTATTATGCTTATGCAAGTTCTATTTAGTTGTAGGCATAGAAAGAACATATTCAATTGAAGTCTCACCAGCATATTCTATAAGTTAGGTAATTGGAATGAATGGTATTCACACCCTAATTTAGAGATTTGAAAATCAGTCCTTAAATTTATTAAAGTAGAAAGTTAACAAGATTACAAGATTTATTCTAGATTTATGATTATTATGTTGTAAATTATTAGTATTAATTTAGATTGCCCTAATTTGACTTAGAATGTGAATTTCTATGTTTTTATTTGTTGCAAGCATTGTGGGTACAATTTAGTTGTATCTATTTCCATGTAATTTCCATAAATTATCGAATTCCACATATAAAAAATTTGTCATTTGAAATAATAAGGAACATACCAAAAATGAACGATATGTGTAAAGTATAGATGTTCTTCTCTATACTTTGCATTGTCTATTTCAATAAAAGAAAAGAGATAATTTCTTATAATTTCAAATAAAGAAAAAGTCTCATGTTTGTATAATTTATGGAAATTTATAATAATAAACCTTTTTTGCAAACAATAGCTCTACTAGAATGGAAACAAATATTCCTTATAAAACGTACATACAAGTGTATGTTATGGAATTCTAAGCCTATGAATTAATGAGTTAGAAACAGGAATATATATAAGTGTGTATATATGTATGAATATGCATAACCATGCCTATCGATTAAAAATATAAATGTATATTGCGTAATATACTATAATATACATATTATTTCTAAGTAAGATGGCTTGTTATTAGTAGCCTGGTAAATCATAGGACTAGGAGGTTGAAATGGATATGAGATAGTAACTCCAATATTTATGAACAAGCAAATTAGTAGGGCAATAAATGTGCAGTTAATAAGGAGTTACAGAAATTAAATAGGGATATAAATGCATATAACAGGACCGATTAAAGAATTTAATATTGCATTTATGGGAAAATGAAATGGGCATATCAGGTTGAATTAGCATAAATAAATAAATGTCATTAGTGATTATCCAATTTGAATAATCATCATCATTTATTACAGATAATTGACATTTATGGGGCATAGAAGTAAGTGAGGAATATATGTAATAAGCGTATAAGATAGGAACAGGTACGCAACGAATAAATGAATTAAAACTAGGAGGCGGTATAATTTCCATAATAGGAAATTATATAGCCTTAATAATACGTTAAGGACGCGAGTAAATTACTGGACTTAACCCAATATTTAAGCCTAAGATAATTGGTTTGGTTTAGAATGAGTTGGGATGCAAAGTCACTAGAGTTACAGCACAAAAGTCTGTCCTTCATCTAGAGGCTACTAGTAGTTGTGCATATGTACCACTGATGTGGGATATGTCTAAACTTAGGACCCGTGGGGAAGGGATATACATTTGCATATTGGTGTGAGAAAATATACCAAGGTTCCACGCCAACTTTGAAGTACTAAATGGCTCGGCGGCTTTAGGAATGTCAAGGGATTTACTTCAGGATTTAAGGTATTAAATAGCCGTTGGGTCTGTCTCCTCCTATATAAAAAGACTTAAATAACGATGGTACCTAATAAGGATATGCGGCCTGCTTTAATTCTAATAAGAGGTATTGTGTAACTAGGATGAGTGTTTTTCCTTGACTTATTTTATGATAGTCTAAATGGGATTTCAGCCGTGGGAGGTCAGTGGACTATGTTTGTGTTATTGTTGGACTAGTATTTAAGTAGTAGGGTTGGCACTTAGGCTATGACCATCAATGGTTGTTAGCAAAAGCCTTAGATTATGCCCTGACGAATTTCGCTTCCTACTAGTGTAGAATTCATATGGAATATGCAAAAGCCTCAAAGTTTAATTAGTTATTTGTTTGTCAGCGATAGTTTAGTTAACCCTTAGACGAGTCTTTGAGATGCATTAGTAATACAAAAAATTAAATTATAAAGCTGTATCGAGGAGCCACCAGTCTTTGTAGCTAAGGCTGGACTGGTTAGCAATTGCTTTATGGAGGTCACGCTTAGGGTTAAGGTATTAAATGGCCATTATGTCCGCCTCCTCCCTATTTAAGAACTACTAAGTGGTCGAGGTTTTCTTTCAAGTATATGTATAAAGCCATATATATAGGCATACCTTAAAGAAGGTTAGATGTATCATACACGTAGTTACATAGAATAGTCGTGAATAATGGACATAACACTTAAATAGAAATCAATTGGCATAAATTAGCATTGTGGCTAAAGTATGTAATTTTTCCATCACCAGAACGTTGTTCTTACCCTTCCTCATTACAATCCATGATTCAGAGGGACAAGCTACTGATGCAAGATGAAAACTGGAGATAAAGTCTTCTCATTCATGCTCGGTACTGACAAGGCTACTAAATAGCCAAGGAACAATATTGATTTCAGGACGGTGGTCTTAGTCGACATATATGTTCTATTATATTTTTATATTACGCTGTGAGTTTATACAGATAGCTCTTTGATAAACTTATGTTTATTACATGTTGCGAAAACCAACATCTGTACCCTATTGGACTTAGGTTTTGATTTAGTCGAAATTCGGACCCACTAAGTTTCAGGTTGTTACATTTGTATCAGCTTAGGTTAGTTGATCATAAGAATTAGGATATTTGAGTGAATGTATTTGTATTTTTAACTATATATATTATATGCCAAACTTTATAAATTTCGACTACAGAAGTGCTTGCGACCATATTCTAAAAATATGAATAATGCAACTATGAGTTGAAATAATAAATTGAGTTAAATCTATTCACCTACCCTGATTACTCCCACAAAGTGTAGGCTATATTATAAGCTATGGATCGAGAAGAGTATGAGCTTGACATAAAGAAGGATCAAGGAGGTGGACGGTACTTGACTCATTTGTTGGGCCTTGTAATGGTGGATTCAATGGACTGCCGATTAAAGACGTGCATTTCATCCAAATAGATGGGAAGTAAAAACCAATATGTAGCAAGCATCCAAAAGTATAATCTGAAAACAGATTGAGCAATTTCCCACAAAAAGATCTACGTTACACATCACAAGATGATAAACCAAATTTTTATAAAGGTGAGTAGAAAAGAAGGAAAATCCAAGAGAAAGGACAACTAAAAGTCCACTTTGAAAGTCGACCCTATATGAAAGTATTTAAGAAAAAGATTTTGAAAGTTTCATAAAACGTTTTGAATGCTTTTCAAGGGATTTATTTTAATAGAAGGACCCTACCTTAAGAAGTTATTGTTTTTGAAAGGCAAGAAAATTTGGAAGTTTTAAAGGGTTATTTAGAGATTTGTAGTGAAGTTTAAAATTGGCTGGGTAAAAAAAATTGATTTAAAGGTTTTTGGTAAAGGGGTTTTCGTTTTTGAAATGACTGAAAAAGAGAGTGTATGTTTGGCTCAATGATTTTTCTTATTTTTGTAAATCTGGAAGTTTCTTTTTAAAATTCTTTCCAAGAGGTGGATAAATGGAAATGGTACTTGATTTAAATAGAGTAAAGAGAATAAAAGAGTAAGAATGCCCGATAATGAAAAAATAACTCTGTATAAAAAATATGGAGAAAAGCAATTGAAATAGATTTATACATATACCTTTTGATGTTAATGAAGAAAAGCACAATGACTAAAGTAATATGCACGCGCTATAATAAGTCAATGGGGAAAACAGTAAAAGAGAAAAAGAGCTATGTAAGGAGAACCACTTGAAGGAAATTTAGGTAGAAGAAATTTTGATAGTAGAAATATAAGGAAATTTAAATAAGGACGACATTTGAAATTTATATTAAAATAGTGTTAGTAATCTTGTTAGGAGTCATGCAGGAAATTAGAGGCAAAGCTTAGTAAGAATGGAAAATTTCCATAAATATATGCAATAATTATGCATATATTTTAGAAGTCCCCTCATGTGCTATTCGAATCTCTACTACAGTTGAAAGCTAAAGTAGCATGAGTAGTAGGAAAATAATAGGATGGAAGTTATCCTTGTCTACTTTGGTTTTCATTTTTTGTAAAGTTATAGAAGACGTTTTTTAAAAATGGTTTGGTATGACAATTGGGTTTCGAAAGAAAATAAATGTTTTAAGTTTAAAAATCCTATATTTGAAGAGGTAAATCTATGTTGTAGAAAGTCTTTGAAAAAGGAAAGTTGATTAGAATGCAAAAATTTTAATGAACCCTTTTGGAAACTAAGCAACTTTTGAAAAAAGTTCTAAGTCTATATTTAAAAGACGAAAGTTTTGGATTGAGAAATTCTTGAATATGAAGTTTAATTTTGTACAAAGTGGTGAAAACTAAACCAAATTTTGATATGGAATAGATAGGGATGACCATCTTAGGAGAACGGGGTAAGGGTCAAGACTGAGTAAAATAACTACAAATGCTTATAAGGTAGCAATAAGAATCCCCTAGAATATAAGGAATATTGGTATGAACCTAAGAATGTTTGATTATACATGTGTGAAAGTAATAAGCAGAACCCTTAGAGGAATGTAGAATGATACCCATGTACACTTTTGCGATTCCTGGACATACTCGCATGAAAGATTAAGGATAAGGAAAGTAAATACCAAAGTTTAAGAAAAATATCAAGTGATTTTGATTGAAAGAAGAGAGTAGTATGATTGGAGAAGAGGGCAATGAGATGGGAAATATACATAAATGATGCTGATTGACTCAAGGTTAAAGAAGGCAAGTTAGGTGGTATGAAAGTTACTCTACCAAGCCAATTATTCAATGAGTTAATCTAATGTACATAGTTTATATTGCTAATCCCCTGTAGTGTACGAATGCACAATTTATCGTATAATCATATGTAATGATTGATGCAATGGATGTACCTTATTTATTGGGAGCCAAGCAGGTTAGTTAAAATATATGGATTATAGTTGAATGTATACTATAAATGTCCATCATAATTGAGTAAATAACATCACTAATACCAGTTGATGTTAAATGATAGCTTCCAGCAATTGATTCTTTTAGGATATTGGGATTATATAATCTAGTTTACTCATTCAGGTATTGAAAAAGCATACAATATGATATGAGATATGTTGTGTATGTGTATGTGTGTGTGTGTATATTGGGAAACAAGTGCGAATAAAAAAATATCACAAGGACACTTAACTAGCGATGAATTTATTAAGGCTACAATTTTATTAAATAAATTAGGAAATTAAGTTAGTAACTAGAAATAAAGAATGCTTGAAATCCAAAAACTTCAGAATTTTGACAATAAAATTGTTGAGCGAAGAACGGGGAAAGGTTGTTGCGAAATCACAGTTCATTACTCATGTGCCTTAAAAGAAATTTTTTTATAAAGTGGTTTGTATCTTATTATTATTTTTGAAATTAGAGGGAAGGTTTCCCAAATCTAAGATTAACTGCACAACGCTAAGGTCAATCATATGCATTAGCTCGTTGACTGAGTCTCGATTACGTTAAGTTGTGGCTTAATTTGTTTTTCAAGGATGGAAAGGCAAATACTTTTGAAAAATTATGTTCATGTGCTTTGAAAAGTTGCATTCAAATGTTTTTGGAAAGAAAAAATGTTTAAACGCTTTTAGGAATTTGACTTTTCAAAATATTTTGCAAGTTTGATTGAAAAGGGAAAGTTTTTATGGGAAATAAGAGAATTTTTTATGTTCAAATGCCACATTCTTAGGCTAGGGAGTGTCGATGTGTTAGTGAATATGAATTTCACTGTTTGGTAAGGGATGAAAGTGTACAAAACATAGGGAATAACAAGGAAAAAAGCTGTTTTTGCTTTGAAATTTCTATTTCCATACCTTGTTGATAGTGAATAAAACTTGTGTTTATAATAATTTGGTTTTAACATCCAAAAACAAACCTTCTTATGCAAATTGTAATTAGTAAAAATTGGAAAATATTTGGGGGCAAAAGAGAAGGTTCCAAAGTAAACAGAAAAGGAATCTAAAAGAAGGGCGAAATTGTAAACTTTTCCATATAAATTCCTTTTTTGACATAAGATTATAGATAAAGGAAAATTAGAACTTTTAAAATTTTGGACGTTTAGAATTTATGTGTTAGGTATTGGATGTTAGGGATTAAATGAAAAATTAGTTGATCCATAATTTTACTCATGGAAGCGTGTGATAATAAGAATTTTTGGTTTTGAAAACTTGCATACATATAGAACTACTAGTAAATATAAGTTTTATGCATCATATTTTCAAAATGTTTTTAAAAGAATGCATTCACATAGGAGGCTCCAATTTAGAATTATTCAGCATGCATATCATATACGTTATGATAACCCATGCATTTGTATGCTGCAAAATTGGTTGTACACTAATTAGCTGGATAGTTTAGAATATGGTTGTATGCTATATTACATGATTCGCCCCTTGGGAATTTTGGAGATGAAATTCTTTTAAGTGGGGAAGAATGTTACACCCTGTAAATTAACGATGATTAATAAACAATTATTAAGACTCAAAAATAGAATCAAATAAAATGTCAGATTTTGGCCATGAAACTTACACCATTGTGTTCCTAATAATTTTCTAAGCAACTTTCATATGTGGAGTTTTGCAATCGGAGTTCAAACTAAAAATTTATTAGCATTTGAAGTTTTCAAAACGAAAATAATTAAATTGGAATAAAAAGAAATTAATAACATTAACCACGTGGACCCCACCGGTCGACCCACTCTTAGTACTGGTCCTCCATTAGCAGTCGACCATCTATAAAGCGGCAGTCAACCAGTTGAAAAAGTGCCGGCTAAGGTTGAACCTTGACCAAATAGCATGGATTTGATTATTTTAAATCCAATAGACACGATTGATTCGAGGGCCTATAAATACAGGTCTAGCCCCTTGGTTTTCTTCTCATATTTTTTTTATCAAAGCAGCAAAGCTCTATCTTTTTCGCTTATGCACTATTTCTATTAATTATAAAAGATTGTATTATATGTGTCTGTGTGTGTATAATCGAAGAAGGGCAGAAAGCAATAGAGAAGAAGAGAAGGAGCAAATCGATACCATGGAAAAAGTTAAATTTTATAATTATAAATCTATATTCCACTTAACTCAAATCTCCTATCAAATCTATAATTCTAATGGGTATGTATATATATTTGGTTATACATATTTTTGGATTGGAAGGAAAAAGTGTCAATTATCGAAATGAATTCGGATTGAGAGATTTGGAAATTTGCTTGAAAGGTGAGTGGGAAATTTTATGATTTATATATGACATTGAAATTTATCTCATCGAAATTTATTTAATTACTATGCCTATGCAAGATCTATTGGGTTGTAGGCTTATGAAGAACATGTACAATTGAAACATCGCCTACATATTATATAACTTAGGTAATTGGAATGGAAAGGTATTTATACCCTAATTAGGAGATTTGAAAATCAATCTCTAGATTTGTTAAAGTATAAAGTTGATTAGATTGAAAGATTTATTCTACATTTATGATAATTGGGTTGTAGGTATTAATTCAGATTGAATTAATTTGATTTGGAATGTGAATTTCTATGCTTTAATTTATTGGGAACATTGTAGGTGTAATTTCTATGTAATTTCCATAAATTATCTAGTTCCATGTATAAAAAATACGTCGTTTGAAATAATAAGAAATATTCCAAATATGGAAGAGATGTGTAATATACAAATGTTCTTCACAGTCTTCACCATCTATTTCAATAAGGAAAGTGATAATTCCTTATAATTTCAAATAAAGTAAAAGTCTCTCTTTTGGGTAATTCATGGAAAGTTATGATGGTAATCCTTTTTGGAAAGAATATCTCTAATAGATTAAAAAATGAAAAAGAATATTCCTTATAAAATGCACATATAAGGATAACTTTAACCAAATAATGCTCACCCCTACACTATATATATTAGAAAATTATATAGCCTCAATGATATTGTTAGGATGCACATAAATTAATGGGCCTAGCCCAATATTAGGCCTAGGATAATTGGTTTCGTTTAGAATGGGTTGGAATGCGAGGTCAATTGAGTTACACAACAGAAATCTACCCTTCACTGAGATGCTACCAATAGTTGTGTATTTGTACTACCAATGTTGGACATCTCCGATCTTAGGTCCCATGGGGAAGGGATATACGATTGCGTATAGGTGTGGAAAAATATAGCAAGGGTTCGCCTTGGATTTGAGGTATTAAATGGCTCAGTACCTTTACAGTTGTCAAGGGGTTTACTTCAAGGTGGAATGCATTAAATGGTCGTTAGGTTTACCTTCTCTTTATATGAAAAGTCTTAAATAAGCTACGATGGTATCTCAATGGGAAATGTTGTTTGCTTTTCTAATAAGAGTATTAAGTAACTAGAATGACTATTTTTCCTTGACTCACATCAGGATAGTCTAAACAGGATTTTGGTTGTGGAAAGTCGGAGGGATATGTCGGTGTTGTTATCAGAAAGCCAATTAAGTAGTAAGGCTGAAATATGAGCTATGACCACAAGCGGTCGTTAGCAAAGATTTGAGTTATGTCCTGATGGATTTCACTACCTGCAAGTGTATAATCTGCATAAGATACGCAAAGACTTCAAAGTTTAATTTGTTGTTTGTTTGTTGGAGGTAGGATAGTTAACCCTTAGATAAGTCTTTGAGGTGCATTAGTAGTGCAGCAAATTAAATTATAAAGCCATATCTAGGAGTCACTGTCTCTATAGTATGGGCTAGATTTACTAGCGAGTAAACTATAGAGGGCCCTCTGTTGGGTTGAGGTATTAAATAACCGTTGGGTATGCATCCACCCTATTTAAGAAGTACTAAGTGCTTGGAGTTTTCTTTTGGGTAGTATAATGTTTAGATATATATGTATATATATGCAAACATATATATATATATATATATATATATATATATATTAATAGTTGTACCATGAAAAGGTTAGATGTGTCATACGCGTAGACGGGATTAATGGAATAGTCATGAATAATGGACATGATATATAAAGAGAAATCAATCGGCATAAATTAGTGTTATGAATAAAGTATATAATTTTTTAGTCACCAAAATATTGTTCTGACCCCTTCCTCATTACAACCAATGGGATATATTTAAAGGGATAAGCTACTGGTGCAAGACCAGAACTGTAGAAGGTAAAGTCTTCTCATTCATGTTTGGCACTGACGGGGCGACTAGATATTCAAGGAATATTATTGATTCCAAGGTAGTAGCCTTAGTCGGTATATGTATTCTATTATATTTTTCTATTCCACTATGAGTTTATTTAGATATCTCTCTGATATACTTATGTTTATTATAGGTTATCAAAACCAATGATCAGTACCCTAGTGTAATTGGGTTTCAATTTAGTTGAAATTCGGGCCCATTAAGGTGCGGGTTATTACAAATGTTTTGAGATATTCCATCTGCAAGAGACATTTCATACTAAATCAACCATAATTATGCTAATGTACTTTCTTCAGGTAATGAATTACACTTACCTAGCAGTGACGGGGCGACTAGATATTCAAGGAATATTATTGATTCCAAGATAGTAGCCTTAGTCGGTATACGTGTTCTATTATATTTTCTATTCCACTATTAGTTTATTTAGGTATTTCTCTGATATATTTATGTTTATTATAGGTTATCAAAACCATGATCAGCACCCTTGGAATTGGATTTCAATTTAGTTGAAATTCGGGCCCATTAAGATGCAAGTTATTACAAACGTTTTGTGATATTCCATTTACAAAAGACATTTCCATACTAAATCAACCATAATCATGCTAATTTACTTTCATCAAGTAATGAATTACACTTACGTACAACCATAAGGAAGGTTGAGGTCTAAATTACGTGAGACAGATATATTTTTTCATCGGATCGTCTATTATGTCGATGACTATAGCTGAAAATTTTGATTGAACATTTCAATACAATATCAACCAATAGAAAACAATTAGGAAAAAACTAAGAATGCGAGACACTTGCAATAAAGACAGATAATTGCCCAACGATTTGGACTTATGCAGTACACATCTAACAATTTCATATATAAATAGAAAAACACCATACTACCCCAAGAATAAAGACCACAATCATGAAAATGCCACAAAAGTGGAAAATACTTCAAACTACATTGTCCTTTCGAATGATGTGAAAAAAGTTGAGAGTTTAAACATTACAATATTACAACACGGGTTCATTGCTCTATCTCAATATTTGTTGCTTCTACAGGAAGGGTATCTCCATATTCATGTCTAAACCGACTCATGGTAACATCACATTCGGATCTAATTTAAGTTAGAAGCGGATCTACACCTAATAAGTCATGATATAACTTAATACAATCGGTTTCAGAGTCGTCAAAATACATCTGAAAACTATTAGCACTAAGACCAATTAGCTTCTCCACATTAAATAAATTTATAGCCATCTCCCTAATTCTGTAATAAAATGTATTTTTATCCGATCTCCACCTATAAGACAACGTGGTAATAAGATGATGGTCTAATCTAGGATATTCGAGTTGAAATATTTTCCCCAAAATGTTTGATTCTTAAGTTTTCTTCGAGGGGGGATCTTTATAATCTATAAATTTAAGCTTTCTTGAAAGATCAATAGTAGAAACTGTGGAAGTGGCCTATTCAATTAAATTCAGTATAAAACAAAATATATAAATTTGATTTTCGATATTTGTTGGATAACGAATTAAGTTTGTGGAATAATATAACTCCATGAGTAATTAGACTTCACTTCTATGCTCATCTTGGTAATAAAGAACACTTCTATCAATTGGTCTAGGTTCTAACATTAATCACCAAAATTTATTACAATCAATAATTACAAAAAATTCCAATGAATATATACGCTAATCTACATTCTAGTCTGAATTGTCATATTAACAATTCCAATCATGATAGTACATCTACAATATCACTAAACATGGTAGAAAATAAATTTTCAAATCAAAATTCAAATTTTAGGGTTTTTATCTCTTATTTGGGAAATGGTGGAAGTTCCTTTTTTATTTAGGGTTTAGAGATGATAAGATATGGAAATTTAATGTTTTGAGTGGTAGAGGAGAAGAAATTTAGGATGGAAAAAATATGATCGGGAATTTTGAAAAAAAGTATGGAAAGTGAAAGAATGGGAAGATACAACTCTCTGTCTTTTTGGCTATGCGAAAACAACTTACGATTCAGAATGCACAAGTAGGAAATAGTCAAAAATAATTAATGATGCATGTGCATTATGTAGAAAGCTCAAGTAATAAAATACACATGCCCATTTACAAAATGCGCAAGTGTATTTAGGCAGAAACAAAAACAGACCCGTTTTCATAATTAGTTTGGAAGCAAGCCTATTTCTGCAATTAGTTGTTTTAACAAGCCTATTTCAAATATTTGTCCCATTTTCTAACCTAACTTATAGGAATGGAATGACTGAATATGAGTGAAATTTTAAGAATTATCACGCAACTACATATTTTCACAATACATAATCATTTAGTTTTTCTAAGTATTTTCAAATTTAAAAATTATTTATGTTAAATAAATAAAAAACATGTATTACAAAGATAACATATAGATAAACTTCAAATTAACAAATAATGGTATCTTTTTCTCAAAATGATTAAAAATCCAACTTCATACATTAAATTATTGATGAACATGGTGAATTAAAGATCTAAAATGATTTATTTTTATAGAATATTATATTAGTATTATCATGTTTTAATCATAAATGTTTGATATTCTATATTAATAGAGTCACAATGATTGTATTCTTCCAAGCCTAAAACATAATTTTTATGCATCATAACAAGTAATAATTATGAAATATTAGAAAGAACGGGTCTGCAAATTACAAATTAAAAATGTAATTATTTATTATTATACAACCTTAAATTTTAATATCATTATTCTTTTAGCAATATCCAAGATGCATGGGTAATGAGATTATAATAAGTTAATTAATTTCTAATTCATATTTATGTTAAATTGAAAATAAACTATGGACTTTATTTGAAATAAATGAAATTCATTTTTACAGAATTTGAATTTTGCCCAAACATAATTTATATGATTATGATCTAATCACAAACTCTTATTATTTAATTATCGTAAAAAATTAAAGAAGCCTTAGATTGTCGCTTCAAGACATAATTGAATCGATGTCTTTTAAGAATGTTATCCCCCTTCTTATCATATAGTGTTTGGTTTAAACGTTTCTCAAGGTACAATGGAGTTTATCTTTGCAAGGTGTGACTGCTTTCATAGAATAAAAAATATTTGTAATGACCCACACTTTTATGTAAAAATATATAGAGAAATACGTTTTATAGTCAAATGAATTATTATGAGCTAAAACTTCAAGGAAAATGTATTATTTAATACTTTTGGACTTTAGGTAAAATTATGTACATTTTTTACTATAGCATTGTATTAACCATAACTTTTGATTGAAGGGGAACTAGAGATTAATTCCCATCTCAAATGAAAGAAAAAGTTGATTCCCTTACTATAGAATAATCATAATAATTTGGTCCAACCATTTCAAAGTGCTAAATGTTTTAATTTTCAACTGGAGTTGGCTATTTAGGGAATATTCTATAGTTTGACCCAAGCCCGAAACTAATGGATTGATGTTAATTTCGAATTTACTGATTAGATAGGTAAAAGCACTCACCAAACTCATTATTTTTATTCATAAAATACTATTAAACCCCTATTAAACTTTCTTTGACCAAACTAATTAAAACCCCAACTTTTTGAAGTCAAAGTAAGAGATTAAGAAGGAGAGATCAAGAGAAGCCATTATCAATCACTAAATCAATATCTGGGGTGATATTTTGGTGTGTGATTGTTTTTCATATCTTATTTGAGAATAATTATAGCTTTTGGATTAATTTAATCATTGCTTGGAGAGTGGCTTATAACCTCTTACTTACATATATTGCTGTAAGTTGACTGTTGTAAGTTATGTACATTTTTGAATTTGTACCTTGTTTAATGATTACATGGGGTTTTAAAGTTTGAGGTGATGGATGTTGATTCTAGTTGGGGATCTCTTGCATATATATATGGAGTGGACTATAATGGGAAGTATGATGATGTATACACAAGGAGATTTGAATCATTGACTAACATGCTGGATTGGCTTTGGAGTTTAGAGCTAATTAGTATCGTTCTGGAGTCTAGATATAGAATGTAGGAAATGAAGCAAAAATTGAATAAATTATTAGATGTGCAGAATACTTAGGAATTTTCCTAAGTTTTATCATTGGTGTTAATCTATTTGGATCGGTATTGATCAATGGTGTTAATTATGAATGAGAGTCCGTTGTTCGGCTCAGTTCGAAATTAAAATACGTCTATTTGTGTCCATTTGATTCACATTTTGGACACGAATTAGAACAAAAAGAATGTACAAAGCTGGTTTCATTATAATTATTTGATGAATTTTCTGTTAGTTGTACAATGTCCATCATTGTATGGCTCGTACGAAGAGTGTTCATGCCTAATTCTCATATGATCTTTATCCATCTAAGATTCTTATAAGAGAAGACATAAACACACATATATTCGGTCTGGTCCATCCAATGAGCACCTCTATTCCCAGTCCCTAAAATACTAGTACAAGATCGACCTATACCGATTGATGGTCGACCAATATATGTGGCAAAATCAAGGGGAAAATCCACAGTTGAAGCAAAGGAGGAAGCCAAGCTTACAAAAGCTTAGGGAAAAAGAGAAGTGATCAACTTGTATTGATCAATTCAAATAATTTAGTACCGATCGATGCATAATGTTCAAGAGTTGAATGTTTGGAGCATCTATTGTTGATTGAGTGGGTAAATTCAATTTGGAGGTTACTCGTGGAGTGGAACTAGAAGGGTTCAACTATCAACACATATTCAACGAGGGGTCCGATAGCAGGCTTTAAGATGTGTAATATAAGGAGAGCTTCACTGGGTTGGGATGCGACCCAAGTAGCTATCGATGCACGACTAGAGTGTCATTGGAAGTATTCATTATATAGTATTTTCAATAGGTCAAACGATGTGTCATCATATAACGAAGTCATTATGGGGATGAGAGATGCTTGATTGATTGATGTTATTTTTTTTCTTGTTGATGTTTGGTATTATCAAGTATAATACCCAAACACCCTAGTTAATACACGATAGTACATTATACCTTTAACCACGATGTATTTTACCATATCAGATTGTATGCGCTAACTTGTTGGATATAGGAGTAGGTGAAGTATAATTTATTATATCATATTGATCTTACCTTATGATATATTGAGTTTATGAAATCTTGGGTATGTACATCACTCATACTAGACTGTTTATTTATCCAAGGTTGTTTATGTAACACCCTAAAAATTTATGCAGAAAAATTAATAAAAGAAATAAATATAAATTGGCGAATTTTTTTTAGAACCGTCCAATTTCGGCTATGAAAATTACATCATTGCTTTTGTAACGATTTTCAAGATAATTTTCATGTATAACACTTTGAAATCGGAGTTATTGTGGAGAAGTTATGAGCATTTTAAATTTGAAAACGAAATAAATTAAAATATAAAACTTTCCTTAATCATACTACTCCAATGGTCAACACCCTAGGATGTGCCAATTGACAGGCAATGATCGATTGGTCACCCCTAACGGTTGACCGATCAATGTTAAATATTGGGAATTCTGAAGCGACACATGGTGGAGATTGAACGAATAATTTTGTTTGGCCGAGAAGTAATCATGGGACATTCTGGATATACCTTATATTCTCAAGGGTTAATCTAACAGTTAGGACTAATCAATAACCCTTAGTAATATAGAGCTAAACTAAACCCTAATTCATAAAAAAAATTCATCTCTCTACTGAAATTTTGCCACATTTATTCCTCTCCACTTATAAATTCTTCAATAATAAAATAAAAGTAAACTTAGAGGACCGAAGGACGCCAAATTTTAGGAAAAGTCAAGCAAACAAGAGTACATTTCAGTGCGAGGTTTAGGAGAAAACATGAATCAGAGGTGAGTAGGTTTTTTTTAATAAGTTGATTAATTGCAGTTAATTTTGGTTTACACTATCTGATCTAGGATATTAGTAATTAAACTATAAACCCCAACTGTTTATATCTGAGATTTAATGACAAATTAAATTGATGCAAACCTGTTAAATAGGATTAACTGAGATTAAACTTTTTTTAAATCAAATAGAAATTATTATAATTTGCTATGTAACTTGGCTATTGGATCAAACCTAGGTGAAAGTAATTGCTGTATATTCACATTGATTAGGAGTTGAAACAAAAACTATTAAAATTGAAAACTATGAGCTTATTACAATTTCACATATTTTCAAAATGATCATATTAAATATTAATCGGACAAATAAATCAAACGATCAAAACACTAATTTTTACACAATGACCGATCGACCGTTCAACCTAAGCGGTCGACTACAAGCGGTCGACCGATACACACATTGAACGTAGATTGAACCTTGGCCTAAGGCCCAGGTTTTAAACATTAGTTAATTTTTTCATATTATATATTTAAAAACGTGAGTTAGAAATAGTAAGGAAGCTAGTTCCCTATGAGACAGCGCTAGGACGTTGCGAGGTAGGGTAAATGCTCTTTACCCAACGTGGAGTCGATTATTCGACCGGGAGTGATTCTATCATAAATTACGCTTACAGGAGGTTCTACGTTACACGCATAACACTGACTGATGCCTGATGAAGTGTATAGGTCCAACATAATGGGACTTCCTTGGTATGTGCAAATGATGACTTGACGTGATACTGTGTTTTGATGGAACCCGACGCATGCAATACTAGACGTAAGCTACCATTGAGAGGTGGGAATGCAGACGATAAGAAAACCAGTGAGTCGGCATTTTAGGTTCCCCTTAGTGCGTATTTGGGTGACGCAAATTCATAGTTGTGTTGGAAATTGTAGGAAAACTATGCTAGATAGTTACGCGTAATTTAGTCCCGGACGGGAAGGCTGTAGGATAGCCCTACGTTGAGTAGCTCTAGTAGCTGTAGTTGATCATTAGTTATTTAGGTTTCCATAGTTCGATCCTTGTAGGAGCCTGCACTAGTAGTTAGTGTGTATTAAATAAAAAACCTTAAGTGGAGGACCATAGGAATACGCAGACAATTGTAGAGCACACTAGTTCACATAGAGTAGAATTAAAGTCAACTATGCTTGATCACTGTAACAACCCACCCCGAAAAAGGCCTAAATTTCAACTTAGAAAGGCGTATCAAAACTTAGATCCATTCTAAGTTAATGTGTTCGTACTAAAATGAAATAATATTACAGAGCCATAACTAAACTTTCGAAACTCACAGTGGATGGAACAAAATACAATAGTAAAATGTACCCCTTTATTTCAAATTCAGAACAATGTCAAAATACAAGATACCATCAAACCGTAACATAATCCGTTACAATAATAGTTTGAAAACATGGGTACATATGAAAGCAAATAAAAACGGTAACAATTACCACAAGTCCACCACCTCCATCTCCATGCATCACCTTTTCCACTAACATCTTCAACTCATGCTGTAATGAGGAGGGAGTCAAAACAACAATGTCTGGTGAATAAAAACCTCGAGTCTTACCTTTTAGTACTTGGGAAGTATATCTCAAAATGAAAACATGCCTGCTAAAATACACCATTAAACCATTTAATACTTCTTTATAAGGAAAGAATGCGGGACCAACCAATTAATACTTTCCATTCCAGATGTTGGTTTCTAGAATCCCATATCTTAATCATAGTCCAAAATAGCTAACAATGTAATAGACGGCACCCAAGCCACTTAATACCTTTTACTGAAAAATAGGCAGAAACATTTAATACCTTATTAAGATAGATTCCATCATCCAATACCTATATCCAGTAGCGGACCCCTATTGAGATACAACTTAACGTAACCCCTTGACCATTTTATACTTTAGTGAGGAAAAGAGGTGGGCCCTCAAATAAACATTAATACCTAAGAACCCCGAAGCAGGCCTTTGGCCTTGTGGCCCATACTCATAATGACGTCTCACATTAGTCCGACTAGTCGTAGGAAATGATTGTCAGATTAGCTGGGTAGATTTCCTCTACAAAATTTGGGACTAACCTTGCGTCATAACAAATATTTATCATATGGATACCTCACATCAATCAAACTGCACACAACTGCTGGTAGCCTCAAAGTGAAGGGAAGACTTTCGGCATGTAACATTATTTTACCTCGCATCCCTATGACTTAGCTATACATCAACTAATCTCCATACACACACACACACACATGCACTCTTATCTCACCATTTCATAAATAAGGCCTTATAAGAAATCTTCCATATTAAGACTTAAAATAATAATTAAGCTATAAGAGTTCCTTCTTATTTTCGCCTACCAATCGATTACCTTCTTAATGGGGAAAAATAAACGAAAATAAATGCCTAATTAATTACACCATATATGCAATAATTATACATTAATTATGCAAATAGAGATAGATAAATATTCGCGCCTAATGAGTTCTAAATGCACGGATTTAACGTCCTAAACTAACGTTAAATGTCAATTCTCTAACCAAGTACTATTACAAGTCCTTTTTCCTCAAATTCCCAGGATTTTGACATATCAAAATAAGAGATTTCAATATCCAAACAGGGAATAGTTATTCCTAACCAAAACTATAATAATGGACTTTTTAATAAATTAGAAACTCAATCTATTGCATTAATAAAATGGAATATACTAAACAATAGGAATTGTAATCTAAATCCTGTTTTCTATTCGACTCCTCTTTTACAAAGAAATAGACAAGAAGGAAATTGTGTGGAATAAGTGGTGTAGACTATGAATAAAATTCGTAATCTAAATTCTTATTTTATTGGAGAATCGCAAATTTGAGTCACAGAGTGAGGAGAAGTGGAATAGAATACGAAATCATTAAAAATTACACAACAGAACCTCCATCAAATTATTATAAATAATCAAGAATCTTCACATAGAATTGACATTTCAAAGAAAACAGAATTTTAGGGGATTTTATCTATTGTATTTTTGAAATTCCGAAATCCCTAAGGCATATTCAAATCCAAAAGGAAATACACTAACAATTACTGAAAAAGAAATACTAAGGTTTTCACTTATAGATTTGCCTTAGCTTCACTTAAATGGATTTGTAACCTTTCAACCTCTTCCAGAATCTCTCTCTTTTGATGTACAGACATACAATAGGGAAGATGTATATATATTCATTACATTTAGAATAATTGAAGAAGAATATGATAATAATAGATTGGAGGAAAAAGAAACAAATAAGAAATATTACCTGAATTCTCTATGGAATTTCTGAATCTTATTAGAGAAATAGCAATGGCAGAATTTCATTATATTCCCTAAAATAATATGAATAAAAAGTGGAGGGGATAGGATTCAATTTATAGGGGTTAAACTGCACAAGAAACAAATGATAGAAGTAGGTGAGAAACGAACAAATCTAGAGCGTTAAAATAATAGCATGCCCCTTGACCGATTAAGGCGACAACTAAGAAGGTGCCCGAAGGAAGGAGACCCATAAGAGAACAGATAGATGTTGGACGTGAGGAAGAAGTAGCAACCGAATTTCCACCGCCGCCAAAAATTGGCTTCGACCGGTCGAACACATCTCTCTTGTTGGTCGACCGAGAGGGGTTGATCGGTTGTAGTGAGGGTGTCTACCGGTTGATTATTTTGGATAATAATTGATTCTTTTGTTTTATTAATTAATTTCTTCCCCCTGTTCAACTTTAACGTTAAACGTTAATTAACCTTTACTTAGCCCCAAGCTAATTTTTAAAATTCAAATCCTAAAGTTAAATTCTTATTTTAAGTTGAATTCAAACTAATTTAATTTAAATCTAAAGCTCCAAACTCTCATAACTTCTTTGTTTGAGCTCCATTTTCAGCATATTATATATGGAATCAGATTAAAATTTCACAATGGATGCAATGGAATAAATTCCATGGTCAAATTCAAAATTTATAAAATTTTCATGTTCTATCTTATTAGATTTAATTAATTTTTATTCAATTTATTTATGGTTCATTTTACAGAGTGTTACATTCACCATATATTAAACATGTGCTCATTCTTCGAACTTTTTTCTGGCTCACTCTTTTCTTTTCTTTTCCCCATCACAGAGGACAAAATAGTAGGTGATCAGTCCAATTTCAGTATATGGAGAGGCGAGCTCATCACAAGAGTTGCTTATCCTTTTATTCACTCTAAATGTAATTATCTATCTTATCGGTACCTATTATTTTATCAGACCATGGATTGTATTTCTATGTACACTATACTTGACTATGTATTGTTTTTATAAGACTTTGTTTGGAGATATTTTCAAAGATGGATGTTTGCTATATTTATATTTTGTTCCTTTCGTTGAGAATTCTAAAAGTGTAGTATATCTTAGATAATATTTTTTATTCTTAGTCTCTTTAATATTATAAAAACTTGATAGCTTGTACTTCTTGGCATCGACGTGAGTCTGGAAGTCGCCTTGGGATTTGGATCGGTGTGTCGAAAGGTGTAGGTTGTCACAATTTCTATGCATGTCCTAGTAATTTCCTGGTACTCTTTATGAGTAAACTGTAACAACCTACACTTAAGAATACACCGATTCAATGCCCAATTGTAACATTCGAACTAGTTTCTTGCCAAGAAGTGCAGATCATTAGGTTCTTTATAGTTTATATGGTATAGAGATAAATATACATTTTAAACATTCTAACCTTTCAAATCTCACAATGTGTAACACCCGACCTCTATACCCATAATAATATTGTCTGATAATATGGAGAATGAGGCGATATTGGACAATCACACATGAATATTCCCTTGGGCTAACACTGGTATGTATTTTAAAATCTAAAAACAACTCATCTATACGTACTCAGTATCGGCACAATGTAATAAAAACATGTATTTCTAGGATAAAATAACACGTAATATAAAATAAATCACAAAGAAACATAGAATCATCCACGCAGCGATAACATATAATAATTAATATCCACAAGTCCAAGTAGGTCTACAAAATAGCCAGATGCCCATTATCATCAAAAATATGCATATTATGTCCAATATATACATCTCGACAACACATGAACACATGTAGATACAAATATACAAACTATATATGAATACTCTATCCTCCATCTATATCCAACATCTACAAACTAGTCAAATTGTCTCTGAACGTGAAATGTCTCGGCCTGAACTGGGTATTATATAAATAACACACGGGCCAGACTATGTCAAGAATGAAGATATAAATATAAAAAACAACTGGCATGGTATAAACAATGCGACATAAGTGGCACTTGCATATCTCAAGTGTCAATATACCCCAAAATCATGCTCATAAAAGATAACCCATCTCGAAGTAAAGTCAATCAATGCATCAAATTGGAATATAATCAAGTGGGTGGAAAACTATATAGCAAACTATCCTTAAGAACTCTTCAACACTACAGGACATGCTCCCAGCAATGCCTAAGAATGTCTCTCGGATAATTGTAAAGTAGACATACCCAGGGTGTGTCCCACTCAATAAAATTATACATAGCATATAATAATCACCCAAACCAAATGTACATGAAATAAAAATTTGACATACCCTCAGTAATCAGGGTCATCTCTCATATAATAATGCAAAAGATAGGTACAACTTCCAACTCTATGTTCTCAACATTTCTAGATATCCTCGATAGTAAAATCAATGTGTATGGGGTTACACAACTACAAAGACTCTCAGTTTTACAAATAATCCAAGAGATCGATAACTAATTAATAATTATCTAAACCTTCAACCTCATAGTAATTAACTTGGCTTTTAGTAATTGAAATAATCATACGGTCTCTCAGACCTCTACTAATCCACCCAACTCTCAGTATTGTGGGTAGTTGACGCAGCGGGTATTACGAAAAGGAATGAAACTGTGAAAGTAGCAATCGGTGGATTGAAAGATACTGAAATGCCCAAATTCGTTGATCCAAAGATACTGAATTCTAGCTATCTCTGACACGTTGATCGTGCACGATACCGTGAAGAGAGATCTACAATTCTTCGAGCGTTGATCAAGCGCACTTGATTCTGCGAATTGGCTTCAACGAACGTTGATTCGAGCGCACTCGAATACCGTAGGTGGAGATAGGAGATCACACTCAACTACCGATTTAATGAAAGCACAAATCTAACAAACAAGAATTTTATTCAACAATAACCTACCTACAAATGACCACCACCATGCCTATTTATAGGCTTACAACTCACGCCTCACTAGGTCGTTCGCGACCTATCAATTCACACGACTCAACTTAGATCGCTAGCGACCTATCCATATACGACTCAACTGATTACACGACTTAACAAACACACAGCGACTCAATACAAGACGACCTACGAGTTACGACTCATCAACACTACAACGCCACAACATCAAGCGACTCAACCATATTTACAACACGAGTTACGAATTAAGAAAAAGGGAATTACAACACAATACACGACTTAACAAATATACAGGACACGACCTAACCAGTGAACGACATAACAAACAATTCTGGAAGCCCGACAGCGACCTTCTGGAAGCGACCTAAGAAAGCCCGTGACTTAAGGAAGCTCGTACATAATTGGAGCGACTTAAGTATGGAGCGACTTAAGTAGGTCGTTCGCGACCTAACACCTTAAGGAGGTTCGCGACTTAGCCAAACCCGCTTCAGGTTCCCTTCACGCGACCTAAGCTTTACGCGACCTTGAGCAATATCGTGCGGCATTGAGTAAGTTAACTTGTTAGGTCGCTCGCGACTTATTATAGGTCGTTCCAACGACTCATCCCCTTATTTGACCTCACTAGGTCGCTCGCGCTTAGTATAGGTCGTTCCAACGACTTATCCCCCTGTTTGACCTCATTAGGTCGCTCGCGACTTAGTATAGGTCGTTCCAACGACTTATCCCCCTGTCTGACCTCGTTAGGTCGTTCCAACGACCTTTGGTGCTCTTCCTTGCTTTCCACTGTGTTCTCTACGTCCTCTTCCTCGAGACTCTTCACGTTGTTAGGTCGCACGCGACCTTGGAATTTGTTAGGTCGCTCACGACCTAAGACCTCTTCAAACTGGGCTGCATCATCCTCCCCTGGTTGGGAAAAAGGGGGAATTAATTTAAAGGACAAAATTTTCTATATTTTTTGCCTTAAGGACACGACCTCAATATTTTTACCACAAGGACAAACATTTTTCTAAAAATTATTCACAAGGACAAACATTTTCCAAAATTATCCATAAGGACAACAAAACTGATACCGAGCTAAAAACTGATACCTAAAAACTGCTACCGATAACTAGAAACTGATACCTAAAAACTGCTATCAATAACTAAAAACTGATACCTACAGAAAGTTGTCCTTCAGGATAAAATATTGAAGGTCTGTCCTTGAGGCTAAAAAGCTGTGAAATTTTGTCCTTGACAATAATTTCCTGTGGGAAAAATTCGTCCTCGAATTTAAAAGTTCTTCTCCAACGGATGATTCATCTCCAAAATAATGTACAAGATGTTTAACATTAAACACATCAGAAGTGTACACATCCTTCGGCAGCTCCAAGTTATACGCGTTTTCATTGATCCGTTTCACAATCTTTACAGGACCAATCTTTCGAGCTTTAAGTTTATTATATGTTCCCACTAGAAAACGATCCTTCGTTAGTACAGCATATACTAAATGTCCTTTGTTAAATTCAACATTTCTCCGCTTCAGATTCACAGATCGCTTATACTTCTCATTCGACTTCACCAATCGTTCCTGAACGATTCTGTGGCATTCTGTCAAACCATCAACAAAATCAGCAGCTCGTTTAACTGTTTCCTTCGGTTGTAGCACTATCGTCAAATCCAATGGTCCCTTCGGCAAGCTTGAATATACAATCTGAAATGGACTGAAACCCGTACTAAGTTTGATATCATGATTATGAGCAAACTCTGCTTGACATAACTTCGTATCCCAACTTTTCAAATTATCCTTCACAAGACATCGCAACAAATTTCCCAGCGATCTGTTCACAACCTCAGTCTGTCCATCTGTCTGCGGATGGTAAGCGCTACTAAAGTTCAACTTTTTTCCCACCATCTTCCACAAGCTTAGCCAAAAATGACTCAGAAAACGAGTATCTCTATCCGAAACAATAGACTCTGGTAACCCATGTAAACGATAGATCTCTTTAAAGAACAACTGTGCCACATGGACTGCATCCGCCGTCTTCTTACCAGCAACAAAATGTACCATCTTCGAGAAATGATCCACCACAACATATATAGAGTCGTTTCCCCGCTGTGTTTTTGGTAAGCCCAACACAAAATCCATGCTCACATCCACCCATGGTTTTGTCGAAATAGGTAAGGCATATACAATCCCGCATTTGTGGCTGTCCCTTTCGAAACCTGACAAACATCACATCTGCGCACAAACCTTTCAACTTCCCTTCTCATTGACGGCCAATAATAAGACTGAGAAACCAACTGCAATGTTCGATCTCTACCCATATGGCCTCCTTTATGTAATTCTTTGATAATCTTCATTCTCAAACTACCTTCTGGTACGCACAATTGATTCCCCTTGAATAAGAATCCATCTACCAACACAAATTCATCAGTACTCCCATCCTTGACTTTCTCAACGAACTTCGTAAAGTAAGGATCTTCTTCAATCAACTCTGGCAATAGTTCAAACCCTGTCACTTCAACTTTCATTGTTGTTAACGAATGATTCCTCCTGCTCAAAGCATCAGCTACACGATTCGTCACCCCTGATTTGTGCTTAACAACAAAAGTAAACTGCTGTAGGTACGCGACCCATGAAGCGTGCCTAGCTGAAACCTTATCCTGCCCTTGCAAATGCTTCAAAGCTTCATGATCCGTATAAAGAACAAATTCCTTCTGAAACAGATAATGTCTCCAGTGCTTCACAGCTTGAACAATTGCGTAAAATTCCACATCATAAGTGCTATATCTCAACTTGGCTCCAGATAACTTCTCACTGAAATAAGCAACTGGTCTTCCCTTCTGACTCAATACTCCACCAATCCCAACCATCGATGCATCGGTATGTAACTCGAACAGCAACTGAAAATTCGGTAATACTAGAATTGGCGCTATCGTCAATAGTGACTTGATCTTCTCAAAAGCAACCCTTGCTTCCTCTGACCATGCAAATTTCTTTCCTTTCATGCAATCGGTTACAGGTGCCATTATACTGCTAAAGTGTGGAATGAATCTTCGGTAAAATGATACCAATCCATGAAAACTCCTCACTTCAGTAATTGTCTTGGGTTGTGGCCAACTCCTGACAGCTTCTACTTTACTTTCATCCACTTGAATGCCTTCCTTTGACAGAACATATCCCAAAAACAAAACACCGTGCGTCATGAGCACACACTTCTTTGTTGCTGCATAAAACTGCTCTCCACAAAGAATAATTAACACCTTCCGCAAATGCTGAAGATGCTCTTCTGTGCTAGCACTATAGATCAGAATATCATCAAAATAAACTACCACAAACTTCCCAATGTACGGCCTAAAAATTTGACTCATCACCCTCATGAATGTACTTGGTGCATTCGATAGACCAAACGGCATAACCAACCATTCATATAATCCTTCCCTCGTCTTGAATGTTGTCTTCCATTCGTCCCCTGGTCTGATTAGAATTTGATGATAACCACTCTTAAGATCAATCTTTGAAAATATAACAGCTCCACTCAACTGATTTAGCAAGTCATCCAGCCTAGGCATAGGAAATCTGTAGCGAACAGTAATCTTGTTCAATGCTCGACTATCGGTACACATTCTCCACGAACCATCCTTCTTAGGCACTAACAATGCTGGCACAGCACAAGGACTTAAGCTCTCTTATATGCGCTCTTGTTCAAGTAACTCTTCCACTTGCCTTCTCAACTCCTCGTGTTCCTTCGGACTCATTCTGTAATGTGGCCTGTGCGGTAAAACAGCACCTGGCACAAGATCAATTTGATGTTGTATGTATCTCAACGGTGACAATTCTTTCGGCAGTTCTTCCGGAAATACATCTTCAAATTCTTCTAGCACTGGCTTTACTTCTTCAGGAATTTCAACCACTTCATTACACTCTCGTCCAATCAACAAAAACACCTATGGACTCTCCTCTACTTCTTCAACAAATTCTTTCAGAGTTAACAAAGTCTTCAGCTCATCAATCTCTTCTGTCTTGCTTTCTCCTTGTTGTCTCTTCTTTGGAACCAAAATGATCTTAACACCCTCGAACATAAAACTGTAGCTATTGGTCCGACCGTCATGTTGCACTGCTCGATCATACTGCCATGGTCTTTCCAAAAGCAAGTGACAGACATCCATCTCCACAACATCACACCAATTCTCGTCTTTATACTTCTTCCCAATAGAAAATGGAACTTGAACTCGCCTGTCCACCTTCACCTCTCCTCCTTTTCTTAGCCATGCTAACTTGTAAGGATTCGGATGCTTCTCCGTTTTCAGCTTCAACTTTCTCACAGCTTCGGTAGAAATAATATTGTCACAACTTCCTGCGTCAATCACAAATTTACAAAGCTTTCCCGGAATAGTGCATGTCGACTGAAAGATGTTACTCCTCAACCGACTAGCTTCATCCTCTTGCTTGGGTGTTAAACAAGACCTTCTCGTCATTAGATTAGATCCTTCATCTCCTGATGCAACATCCTGTTCATCCTCCTCAGCTGGACTAGAATAACCTTCATTAACATTCTCACCTTCAGCTTCAGCAATCATAGTTCGTTTCTTCGGCTTCGGACATTCATTGCTCTTGTGACCCACTTCCTGACAATTATAACATTTGAAACTGTTGTTAACCTTTTCCTTCGCAACTTCATTCACAACTGGTTTACTGACGGCTTTAGAAACATTGGAACTCCCACTAGCACCTTTGTTCTGAATATTGGAACTTGTAAACACACCACCTCCACGCCTTCCCTGCTTCTCCCAAACCAACGCTTTCTGATGTGCTTCTGCTACAGATCTAGGATCAAACATATGCACCATATCCTAGATCTGGATCCTCAACCCTCCAACAAATCTAGCTGTCAATTGTTCCTCTGTCTCCATAATGTCATTTCGAGCAATCAGTTGATAAAATTCATCAGCATAATCATTAACAGTCTTCGTCCCTTGCCTCAAATTCTGCAACCTCTGATACATGAGTGATTGATAATTGTAAGGCAAGAATGTAGCCTTCATTAACTTCTTCATCTTCTCCCATGATTCAATCTTCGACTTCCCCATCCGTTCTCGTGTAAGTTTGGTTTGCTGCCACCACGCCATAGCTCTCCCCCTCAACCTAGTAGCAACCAACTTCACTCGACGATTCTTCGGAACTTCTTTGAAATCAAAGATCTCTTCAACATTAGACAACCAGTCCAAGAATTCTTCTGCAACCATTCCACCCTTGAATTCTGGAATTTCCATCTTCATACCTGATTCCCATCGACGATCATCATCTATATCCCGATATGAATTTCGAACTTGGTCTCGATCTCAATAATGAATGCTAGCTCTATCACCATCTTCATCATAATCGAATGTACGTCTATATCGATCTCGACCATCAACATCCCTTCGATCACGCGTGTCTCTTCTACTATGTCTCTCTTCATCTCGATATGGCTCATCTTTAAATTCACGTGGAGTTCTTCTCTCTTCATGTCCATAGTCATGGTGATCTCTCCTTGATGAAATTGATGTTTCTCTTCTCTCTCTAAAAGATTGCGGTGATACCCTTCTCGCTTCCGTAACCGATGGCGAAACTCGGTTTCCTCCATGGTTCGAGATTGGCGATCTTCTTCTTTGTCCTTCATTCATGTCAATCATCAGTTTCTCTAACTTTCCATTGCCTTCATCAAATTTCTCATTAATGCATTGTTCCATTTGCTCGGCTTCTTCCCTTCTATACAACGCTTCCACATTTTGATGTCGGTTAGCTCTCCTTGGTGGCATGATTGATCTTCACAAATTTTCAACAAAACAACTTCAAACTTCAATTCCTTGGCTCCAAGACTCG
The DNA here is from genome assembly GCA_030765085.1 of Allium cepa. NCBI lineage: Eukaryota > Viridiplantae > Streptophyta > Magnoliopsida > Asparagales > Amaryllidaceae > Allium > Allium cepa. The sequence continues at coordinate 906,605,019 of CM060931.1, read as the reverse complement.
GCTTAGCTATGATTGGCTAAGTCAGGCTCTGATACCAAACTAACGTAGCGGATATTACGAAAAGGAATGAAACTGTGAAAGTAGCAATCGGTGGATTGAAAGATACTGAAATGCCCAAATTTGTTGATCCAAAGATACCAAATTCTAGCTATCTCTGACACGTTGATTGCGCACGATACCGTGAAGAGAGATCTACAATTCTTCGAGCGTTGATCAAGCGCACTTGATTCCGGGAATTGGCTTCAACGAACGTTGATTCGAGCGCACTCGAATACCGTAGGTGGAGATAGAAGATCACACTCAACTACCGATTTAATGAAAGCACAAAGCTAACAAACAAGAATTTTATTCAACAATAACCTACCTACAAATGACCACCACCATGCCTATTTATAGGCTTACAACTCACGCCTCACTAGGTCGTTCGCGACCTATCAATTCACACGACTCAACTTAGATCGCTAGCGACCTATCCATATACGACTCAACTGATTACACGACTTAACAAACACACAACGACTCAATACAAGACGACCTACGAGTTACGACTCATCAACACTACAACATCAAGTGACTCAACCATATTTACAACACGAGTTACGACTTAAGAAAAAGGGAATTACAACATAATACACGACTTAACAAATATACGAGACACGACCTAACCAGTGAACGACATAACAAACAATTCTGGAAGCCCGACAGCGACCTTCTGGAAGCGACCTAAGAAAGCCCGCGACTTAAGGAAGCTCGTACATAATTGGAGCGACTTAAGTACGGAGCGACTTAAGTAGGTCGTTCGCGACCTAACGCCTTAAGGAGGTTCGCGACTTAGCCAAACCCGCTTCAGGTTCCCTTCACGCGACCTAAGCTTTACGCGACCTTGAGCAATATCGTGCGGCATTGAGTAAGTTAACTTGTTAGGTCGCTCGCGACTTAGTATAGGTCGTTCCAACGACTCATCCCCTTGTTTGACCTCACTAGGTCGCTCGTGACTTAGTATAGGTCGTTCCAACGACTTTTCCCCCTGTTTGACCTCATTAGGTCGCTCGCGACTTAGTATAGGTCGTTTCAACGACTTATCCCCCTGTTTGACCTCATTAGGTCTTTCCAACGACCTATGGTGCTCTTCCTTTCTTTCCACTGTGTTCTTTACGTCCTCTTCCTCGAGACTCTTCACGTTGTTAGGTCGCACGCGACCTTGGAATTTGTTAGGTCGCTCACGACCTAAGACCTCTTCAAACTGGGCTGCATCAGTAGTCATCAAGACTCTTAATCTTATGTGCTCTCAGCATCATAACGACATAGGTCTCGGTAAATGATTAGATCGACTCTCAACCGCAAACATAGTGATATCATATAGGTAAATAAGTAGGCATTTATAGCATCTCATACTAGCTCAGTAATAATAACCAGATGAGAGACTGATAGTTCTCAGCTTGCCTAGGAGCCTTCCTTACATGCTCTTAGCGTGACTCAATATCCATCAAGTGCAAGGTAATACTATGCATTGGTTAAGACATTGTAAATGCGGCTAATGGTAATAAACTGCTGGCCTATGTGACAAAAAGGCAATGGCCCTGAGCTTGACTCTAAGCCATATACATCAAAAGGTGTGCCACAGATTTGGATAGTGATCCCGTAATTAGGCCGCTAGGAGGGATACTAGCTAATCTGGTTTACTCCATGTCATATAATGGGAGTATTCACATAATAGATAGACAAACTTATGGCTCTCAGCCTGCTCACTCTCAATGCGCATCACCATAAATAAATATCCACATACTCGACCCTATTAGAGTGACATCTATTTACAAGAAGTAATCGAACAAATATCAACTCAGGCGTCCCATACCACCTGGTGCTACTCGACCGTTTACTCAATGCTCCGTAAATTGCACTCATCATTGCATATTCTCATATCAGACGGTAAAATAGCTCCGTTTATTCTAATTCCTCATTACAAAGTAATATAAAGCAATCAAAAATAAAATTCTATTATTTATTGATTTGGAAGGGGTTTTAAAATCCACTTTTCCCAAAATCTTCAATGCAGTTTCAAATATCAATATTCAATTGAAGGAACACAAAATTATAAAATTCTCATTCTTTAATAATTTTAAATAATAATACAAATAAGTTTCATAATTTATAATTTCCTTTTAAAAATAATTCAAGCAATCAAACTTTCCCAATAAGGATTTTAAATTTAGAAATATTTCCCAAAAAGCTAATATAAAATTCCAAAATCAATATTTTAAAACACTATTTAAACTATTTATTCAAAATAAATAAATAAAAAAGATAATACTTCCAAAATTATCCTTAACGAAATCTAAAATAGGTTTTTGTTGATAATAATTTCCATTCAATAAATAAATCGCATTCAAACTTATTTTTATTCCAAAACACTATTTTATAAACTTCAAATTTGTTAAATTCAAATAAAATTAACAAATCACCTTAGAAATATAGATTTTAAACAACATTTCATAAATATCCTTTAAATATTTTACAATCATTGGGAAATAAATAAAAGTATGAACATTCAAAATTCATTTATTTAGTAAAATCTCATAATTCATCATTTTCCAAATAATTTCCAAAATAATTTATTCATTTCAAATCTCCTCCTTTTAGTTAATTTACCCCATTTTCGATCAATACCAAATGTTTTGTTCGACTAATACCAATCAATTCGACCAATTACACACAACATAACACAACCAAGGTACACAACACTATTTCTATCATCAACAACCAACGACAATCAATTTCATCTAACAATACCATAGCAAATTCATTCATCGATCCAAAATCAAATTCAAGCAAATAGGGCATATACTAGAGCATAATTATAAGTACGCTTGTCAATGGGCCGGGTTCGGTCTGAGTATCTTAAACTCCGGATCGGAGTCGGAATGCAACAATCCTAACTCGAGCCCGGACTGAACCTGCAACATATCAAAACCAATACCCGAGCCTAACCGGTCGAGCTTTTCAAGTCCAGGTAATACCTGTATACCTAAATCATAGTATTTAGGTTAAATAAATGCATTAAACTAGCAATTTTTGTAACAATTATGCACGAATAATGTTTAACATACAAAATGGATGGTGATGTAGGAAAGTTCACAACAAAGTATGCAAAAATATCTAGATGCAAATAAACAAATTGATTAACAAAAAACATAGGCACTCATGTCTTGATATCACAGAAAACAATAATTAGGTTGGGCCCAAACCAGACTGATTTTGATCAAACTATATCCGACCCTAATAATAACCGGGTTGAGCCTGGGTTGGGCCTGGTTGTTTAAGGCAAAACTGATACCCGCATTAATAAGGCGGGTTCGGGCTTGGCTCAAGCCAAACCCATACCATTGATAGAACTAGTTGTGTGTATATAATTTTATTCACTTTTTTCCAAGCAAAATCCATAAACAATCTTAGCAATCTTAGCTCCAACACCTACCAACCATGGCAGCCCACACTTGACTCGCGACCACTTCGTATTGCTACACTAACATTGCCAATTCCCCCTTCGCCTACAACCGTGCATTGATGTCCCCAGGACTCCTTTACCCATCGATCATGATTGAACCCTTAGTGCCTGCCATAGCACACGCAGTCACCATCCGCTCACAATGTGACATACCACCTCCCTCCTCGACAACAACTCTAAACCTTGCCTCCTTTATGCTGAAATTGCCAACACCCTTATTGGCACTGTAGATCTACCTCGTCGTCGATGCCACATCCAGTGTAACTTCAAATCTACGAACACACGCACATCCCAACTACTCCAGCAGCATAGTCGACGTTGCCAAGCCTGAGCATCTCGTGAATGAACTTTATTTACTCTTTATAAATCCTATATTCTATCCAGTTCAAATTAATTTACAATCCAAGTTCAAAATTCTATCCATACAATATATTTTATAAGGAGAGGTCATATGCAACTCGAACCCCGATTTTCTTTGTATTTACAAACTTCTAACTAACCAAAACTACTCAATCCTATGTGTAGCTCTCATACATCAACTCATCTTATCGTATCCTACGATTTGAAATAGATTCAATTATCAACTGTCTATTTTTCGCATATGGTTGATTATATGAAAATTATCTAAGTGTTAAAAATTTCTAAAAATTTTGAAAGTCTCTTTTGTACGGATAGCCTTTCAAAAATTTACAACACATGTAATTACAAGATATACAACTCCGAAGAGGCATCCTAATAATAGGGCATCCCAAATGTGGAGAATTTATATGTACATACACCTATATAAGCGTAAAACGTACCTTATTTTGCATTTTAAAACATATTTACTTAACTTTTACGCGAAAAATAGCGTGAATGCTCCAAAACCCAATCTATTGCAGCTTCATGTACCTATGCTACGCTAATATAAACCATATGAGATCATATTTATAAAACAGAGTAGTATGGCATTCATATAACAAAAAAAACATGTTTCATTTTCATTTTAGACCACTTTAGAACTAACTATAAGCGCCAAAAACACATAATCATGTAATGTTTTCAAAAGAAAAGTTGTAGCATAATGGATTATGTTTCCAATATCTTTCGGATCAAGAAAATAAGGAGTGCATCAAAATTTCTAGTGGTTTTAATAAATAATGCAAATTCTAAAATGCATTTTGTTCCATAGGCCTGCTTTTCTAGAAGCAATTTTTGTTTAGCAAATATAAAAATTTTGCAAAGCGCACAAAGTAATAGTTGTTCCATATTACCATAACTTTCTAACCAATGCTGAATCGGTAAAAATAGATAACATAGCTAAAAGTTATGCTCAAAACACTAAAGTGGTTTTGCTTAGAAATTTTAAAGGACGATCAATTTTGTTATTTCATCTTTAAACACAATTTAGCATTAGCAAACTTTAAGTTTTCAAAAATTGATAAGAATCAAAATTATTAATTACAAACATACATTTTCAATTAAAAAAAATCAATAGAATCCATTCAGAAAATCAAAGATTACGCCTATATTACAACATCACATTAAATTAAAAAATTCACAAACTCTTTCCCAGCTTTTTAATGTAATCAACACAAACTTCTACTTTGAAACTATATAATCTAAATTCAACTTCCTACATCAAAGTTTCTATCCTTTCAGTCTTCCTTTTGAAAAATCAATAGCCTTAAAAATCCGATCTTTTAGTAACAAATTTGTGTTGTAGAAGTGGTTTCATAATTGTGTATTTGTAGTTCAAGAATACTTCACATTCTTAACTTCATTTCAAATAAAATTTTAAGGCAAAAATGCTATAAATAATTTTAATTCAAAAGCATTTTTATACACATCATCATTTTTAATAAAGAGCTTTCATAATTTTTTGGAATTAATCCACCATCCTTATAGGGGTGTGCATAAATCGCACCACTATACGGAAACTGCCCCTACCGAACCGTAAAAACAGTATGGAAACCCATACCGAAACTTTTAACTGAGGAAAATATACCAAAGCAGACTGACCCGTATTAATATGGTTCGATTGCGATTTGGATAATTGAACCGACCATATTAAACCGGATCAAACCAAAAATTTACACTAGTAATCTTATGATGAAAATATAAGCAACACCTATCTCATTTTAGATTCTAAATATGTATATTGTATTTTCAGTGTATCCTGTTGTTATATTAATAATTATTGTTCTCATAAAGGAATAAGTTATAGTTTTAGTATAATATTTTTCATCTTATGTTTGGATAAATGCTAATAATAATTTTATCCTAGTCATTTTACTTAATGATTATGAATTAATTAATGATGATGTTTGGTTAACCTACTAAGAAAATATCACTTGTAGCTAAACGTAAAATTGAAATATTCATACAACTAAGAACTAATTTTTTATTTCAACATAACATTGTGTGTTTTATCCTTCAAATGTAAAAGCTTCACATAGTTGCCTTTGTAAACTAATTGTTGATGGAAGTAATTCTCTTATTTCATATATAATATGGGTTCAAACAGGAGCGGACCAAAACGGAACTATATTACATTAAATCTAACTGAGACCGAGCGGTTCAAAAGATTAGTATAATAGTTCGTATTTTTGATTAACTGTTTGATGCGGTGCATCAGCGGTTTGGAATCCATACTGCACCAAATCGACCCACGCCCACTCTTATTCCTTTATAACAACCATATTTTTTTCCTACACATACACCAATTAATAAGCCTACTTATCACATTTTTATATTTGTACATTATCTCAAAGAAAACTTTATCGACAAGCACAATATATAACTATTATTATTATGACCATTATTATTATTATTATTTCTCCTTTAAATTTTTTTATCTCAATCTCAGTATGTCCAACTCATATTATTTACTTTATCTTATTGTATTTTATCATAATACTTATGATTTTTAATTTTTAATTGGAAACTCATACATTTGCATTCAATGCCTTAATATATATTCTTCACATTACAAATTTACACTTATATCATTTATTCAAATTTCATCAATTAATCTCAATCCGCTTATCTCTATATATTTATCATCTAATACTATATATCTTTTTTAGTTTTTTCTATTTCTCGGAAAAATTTACCAATTTCAAATCAAAATTCAAATATATACTTTTAAAATATTATACCTCATAATGTTAACTCATCTTAAACTTTTTTTCAAAATAATGTTCATAGTATTTCTCAAAGCATTGCTTTCTTTCCAAAATATTTTGTGTCTATATATATATATATATATATATATATATATATATATATATATTATTTTTCAAAATACAGTACTCTTTTCCAAAATATTATTAATAACACTTCTCTTTAAAACATCACTTCATTCAAAATAATACTTAACTTTTCTCAAAATGCTATTTTTTTTCTTTTTCCCAAAAAAATACTATCTAGAACGCTTTCCAAAACTCTATGATATTACTTAAAGCATAGTGTTCACATGTCTCTTACTATATTTTAGGAATCTCTATCGATAACGTTGGCCAAACGCATCGACCAAAATTCTTAAAGCGCTTAACAGACAAATTAACACTAATTTAGTTACTAAAACCAATTCAAGTATTTTAATATATAATTAGTTTTATTACTTTATCAAAATCATATAGTTTCTTTTCAAAAAAATTTAAACTAATGGTCATTATATTAGTATCTAAATAATCTAGCACTAGTAAAAAATGATCAAGCAATGAAGCATCTAGAAACCAATCATATACAACCACAAGCAACCATTCAATTTAAGTTATAACTCCTTATATTCTAGTTACTTTCTTATAATAATATTTTATTCTATGTGAAAATAATTTCCATTGTCCCTTGCGGTAACTTCATGACTAAAGATGATGTTGGGTTTCAAATGTAAATATTTGAATGAGATGCTTATCTTGAGTAATAGTTCCTGCCGAATATCATACTTAAGTCGAATCCTCAAATCAATCAACATCAATCAATGCTCTCCCACAAAGAAATCAAAACATTAATCAAGCAATCAAAACAACCTAACAAGCAAGATATTCGACGGAAAATAATCTATATACTTCCACTGCACCACCGGATCTTTTTACTCATCTCGCCTCATCATGATTTGGATTTGTGAAGTATTCATAATGTGATTTTTAGGTTAGGCCGTTTTATAGCTTTCCTAACTGAGCTGTCTCATTCACATTCAAGACACACATAGGTGTGATCCACTTCATCAATGTCGACACTACTGGCCGAACAAACTACTTCTGTCTTTTGAACTTCGATCAATTTCTCTACATCTCATAAAGAGACTTGCATTTAGAAAAAGGTAGAAGGAATATATTATATAATAAGAAAAATAGAAATACGTCCCCAAATGATTACCTTAGTAATCATCGTATATTCCTTCTATCACTTAAGTATAAACAAAATTTACCACACATCCATGGCGACAAGGACTCTAAGTCTCATCGAAAGCCATGACTCGTGTCATATATATACAAATATTTTGAACCTGCTGTGATACCAAAATGCACGTAACACCCCACCTCTACACCCAAAACTATCAAAGCGATTACTAGATAATATAGGGAATGTGTCCATGTTGGGCTGTCATACGTGAATATTCTCTTAGGCTAACATTGATATGTATTTTAGAACTGTATAAACAAATCACCTATATGTACTCAGTATCGGCATAAAGCAATAAACATGAGCATTTCCAGGATAGAACAATACACAATATAAAACAAATCACAAAGAAACATAAAGTCATCCACAAAATGACAACATATAATAATAAATATACACGAGTCCAAACAGGTCTATAGAATAGTCAAAGTCCCACTATTATAAAAATATATACGTATTACGTCCAATATATACATTTGGACAGCACATGAACACATGTATATACAAATATACAAACTATATATGAATACTCTATCTTCCATTTATGCCCAACATCCACAAAATGGTGAATTTGTCCCTGAACCAGAAATGTCTCGGACTGACCCAAGTATATAAATAACACATGGATCAGATGATGTATAGAATGTAGGTATCAATATAAAATAACAACTAACATGATATAAACAATGCAACATAAGTGGCACGTGCATATCTCGAGTGCCAACATACCGCAAAACAATGCTCATAAAAGATAACCAATCTCTAAGTAAAATCAATAAACAATCAAATAGGCATATAATAAAGTGGGTGGAAAACCATACAACTAAATATCATTAAGTATAAGAAGTCATCAACAGTTAAAAACGTGCCCCCAGCAATATCCAAGATTATCTCTCGGATAACCTTAAATTAGACATACCGAGGGTCTGTCTCACTCAATAAAAATATACATAACATATAACAATCACCTAAATCAAACATGTACGAAATATAAATATGGCATACCCTTGATAGCCAAGGTTATCTCTCAAATAATCATGTAAAAGATAGGCAGGGTCAAACTCCATGTTCTCAACATTTCTAGCTATCCTTAATAGCGATATAATCAATGTGTATAGGGTAACGCAACTACATAGACTCTCTGTCTCATAAATAATCTAAGAGATCAATAGCCATATAATAATCATCTAGACCTTCAACTGCATAGTAATCGGCTTGGCTCTCATCTAGTGAAATAATCATATGGTCTCTGTGGCCTATATTAATCTACCCAACTCTCAGAATTATAGATAATTATCAGGAATCTCATTCCTATATATTCTTAGCACCATAAATATCTATTTCGACATCACCCTCGAAAAATGATTAGATTGGCTCTCAACCGTAAACACAGTGATCTCATATAAGTGAATAAGTAGGTATCTATAGCATCTTATGCTATCAAATCAATAATAACCAAACAGAATACTGACAGCTCTCAACCTGCTCTAGAAGCCTTCCTCACACGCTCTCAGCTCTACTACAGTCTAAGTTATCTCGACGACCATCATGACTCAATATCCATCAAGTGCAAGACAACGTTATGCATTGGTCATGACCCTACAAATGCCCCTAATAGTAACATACTACAAGTCTATATGACACAAGGGTAGTGGCTCTCAGTTATGGCTCTCATGTACATACATCGAAAAATATGCCATGGATTCAAGGAGTGACCCCGTAATCAGGTTGCTAGTATGAAAACTAGCCAATCTGGTTTATTCCATGTCATATAATAGGACCATTCACACAGTAGATAGACACATTTATAGCTCTCAGCCTGCTCACCCTCAGTGCGCATCACCACAAATATAATACCCAATATATTCGACCCTGTTAGAGTGACATCTACTTATAGAAAGTAATCGAACAAATATCATCTCAGCATCCCATACCACCCGGTGTTACTCACCCAGTTACTCAATGCTTATAAATTACACTCATCATCACATATTTATTCCATATAATAAGTCCGAAGAATAATTGGAGAAATATTATCGAATGTCCCATATCAGACAGTACTATAACTTTTTTTTATTCTAATTCCTCATTAAACAAAAATGTAAAGTAATCAAAACATGCAATTCTATTATTAATTAATTCGGAAGGGGTTTTAAAATATACTTTTGCTAAAATCTACAATATAATTTCAAGTGTCAGTATTCAATTGAAATAAAATTAAATTATGAAATTCTCTTTCTTTAATAATTTAAATAATAATACAATGAAGTTCTATTGGTTATAATTTCTTTTAACAACAAATTTGAATAATCCAACATCCCATGTACGGATTTTAAATTTTAAAAATATTTTCCAAAAACCTAATATCAAATTCCAAAACACTTATCTTCTACCAAACACAATTTAAACAATTTCTTTAAATAACTAAATACAAAAGAAAATACTTCCAAAATCATCCATAACAAAATTTGAAATAGGTTTTTATTGATCATAATTTCCATTTAATAAATAAATCAGATTCAAACTTATTATTATTACAAATATTATTTTATAAACTTCCAATTTATTAAATCCAAATAAAATTAACTAATCACTTCAAAAATATAGATTTCAGACTTCATTTCATAAATATCCTTTAAATATTTTATAATCTTTAGGAAATAAATAAAAATATAAACATTAGAAATTCACCACTTTAATAAAATCCTAGAATTCACCATTTTCCAAATAATTTCCAAAATAATTTATTTATTTTAAATCTCTACCATTTAATTTATTTATCCCATTTCCAGTCAATATCAAATGTTGTGTTTGACTAATACCATCATCAATTCGACCAATACAAACACAACATAACACAACCAAGGTATACAACATTATTTCAATCAACCATAGCCAACGATAATCCATTTCATCCAACAATAATACCACGGCTAATTTATTCATCAATTCAAAACCAAATTCAAGAAAATAGGGGATATACTAGAGCATATTTGTGAGTAAGTAATTTTACTTACCTAATTTTTTAAGCGAAATCCATAAATAAGCTTCATTCCAACTCTTACCAACCATGGAAGCCCACGCTCAACTCACAACCACATCACCTTGTTACACCAACAATGCCCATTCTCCCTCTACCTGCAGCCATACCTCGATGTTGCAAAGACTCCTTTAACCATCGATTGTGCTTCCACCATCAGCTTGCAATGTGACGTTGCACCTCCATCCCCTACATCACCTCTAAACACAGTCTCCTCTATGTTGAAATCACTAGCACCCTCATCGACATCATAGATATAAATTATCATCAACGCCACATCATAACAACTCCAGTTAGAGCTTCAAATCTATGAACGCATGCACATTCCTACTTTTCCAATGGCATAGTTGATGTTGTCGTACCTGAGCATCTCGTGCACGATTTTTATTTATCCTATTTTTTGAATGTGTGCGTTTTAATTTTATAATTTTGGGTAGAAATAGAGCGGTTTGGGTTGAGTTTGAAGGGTGAGGCCAAGGAGGAGGATTCTAGAATTAGTTAGAAAAGAATAATCATTGAATGAAGTTAGAAAAGAATAATCATTGAATGAGCTTGTGCCTTAATTGCTTTAGGCCTTAATTCAATTCAATTTTTATTCTAGTTCAATCTAGTTCTTACTTTATTTTCCATTCGAATTTAAATATAAATTCTTAATATTTATTTATTAATATATTTCAATCTAGTTTAAACTAATTTACACTTCAAAGATATTTCATATTCAATTTAAAATATTTTATTCGATACAATAAATTATCTAGAAATCATTTATTAATTTAATTTGACTTATTAAATAAAAATCTTACATTAAATATAATTTAATTATATAAAAATTTATTTTCAAAATATTATTATCAAATATCAAATTAAACTAATTTTTATTTTAATTAAATTTGTTTATTTAAATGGCGTAGAAAGCAGGGTTATTTCACAATGGAAGGAAGAAATGTAAATATTGAAATAACCAAATTATCTCTGTTTAAAACAACAATGCTCAATACAAGATATAATGAAATAAGTTCCTAATAATTTCCATTAGGAATATAATAAGTAATTGACTATTAAATGTAATGAGATACATATGGAACGAGTATAAATAAAGTAACTCCAAAGCGCATGGTCACCTCCTTCATGTATCAATTTCCTCTTTTCACACCACCCGACTATCTCGTTAACTCGTGAGTGGGTATAAAGAGGGAAAATAGAGGGGTCCATACATAGTCTGGTGGGTAAGAAATTTTACTAGTGATATGATGTTAATAGGTAGACAATTTATCATTTATAATATACATAACCAAATGATGTTTATCTACACATGTACAACCAAGTCTAACGACTTAGTCGACTGATCAAGTATAGAGTAACAACCTATAATATGCCTAGAATCCGATAGTTGCCATGTGCTTCCCACCTGAAGGTGAGACATCCAACAATTGGGTAAACCTGAAAATACATCGAGTATATGGCCTCGTTGGTAAACCACCTATCCAATCTAGTGCATTGGACATACATTACCGATGGTATACTGCCTAAGGTATACATTGAGTAGACATACATTACCAATGGTATACTGCCTAAGGTATACATTGAGTAAACAATTTCAACAGTAGGCCGCCTATTGACATGTTGAGCAAACAGTCTCGATGTTATGATAATGTGTCCTATGCTCCATATTATTCAATCGATATCATACAAGGATCGGTATACAATTCAACTTTCCATGTAGTTACATGTGTCAGATATAACATCCCATATCTAGAAGCCAAAAGCTAAGCGCTACAAGTATTGCAGTCATCCATAGTATTAACTTTTTATGATAAAATACGGTAATGCTAATGGTACCCATAATATCAGTACCATTTGAACATAAACAAAATTACAGATTCCCGGAAACAACATCTTACTGATTTCATTCGAAACAAACTCATATACAAGTTACATAATCTCATATCATTTCCCAGGTAAAGATTAATTATAATCATTACAAAATAGGCCAAGAGCGACATATGACGATGCCCCCTTAGTTGATCAAAGCAACATAGTCATTTCTAACTTAATACACACCGAAAATAAACAAAATAATCTACAACTCCTAATTAGCTATCCGTCATCCATCTTCTCGTCTCTAGAAGCTTTATTCACCAAAATTTCTAAAACTTGAAAAATTAACCTTAGGCTACTCAAATCAATTTTGAGCACCCGATAGTTTAATGAGAAACAAAAAATTCGAATCAGACATAAAGCCTGCTGTGAATAATTCTGTTACATCTCAGTTTACTGATATTAAGTGAGACCACTCCGTTTAGCGAAACGGGTTTCCCCTCACTAATACCCGCTTCAAAAAATATATTACGCAAATCCTTTCCTGCAACCAAAATGGTTAATCAAAATGATGTAATAATGATAATAATAGCTAATTCCGTTAAGCTATAATCAGGTAACTAATGAACTATTTATCCACAAATTATAAATAGACTATCTGTCCATAACATAATAGCAAAGTCCATTATGCTAACAAATGGACTATCTGTCTATAAAACTTGACTGACTGCTAGCTAACTGGACTAACTGTCCGGATCAAAATGGACTAACTGTCCAAACCATTTTCTTAGGGTTAACTAACCTTCATCTTTTTCTTTGAAAACCTTTTCAAAATGATTTAACCTTTTAAATCATATTTATACAAGGAAAATACATTCTTAGCTTTAATCTAAGCTATTTTGCTAAGTTATACATACTTTACTAAAAAAATGTTGATTAGATTTAATAAGGATTACCTATCCTTTCAAAATAAGTTTAATTCCTTTTTAACTTGAAAACACTTAGGCCATTCTGCCTATTTAATATATTCGAAATCTGTGTTTAAAATCTTTAACCAACACATTCGAAACCCTTGAAAGTAACCCTTTCGAAACCATTGAAAGTACACCTTTCGAAACCATTGAAAGACACTCTTTTTAAACCAATAAAAGTCTTTCCTTCGAAAGCTTTAAAATATTAGACATCCTCCATTAAAATCTTTTAAACATTGCCTTTCGAAAACATAGGAAAAACTTTACCTTTTAACCCTGTCGAAACCCTAGGGAACCACCCCTTCGAAGCCATTCAATAAAACCCATTCAAAAGCATTAAAATACTAAATCTTTCGAAAGCCTTTGAGTTCAATTTAAAACAAGTGGAAACCTTTTGAAACCATTTAAAAAATTCACCCTGTCGAAACCTTTGAAAATTGATACGATTGGAACAATTTGAATTATGCCTTCAAGTAGAGCAAAAGGATTAGAAACCCATTAAAGTTGAAAGCATCTGTTTCGAAACCATTTGAAAATGTCTCTTTCGAAACCATTTGGGTTTCACTTTAATCATAGAAAAAGGTCTTTAAAAACATTTAAGTCGAAAGCATCTGCATATACTATCTCTTTTATTATTTAACTGTAAATAACTAATAACCCAAATTAACATTTTCTTTACTAGAAAATTCATATAAATTCCATAAATATTCAGAAAATTCTAAAAATTGAACCCATCTCTAAAATATCATTTATGATCTTCATGAAAATTCTCAAGGCATTTTCATGTCATTTAATATGGTTTCCATATCAATACATGTCATAAAATCTATATGAACAACCATAAATCATCAACAAGTATATATATTCATTCCAACGTTCAAAATCATGGCAAATCAATGCAAAATATTTGGAAGTCATCTTAAAACCGAAAATAATAAAAATTTGAAATGCAAACATTATTCACCTTACCTTTAGATATTAAAGAGATTGATATGTGAATGGATTTTGTTTGAATTAGCTTCATCCTTAGCTTTTCTTAATCTTCTTCCTCTTTTCTTTGTTAAGGGTGGTCGACCTCTTTAAAAAATTTGAAAATGAAAAGTGAGCGTGTATAGGAATACATGGCCAAGTTTTAGGAATATAGGAATGGCCTCTTTCCTATTTTACCCACCCTCTATTTCAATTTAACTCTCATTTTAATTCATAGGTTAAATGGCACGACTACCCTCAAATTAAATCAAATATCAATCCCTTGATCAACACATTATTTTATTTTATTTAACTAATTAAATATTGTAAATAATGTTATCAAAAACATGGGGTGTTACAGACTCCCCTCCTTAAAGAATTTGGTCATCGAAATTACAATAAGGTGCATAACAAATCAAGTAAGAAGGTAAAACATACCATGAAACAAGTCAGGATAAGTATCTCTAATCTTGCTCTCAAACTCCCAAGTACAGTCCCTATCATCAATGCTCTACTAGACTTTGACTAATCTGACTCTCTTGGTTCTAAGCCTTTTCTCATCTCTCGTAAATATGCGAACTGGCTTCCTCACTATAGTCAAATTCGGTTCTACTACTAAAACATCTAGCATAGTCAGTGCAATACTAGTCTCTGGGTCTCTAAAACACTTTTTGAGATGAGAAACATGGAAAACATTATGGACCCCTGCCAAACTGATCGGTAACTCAACTCTATACGCTAGTTTCCCGATCCTCTCAACAATAGGAAAAGGTCCAACGAATCTCGGTGCCAACTTTCGTGATCTTTTAAACCTGATCACACAATTCATCGGTGACACCTTAACGAAAACTTGATCTACAACTGAGAACTCTAAATTTTTCCATCTCTTATTTGCATAACTCTTCTACCTAGACAGAGCCTCCTTCATTCTAGCTCCAATGACCTTAATCTTTTCTGCAGCTTCTCTGACCAAATCTGGACCATGAACCAACCTATCCCCGATCTCTAACCAACATATAGGAGATTTGCATGGTCTTTCATAGGAAGCTTCAAACGGTGCCAATCCAATACTAGTCTGATAACTGTTGCAATATAAAAATCAACTAAATGCGAATGGTCTTCCCATAATCCCCTGAAATCTAGTACACAAGCTCTTAACAAATCTTATAAGATTTTGTTAACTCTCTCCATTTTCCCATCTATCCGCGGATTGTAAGTGGTACTCATATTGAGCTTGATTCCCAAAACTTCCTGCAGACTCTTCCAGAACTCACTAGGTTTCACTTGCTATACTACTAGAAATTACATGAAGTCTAACTACATTCTTCATGAATAACCTCGTCAAAACGAGTGCTATTTGGGTTGAATTAACTGGAATGAAATAGGCACTCTTGGTCAGTTTGTCCACTATGACCCATATACTATCGTTTCCTCTGTTCGACCTTGGCAACCCATCAATGAAATCCGTAGAAATAGAATCCTACTTCCATACTAGAATATCTAATGGATGAAGCAACCCACTTGGCTTCTGGTGTTCAGCCTTTCCCTGTTGGCAAATCAAGCACTACTTTACCCATAAGCCAATATCCCGCTTCATACCTTCCCAGAAGAAACTTCTCTTCGTATCCTGATACATCTTAGGAACTCCTGGATGAACATAGAACTTCAAACGATGGCATTCCTCCAAGACTTCTTTCCATATGTTTCCTACACTCGGAACACATAATCTTCCTTTCTTTCTCAACCTCCCATTTTGGTCAAGACTGAAATCTTTTAGGTCATCGCTCACGGTTCCTTTTCTTAACTTCCTGATCCGTTTAGGTAATATTGGATCCTCCATCTTTTTAGTAGCAATCCTTTCAATCATCACTGGTCGAACTTCCAAACAAGATAACACTATGGTTTCTTACCTAGACCTAGCCTTAAATCTCCACTGCACTTTTAATCTGCCAATGCTTCAAATTCTTTCCATTCAGCAATCATCACCAACACCGCATTCTGATGTTTCCTGCTAAGTGCATCTGCAACTTTGTGCACTTTCCTTGTTGTGTACTCAATACTAAAATCATAAGTGGCAATAAACTCTAACCACCTCTACTGTCTCATGTTCAACTCCTTCTAAGAGAACAAATACTTCGACGACTTATGTTCTGTATATAACTCAAACCTCTCTCCCAAAAGGTAATGTCTCCACACCTTCAATGCAAAATCACTGCGGCCAATTATAAATCATGCGCCGGATACCGAACGTCATGTGGTCTAAGTTGTTCAGAAACATAGGCAATCATGTTACCTCTTTGCATCGGCACAATTCCTAATCCTATTCCAGATGCATCGGTGTAAACTATCAAATTCTGATTCCTTTTCGAAATGACCAACACAGGTGCATGGGTCAATAAGCGTTTCAAACTCTGGAATGCTTCCTCACACTTATCGGTACACCAACTTTGCATCCTTTCTCATTGGCTTGGTCATCGGTGCCTCTACCTGCGAAAAATCCTTAACGAGCCTCTGAAAATAACCAGCCAACCCAACAAAACTTTTTATCTCCTTCACTGTCTCAAGTCTCTTCCAACTATTTAATGCTTCAATCTTAGTCGGATCTACAGTCAACCCTTTCTTTGAGACTACATGACCTAGAAACTTCACCTCCTTCTTCCAGAAATGACACATCAAAAACTTACCCTTCAACTGATGCTGCTTCAGTGTTTCAAGCACCACCCTAGGATAAACTTCATGCTTCCTTTCATCCTTATAGTATATCAAGGTATCATCTATGAAAACCAATATGAACCTATCCAAGAGTTCTCGGAAAATTCGGTTCATCAAATCCACAAAAAATGATGGCACATTAGTAAGTTCAAACGGCATAACTAACCAATCGTATGACCCATATCTGGTTCTAAATGCCGTCAAAGGTATACTATCCTCTGCTACCCTAAGCTGATGGAAACCTGTCACCAAATCCAACCACGAGAATACCTTGGCTCCACTCAATTAATCGAACAAATCGTTAATCCTTGGAAGTGGATATTGATTCTTTATTGTCGTCTCATTTAACGTATGATAATCGATACATAGCCTTAATGATCCATACGGCTTCTTGAAAACACTACGGCTGCTCCCCAAGGCGATCTAGTCAGTATGATAAAACTCTTGCCTTCCAAATCCACCAACTGCACCTTTAACTCCCTCATCTCTATAGAAGTCATCCTGCTCAGCGGTCTACTCACTGGTTGTGCTCTTAGAACCAAATCTATCTGAAACTCAATGGCTCGTTTCGATGGCAATCCAACTACAGGCTCAAAAACATCTGCAAATTATCTAACCATAAAAATTCGACTCAACTCATCTTCCAACTCCATAACACCCAACAAAGCATTCGACACACCACTAGAACTTTCTATGGTATAAACAATCCTACCCCTACAATCAAGGTGTCTAAGTGATATTTAACTATCCTGGCAAAATTTCCTAGCATCATACTCAATTAACCAATCCATACCAAGAATAATCCCAAACCCTATAAAATCAAACACATGCAAACTAAAAACAAAGTCATGACCTAACAAGTCAAACTCTAACTGGTCACACCTCAACCCTATAGTTGCATACCCTCCTATTAGATTCGAAACCCGTAAGGAAGTAACTAAATATGTGGGTTCTAGGTTAAGCTTATCTATCAAACATCTAGATATAAAAGAATGAGATGCACCAGTGTCAAATAGAACGCTAACAGACATACCATGAATTTAAAGCGTTCCTCCCTAAAATGCCTTTCCTTTCTCGTAGGCTGTTGACTTCGAAGTAGCAGGCTCCAATGCATACATCTTTCCCTTTATATCCTTAGTGGGCTCCTTGCACTGGCTCTTATAATGGCCAATCTGTTCACAATTGAAGCACCTGACATTCTTATTTCCAGCCACTTCCATAGCCTTTTCATCATGACACTCATTTGCAAAGTGCCCCTTCTTGTCACACTTGAAGCAAACAATCTCAGACTTCCCTTTCTTAGCCACTCCACCCTTTTGAGAGCATTTCTTAGGAAAGAACTTCCTCTTTTGATTCCACCCAACCTGGACCTCCTTATCCTTACTCTTCTCCAGAGAATCAAGAATCTCCTTATGCCTTAAGGCCATCTCCACTACAAAGTTAGAAGGATCTCTAATATGAGGTAATGTAGCCTTGACTAACTTAGGCTTCAACCCCTTGATAAACTTATCATTCCTCTTCATTACTACATCCACTGAAGCATACCCATATCTGACCAACTCCTCGAACATTCTAGCATACTCCAAAATAGATATCTCTCCCTGCTCTAACTCAGCAAATTTTCTAATCAGAGCTGACTGTGCCATCGCGGACATGAACCTCTCCTGGAAACTTCCCTTGAAATGTGCCCATGCAAGGTTTCCTCGTCCATGCCAACCATCACACTATTCCACCAAAACAAAGTCGCTCCTTGAAGCTATTTGGAAGCAAGCCTCCTCTTCTTCTCATCATTGAGCCACAAATCTGCAAAGATTCTCTCACAGTGCAGTAACCAATTTTCCACCTACATAGCATCTTTCGTTTGCAGAAATGGCTTCCCTTCAAGCTAAGCGTAATCTCCGCTCATCTTAGCATAATGGTTAACTTCCGGAACTTTTGGAACTCCTGCCCCTGCAGCATCTCCTCCTACCACTCCCGTAACAATACCAACTTGCATCATATTCACAAAAAACTGATACATAGCTCCTATGTCCACTTGAGGGGCTCCAGCATCTACATTCCTGTTTGTGCTTGACCTTGACCTCTCCTCCTATCAGGTCTGGCACTCCCATCGGTGTCCTCCCCTCTAGGGTTAACTCTTCCTCTTCTACCAACCATATCTATATTCAAACCTCATAAGATACAGGAAAATAACCTAACAAAGATAGGATACTAGAGGTAAAGCGTATACTTATATATAGCAAATACAAGTACATTACTATAGTGTGTTATCTCATATCCCAATCTTACTCTAATTCCTTAGGATTATGTTTTAAAAACCATTTTTAGTTCAATTTTTTTACATAAACCTATGCTCTGATACCAAGTTGTAACATCTTGTATCTGGAGACCAAAAGCTAAGCACTACAGATGCTGCAATATCCATAGTATTAACTTCTAGTGACAAAGTATGGTAATGCTAATGGTATCCATAATATCCAAACCACATGAATATGAAAAGAATCACAGATTTCCAAAAACAACATCTTGCTGATTACATTTCAAAATAAATTCATATCCAAGTTACATAATCTTATATCGTTTTCCAAGTAAAGATTAATTGTAATTATTACAAAATACACCAAGAGCGACATATGATGATGCCTACTTAGTTGATCAAAGTGATATAGTCATATCTGACTTAATACACACCAGAAATAAACAAAATAATTTACAACTCCTAATTAGCTATTCGTCGGCCACCTTCTCGACTCTGGAAGCTTTATTCTCCAAAATTTCTAAAACCTGAAAACCTTAAGCCCAGCCAACTCAAATCAATTTTGAGCACCCAAGAGTTAAGGGGATACAAAAACTTCGAGCTAAACATAAAGCCTGGTGTGAATGATTATGTTAAATCTTGGTTTATTGGTATTAAGTGAGACAACGCCACTTAGCGGAATGGGTTTCCCCTTACTTATATCCTCTTTAAAACATATATTTCAAATCCTTTCCTACAACCAAACTGGTTAACCAAACTGACATAATAATGATAATTATAACTAAGTCTGTTAAGCTATAATTATGTAACTAATGACTATGTGTCCACAAGTTATAAATGAAATATTTGTCGGTAACATAATGGCAAAGTCCGTTAGGCTAACAAATGGACTATCTACCCATCAAATTAGGTTGATTGCCCGCAAACTAGACTAACTGCCCGAATCGTTTTCTTAGGCTTAATACCCTTCGTCTTTTTAATTGAAAACCTTTTCAAAATGATTAACCTTTTAAATCATACTTATACAAGGAAAATATATTCTTAGCTTTAACCTAAGCTATTTTACCATGTTATATATAAACTTTTCTCAAAAAATGTTGATAAGGTTTATTAAGGATTGCCTATCCTTTCAAAATAAGTTAAAGTCCTTTTTAACTTGTATACAGTTATGTTGTTATACCTATTTATTATATTCGAAACCTTCGTTTAAAATCTTTAAAAAACCATTCTAAACCCATTTGAAACCATTGAAAGTACCCTTTTAGAAACCATTGAAAGTCACTCTTTCGAAACCAAAAAAGTCATTCCTTCAAAAGCTTTAAAATATTAGACATCCTCCTTTAAAATATTTTAAACATTGCCTTTCGAAAACATAAGAAAAACCTTCCCTTTCGATGCTGTCAAAACCTTCCCATCAAAACCATTTATTAAAACCCATTCAAAACATTAAAATACTAAACCTTTCGAAAGCCTTTGAGTTCAATTTAAAACATGTGAAAACTTTATGAAACCATTCAAAAAATTCACATCTTCGAAACCTTTGAAAATTGTTTCGGTCGAACCTTTTGGATTATGCTTTCAAGTAGAGCAAAAGGATTAGAAACCCATTAAAGTTGAAAGCATCTGTTTTGAAACCATTTAAAACTGTCTCTTTCGAAACCATTAGGTTTTACTTCAATCATAGAAAAAGGGTCTTTGAAATATAAGCATCTGTTTTGAAACCATTTCCTAAGAAAAGATGGCGTCGATACCATCCCTTCGAAAGCAATGGAGAAATGGTCAAATTTTGAGAAAAAAAGTACCCCTACAAAAACATAGGCTTGAAAGGTAAAAAGCAGTGGCAAAAAGACTTTGACTTAGTTGAAAGCAATTATTTAAAAACAGAGGCGCAATCCAATCGAAATCATTTCTTTAAATCCTTTTGCCATCGTCGAAAGCTACTAAGTCGAAAGCCATTTAGTCGAAAGCAAGCAAGCGTATTTAAAAGCAAAGTGATGCCTCAACACCATTGGAACCTCTGGTTTCGACTCCATACCTTACGCCTACTTCAACTCACTGTGTGCCAATTCCGTAATAACATGTGCATTGGCTACGACTGTGTTGGAAGAGAAGATAAAGAGGCAGAACCTAGTGCCGAAAGCATCGAAACAGTGAAAAACATGTAGCACATAATTCTTTTCACTTAACCTACTCTACGTGTCTAATTTTGATTGGTTTCCTTTTTCTACCACTAAAAAGTACAACAATTTTCGGAACTAACTATTTGGATTATTCGTAAAATGCCCCTTCTCCTTCATTAATTATATAAAACATTTAAGTTTCATCCCTTAAATAATTTATATGACCATTAAAACACTTAGTTAAATTCTACAAAAATTCCAAAAAATCTCTTTTAATATGCTTTCCAACATATAAAAATTTCAGACCCTAAATCTTTTATTATTTAACCACAAATAATTACTAACCCAAATTAACATTTTATTTACTAGAAAATTCATATAATTTCCACAAATATTCAAAAAATTGTGAAAATTGAAACCCATCTCTAAAATATCGTTTATGATCTTCACAAAAATTCGCAAGGCATTTGGATGTCATTTAATAGGGTTTCCATATCAAAACATGTCGTAAAAACTATATGGACAACCATAAATCATCAACAAGTATATATAATCATTCCATCATTCAAAATCATGGAAAATCAATGCAAAATATTTGGAAGTCGTCTTAAAACCGAAAATAATAAAAATTTGATATGCAAACATTACTCACATTAGCTTTAGATATTAAAGAGATTGATATGTGAATGGATTTGATTTTAATTAGCTTCTTTCATAGCTTTTCTTAATCTTCTTCCTCTTTTCTTTGTTAATGGTGGCTGACCTCTTTAAAAGATTTGAAAATGAAAAGTGAACTTGTATTGGAATACACGGCCAAGTTTTAGGGATATAGGAATGGTTTCTTTCCTATTCTACCCATCCTCAATTTCAATTTAACTCTTATTTTAATTCATAGGTTAAATGGCACGGCTGCCCTTTGATTAAATCAAATCTCAATCCCCTAATCAACACATTATTCTATTTAACTTAACTAATTAAATATTCCAAATAGTGTTACCAAAAATCCAGGGTGTTACATCAGAATAACGTAATTCAACTAACACGGATATCTTCGTTCTTCCAATAGTTCGCAAGTTAAACTATGCAACCGTGGCACTAACAGTAACAATAAAAGCAATCACTTTTCACAAAATCGCACATCCATGATGACTGTCATGTTATATAATAGTACAACATTATTTGAACTCCATAGCATCAACTAAGCCGAAAACAAATCCCCAAAGCTATCCTACTTGGCTAAAATAACTTGGGCAACCTATAGGCGGTTAGTTGACTATTAAAAAATAACAATTTGACTACTCGCTTGTTGGTATTCTTTTCCAACCAACAATGCACCAGTCGACTAAAGAAACATGATAAGTCGACTCCTTAGGTGTTCAAAACAGATGACTTCTAACTAGTCGACTGTTTGCCTATAACATGTCTATCTGCTAAATAGCACATTGGTCAGTTGATTAAGCATAGTTAGTCGACTGTTCGACTAGTCAGTCAGTTAAAGGATTAAATCAGTTGGCTAATGGATTAAGTTAGTCACATGATTGACCCTAAAACTACACTAGTTTTCCTTAGATGGGACTGGGATTTCTCAACATTTTCTCAAAACCAACAAGTCACTCATTTAAACATGGTCAGTCAACTGTTTTTCCCAGATTGCGGTTTCCAACATTTTTAACGTATTATCTTTATCTTTTTTTAATCTTTACTCTAAAATCTTCTATTCAGGTTTCAAGTATAACTTTTGAATTGGTAAAATTATATTTCTAAATAATTATCCATATCTGATTACAACATTCCTATATTCAAACAATGCTATATTTCATTTATTTTAGTTACAATTCATTTTCAGTGTAATTTATCTGATTGGCTATATAAACTATTCTATAATCAATATATATATATATATATATAATCCACTTTTATTCATATAAATTAATCCATATATGTTGCATAAAGTAAAATCTATAAAATTTTAATGGTGAATTTATAATTCAATCTACCCTCCCCTAATCATATAAAGTTCTATTATCAAAATAGTGTTTTAAGGTTTTCCAAATTACCTAGTTCGTACAAATCATAAATTTAGACATAAAATTGGTTACTAAATCATATTTCAAAGCCAAATTGGTGTATAAATGAAATTTGCTTCATACATAACCACCCAACCATTTCGTGAATAATCCCACTCACCTTAATCCACTATTTTACTTGATTTTTGGCAGAAATCTTCAAATTATCTCTCTTATTCGATTAGATTTAGTGTCCCTATTCTTCTATTTGGTTTGAAAATGCATGTATTATATTTTCTTTTTTCTATTTGATTTCTTATTTTATTTAGAGAATTTGGATTTAGAATTAACGTATAAAGTGTAAAAGAATGATGTTTTAGTTTAAACTGAGCGCCGGCTAAAAAATGAAGAAGAATATGTTTTGGGCGAATTAGTGTTATATAAGCACAAATCAAGAAATCCCCCTTAGCCTATCCAATTTTCTTACCCATTTGTCTCAAAATGCATGTTACGATAAATAGTTTGTATCTTCTTCATTTTGATGTCTGTGTATTATTTATGAGCTTAGGGTAGAAAAAACAATTAACGCAATTGTAACAGCCCGCAAATCCGTACCCCTTGAGTCAACACTATTCTACAACAATCAACTCAAGTTGCACAAAATTACGAACCATTTGGATTAAATAAGAAGAGGTAGAAGAAGAAAATAGAAAACAACAACAGAATCTAACCATCGCAGCGGAATAAAATATAATAGATAATAAATGATCTTTACTCAAAAGTCAAATATTTCTGTTTACATATATTACATCTGTCACGACCCGTCTTCCACTACCCAGAAAGACGCATCATGAATTAAGAAAGAAAGGGATAGAAAGAGAAAAGAAAGAAGAGAAAGAAGAAACAACTCTAGAATCTCAATAGTGGAACGAATAAATTATATTAATAGCATAAGTATTTACATAATATACAATATCAATCAGAGATACACAGCATACATATCACATATACTAGATAGTTATAAACACCTGTCTAGTATTTACAACTCAATACAATAACAACACAGAGAACACACAACGGAACTATATATCTACAACGCAGAAGCCTCCTGCTCCATTGCTCCTCCATTATTCGTCAAAGCTAACCTGAATCCCTTGGCTACTCGTAAAAATTTGAGTACCCAAGAGTTTAAGAAAACAAAGATAAACTCCGGGTCAGATATGGGTCTGGTGTGAGTAACAGGTTAAGGTTGCTTAACTTTAAAAACCTTTGAAAAGAAAGGTATGACGTAAGACTTCCCACACATAAACATGGAAAAGTTTTTACCTTACGCTAACCAAAACATTTTATAGGAAATCCGATGATATTATAATAGTGTCTAGGGTTTTCAAGTAAATATGAAATAGCCGAAATTGTTACATCTATTAAATTCCAGCTACTAGCCACAAAAGTGGGTAATACAATCAAAACCGTTGGCACTTATTGGATTTTGGATTCCATACAATGGCAGGGCTACTGGGGTACCGCCCGTCACAGTACGTGGCCTAGATCACCGTACCGAGGAGTACTCCCACTTCCTTGCAACATAAGACCAGAACCATTCCTTACTGAACAGTTCCGAACAAGACAACCCTGCAGTTGTTTGCAACCAACTGCCCACGCAGCCGAATATAAAGGGACTTCTAGACAGGGATCAATCTCGCTCTCCAGTGGGAGCTACCCACGAAGCCTTGCTGCACCTCCCCTATTTTAGCCATTCCCGGTTGATGAGGCTTGAGGCTACGATTGCCTTTATAGGACATAACACGTAGAATTCTCATCGTCCACGTGACGATGTTCTGAAAGCATTCAATCCATACAAGTTCGTTCCGGGTTCGAACGAAACCGAAGGCATTATCTCGTTGCACTCATTATTGGAATCACCCTCAGAGTCAACGACGATAACCCTTGCACTCTAAACCACCATCTCGAATCTATAAGCACTATTCCGTCAACTCATTACGGAATCACCCACAGAGTTATACTGACGTATAGCCCTTATACCTCGAGTCTTCACAAAGCTCCATTTGGGTTTACGACCTAACGTTATTTGGAATCGATGTGATTTTCGGATATCCAAATACGGAAACCCGATTCCGGTCTCATCGAAAACCAAAGCGTGTCTTTTAGGGCCAAGTTGTTTTATAGTTTAAAACAATTCAATTCAACATTATCTATATACACACAGATAAGATAATTCTTAACATCATAATAGATAATCAATATTATCCTCACATCAGATAATATATATTATCAACTCAAACAGATAAATCATATTATCAACTCAATGCAACCATAACATCCAAATCACACAACAACATTTATCTCATAACTGAGATTTTAACCATTCAGGGTAATAAATATCAATCATCATTCATAAGCAATTACTTATCAATCCAATCTATAATTAATTTAAAATGAATTAAATTAATTACTTCTTCCTTAAATTAATTTAAAATAAATTAAATTAATTAGTCGTCCAAATAAATCTTGCTTACATATCAATTAATTAATTACTCTTAACAAATTACCCAAATTAATCATCTTGATTAACTATCCCTTAATTACATTCAAGTAATTAACCTCTAATTAATTTCATAAATCAATTATTCCAAACCAAACCTGTAATTAACCTGTAATTACTTCATTAATTAATCCTTAATTAATTAACTAATACCTTCATTGTTTAATTTTCTTAATTAATAAATCCTTAATCATATCATTAATTATATAAATTAATGATCTCCAATTATTTTAAATAACTCCATCAAATTAATTATCAAAACCTAAATTAATTAAACTAAGTAATTAATTATTAATTACTTACTTAAGTAATTATTCAACATACTAATTACATATTAATTACACAAGTAATTAATTCCAAAACTCCTCCATTAAATTACATCCAGTAATTTATTTTCTTCACTAAATAATTTTCCATTTGTAATTACCTCTCAAATCACATCAATGATTAATTTAAATTAGTTAAACTTAATTAATTAACTTAATTAATCAAAATAAAATTAATTAATTACAATTAGTAATTAATTTCCTTAATTACTTTCACTAAGTAATTATACTTAAATAATTCAACGGATTATCTTAAAT
Organism: Allium cepa; assembly: GCA_030765085.1. Classification (NCBI taxonomy): domain Eukaryota; kingdom Viridiplantae; phylum Streptophyta; class Magnoliopsida; order Asparagales; family Amaryllidaceae; genus Allium; species Allium cepa. The sequence continues at coordinate 906,578,085 of CM060931.1, read as the reverse complement.
TAATTAATCCAATTAATTATTAAAATTAATTACATTAATTAATTATAAAATAATATTAAGTTAATAACCTTTATTAACTCATAACAAATCTTTAATTTCCTTAAGTAATTAACTGAATTAATCAATATTAATTACAAATTTAATTATCTATAAATTCATTAATTAATTTCTAATTATCAAACAAATTAATTGATATTCAAACTTAATTAATCATTAATTACTTGATTAATAATTCAATTCATTAACTAAATTAATCAAATCTTATTTAATTAATTCCTAAATCATACTTTAATCAAATTTAATTAACTTACCTAAAACATTTAATTAAATAAACCCTTAATTATTTAATTAATATCCTAATTATTTATTTATTAAATTAATTCATTTTAAACTTAATTACCTTGATTAATTAATAAATCATTAAGTTCAAATCAACTTAATGATAATCATTAATTTCATTAATGATTTGATTATCATTATCAAAGAAATTTAAAAACAAATTGTTTTAAATTTTCTAAATTCCATTTTAAATTAAAATTAAAATGAAATCCAACTTAACAAGATTTTAAATATTTGAAATCTCTTTAGTTCTCATTTTAAAGAATCATTTACCTCTTAAAGCAAATTTTAGAAAAATCATTTAACTTTAGTCTATATTCAATTAAATTTGAAATATCTTAAATATTTCAAATGACATTTAAACATTTAAATTCAAATCTTATTTACATTACAACCAAAATTCAAATTCATGCTTCAGGTTTAAATTCAAAGATTAAAATTTAAAACTCTGTTTTAAATCTTCATTTCAGATTTTATAAAACACATGTTATCCATACTAAAATATTCAAACTAAATTATAACCTTTGAATTTATTATCTTATTTTCTTTTTGAAACTTTCAGATTCAAATTCAAATTTGAATCCAAGATTCTAAATTCATATTTAACTTAGAATTTAAACCTTGTTTTTAAAATCTTATTCTCAGATTTAAAAATCACTAATATAAAAACTGTGCGGGTTTTTATTATTTATTTAAATACTTTATTTTTATTCTGCAAATTTATTAAAATCTGGATTTCAAATTATTTGAATTCATAGTTTAAATCTTACTTTAAGTTTATATTTAAACTTGCTTTACTATTTTAAATTTTGGTTTTAAAATTCAAAACCCTGAAAACTGTTTCAGGCTACAGGAAACACACTGCAACTACAACTACCCGAGACAAAAGCTAGTCTACTTCGAGTCACCCCTACTCCTACTTCGGGCAAAAATTGAAATTACCTGAGCCATCTCTCCATCACATTCCAAAACAACCCTCTCCTGTTGAATATTGTGCACATGCACAAAATCTTTGGCAAATTCCGATCATCAGTGATGATCATCACCTCCATCATCCACCCTTAAACCCAACATGATCACCTAGGCATCAGTGATCTTCCATTTCCCAAAATTCAACAGAGCAGTTTTCCCTCTCTTTTTTTAAAACCTGAAACACACTATACCCCAAAATTCCTCAAACCTGTCAACAACAAATTCTCCTCCCTCCGACCATCATTCAAGCTGAAACTCCGGCTACTATCTCCACTTGGACCCAACTACCAACCTTCCAAAACACTTAGCACTCGATCAAATATTGAGTGAGAATGATTCTATTTGCTAACTGACTCAAACTTTAGGGTTACAGAACAAATTTACCCACTGCTGTCTCTATAACAATTTGATCACTGTAAAACTATTTTTCCCTGATTCCCTGATCTCCCATCTACCATCATATAAGAACATGAACCCCACATTCATCTGAATCAACCGATATACTTCAAAACCCAATTTTTGGGTTAAAACAGCAATGCACAGCCAAGCCCCATTTAAAGTTTATGATTTTGGTTTTTAAAATCATGTTCTTATATCAGTTTTCAGATCATAAACCTAAATTAATGAATTAGGGTATTTAGATTTGAACAAACCTCGTGTCTTCCTGTCCTTTTTGGGTTTTCCAGGGTAAGTTTAATTTTATTTTAACCTAATTAAAATTTTAAGCTTAAACTTATGATCTCCCAAACAATTTTTGTTTGTATCACAATTCATAACAATGCTTAGATCATGAGATAGGGAATTTAAATTAAAATAAGAACTGGGTTTAAACTAGAAACAGAGAGGTCCAGGTATTAGTAGATATGCACACACACATCATCCAAATATCTATAGATAGTTCCTAGATAAACATACAGAAACATACTTATCACCAACCATACTCATTACAGTAATAAATCATGCAACCAGGTTACTTAAATTATTTTTAAAAAAAAATGTTACTCACCTTTAGATTTGAAGAACAGAGCAGTTTTTCTCGAATTAATTTCCTTTTTGAAAAAAACTTTTGAATGCTTGCTCTAATTTGGAAAATGCAGTTGCATGCAGTAGAAATTTGCAGAGATGACTTCCTGGTTGAAGAAAGTTTCAGGCTTGATCACTTGCTTCAGAAAATTTCCAGGTTGGAAGAAATGCTTGCAGCCCATTTTTTTTTAAAGAATGATATTTGCAGGCTTCATTTGATTTGTTCAAAATTTGCAGAGATGAAAAATGCAGTGGGTTTTCAGGTTGTAAAAGTGTAGTTTGCATGCCGATCATTTTTTTTTTGATTTGCCAAGATGATGATCAATTACAGAGAATGCAGTTGAAATTTTTGAGGAGTTACAGATCTTAAAATTGCTTTTGAAATGAATTTTGCAGGTTTTGTTATTGAGGGATTTCAGATTTTGTTTAAGCTTTTCTTAGCTTAGAATTAAAAGATTGGAAAAAGAGAGTAATGGGAAAAACATGATTTATAAAGCTGAAAATATTTAAATAAAAATAAAGAAAAGAATAAAAACAAATGACACTTGTCATTGTGCTTGATTTACAATTTAACACATGTAGTTTGATTTGTTTAAGACTCAACACTTGTCTTTTATAAAATTTAGTATATTTATTTAAATGTTTTAAAAAGAGTTTCTTCATTTTATGTTAGAATGAATATATAAGATTTACTTATTAAAAGTAAATATAACTAAAACAATTTATAAATTAAACTTATGCAAATGTTTCAAAGAATTAATTAATTTGAGTTTCAAAAACAATTTAAAATCAAATTAAACTTTTGAAATCAAAATTAAAATCAATTTATTTAATTTAGAAATGAAGACTCTATTTCCTTATTTTTAATTCTTCTTTATATTCATGAAAAATAGAATATTTATTAATATGGTTTAAAATAACAATTTACAATTTTATATGATTTATAAAGAAATTATAAATCACTTTTATATTTAAATGAATTTAAATCATATGTTATCTTATATTTTAAACTTATATAAAATATACCCAATTCATATTTAATCAAATAATATTTTAAAAAGAAATAAAACCAACTTTTATTTAAATTTTAAAACAAAAATTAAACTAAGTCAAATTTTAAACAATTTAATACTTATTTTAAATATTACAAACCATAAAGTTATTAATTTAAATTGATTTTTAAAAGCTTAGTATTGACTAAAACATAATTTCCTAATTACTTAATATATTATTAGAATTTAAAAACAAAACTTCATTTATTTATTTTCATGTAAGTTAAATTCCAAACAAAGATAAATTATATTATATATACAAATATATATATACATTTAAATATTTATTTTAGCTTTCAAAAGATAAATTGACAAATTAAATATTTATTTAAATCTGATTACTAAACCAAAACATATTTTATTAATCAATATTGTCAATATCAATTTAATTTTATATAAAGATTATTAAATTGATATTGTCTAAAATTCCGGGATATCACAACATCATCAGAGTACATCAATCACAGCTCAACATCAATATTATACAAATGGATACACAACAACTCAATACAGCGGAATATGTATATATATACGAGTATGGGAGTACGTATCGCCATCCTGCTCGTCTCCTGAGCTCCACAGCATCATATCCTATATTTTATAATGATCGGTCTGGCCCGAGCATTATAGTTATATAACACCCGAGTCAATTTGGAATACCAGCGTGAGAAAATCACACTCAATTGATTATTAAAGTTTGAAAAATCCTTTGCAAAACAAAATCATCTCGTAAGACCACGCCACAAATAAACATGTCGGGTTTTTACCTTACGATAGCCAAAACAATTTTTATAGAAATCCTCTGATATTATAATAGGGTCTATATACAAATACTTATAAAATAGCCGAAATTGTTACATGATTAAATTCTAGCTACTAGCCACAGAGTGGGTAATACAAACAAAACTCGTACAAGGCTCGTAGGGAGAATGGATTTCCAACTAATGACTAGGCACTGGGGTACCACCTGTCACAGTACGGGGCCAAGATCACCGTACCGAGGAGTACGCCCGCTCCCCTACAACACAAGGCCGGGACTACCCCTTACTGGATAATCCCGAGTGAGATCACCCCGCGGTTGGGATCAGCAACCGCCCACTAAGCCGAAATAAAAAGGGACATCTAGACTGGAATGACCTCACCCACCTTGGGTGCTACCCACCTAGCCTTGCTGCATAACCCCTGATTTTCAGTCATTCCCATTTGATGAGGCTTGAGGCTAAGCGTTACCTTTTTAGAACATATCTCTTAGAATGCGCATCGTCCACCTGACAATGTTTCGCAAGCATTCATCCATACAAGTCCGTCCCGGGTCCGAACGGAACCGAAAGCACTACTCCTACTACATCCATTCAGGATTAGTAGCGACTAGCCCTTGCACTTCAATGCTCCATCTTCGAATCCAAAATCGTTTTCACGAAACGTACAAACTGGATCGAAGTGGTTTTCGAGAAATAAATCTCGATCCCGGTCTCTTCGAAACGATCAACGCAGTTTGTCCAATATTGATAGTCGGTGATTTAACTATCAATTTATATTCACAAACATCCATCGAACAATAAATAATTTCCCAAATTATTTATTTATCTCAAAAATATCTTCACAAGATGTATTTTCACTTTTCAAATTCCTTTGAAAACAGTTTTCGAAACTATCTGCCTTTCTCAGAATAAATTCCAAGTACTCCTATTTCCACTGGAATCACCAAGCACAAAACTAGATTTTTCTAAATTAATTTAAAACACTTTACTTTTAAAAATATACTTTAAAACATTCAAGTTAAAGTTACTTTAATAATTTGTTAAAAATACATACTATATGAATATTTGAAATAAGGTTACTTAATAAAATATAAAACTAGATTTTTTTAATTTTAGAAACAAAATACTAAGTCACTCTTCCAAAAATTGCTGCCATAATAGATTAAAAGAAAATACTTACTTTAGAATTTAAATATTTAGAAATAATAAGTTTTTCAAAACATACCCCTTTTAAAACAATTTTAGAACTATTAACTTATATTTAAAAATTTACTTTGAAAACGTACTTGGTTATCCAGGGAGAATTCCAACTTCAATCACTTAAATCAATTTCTCCAATTGATTTCCAATTTATTCCATTTGAAATAAATTTCTTTAATTATTTGATTCATTTCAAAATTCATTAATTATGTACTTAATTATTATTGTTATTATGTTCCATTTGATTTTAAATCTTTTAACTGAAATATACAAATTTCAGGTTATTCCCGATTTCTTCTTTATTCTTTCAATAATCTGAATCTTAAATTTTAAATAAATGTTTTGTTCTTTTAAATAATATCACTGAAGATTAAAATTTATTAACTTCATGTTTATTCGAATTTCCTTTCTATACTCAAGATTTATTTTATAGAATTTTAAAGTCACTTTATTTCTCTTCCAATTTATTCTTAAATTTATTTAAATTTCTATAATTATTTTACTTACAAATTCACTTCTTTTATTTTCTTTCCAAATTCCAATTTATATAATTTGGGTAATTCATTATATCCAATTGTATCCAATCAAACCATAGTATTCAATACTCCAATAAAGTTCATCGTAGAATATCAAATAATCACTACAGAGGGTATAGAATAATTTAAATAAATGTTTAGGGATCAAGTTGGATCCCTCCAACCTGTTTTTCCTGCATTCACAGACGTTAGCACAATTCAATATACTAATTCCAAAATTTCATACTATATCACATCAAACAATTCAACCATCCAAACAATTATTTAAATTTAATCACTTAAATTTAAATTTAAACCGAGTGAGATTAACTCACCTTATTTCCATTTACAGTCCACTTCAACTTTGCCTTGGATTCACGGTTTTTCGACCTTGTATATAAATATTATACAGTTTATTAACATTTGAGCCACTTGAATAATCAACTACCATTCAATAAATTTAATTAAATAATTATTTTTTTAATATTCGAATAAATCGAACAAATAATTTCCATTTGCTAAATTTAATTTAATTATCAAATAAGTTCTATTTAAACTAACTGAATAATCACTTATAGTTAAAAAATTAAATTAACTAATACTTTGGTTTTAAAATAATTTCTCTTTAACCACTCCTAAGTTAATTAAACAAGTAAATTACAACGTTATCCTTATTTTGAAAATATATATATTTATTTGTTGCTTACCTATATACATATTTTATAAAATTCTAAGAAAATAAAATTCTATTTCAGCCTATATATATATATATATAAACTTCTGAATTCCTTATCCTTAATTTAAATTAATTTAAATTAAGCTTTAAAAAATTTACCTTACTGCCGAACTGAACAATCCCCAAATTGCGACCTCCTTCCTACATACCTCGGCCTCGTAAGCCATCAAATCGAGCAGCCGCACCTCACCACACCCCTCTTCGAGTCACCAGCGAGCACGCGATACCTAGATAATGGCACCAAACAAACTTCTTAAACTAGCGTCGATCGAACGACTTGCGACTCCCCCCTCATCACGAAACCCTACTCACGAATGTGGTTTCCCCCTTCACGATCGCGCGACCTGAATGCTCAACAACGAAGCCGCCTGATGTCATTGTTCGCGAGCACTAACCATCTGACGTAGTTCGATTTCACGAGCCTCAAACTCGATTAAGCTGAAGGGTCGAGATTTCGTATTTGGGGGAAAGAATAGGCTTGTGGATACACTTTTGATTGGGTTCAAACTGGGAGGACGACCGCTCTTCCTTATCTATTTTATTGTTATTAAAGAAGGGATTCGATTGTGAAAGGAGGGCGGCCATTTCTTCTCGGCAACGACCTTGTTTGTTTTTACTTATTTTAGAAGTGCGTTTGTTGAAAGGAAACAGGTGTTAGATTTTGTAGAAGAAAAAGGCGTACACGAGAAGCCTGATTGATGAAATTAAATTTCATTAAATTACTATCAATTAAATTTTCAGCGCACTTATATATCGTACACTCACACACTAACTCCAAAAACTACAAAAATTGAAACTCGATAATAATTCAATATTACGGACTCAATGAAACTGGTTTCATTGAATTCCGAGACTGTGCCTCGGAAGGGTATTTTTAAATTCAATTTAAACGATATATTTTCAAAACTGAACAAATCATTGTTAAATTTGATTTTAACACTTCTATCATCTTCAACGTTATCAATATAAATTTTACGAACCTTCAAATTATTTTTAACAAGCTTAAAATTCCAGATTCAATATTTTACTCAGTTTCAAATTGTTTAATTCAATAATTTAATTATCAAATAAATTGTAATATTCATTATTCAAGTTAAAGTTGCCCTATTGAATACTTAAAACCAATTAAATATTCTGATTTTTAAATGCTAGAAAATTCCGGGTCGTCACATTCCTTCCCCCTTAAAAGAATTTCGTCCCCGAAATTACTAGTTAGGAAGAATGATCCAATACTTGTTTATTATTTCCCTCAAACTAAACAGTTTCTAACAATTCATCATCTTACCAACCATCTTTTCATAAAAGACCCATTATTATTCTTATTAACGTTCCAAACTTTTCCAAAGTTCCCAAAAAACTTTATTTATTCAATCATTCAAATTATAATTCCAAACTAAATTTTGAATTATCGAAATTTCTCAAAAATTTTATAACTCTCTAAATTTCTGAAAAATTTCGCCAGCGTCTCCTTTGCGCGGCTGACTCGGTACAACTACAAAATGGCTCTACAGCCTCCTAAATTCAAAAAGAAAACAAAAAGCCAAGTGGCTCAATCCAAAATCCCAATCAAATTTCGTACCAAATTTAAATACATACCTTTTTGTCGGGCAATTCAATTTATCATCTGAAATCAAAACCAATTTTCCTTTTCCTTTTTATAACACCTGCATATCCTGTTTAGCACCAATATCCAATCACAATATTCCCAAAACATTTTGTCGACTTCCTCACAAAATGTCAATATCTATTCATTCTAATATTATCTTAGAATATATTTGTAGTATCAATTTCCAATTAAGAATTCACCGTTCCTTATACTTAAGTTTAATATAAGCATTTTATATGTTTTTTATACTTATTTTCACCTTACCACTTTAGTTTATATCTATTTCTATTCAAATTAATTCTTTCATTTTCATATGAATTCAATTTATCTTTCACTCTGCATATATAAATTTTATTTGTCATTTATTACTAACTCATGTCACTACTTTAATTAGTTTCATTTACTAATTTGTTTCAATTTCTAATTTAAAACCATTTGTCGTTAACAAAAAAATTCCAAAATTTTCAAAAAAATTCTAACTCCCAAAATTTCTAAAAAATTTTGGCAGAGTCCCCTTTGTACGGAGGAGCTTTTGCAATTTGACAAAAGATATAAATATATATACATCGACCCACACGGTCGGAAAAACCAAAAACAGTTCATATTTCCTATTTTTATTGCGTAGGCGTACCTTATTTAGCATTTTTAAGCACACAGCTTATTTATTTAGCAGCTAATGCAACCCAAATCCAGCCACACGGCTTCCAAAAACCTGTACTTACTCAATTTAAACATGTAAGTGACAAATATACGAAGTTTATAGCATTTCACTTAATTTCAGTAGTTAAACACATGTATAATATAAACACTATGCACTAAACACTTCCAAAAGCAAATTAATAAGATTCCGATACAAATTTAGTTGTTTACAACTAAATCACCCATCAATTTCATTCCATTTAAATGGTTTACACTTCATTTCTTACATTTTATTCATTTTAATCCAAATGAACACATATTTATCTCAATTGACTCAAAAATCAATTTCATTGCTTATATAAACTCATAGATTTTTATACAATCTCATTTGCATCAACGACGACCATTTTTATGCAAATTCAATGATGTTCACTTAATAGAATATCCATTCTATTTCATAACTACTTAAAATTGATACCAATTCAATTTATACTTTATTCTGTTTCATTTCCAATGTTCCAACATAATTCTTAATTGTTGACAACCAATTCATATATCGTTCCACTTAATTCGAATGGTTAACAACTCACAAACTTACATTTAATTTATTATTAAGCAATCTGAAATCATATTTAATTCAATTGCTCTCAAAGTCAATTTTAATTTGCTCCTATCAATTCATAGAATGTTTAATTACTTCCATTTACATCAAATGACAATTTATTCTATGCAATTTGACGAGATCTATGTGAATAAATAAGTCTTTATGTTTTATAACCAATTTAAATGGATTTCAACTCAATTTATATTCAAATCTATTCCATTTTTAAATTTATTCACAATCCATATATTCTCATTTTTATTACATTTCAGATTTGAATCCATTCACTTGCATTTCATTTTATTAACCAAACTAGTTTCTTGTTCAAACAGGTTCCATTCAAAATCATTTGATCTAGCTCGACACATTCTGTTTAAATTTCATTCACAATCCATTCATTTACATTACATTCCATATTTGTTTATTCCAAACTATTTTATTTAGCTCAAAAACAATCTATGCTATTTCATTCAATAACTATTTCTCAACTCATTTAAACCATACTTCATTTTGAGTTCGGATTTTATTCAACACTTACTTAAGTCAAAAACTTAAGTTCATTTCCATTTCTTTTTATAATAAGTTCTACTTCCATATTTCATTTGATTCTTATTTATTCTATCCATTTATTTATTCAACATAATTAGTTTATCCACATTCACTTAAACCATTCTAGTAAACTTGAAACATTCTGACAAGCACCTTTGTCCAAGTGGTTAGATGATTCGGCTTTGGTGCAGGTTGTCACAAGTTCGAAACTTGCTTTCGAACGTTTATTTGACATGGGATATGTTGTCCCAATGATTTGTTGTATATAAAGTACCAATTCAAAAAAAAAACTTGAAACATTCTATTTTCCTTATTGTCTCAAGTTATTTCAATCCTTTAATAATTTAAATGGTTTACCATTATTTATTCAAGAATTTTCATTCCATTAAATATTATCGATAACTTACCGAATTTTATTTCAATTAAACTTTATTTTTACTCAATTTAAATTCATTCCAATATCATTTAACTTGGTTTAAGTTGAATTAAATTCAATTGTCTTCCATCGATTAGCTTAAGTTAATTTACTTCAATTTATTCACATTATATACTTAAGCTCATTTTCATTTTACAAGTAAATTTTCTTTTATCCATTTACATTTTTATTCAATACATTTCAATTATATTTAATTTGTTAACACTTCAAGTCCAAATTTAATTTATAACTCAAGTTCTAAATCCACTATCCATTTTCAATTTACCACCAAATTTCATGAACTCACAATTCAATTCCATTTACTTTATTGACAATTCAAGTCGAATTCAATTTATAACTTGAGTTTTATTCCCAAACTTCATTATAAATTCACAATTCAGCTTTTATTTAACTACATTGAGTTCTCATTACATATTTCATTATCCAATTATCATCTAAATAGTCTTTCCCCAACTTATAATCCAGAACTTGATTTTAATCTCAAAATCTCTTCATTTAAATTTTCTTAAGTTCAAATTTATTTTATAATTCAATTTTTAATCTTCATTTTATTTTTCAATTCATCAAAAATATTTATTTTGGGTTTCTATCCCACTTTTTTTCAAATTTTATAAGTCATAACTTATTATTTACACAATTCCACTCATCATAGGCTTGAATACATTGTTCTTTTATTTTAACTCAAGCCTTATGCTTATTTATAACCCAAGTATATTTTATTCCATGCATTATAATTATTTTACACGTTATTCTTATTTATTTATTTCAATTCCAATCCTTATTCAATTTATTTTCCATTTATTCAGGTAAGAATCTAATTCCATTTGATAACTCAATTGAATTTTTATTCCAATTCAATTTTACTTTAACTCAGATTTATTTAATCTCAATTCGATTTCAACTTGATTCGAATACAACTGGATATTATTTTCAACTTATTCAATTTATTCCAATCCAGTTAAATTTTTATTTCCCAATCCAAGTTAATTTCATTTTTTAATTTTAACTTTAAATTTAAATTCCAACATTCAAAGCTTATATTTCCTTCCTGATTTAAAAATCATCTCAATTTATAAGCTTACAACCCATCTTATCAGGATTTTTAAACTCCCGGCTTTGGTTCCAAATCATTTTGAAATCTTCAACATCTCAAACCACATTTCTCAAAATTCAAACCAGTCCTGGTTTTATTCCCAACAAATTTCCTTTGAGATTGCCAAAAACAACCAGCATTTATGAACAAATCAATTTTTGGCAGCAATCTGCCACTCAGAAATTCGAAAATGAATACTGATGATGCGGCCGTCATCACCAGAATTATTTTCCAATAATCCAAGTGATTTGAATGCTATTTCACTTTCAAAATCCATTTAAAACAGATTTCCATTGAGAAATATCTCCAAAACAACTATGCTATTATTTATCTCCAAAACACTTTGATAAACATTTCCAAATCTCCGGGATTTTAAATTTCTAAAGCCTGCTTAAATAAATTTTAACTATAATTCATTTGTACAGTTTATGCTTATACAAATTCCCATTTAATTGCATTTCAATTCATAAATTACATTTATAATTCGTATTTATAAATTTCATTTCATAATTGAATTTATCTTCTCAATCTTTGATTATATTTACAATTTCTAGTTAAATTTTTCACTTAACAATGATAATACTTTAATATCATCATTTTTAACATCGAAGCAACCATATATTAGCTAAATAGTTTACAAAAAATTTTCTTTATATCAAAATATATTTTGGGTAACATTGTTTCATTTACCCATATTTAAAACAATATCATGTCAATTGTTCTATTCAAGTGTTTTGAAACCCCTTCAATACAGTTTTGCAGACTGTGTCGACGAAGGTTCATATGCCACTCAATAAACCAATCAACACAATATTAAAATAATTTGTATTCACTAACAAATACGCACTCATATCTATTTATACGCTCAAACTCATTATAGAGCACTATAGACTCTATTTTAAATGAGTAATTCCCACCAGAGCCAAGGTTATCACCAACCTAAGCTCTGATACCAATTGTAACAGCCCGTAAATCCGTACCCCTTGAGTCAACACTATTCTACAACAATCAACTCAAGTTGCACAGAATTACGAACCATTTGGGTTAAAGAAGAAGAGGTAGAAGAAGAAAATAGAAAACAACAACAGAATCTAACCATCGCAGCGGAATAAAATATAATAGATAATAAATGATCTTTACTCAAAAGTCAAATATTTCTGTTTACATATATTACATCATCAGAGTACATCAATCACAGATCAACATCAATATTATACAAATGGATACACAACAACTCAACACAGCGGAATATGTATATATATACGAGTACGGGAGTACGTATCGCCATCCTGCTTGTTTCCTGAGCTCCGCAGCATCATATCCTGTATTCTATAATACTCGGTCTAGCCCGAGCATTATAGTTAAATAACACCCGAGTCAGTCTGGAATACCAGCGTTAGAAAATCACACTCAATTGATTATTAAAGTTTCAAAAATCCTTTGAAAAACAAAAGAATCTCGTAAGACCACGCCGTAAATAAACATGTCGGGTTTTTACCTTACGATAGCTAAAACAATTTTTATAGAAATCCTCTGATATTATAATAGGGTCTATATACAAATACTTATAAAATAGCCAAAATTGTAACATGATTAAATTCCAACTACTAGCCACAGAGTGGGTAATACAAACAAAATTCGTACAAGGCTCGTAGGGAGAATGGATTTCCAACTAATGACTAGGCACTGGGGTACCACCTGTCACAGTACGGGGCCTAGATCACCGTACCGAGGAGTACGCCCGCTCCCCTGAAACACAAGGCCGGGACTACCCCTTACTGGATAATCCCGAGTGATATCACCCCGCGGTTGGGATCAGCAACCGCCCACTAATCCGAAATAAAAAGGGACATCTAGACTGGAATGACCTCACCCTGCTTGGGTGCTACCCACCTAGCCTTGCTGCATAACCCCTGATTTTCAGTCATTCCCATTTGATGAGGCTTGAGGCTAAGCGTTACCTTTTTAGAACATATCTCTTAGAATGCCCATCGTCCACCTGACAATGTTTCGCAAGCATTCATCCATGCAAGTCCGTCCCAAGTCCGAATGGAACTGAAGGCACTACTCCTACTACATCCATTCAGGATTAGTAGCGACTAGCCCTTGCACTTCAATGCTCCATCTTCGAATCCAAAATCGTTTTCACGATACGTACAAACCGGATCGAAGTGGTTTTCGAGAAATAAATCTCGATCCCGGACTCTTCGAAACGATCAACGCAGTCTGTCCAATATTGATAGTCGGTGATTTAACTATCAATTTATATTCATAAACATCCATCGAACAGTAAATAATTTCCCAAATTATTTATTTATCTCAAAAATATCTTCACAAGATGTATTTTCACTTTTCAAATTCCTTTGAAAATAGTTTTCAAAACTATCTGCCTTTCTCAGAATAAATTCCAAGTATTTCTATTTCCACTGGAATCACTAAGCACAAAACTGTATTTTTCTAAATTAATTTAAAACACTTTACTTTTAAAAATATACTTTAAAACATTCAAGTTAAAATTACTTTAATAATTTGTTAAAAATACATACTATATGAATATTTGAAATAAGGTTACTTAATAAAATATAAAACTAGATTTTTTTTAATTTTAGAAACAAAATACTAAGTCACTCTTCCAAAAATTGCTGCCATAATAGACTAAAAGAAAATACTTACTTTAGAATTTAAATATTTGGAAATAATAATTTTTTCAAAACATACCCCTTTTAAAACAATTTTAAAACTATTAACTTATATTTAAAAAATTACTTTGAAAACGTACTTGGTTATCCAGGGAGAATTCCAACTTCAATCACTTAAATTAATTTCTCCAATTGATTTCCAATTTATTCCATTTGAAATAAATTTCTTTAATTATTTGATTCATTTCAAAATTCATTAATTATTGACTTAATTATTGTTGTTATTATGTTCCATTTGATTTTAAATCTTTTAACTGAAATATACAAATTTCAGGCTATTCCCGATTTCTTCTTTATTCTTTCAATAATCTGAATCTTAAATTTTAAATAAATGTTTTGTTCTTTTAAATAATATCACTGAAGATTAAAATTTATTAACTTCATGTTTATTCAAATTTCCTTTCTATACTCAAGATTTAGTTTATAGAATTTTAAAGTCACTTTATTTCTCTTCCAGTTTATTCTTAAATTTATTTAAATATCTATAATTATTTTACTTACAAATTCACTTCTTTTATTTTCTTTCCAAATTCCAATTTATATAATTTGGGTAATTCATTATATCCAATTATATCCAATCAAACCATAGTATTCAATACTCCAATAAAGTTCATCGTAGAATATCAAATAATCACAACAAAGGGTATAGAATAATTTAAATAAATGTTGAGGGATCCAGTTGGATCCCTCCAACCTGTTTTCCATGCATACACAGACGTTAGCACAATACAATATACTAATTCCAAAATTCATACTATATCACATCAAACAACTCAACCATCCAAACAATTATCTAAATTTAATCACTTAAATTTAAATTTAAATTTAAACTGAGTGATATTAACTCACCTTATTTCCATTTACAGTCCGCTTCAAATTTGCCTTGGATTCATGGTTTTTCGACCTTGTATATAAATATTATACAGTTTATTAACATTTGAACCACTTGAATAATCAACTACCATTCAATAAATTTAATTAACTAATTATTTTGTTAATATTCGAATAAATCGAACAAATAATTTCCATTTGCTAAATTTAGTTTAATTATCAAATAATTTCTATTTAAACTAACTGAATAATCACTTATAGTTAAAAAATTAAATTAACTAATACTTTGGTTTTAAAATAATTTCTCTTTAACCATTCCTAAGTTAATTAAACAAGTAAATTACAACGTTATCCTTATTTTGAAAAAATATATTTATTTGTTGCTTACCTATATACATATTTTATAAAATTCTAAGAAAATAAAATTCCATTTCAGCCTATATATATATATATATATATATATATATATAAACTTATGAATTCCTTATCCTTAATTTAAATTAATTTAAATTAAGCTATAAAAAATTTACCTTACTGTCGAACTGAACAATCCCCAAATTGCGACCTCCTTCCTACATACCTCGACCTCGTAAGCCATCAATTCGAGCAGCCGCACCTCACCACACCCCTCTTCGAGTCACCAGCGAGCACGCGATACCTAGATAACGGCACCAAACTAACTTCTTCACCTAGCGTCGATCGAACGACTCGCGACTCCCCCCTCATCATGAAACCCTACTCACGAATGTGGTTTCCTCCCTTCACGATCGCGCGACCTGAATGCTCAACAACGAAGCCGCCTGATGTCGTTGTTCGCGAGCACTAACCTTCTGACGTAGTTCGATTTCACGAGCCTCAAACTCGATTAAGTTGAAGGGTCGAGATTTCGTATTTGGGAAAAAGAATAGGCTTGTGGATACACTTTTGATTGGGTTCAAACTGGGAGGACGGCCGCTCTTCCTTATTTATTTTATTGTTATTAAAGAAGGGATTCGATTGCGAAAGGAGGGCGGCCATTTCTTCTCGGCAACGACCTTGTTTGTTTTTATTTATTTTAGAAGTGCTTTTGTTGAAAAGAAACGGGTGTTAGATTTTGTAGAAGAAAAAGGCATACACGAGAAGCCTGATTGATGAAATTAAATTTCATTAAATTACTATCAATTAAATTTTCAGCGCACTTATATATCGTACACTCACACACTAACTCCAAAAACTACGAAAATTGAAACTCGATAATAATTCAATATTACGGACTCAATGAAACTGGTTTCATTGAATTCTGAGACTGTGCCTCGGAAGGCTATTTTTAAATTCAATTTAAACGATATGTTTTCAAAACTGAACAAATCATTGTTAAATTTTGATTTTAACACTTCTATCATCTTCAACGTTATCAATATAAATTTTACGAACCTTCAAATTATTTTTAACAAGCTTAAAATTCCAGATTCAATATTTTACTCAGTTTCAAATTGTTCAATAATTTAATTATCAAATAAATTGTAATATTCGTTATTCAAGTCAAAGTTGCCCTATTGAATACTTAAAACCAATCCAATTAAATATTCTGATTTTTAAATGCTAGAAAATTCCGGGTCGTCACAGCAATGGAAAAGTTAGATTTTCCTAATTCCTTTATTAGTAAAAAATTTGGTTCTCAGTTTTATGTAAAATTACCAACATGCCCATTTTTTACTAGATTAATTATTTTTATTAAAATTTTAGGTATTCATTCTCCATCTTGAGATAATTTTGTCCTCGAAATTCCAATAGATGGAAAAATGTAACCTGTAGACTCAACCATACAATGCTAACTAAGTGCATATGCATTACATGCACTAAATCCATAACACAATCACATCAATCCAAATAATTTATATCAACCATATTGGTTCCTAACATTTCTAGTGATAAATGACATAACACGCACAAGGATAGAACTAAAATCTACATGTAGATAACCATATATAGTATATACCAATAGTAATATGAATGCAAATAGAACATACGCATCCATTAAATCAAGCATAGGTCATGAATATGGCATGTGATACATTTATAAGTGTAGCTAGTGTGACTCTTATATAAATGCAAAATCATGGAATATAAGCATGTATGCAAAACATCCTAAAATATACTTATAAATTCTACAAACATGCAATATAATATACAATAAGTCAAGCCATATAGAAAAATATAACTCGCACAAAAAGCATACCATACCATTCAATTTTATAATTTAACTAAGTAAACAAATTAGGGGAAAATTGAGAGATGAGAAGCTCAAATATTCTCCTCTAGCTCCCACTTACTCTTAGTCGAATCATTTCCTCACTGAACTCTAACTAATTTAACTCTTTATTTCGGAGTCTCTTCGTCCAATTCTCAATAATACAAGTAGGAACAGGACAAACAAGTGAGTCTCTCACCACCTCAAGATTAACTAACTAACATGGCTCGACCACTCGACCACAATAATTGAATTGTGTAACACTTTCACAAGTGCGACACATTGAAGACATCTTGAATTCCAGCCAATTTTTTATGAAGCTTCCCTCTATATGCTAACTTTACTACTCCCTTCAATATAAAAAATGGCCCTACGAAACTTGATGCCAACTTTTTCGAATCACCAAACCTCCTAACATGTCTTGGTGGTGAGACCTTCACAAAAACCATGTCCCTACCACAAGCTATAACTCCATGCATCTCCTATTATCATATAACTTCTTCCTATTTGTGCAACCTTCATCCCCTTATGGATCAAATCCACTTTCTTTAAAGTTTCTCTAATCATTCCTAGCCTTAAAAATCATATCTGTAGTGTCCCACCAACAAGATAGAGATCTGCATGGCCTCTTATACATGCCTTAAATGGTGCCATTACAATACTTTCCTGATAATTGTTATAATAAGTAAACTCTACCAAAGACAAGTGATCTTTTAAAGAACCTCCAAAGTCTAAAATCCAAATCTGCAATAGATCATCCAACACTTAATTTACCCCCTCCGTTCATCTGTAGGTGATAAGCTATATTCAAGTTCAGGTTATTGCCCAAAGCCTCTTAAAGACTCCTCTAAAATTTAGTAATTAAAAGTGGATCTCGACCATTGATAATACAAGAAGGAATTTCGTGCAGGCGAACTAAGTCTCTTGCATACAGGGCTGTCTTCATACATTAATTGGAATAAATTGGGTGCATTTGGTGAGTTGATCGGCAGTAACTTAAATTCATTCATTTCCCCTTCTGCTTCCAGGTAGCCACTTAAAAAATCCAAAGAGACGCTTTCCCATTTCCACTAAGGAATATCCGAAGGCTATAATAATCCACTATGCTTTTTTTTGTTCTTCCTTTATACTCAAACATGTTACACACTTCAAGACAAACTTGAAACTCGCCTCTTCATACCCGACCAATAAAATACCCTCCTCATATCTCGATACATTCTGTCGCTACTAGGATGAGTAGTCATCCTCTATGATGTAACTCATCTAGTACCGAGTGAACTAAATCCATAATAAGTGAAACACAAAAACCTGCTATCCTATGCACCCGCCCCTTAGAATCAATGGAATAACGATATAAATGGCTTGAATGCCCACCTACATTCAGCTTCTGTAAACTACCCAACAACTCTGTGTCTTTCTTCTGACTCGAATCAATATAGTACATTAGTGAATGTTGAACATCTAAAGGTGTTAATAACCCTAGTGTATAAGCTGATAAAGGTCAAAAATCAAGCGTAGAGATAAACTCAAAATCCACCCACTTGAAATGTCTATTGATCTGTCTATTGATCAAGCGTAGAGAATTTTCATCGACCTTATAAGTCAAATCTACAGAGGATCGCACCTTATAAGTCAAAATTCTAGTGCACACCGCTCATAAAGTCCGTCGGATATACAAAAAAGGTTTTTTATGTCCTTGGCTACACACAACCATGGAGTCAAATATTTAAGTCAAGCTTAGAAAATATCCTTGCTCAAGCTAACTAATAAAACAAATCATCAATATGTGGTAGTGGATAATGACTATTTTTCATCAGTTAATTTGGCTCATAATAGTTAGTACAAATCCCGAAGTGCCATGTGCTTTAGTGGAAAAGATAACAATTGGTCCCTATTTTGAAATATTTTCCCAAATAAAACCTTTCTCCAATAATTCATTTACCTATTTACTAAGTTCGCGTCTTTCTCTAAGTGACATATACGTAAGTGGTAGGATAACAAGTCTGGATCCTTTTTTGAATAAATCTAAAATTCGATCTCTCGATGAGGAATGCTAGAAACTTCGGTAAAAACATATAGAAAGTCTCGAACAACAAGAACAAAAGCTATCAATGTGTGACAAGTCTAGGGAATATAAATAACTTAGCATAATAGAACTTTTAGGATCGTAGTAAACAACCTTCCAATAATAATGTAACACTGTTCCATACATAGACATCCAGTCCATCTCAAGAAGTAGACCAAAACCAAAAAATCCCAGTACAAAAGCACCACAATCAAATTCGACATCCAAAATATATAACTTCAAACCCTTACAATTCATAGACAAATGGATCAATTCTCTGACATGGTTACTATAATAAGATCTATGACTATATTAGTCTCAAAATACAATTCATTTACAAGCTTGCTTGAAATAAATTAATGAGATGTTCTAGTATCAAATAAAGCATGAATATATAAATTAGAAAGAGTTAACACACCATCTATGATGGATTTCTTCTCTTTATCCACGGTTGGAGTTGCCCTTAAACTAAGGACAACATCAAGTGCATTAATTGTAACCACCTAAGTAGAAGTCTTAGACAAGGTTGGACACTACCTCTTCTTATGCTCGGCTGGTTGCATTTGAAGCATTTTATCTTCCAACATTCACTGTGCAATATTTCATCATATGTCCTCTTGAATTGCACTCCCTATACAAAAATATTGGTTTTTATTCTTCCTTGAGCTCTTCTTTCATCCTTGCGTTTATTCGGCTAAATTGAGTTTTCTTCAGCCTTCTTAGGATCTGCTTTAGCAACTGAATTCTGCAAAGCCACCACAACCAAGCTCTCAAAAGCAGCTCCAATGGGTACATTACTCAAAGTGATATTTTGGTGTATAAATAAGGTCAATGCCATATCTTGCTAGTTGGTTGAACTCATTGACTTACTCCTTACACTATGGTCTCCCTACTCCAAATGAATGAACTTTTTCAGCTCCACTCCCCATTGAACCTCCGATATAAACTTAACTTCACAGTGTCTCCTAAAATAAGTACAATAATTTATGTCTCTGTAATGATAATATCTCACCAGTTCGAGGCCTTTCCTTATAAGTTCTATAAAGCTAACCGCCTCTTCATCAAATCCTCTATGCCCATGATAACAAATATTATATCATAATTTCTTAGACTTTCTCGATTCTAAAATATGATTTGATCTCCAAACAATTCTTTCAAACCAAACTCTAGAAATCTAGAAAAGATTTGGGAAAATCTAAAGCAAATGGAGGAGAAAAATATCCTTATGTGTCCGAGCTGTAGGTTCTCTACTGGGTTTAATTTCAACCTAGCCTCTTGCATGAAAATACCGACAAAACCATGGTAGAATATTCATGCCTATAACCTCAGCTATAGGCTTATAGGAACCATTTCCAATTTAATTTCTTTTTTCCACTTATTTGTAAACATGAATAATTAGCACTTTCCATAGGTAGTAGTAAGAATTACTGGAATTTTATATGTATGTATCCGTAAAATTCTTATATACACACACACATACATACATACATACATTTTTTTTTAATATACACAAGTACACTCTCCTAATGCACCCCTAATGCCTAAAGCATTCTAAACCTAAGTTATGATACCATAGTAACAACATGCACTTCCATACACATCAATTCAATTCCTAAAAGTGATGTCCGAATTTGCATTGTGCTAAAAAGTGAAGATCGTTAGGATTTTATGGTTTACATGGTACATAGAAAAATGTAAATTTTAAACATTCTACTCTTTCAGATATCACAATGAAAGGAACAAAATATATATAACTAAATAACCAGATTATCTCCTTTCAGTGACCAATGTAGGAAACAACTAAATAAAGTTTTAGATAATATCCGACTATGAATATAAGTAACCAACCAATAAATGTATTAAGATACATATGAAATGACTATAAATTAAGTAAATCCAAAGCACATGGTTACCTTCTTCATGTATCCTACTTCCTCTTATCACACCACCCTATTATCTTGTCAACCCATAAGTAAGTATAAAGAGGGGAAAATAAAGGGAGCTAGACATAGTCTGATGAGTAAGGAATATTACTAGTGGATGTTTTAATAAGTAGATAAATTATAATCTATAACGTACACAACCTAGTGGTGTTTATGTGTACCTGAACACCTACGTTTAACAAATTGGCCGAATGACCAAGTATGGGGTAATAACCTATCGATACGCCTTGAATTCGATAATTACGCACGTGGATTCTCACTTGAAGGTCATATAACTAGAAACTAAGTAAACCTAATAATACATCAAGTAAACAATCTCGATGCTAATCCATCTATACATTCAAATACATTAGATATAGCGTTCTGATGGTACATCACCTAAGGCATAAATTAAGTAGACAATCACAGTGGTAGACCGCCAATCTTTACATCAAGTAAACAGTCTTGTTGTTACACCAATGTTTCCATGCTCATATCATTCAACTGCTAGCACACAACACTACAAAAAAAAATTGTTTCTAACCGTAGTTATTCTCATAGTTTATACCACCAATGCAATTTTAAATGAATCGTTTTTGTTACAAATGCTAACATAAAGTTGAAATGCAACATCCCCAATTTTAAGGCTCGAAAAAAGATCTTATTGATGTTGCAGTCATCCTTAGCATATTTCGCAGTGACAGAATGAGATTCATTATTGAATCATTAATACCAAGAGCATTAGAATTTATAAAAAAAATTAACCAAACATTTCATTCATTAAATTGCAAATTCATTACAATTCATTTCCATAACCCCATGAATAAATCATTTAGAAAAAATAAAATAATTACATATAATTCCAACAGCGACATATGAAGATACCTCTTGGATAATCAGAGTTGGCAGTTATAGTACTTGTCATTACATGCTTTCAAAAAAATAAAAAGTAGTTAAAATACTGCATAGTGGAAATATAATATTCCATGTAGTAGCGTGACACCTACATATCTCCGAAAGTTATTCGTCTAAACCTGAGAAAGCCCTACTCTTAACCTACTCAATTCCAAATTGTACACTCGAGAGTTTAGGGGAAAATCAAAAACTTCATATCAGACAAAAGTCTGGAGTGAAAAATATTATCCCATTTCGAACTAAAATGGATACATAGCAAGACCATGCTGTTAAGCGGAATGAGTATTCCCTTCACTGGTACCATTGAAATCATATCATATCTGCAACCAAAATGATGAGCGCAAAATCATAGTATAATTATTCAATAATAGGTAAATTGAATAGTCCGTCATTCACTAAGGTCAAAGTGTTACACAGTCCAATAATTTACCCAATCCCAAAATAGTCCATGGTATAGATTCCTTAGGGTCACTACGAATTTATAGTACTTTTCTTAGGCTGATAAGAAACCTATAGCAGTTTTTCAGGCTGATTAGAAACCTGTCGGACAGACTCATAATAAATAATCTCTCGTCCAATAAGAGGAAATAACCTCAACATTTATACAATAGAAGAAAACTATAACAAGATGATCCATAAATATCTGGTCCAACGAAAGTAAGTAACCTCGGCTTCTGTCCATGAAAAGAAGACAATGGTGAGCATACTTTAGCTATAAGTTCCTGGCTTTGCATAAACCAAATTTTGCCTATCTTTCGGCATAGGTCCTATGCAATGGAAATCGTGGACTTGCTAACCATAGGCTAAGCTGTCAGCCGTAGGGGGCGACTCTACATCGATCACCGCCCTTGAATCTTAAGTTTAGTTTTAAATGTCGATAAGTCATGTCTTTTGATTAGTTCGAATATCCTAACACAATTTTGATCTTCACGATCTCCTGGATATAATTTTACTTACTCAAGAGTCGAAGTCAGACCATACTTACTAAAGGAACAACCCTATTTAGTCATTTGTTCCCTAAATCTCCAAGGTCACAATGTTGGGTGATATCATATAATATATAAGTGAGCATGTCAACAATTTAATATATGTAATAATAAAAGATTAAGATATAAAAATGAATATACAACACATCATTAATCAATTAAATATATGTTCAATATGATAGTCAATTTTTATACACAAATTACAGAGTAATAGCTTCCTCTATAATAACTCCTTTTAAATGGGCTAAAATGTTTTTTTATTTCTTCTGAAATTTCTTAAAAATACTTAACAAAATCATCTTTTTGTTTAAGTAAATTTAGCCCCAAAATATGCGAAAATCTTCCAAGCATTATAACATAGTCATCCTTCACTTTTTAAAACCATAGGCTAACACGCTTAAAAGTTCACTTATTTTCACATGTTAAAATAAAGGCTATCGCGCCATAATTTTGCTTATTTTTCATGTGTTAAAATATAGGCCATCGCACCTTAAAATTTCATTTATGTTCACACGTTAAATATAGGTCATTGCACTTTTAAAATTTATTCACGTTCGCATGTTAAAATATAGGCCATCGCGCATTTTAACCAATAATTGTCACATATTAACAACTTCATGGTCATCACATAAAATAAATGCTATCGCCTATAAAATATGTCAGAACCTTCACGTTTATTTGCCTTCTGTTTAATTTTATGTGCAATATAATCGTGCCCAAATATTACGACATATAAATAATAAATGTGAACATTTCATTTGTAATTTGGTGTGTTTGCATTTATCTAAGTTTGGCTCTTGTGTACATTTTGTAGCAATTGGACTGTTGCAACTTGTGCATGTATGTGTAGCGTGCAATATATGCATGGATAAAACAAGAGGCCTACACTTGAAATAATAGCATCTCATATACACATTTATATTTTTTGTTTTGACGCCGAATGTATCCAACATTTAGTGCTTACGTCTACGATTTCCTTAATACACACACACACACACACATACATATATATATATATATATATATATATATATATATATATATATGAGCTAGGATCTGTTGCCCCTTTATTTAGCATCATCACCTAGCCCCTTGATATCAACCACATATTCATATTTAAATAATTAGCCCATGTGACATAAACGAGAAAGACCAATTATTTAAATATAAATATACGGTTGATATCAGGAGGCTAGGTAATGGTGCTAAATAAGGAGGACTGCGAATCCTAGCTCATATGTATATGCACATGCCTGTGTGTGTAAACACATACATTTTTAATTTCATATGCATGTGTGAACTTAACATGATACAGACACACACACATACATACACATACATACATACTTAACGTGATAATCTTTTTGCCTATCATTTGCATGCATATTCTCTTCCACGTGCTGCATTTCATTTTATTTCATTCTTCATATCACCTTGCATACTATATAATTCATGAGTAGATTTGAGGCCACACATCTATTAAATAATAGTAAAGCAGAAGAAATTCTAGCACTCACATTAATTCTAGCATTTATTTCAACTCTCCTTAACTTTCTCTAGATATTTATTAATATTTTATTTTAAAGACCCATGCAATTTATTATTTTTGAATTGTTTACAATATTATTTTATTAATTTTACACCATCATTTTACATTCAAAAACCTACACTTTCTATTTTCTACTATTATTTTCAAAGTTCTTAATTTTCATTTACGATTTACATTTAAACCTGTATATTTATATTAATTGAATAATCTAACTATAAATTGTTTAAACAAAATGATTAACCATTATTTATTTATTTATCTAATAAATAATACATATAACAACGTCGACAAGTATATCACGGTCATTGTAACAAAATTGTATAAACTAAATTTTCATTCAGATATTAAAAAATATGGATCACATAAAAGACCATAAGAACAACTTTAATGTATAATTATGTATTTTACTAAATCGTCAATTAAATGATAAGAAAGTTCTAAAATTACAAACTGTCTTGGTAGTTATAAAAATTTCACCCCTACTCCTTAGTTCTCTTTGATTTTTTTTAAATCCATATGAACTATCATTTCATAATTTTACGTTAACTTTTTCCATGATTTTATATCCATACACTAAGATTTTATCGTTTCCATTACAAAGTTTTCAGCAATTTTCTATTATTATCTTATAGTCAAATCCATATACTTTAATTAACCAAACACTATAAATCCATACTATATAAATATAAATTCAAGTAATTAATACTACTTACGTTCTTTAATTACTTGTAAAAAATTAACGATTTCAACTTTTATACTACAGTTGCAATAATAGAATGGTAATACAGATATTTCTTTCAAAGAAAAAAAAATATGAATCAGTTAACAAAAATTATATGCTTAAACGGTAATAAAAAGTTTAATTTATGATTGATATATCGAATATTGAATAACAATATATTAGTTTAACAATATTTAATGTAATAGTACTATGCTTTTACGACATCATCCTGTGCAATGAATGAGATATATTTTGTTAATTTATTATTATTATTATCTATAATTTTCGTAAGTAAAATAAAATTTCCCCTCAATTATCTTATATTACATTTATAATTCTAATCAATACCGATTTTGCAATTTAACATCTAAAACTCATCATCTGTGTGGGTGTGCGTGTGCATAAATACACACAAGATCACATTACTTTAAAAAGGAAAATAGTACATCAATATTTTTGTTTGAAATTTACAATTTAAATAAATACTTACAATAGTTTCCTCTACATAGTATATCAGTGATATTTAACGTATAATTTCTTAATTTCAAAATATAAATTAAACTTGTTTTAAAATTAGATAAAATATTTTAAAACATAAAGTTTTGGAAATGACAATAATATATCTTTATTTATTACATTTTTTAAATGTATAAATTAATAAAATAATACGTTCAACATAAAATTTCCTTAAACTTTAGAAATATTATTGTAAAACTATTTTGAAACAAAATATATCATTTAAATATTTAGAATATAAAAATAAATTATATATGATTATTTTTAACTATTCAAAAATAATAATTTAATATATTTACTACGAAAACATAACTTTTCTATAAATTCATCTATATTTATTTAATAAATATAAATCGATGAAATATTATACTTAATGTTATGAATTTCAATATTATTTCGTAATCCAAATATATTATTTTAGATATTTACAATCTAAAAAAATTATAGGTACCTATAATCTATTCTGTTAATATATTAAATTAATTAATATTTATGTTTGTCTAAGCATTGGTATGTTAATTAATAGTAAAATAGAACAAAAATTTTTTCTCCTTACTTCCCTTTTTTTAAGAATTCTTTTCTCTCTCTGTTGATTTGTTATGAACCTTCTCACGATTTTAGTAAGTCAAAAATAAAATAGTACCATCCTTAGTTATTTTTTATTATATATATATATATATATATATATATTAAAATTTTATGCTCCCGTCTAAAATTAATATGAATATTTCATGTAATCTAAAATGTAACTTAATAAAACTTTAAAACATAACATTATTTTGAAACTAACTTAAAACTATATATTTCGCGATGAATATTTGGAACTAGAAAATAACAGTATCTATAACTATTTATAACTATTTAAACATATAAATTATTTAAGTATGATATTTGAAATGTATCTAACTTAATTTGAATAATATTATTTTAATTATTTTACAACAAAAAAATACTATGTTAACACAAAGATATGAAAATAGCAACATAAATTTTCTGTTAAAATATTTATATACTCATTTACTATATATATAAATTAGTTAAATACTATACTTAACATACGATTTATCTAAATTTATAAATATTCTAGAATTATTTTAAATTAAATGTACATATTCATAATCTAAAAAATAATAATAGATATAATTTTTGGTAATTTATTCTTATGTTACTTAAATTATTAACAAAATGATTTATTATGTATATTCTGTTTAATAATAGTAAGGATGGAGGAATTATATCTCACTTATGAATTTTTGAGAATTAATTTCTATTATTATTTCAATTTTGTATTTTATATAAAGATCACTATTGTTTATAGTTTATGATTTTTACGATTATTAATATGTCTCTCCTTGATTCTGGCCTGCCATTTAGTTTTAGATATGAATTCTATTATTATTTAATTAACTTCAACTATTTCATATCCAAGTTTGTATTTTTATTTTATTACTTAAATGATATTTAGTAATAATAAACATGCATAATAACGAAGGCTCTCTTTATTTTTCATTACCACTTTATATTAATGTATAGTATAATATTCAAATAACTTGGAATATTCTCTTTAATTCCACTTAACTAAAGCTAAATTTAAGTTTATATTATTAATTTTATTTTAAGATTGGTATTTTATTATAGACTATATACACACAATAATTGTGACTTACAGAAATATATGCTTAACATCAGCACATTACATTGTATGTCAACTATTTAATAATGATATTTGATAATTTCCTTTACAATATTACCATATGCAACGCATAGGTTACATACTAATATATATTAAACAATTCATGTTTTATTTGCATATTTCATCTTCTACTTTACTTGGTTTATGGCCTACCACGAGGCCATTTCTTTCTCTTTTTTTTCCTTTATAGAGCTGTCGTAATCAATTTTGAAGCCTTTGCTATGCCTACATGGAGCCTTTGCTATGCCTACGTGGAGCCTTCGCTAGAAAATATATAAGTAACATTCGCAGTCAATTTTTACCCCATCACCGTTGGTGACGCGTCCAATGCCCTAACATTACTTTCCTTCCCACTATCCTATTTGTCGACCATTAGGGATAGATATGTCGGTGTATGATGCGTCGAACGTGTTAGACACTTACGTATTAACATCTCAACTTTCCCTCGTTATTCCATTCCCCTTCCTCTATAAACCAACCTCGTACTCCTTCATCTTCTTCACACCATTATTCCTATCTCTTATGCTCCCTACTTTCATATTTCCTCCAATCTAAACAATGTCTAATTCAAAAAAAAGATTCTGATTATGAAGATGAATGAGGTTTAGTCATTATATCAGGATATCTATTTGGAAAGAGTAATATAATCCAAATGCACACGTCACAATATATCGGTTTAATATGGGTGGAAGACATACTAAATGGGGATCAAGAACGTTGTCAATGATTTTGAATGAAAAGTCTTCGTTTTCTCCCATTATGTGGTGGACTGCAAAATTATGGTCTGAGATAACCTAAGGAATTAGAATCAGAGAAACAGTTGCCATATTCGTACACATTTTAGTCGCAGCATTCTCAAATCAATGAATGAGCAAAAAAATTCAAAAGTCAGGTAGCACAATTTCAATTTTTTTATGTGGTTTTAGATGTTGCACAATTACAAGCTATAGACATTGTCAAGCTAGATGATCCTCAATTTAATACTATTCTAGATCGTATTAGAACTTCAAAAAGGTGCTATCCATATTTTATAAGAACTATTGGTGCTATTAACGATGCACACGTAGTGACATACTTACCTGTAAATTAAGTTTTTCCATATATAGGATGAAAATGTTATGTTACACAGAATATCTTAGCTGCATGCTCATTCGGTTTATAGTTTACTTATGTTATGATTGGTTGGGAAGGTGATGCGCATGATGGTAAAAAAAATTATTTGGTTATAAATGACAGAAACTCTAACTTCTCCCACCCTCCACTTGGACGGTATTATTTAGTTGATTCAAGATATCCACTTCAACTTGGTTTCTTATCACTTTATCATAATATTGATATCATATTCCTCATTTTTGTGAAACCTCAAATCATCCAAAATCAATCCATGAAAATTTTAATTTCTTTCACTCATATCTACCTAAGGAAATTGAAAGAACCTTTAGAATATGGTGGAAAAAATTTGTCATTTTGAAGAATATGCCAACATACTCATTGAAAATCAAGTAAAAGTTATCATATCTACAATAGCTATACGCAATTTCATACGAAAATAAGTAGTAGTGCTCCAGATTTTATGGTTTACGATGATGATTCCGATATTATTCTAAAGGAATACTAAAGGAATATTATAGTATGAGAACTGCACCAAACAGAGCAGTTGAACCGATACAACGACATGCAAGCCATGAATATTAGCAATTCAAGATAGCATAAGAGACGAAATTATTGTAGCATGGCTGTGCTGAAACATTATGTGATTTTAAATGCATCTTCTACTATTGTATAATTAATTTTCATTTATTTATCATTTTGTACAATTCTGACATTTTAATTAAATGCATATTACACATCAATACAAATAATTAGTTAACTACAAGACAGTTAAATTAAAAAGCACAACTCAAATTCCTTGATCAAATATTCCATTCACAGCCTCAAACATATTTCTCGTTTACTCAACTTCCCCACTTAAATGTCCTGTTCAAATACTCCATTTATGTTCATTGCAAACGTATTCATATACTTCAGCAATACATGTTCTTATTTTGGGTAGTCTATTCATCTTTAGAAATATTTAGTCGACATCGCCAATAATAGTGTCATCGCGATATAATGCTATCGGGTTTTATTTTCATTTAATGACAATGTGTAGTATTATTAAGTCCTATTCCTATAGCGTACAATTCATTGTGCATGTAGTGACATATATTGTTTATTGAATAATTAAGTTCCCATGTATGGTGAGCTGTCACCAATAATATATGAGCCATTGTTGGAAATTTAGGAATTGTCGCTATTAATTCTTTGCATGTTTTCGCTAACAATTTGGCTTGTATATTAAAATGCTTGTTTCTCATAGGATGTCCACTGCTCTTATTCTAGCTTTATGGTATAGTTCTCCTTGCCCAATATAAAGTTTAGAATTGGATGACTAGTTTTGGTTAGTCAAAAATGGCACAATGCATGTTTTGTAATTAAATTTAAAACTGATTTATTACCCCTTTAAACTAATTCTTTTCTACCAAACCCAATTTGTTTTTTTTTTGAAAACCCAAGAGAACCCGGCGGGCCGGTAAACTCCTAGGGAGGGTATAGTAAAGCCATCCGCTGATCCAACCTAATTTGTTGTTGACTTCTATTAGCTAATTTTCTTATATTTCAGCAGTTTTCTAGAAAATGTTAACCCATATAATTAACTCAATTAATTAATTAATTTTTTTCCATAATTAAACATTTTAATTCGCTAATTAATTCATATAAAATATAAAATTAATGGAAAAATACCAAAAATTCACGAAAAATCTATCTTACCATTTTAAACATCCTAAAAAAAATTCGGGCCAAAATAATTATTTTCATATTTTTAATAATTTTTTTCCGCAATTCTACCATTTTCTCACTTAGAAAATTCATAAAATATTCACATAAATTCCAAAAAAAATTATTTTTAAATATCGTCTCCGAAATAATAATTCAAACATCATGTCAAAATGTTAGACCATTGTAGATCAAAAACTTAGTTTTTCACATTAAATCCTTCTAGGAAAATTCCAAAAAATTAGACAATTAATGTTCATTCATCCATAAACTCATAGCCATGATTACTCGATCTAAATGCAAGATATAATCATCCCAAAATTCAAAATTACAGCATACCAAATCAAAACACATGAAAAAAAGAGATAATGTATATTATTCACCTTAGCACTTTTTGAAATGTAGAAATTTTCCTTAGCTTCTTTTTATCTTAGTTTTCCTGTTGAATTTATAATGGTGGCTAGCCTTAGCTTCTTTTTTTTCCCTTCTTATCTTAATTTTCTCTTTTTATCATTTCCCTTTCTGGGATTTCATCCTACCTAACTTCTCTCCCTACACTAATTTCTCTTCTAGGTAGGTCGATTGAATCAAAAATTTGTCCAATTCTTCTCATTTTTTGACATTTGGGATTATCGCATAATAATTCTGTTTCTGTTAGAACGTTGATTGCAGAAGATCTGACTCAAACATTTTTTAGATTTTACTCAAATTTCCATTCAGATGTAGATTTTAAGGTTTGACTTAAACTTTGATCTTAGGTATTCGTTGCTAGGTCGAATTTCTTTGATTTTGATTTCAAAAAAATTTGGCGAAGGTCGGTTTGCATTTTAAGTTTTCAGTTTTCGCCCACACAAAAATGTGCACGGCGCATATACATTTTGAAAAACGACCAATTTAGAAAACGAAGTTAACAAACTAAATAGAAAACAACTTTTTTTATTTTCTTGTTTTGGAAAATAATGGAAGCACAAGAAACAAACCACTCTTCCGTCTTTCCTCAATCCCCTTCGTCATCCTTACATCTTCCGTCCATCCTCTCCTTCATCCCTCCAATCTTCTCATTTTACAATTAATGCTCAAAATGTAAAATAAAAAATAAACCAAATAACCCTTTAGGTTTTTTTCAAATATAGTTTTTTGTAGACATAATTTTATTCAAATGTGTTGATTTTTACTGCTAACGGAGGTCAACTGCTCCAGGTAGCCTCGAATTTCAGTTGATCAAACTAAAGAGTTTTATTCCATTTATTATTAGTTCAAAATATAGATAATATGTTAGGCCTGTCAATGGATATCTTCGAATGTGGATATTACCGTGTCCATATTTATATCCAAAATCATTTTCGAACATCAGATATATGCATCCACGGATACAGATGGATATCAGATAATCATCCTATCCGCTAACGATCAATAAATAAAGAAACGCAAATAAAATAATTTAGTTTAACATAAAAAATTCAATTCTATTAATTATTAAAGTGTTAAAAATAAACAAATATATGATCACAAATAATTTTAAGTTGTTCTTATGTAGTTAGTGCATATAATATGAATTTCTAACTTAATAAAAGTAAATAAATATTTTTTATTATACTAAAATACGCATAATTTAAACTATAATCTTGAAAAAAAATCGAGAGAATAATTTTTGAATGCAGATATCTCTGTAACCGCATCCGTTTTTGCAGATATCGGATATTTATCCGCTTTTCGAATACGGATGCGGACGAATTTTGAAATTTTCGTGTATCCATTGATAGCCCTACCAGTGATTACATTGGCTTTTTATCACGTTAATTTCCATGATTGCTTGTTATGTTTATTGATTTTTGCGGTGTGTGTGCACGTGTGTGTACGTATATATGTGTGTACGTGTATATTGCATAACACATGAATCATCCCATAGAAAACACATCGGTTATATATATGCCTAAAATCTTATGCGAATCGACTAACTCATATGGATTTATTATTGCCTTGTTTAAAACTTTGATATAGGAATCAATACACTTTCTACTTTTGTTATTACCTAAGAGATTTTTGACCTAACTTTGGGGCAAATGAATCAATATTTTCAAGGTAGCCTTTGGGTGTTAAATTGTGTAAAAGGTTGAATTGGTGACCTCAACAATTAAAAGCTTATGTTGTAATGTACCCATGTTCTTCACATTTTGTTCTTTTTTTCTTTTTCACAAGTTATAGTGTGGATATTTATCGAGTTTGAACTTTGGTAGCGATAGACATATATGTTTAATCTTCAATAATAAAAGCTTTAGCTTATTCATTGAATTTACTAAGAAACTAGAATTTATCTTATTGACAATTATATGGAGATTATTTACTACAATATTTTTGGTTTCAAATTTGTTTTTTCTATTTGGCACAATTTAGTAGTTAACACTTATGCATATTTTTGTATTATTAGTTCACTCCCTTTTATTATTCTCTTTAGGCATATTTCAAGATTGGAATTTAAGATGGAACATCTCTTTCATGAAGTCGATGAAGACTACATATAACATGGTTTTGTTCTTTTCAACATGAGTCTTTAAGGCCTTTACTATGAGTATATATCGCTCTTTTCACTTTAAGCAAGCATGAAGTTGTTTTTTAGTAGTTGGGAGTACTGGCTACCGCTCATATGTTTTAATTTTGTTTGAAGTTTGAAAAGTGTTTTTTTTCTTATTGTTATAAAACAAACAGAAGTAGAAGCCATTAGAGAGAAGACATTTTATTCATTCAGATCATCGCACAATACGAATGAGCTCTTTATTTATAGACTCCATATGCAATAAAGATTATAATAATGTCCTTTGACATTTAGTATATTTACCCTTATTACTAATATATACTACAACACCCCCCCCCCCACCTTGAATATGCGTCTGATAAGAATAATTGCCATATTAGTAACCTATATTCTGAAAAATCCACTGAGAAAAATCATAAATAAGGAAAAAAAGTGCAATTTTATTTCATATTTAGGTAATATGTTTTACAATGTCATTATGCAGGTTGATACTTCTGGATCAAGATAATGCTTCATTAAAACCTTGCTAACAAAAATCCAATGGAAAAAATAATAGTGAAGGAAAAGTGTACATTATAGCATACTTGTGAACGCCCCCCCCCCCCCTCCCCAGATTTATAATGCATTATTCAGTTAATCTGCTGATACCGCCGATGCATACCAATTTTATACACCATCTTCTAAAATATTAATTTTGGAAGTGTCTGTGTGAATAGATCTACCGGGTTTTCTTGGGACTAGATTTTATTCACCTCTATCTTGTTGTCTTTTGTAGTTTATGTGTGTGAAGAAAAACATAGGAGAAATGTGTTTCGTCCTATCACCCTTGATGTATCCTGCATGAATCTGAGCTACACAAGCTGCATTGTCTTCATAAATAATAGTTGATCCTTCTTTAGCTAAGGGGAGTTGACACACATT
The DNA here is from genome assembly GCA_030765085.1 of Allium cepa. NCBI lineage: Eukaryota > Viridiplantae > Streptophyta > Magnoliopsida > Asparagales > Amaryllidaceae > Allium > Allium cepa. The sequence goes on along the minus strand of CM060931.1, from coordinate 906,544,165 downwards.
TCGAATATGCTTAATTTATGATCTTAACCAAATACATTCTTGACTTACTTCATAATGCTAGTATTTCAAAATAATTGGATGATTTTCCACCAACGTTTGCTTTGTAGATCGCCATGAAATAGCTGCATTACTGTTACTAAACACATACCCGATTTGTGACCTTGCTTTATGTGGACCAGAAAGATAACCTAGATCAGTATAGCCAACTAGATTAGAATTATTACCCATATCAGAATAAAACAAGCTTAAATTTGTCATTCCATAAAGATATCTCATGATATGTTTTATACCATTCTAGTGTCTTTTCATTGGTGTTGAACTATATCTTGTTAGAAGATTTACTGAGAATGCAAATCTGGTCTCGATGTCTCATGCATTAGGATAAATATAAGAATGCACCAATGACACTGAGATATGGTACTTATGGAGCAAGCACATTTTCATCATCTTATTTAGGTGGTAAGGGTCCTTTTTAATATCCAAAGATATGACAACCATAGGCATACTGAGTGGATATGCTTTATCCATTTGAAAACGCTTCAGGATTTTCTTAATGTTGTTTGACTGATGGATCAATATGCCATTAGTACTATGCTCGATTTGTAGACCGAGACAATATTTAGTTTTGCCAAAATCTTTCATTTCAAATTATTTCTTTAGGTAATTTATTGTTTCATCAATCTCTTCTGGAGTTCTAATCAAATTTATGTCATCAACATAAATTGTTAAAATAGCAAATCCCTTTACCGATTTCTTTACAAAGAAACATCGACAAATGAGATTGTCTTTATATCTGGCTTTTACCAAATATTCATTAAGATGGTTATACCACGTTCTTCCAGATTGTTTCAAACCATATAGTGATCGTTTCGGTTTTATTGAGTATATCGACTTTGATTTTTCTTCAGGCAACCTATATCCATCTGGGATCTTCATATAAATACCAGTTTCTAATTCACCGTAAAGATAAGATGTCACAACATCAGTTAATCCTATATCCAGTTTTTCAAAAACTACAAGGCTTATAAATGTCGAAATTTTATGACATCCATAATAGGAGAATATGTTTCTTTAAATTTAAAACCCGGTCTCTGCAGAAAATCTTGTGTGACAAGTCATTCCTTGTATCTTACGACTTCATTTTTATCATTTTGTTTTTTGACAAATAACCATATATAACATTCTTGTTTAACATTTTTTGATGTTTTCTCTGTTGATCCAAATACACCATGTTTTTGAAGTGAATCTACCTCAAATTGGATAGCATCTTCCCATTTTGGCCAATCATGTCTTTTTCGACATTCATTTATGATAGTTGGTTCAATATCATTATTCTCATCATAGTCATGACTTTCGTTTATTTCAATAGCCAGTGCGAATGAGAATACATCATCAATTATTATTTTACCTCGATCCCACATTAAATATTGAGAGCTCATTATTATTAGGTACCATTTTATTTTTGGAAGCTTTTATTCTTTCTTTCGGGATAATAGTTTCTTCGGCATTTTTAGAAGAATTGGGATTTTCGTTTAAGTTACCTTTTGGATCATTTATAACCTCTTCGAGAGATTTATCAATTGATGATTTTTCATTAGACTTCTTTTTCTAGGCGCTAAGTCTTTCAAACCAATTGGTCTTCCATGCTTTTGCCTTGTTTTAGATTCACTTACTGCTGCTATTCGTCCTTCTTAGATTTGCATTTACTATTGGAATGTTAGATTTAATTATTTTTACAGCATCACTAAATGCGTCTGGAATTTGATTTGCGATATTATAAAATGCAAAATTCTTTTTACCTCATATTTGCATTGTTTGGTACGCAGATCCAAATGAGACACAGATGGATTATTCCTTGATATTTCACACCGTTCTACTAGATTGGCCTTTCCTCCCCCTAACGATGGGAAAACCATCTCATCAAATTTATGATTTGAAAATCTTATAGTAAAGACATCACTTATGAGAGGTTTAAGATAAGGAATTATCGATGGTGAATCAAATCCCAATAAATTTCCAACCTACGTGAGGACCGATTTTAGTACAAAGTGGGGGACTAATTGGCACATGCACAGCACAACTAATTTTTCGTAAATGTGAAATATTTGGTTGGGATCCATTTATAGCTATGATGGTGAAATTAATGATAAGCCATTGGTCTAATTTTAACCAATTTTGGTGCATGCACAAGTGCATGTCCGCACGGTGAAACAAGTAGCTTTATTACATAAACATTGGTTTTACAATACGTTGCAAATGCTTAATTAATGATTTTTCTATACCATTTTGAGTGTGAACATGAGCTACTAGATGTTCAACTTCAATTCCCAATGATAGATAATAATCAACAAAAACATGAGAAATAAATTCTCCTACATTATCTAATCGAATTGATTTAATCTGATGATCAGAGAAGTGCACTCTTAATGTGATTATTTGAGCAAGTAATTTGACAAATGCCATGTTTTTTGTAGAAAGAAAACATACATGTGACCAATGATTTGATGCATCAATTAATACCATAAATAGCTAAATGGTCCACATTCAGGATGGATTGGGCCACATGTATCATCTTGAATTCTTTATAGAAATGTTGAAGATTCAGAAGTGATTTTACTGTATGAAGGTCGAGTGATTAGTTTTCCTTATACACGTGAGGCGCATAAGTAATCAACTGGTAAATTCAATGAATTTGATAAATTATGCCTGCTTGAGTTTTTAGCGATTTTACACATCGTAGTTGACCTAGGATGACCTAAGCGATCGTGCAAAGAATCAATGTCTTTGTATTTGTGAGCTTCTAGCTCATATTTATAGAATGAGATTCAACTATGCCAATTTTCATAAAATATAATCCAATCAAAAAAATTCAAAATTTTCTAAATAAGCTTCTTGCTTTCAATTCTAGAAATAACACAAAGATATTCTTTGTTGTTTTCAATTATAGTTCCAATATAATAGCCACTCATTTTAATATCCTTAATGCTTAGCGGATTTCTTTTAGAATTACTTGAGTATAATGCATTTGAATGAAGATTGCGCACCATTCGATAATACTATATGGGCTCTTCCGGAACTTTTAGTTATATTAGTAGATCCAGTTATGATGGAAACTTTAGCTGAAATATTTTCAGATAATTTAGAGAAAAACTTCTAGTTTTTCAAACTCATATGAGTAGTTGCATTGCCAAATAGGCATATATCATCGTTCAAATATTGATGGTTCATACCTTAAGAATTAAAGACAATATAGTTAGTCAATTATTGAAAATAATTCTAAACATAAATAAATGCTAAAATTTTCTACAAAGGATTACAAAGCAAACTACTAATTCAAATCAATATCCATCAGTACACACAATTTCAACTAGTTCTGGGGAAAAAACAAAAAATATCAATTGCAAACTAACTAAAATAAAATGGAAAAACTACACAACAAGCTTTAGGCTACTTCTAGCTGATCAGATCGGTCATATCATCAATCATCGCACTGAGATTTCCATCATTTATGAAATTTCCATCATCATCTCCGAAGAAATCATTTAACTTCAAGTTAGTATTATCAAACAATCCTTCGGTATTATTTGTTTCAATATTCTTCTAATGTTGTTATTCTTCAACCGTTTTCTATGATGATTTACATGTGTACAACTAGTGACCACATCTATAACAAACTTCCTTATAGTGCTTTTTATTTTTTGAAGTAAAATCATTAGTCTTTTCAGGTTCATTTTTCTTTTGTTGCTTTTTAAAGTTGGTAGTTTTTTTGCCTTTAAAACCACCATAATTGCCTCTGTTGGAGTTATATCCATGTCCACGGCCACGTCCTCTACCTCCATCTCTGCCTCTTCCGGAGTGGAAAAATTAGCATTAACTTCTGGTAATGCAGCTGAACCAGTTGGTCTTTAGAAGTGATTTTTAATAAGCAATGCATTATTTTAATCAACAATTAATAAACATTCTATGAGTTCAGAGTATTTTGTAAAATGACACTCTCATTACTGCTGCTGCAAGAGTATGTTCTAGGCATGAAACGTTGAAAATGTCTTTTTAAGCATTTGTGGATTATCTACCTTTTCTTTACATAATTTCAGTTTAGAAGTAATTCTAAACATAGCGAAATTATATTCCCTTGCAGATTTGAACTCTTGAAACCTCAGGTTCAACCACTCTCGCCTAGTATTTGGAAGTATGACCGTCTTTTGGTGGTAATAACACTCCTTCAGGGGGTTCCATATGTGGAGAAAATCTGTTTCCATTAAATATTCAGTTTTTAGATCATTGTGGATGTGACGTCATAAAATTATCATAACATTGGCTTTATCCTACTCGGACATATTATTACCATTCTTAATGGTATTTTCTAAGCATTGAGATTGCAAGTGGATCTCAGCATCCAATATCCATGACAAAAGGTTACTCCGGATGTATCCAATGCTTTGAATTCAAGCTTATCTATGTTTACCATGCAATGAACTGTTAATGAGAAAGAAGAGGGGAAGAATTATTACGATAGATATAATAAGAGTTAATCATCATTTGGAAGCAACATGATTAAAAAAATTCAAAAACTATTTTTTTCGTTTATACAGTTGTAAAAAAAATCATTGCATGCAGAACAGACTTTTGTCAAAAACTCAACAATATTAATTTCACAATAACTTTATATAACGTTTCCAACATTTGTAGAAATAAACAGAACAAATCAGGAATATGTGGATGAATATAAAACACTTGCAGAAGAAGACATCCTAACTGACTGTAGCTCAAGAGATTTGAATGAAAAATGATCAACCATATGTGTTTAAACAAATTTATCATTTAGCTATAGAGCTATTGTAAATTGACTTATATTCATTAAATAATAGACGAAAGTAAAAGCCAGTGGAAAAGATATTTCATTCATTATTTCATTTTTTTATATCTTGTATCGCTAAGTAGATGATATACAAGGAACTTGAATGATGATAAAATAACTAAGTACTAAATAATTAAGAAAGAAATATGTCAGTGAAAGTTTCAATGAATTGGCATATATTTAATAAAATAAAGTTACTACAACATGCTTGATGTTACAACATTACACCCACCAAAGATATTACAATAAAACAATTATGAAAGCATGGTTCTTTTAGGTGTAATTGTCTACTCTTGTTTTTAAAATGAAACAACAAATAAATAAATAAATAAATAAAATGAAGCCATTGAAGTACCTTAGCTGATTGGAAGAGTTAATAAAATTTGTACTGCAAGTTTTCTACTAGTACTTGAGCTGTATAAAGAATATGTATAGGGTAAAAATATGCAGTAGATATTCTAGGGAGAACGAGTAAAAGTAGGTGAAAATATCACACTTAAAAATGCTTGTTCAAACTCTTCTCAAATAAAAGAATAAACAGAACACAACCAAAGATTAAATAAATAAATTAATTAATCTTTATACATAAACATCATATGAGTTATGTATGGAAGCAGTAACATAAACCAATAAAAATAATAAAACTTCATGCTGATAATGTGTTATAAAATAAAATAAAAAGTAGAAGCCATTAGGGAGAAGACATTTATTCATTTAGATCATCATACAATACAAATGAGCTCTATATTTATAGAATCCAAATGCAATGGAGATTACAATAATGTCCTTTAACATTTAACATATTCATGCTTATTACTAATATATACTACAACACTTAAAGGTTTTTTCCATATTAACCCATCCACGGTAAGATCAATGATGTGTCTAAAGCAATTTTGTTGCAATGATATCATTTCTTTTATTAAGGAGGTCATTTTATACTTCATTACTTGCTGTTTGTTTATTTATGTTTACAAAAATCAATATTTCCTAAAATCAGTCATATATTGACCATTTCTAGCTTAAGTGAATTTAATATCATATCATTTAAGAAAGGATTATGTTATAAAAATAATCCATTTTTTTGGAACTTGGTTCATTCCCACAAGATTATGAAGCTAGCATGGATTGAATCCTCGACCGTACATGTGAGCATCGCATGTTCTAATCAACTATGATATTCTTGTAGGTACAATCCATTTACCATTTTGTGGGTGTATATGTCTATACATGTGTGTGTAGTTGGGAGATAGATACATGTATATTCTACCTTAGAATTTATCCATCGGATTTAATAAATCATAAGTTCGCTGATTATCTTTATGACTTCGATTGTTCATGTTATAATCAAGATAGAGAATAATATTGGAGTGGTCTTTCTAGGCACTGGGGAGTTGGAAAACATTAATGGCAAGGAAGCACATTTATGTATCAAATTAAACCAATGAGAGGTTAGACAACTAAATTCATATTGAATAATTAATTAAGAAAGAGGCACATTATCATGGTTGTCTTCTATGATGAAATATATTCATTTTCGACATTGCTAAATTGAATTTTTTAACCTAAGTTGCAAAATCACCATAGCAGTTTAGTACTTGAGCTTTAAATGATAAAGTTTTGTAATACCTTAGGTTATACTGACTGGTTTTTATTGGAAAATAATGCCTTAGTCGGTTGACCGATTCGCATATGTCGTCGCTCTCTTTAAGATGTTTTGCTGGTTTGTCCAAAAATGTAAGAGATGTTATAAGCAACACTGCCTCTAGGGTAAAACAACCAGAAACTATTCAAAGAACCTCTACACAAAAGCCATTCATCAGAACTCCCACCCTCAGGTAGTAAAATATTGCTTTGTTTTTGTTTTGAAAGGGGTACAACAGTTTTTTTTCAGTGGAAAAAAGAGAGATCAGATGTAGTTCTTTCTGTTTCGTCCACTTATCAGTTAAGTAGACGAAACAATAAAAATAACCACAAATTTGGTGGGAAGATGATGGTGCACGTTGTTCTAAAAAATCAAAACTGATTTGAACGGTTCTCTAATGAATTTTAAAACATTTCTAAAATAAAAGAATCTAACTTGACCATTTCATTACCACTTAAAACTTTTACCAAAAATACAAGAGCCACACCAGCCCAGGTTGGGTCGAGTCGAGTGGTTGGTCGGTCAGTGCAAGCATATGTGGTTATCATGCATGTGCTCTCTTAATATAAAAGCATCACTAGATGCCTAAAGGGCCTAATTTAGGAGCTAAGAAACTCATCTATATGTATCTGTATGTGTGTAAGTTTCTTTCAATAATCCATATAGTGTGAGACTCAAGCAATAAATGCACTTATTCTAACATCTTTATATTTAAACACTTCATAAAATAATTCCAATAATTTCACACTTGAATTTTTTAGAAGTATTTTTTGAGCAATTTCCAAAAAGTCATAAGATCGTACCTAAACAAACATATCTTTTGATTTGAACCTTTGCGTAGTGAGTGAGATTCAAAATACGCTAAAGTGACTCATAGTCAATAGCTCTATCTTTGACATCAAACCACATACAATCTTTCTAAGGTGTAATTTAAAATCCCTTCTGTTTATGGCCATGCACAACTATTCTAGTATAGTGAACGCTCTAGTACTTTCTACCCAAAAATTCTATAGGAAACGACCTTATTTCCATAGCCATATAGGTGAGTCTATTATGAGTACTCCTATCGCTGCATAATCCACTCCACATGGAGTATAGAACTCATTATGAGTTGCTATCAACTCATCCTTTTATTGCTTCAGGAATACATGCTTTTATGGCATGTTCAACTCATATCACTTCACAACTCATTATTACCCATTGAACCTAGTTCTTTGGCTCTCCATCTTTAGGTTGGGTTACCATTACGAGTGATTCCTCATTCTAAGGCAATAGTCTCATTGCTTTTGAAGCTTTATGGACTTTCTTTCTGACCAATCCTTTTGTTAAAGGATCGGCCAAATTATCTTCAGTATGTATATAACCTACTCTAATAGTTCCTAAAGCGAGAAACCAGCAAACGGTACTGTGCTTACAACGTATTTATCGTCTCTTACCATTGTAAAAACATACATATACTTTTGTAATAACCGCGTTACTATCATAATTGATCAATACGGCTGGTATCAGTTTTTCCCACCAAGAAATCTCAACTGGCAGATTTTTTAAGTAATTTGCTTCCTCGTTTTCGTAGCTAGTGCTATCATCTTCGACTCCATGGAGGACTGAGCTAGAATAGTTTGTTTTCTTAGATTTCCAAGAAACAGCTCCACTAGCTATACTAAAAATATAGCCACTTGTTGCTTGGAGTCTTCAAATAAATTGTTCCAGTTTGCATCACAATAACCTTTAAGAACAGCTAGAAACTTTTCATGATGTAATCCAAGATTCATAGTTTGTTTAAAGTATCTCATAACTCTTTCAATAGCATGTCAATGCTCTATATTAGATCTACGAGTAAACCTGTAAAATAATCCCACAACATAGGCAATGTCGGTTCTAGTACAATCAGTGGTATACTGGAGGCTGCTAATGATGCTCGCGAAATCAATCTGTCTTACACCATCAGTGTTCTTAAATAGTTTTATACAAGGATCATATGGTGTACATATTGGTTTACAGTTAAATAATTGTATTTCTTTAAGATCTTCTCAATATAGCGAAATTGATCCAAAGAAATTCCCTTTGTAGACCTAATATTCTTAATACCAAGGATTATATTTGCTTCTCCAAGATCTTTCATATCAAAGTTAGCACTTAGTAAATTTTTGACATAATTAATAGTATGAATATTAGATGAAAATATAAGCAAATCATCAACATATAAGCATATAATAGAGAAAATGTTATTTTTAGATTTGTATTATCACTTTCATTAACTTTAAATCCATTCGAAATTATTAAAGTATCAAATTTTCATGTTGTTATTTAAGTGCTTGTTTAAGATCATATAAAGATTTATCTAACTTGCAAACTTTATGTTCCTATCCAGAGATTAGGAAATCTTTAGGTTGATTTATATAAATTTCTTCTTCTAATTTACTATTCAAAAAAGCAGTTTTAACATCCATTTGGTGTATTAATAATCATATATTGTAGCTAGAGAAATTAACACTCGTATAGATGTTATTCTAGTTACATGTGAAAATGTATCCAAGAAAGCAATATTTTCTCTTTGTCTATATCCTTAGCTACTAAACGGGCCTTGTATTTCTCTATCATACATCAGGTTTTAATTTATTTTTGAGTACCCATTTACAACCTACTAATTTGGAACCAGGAGGCAAATCAACTAAGTGCCAAGTTTTATTTGATTCAAGTAAATCCATTTCATCATTAATTGCTTTTTGCCAAAATTCAACATCAATAGAAAATAATGCTTCTTAGAGATTAGCAGGATCCTCTTCAATGGTACAAGCAAAAAAATTAGGACCGTAGTCTTTACAACTAGGTTTCTTACTTCTTCTAGGCTCGGTTTCTATATCCTAATTAGATTCATTGTTTCTAATTACAGGAAAATTACTAGCAGATGGGTCACCTTATTCCTTAGTTTAAATGGAAATTTATATACATAAAAATCGGCATCATTTGATTCTATTGAAACATGTGCTTTTAGGTCATAAAAATACATACAAAGGGCTCTATTTGTTAGTTTAATTCTTTTAGGATCAGGTATTTGAATATATGCCAAACATCCCCAAGTTCTAAAGTAAGACAAATTAGGATTATCGGTTTTCAAATCTCAAAAGATGAAATTTGGCTCTTAAACTTAAGAATTTTGTTCAATACATAACAAACAGCCAATAAAATTTCACCCCACAAACATTTTGTTGCACTCGAATTTAATAAAATAGCTACAACTAATTTGATAAATGTCATATTCTTTATTTCATCTTTACTATTCATTTCGGGTGAACAAGTTGCAGTTCTCTCATGAATTGTACCATGCAAGTTATAAAATTTGAGAAATAAGCTAGACTCATATTTTGTTCCTCTGTCACTATAAAGTCTTAATTTTCTTATTGAATTGGTTTTCGATTTCAGTGATAAACAAATTAAACATATCTAGGGCATCACTTTTATTTTTCATTAGATATACATAAATGAAATTAGAACAGTCATCAATAACTGTGATAAAATATCTCTTATCATCTCTAGTTAATACCTCATCAAGTTCACATATATCGGAATGAATCAAATATAAGGTTTTAGAAATTCTATCAACTGACTTATGAGGTTTCTTAGTAATTTTTGATTGACTATATGGTTCACATTTTCAAAATCAGTTTACAACATTTTAGGAATTAGACCTAAGGTGCTCATTTGTTAATTACACGTTTATTGACATGACAGACTCTATTATGCCAAATATTAAAATCACACAACATATAAGTTGAAATAGTTATTTTATTTGATTCAATATTAACTTAAACATTCCCTCACCAGCATACCCTTTCCTACGAACATGCCCTTATAAGTCAAAATATACAAATCAGCCACAATTGCTTGAGTAAAACCAGCCTTATTAAGGAGAAAACCCAAAACCAGATTCTTTCACTTCTTTGGAGTATGCATTACATCTTTCAGAACAACTATTATAACGACCCGTAAATTTTCGATAATTAAAATAGCTAATTTAATAAGATTTCGTGATTTAATGTTAGAGAAAAAAATTAATTCGTTTGGAATAATAATAACTGGAATGAATTGCAACAATAATTATCCAAGTAATGAAAAATAAAAGCTACTTAGTGAATGCTTTTGCAACCAATAGTTGAATAGGATAATAAATGTTGAATTCATTGGGTATAATAGAGTAATTGATTGATAAGTAAAATCTATTTAAAATCAAATATTGAATATTGAACAGGTAAATTATTTAAATTAAATATTTAAAACTTATTGAATAATTGAATAACTGTAAAATGAAAATAGTGTTCTAAATTGTGAATTGGTTTTAAATGTTGATTCTTATAAGTTCAATTTCAATATTTCAAAAGATAATGAATAATTGGATAATCGAAATTGTTTAAATTAAATATTTGGAATTTATTGAATAATTTAATAATGGGAATTGAATAACCGTATAATGGAAATGGTTGTTCTATAATCTTAATTCGTTTCAAAAGTTAAATTTTAAGTTCATTTTGAATATTTCAAAAGATAGTGATTTAAGAATAATCAAATCGTTTAAATTTAATATTACAAATGTTTGAATAATTAAATTCCGAATTTGATATGATTAATTTGATATTGAAATTTAATATGTGAAAATAGAGTGAATAATTGAAATTTGATTTAATATGATTCAAATTGGTTTCCAAAGAGAATGTAAGTTATATTGGGATTATAATAGAGTTAATAAGATTTTAAAATTGGAATTTATTGGATAATTGAATAACGGGTTTAATATGATTAAAAATGATTTGTAAAATTTTATTTTATCTTATTAAAGTTAGAATGATGTTGTAGAACTTTTAAATCGAATTAAGAGTAAATTTGTGAAAATTGAATATTTTAATATTTAATTATCGACTGAAAATAGCCCAATTTTCGAACTGCCTCGGATTTCGACGAAACCAGTTTCATCGGATCCGTAATGCGATATTATTGTAATATTTCAAATTTCGTGTCAATTTGGATTTACCGTTTGTCCGGGGCAAGCCAAAACGCCTAGAAAATCGTTTAATCGGTTTAACTTGAAATTGATCGTTTATTGCCGTAACTCGCACGGATGATCGAATTGGTTTCCGAAACCTATTCCATTGTGTCCGGAACGTGGGATAAACCCTAGAAACGCCGGTCACCATGTGTAAATCGGAGTTTTGAAAAGCCGGATGGATAGTGTTCGTTTTGTTTCCTATAAAAGCACGATTTAATTCACAAAAAAATAAAATAATAAAAAAGAGCCTAGGGTTTTAATGGCTGGCCGCCGTTTCTTCTTTCGATGGCCAGAAAGTCGCCATTTTCTTTCTCAAAATTCTTCAAATCCGTGGATCAATTCGTGAAACTTCCTAAACGAAGGTTGTAGAGCGCAAAAAAATCTACCATCTGAACGGTCATGATCGAAAAATACTGGATGGATGGTCGGCAAATCACGTTCAAACGACCGAAGTTTGTACACGCTTTTCGAAGAGGAAGCACAGCCGAGCTAGGCGTGGTTGCAGGTGCTGGTGGAGTCGACGTTTGGCTTCGAAATGGCAGGCTTTGATCAACGTCTCGATGAATATATGGGTGCGGCCATTAGGGTTTAGTGGATGATTTGGGTTCGGCTACACTGTGCGCGCGAACGAAGATGGAAGAAAGGGGTTTTGGGCGGCCACGATCGTGGATTGCAGAATGTGCGGCCTGGATATGTTTTGGGTAAATATAAAAGAGATTAGTTAAAGTTAATTTTATTTAAATCGTATAAACTTTGTAATAGCGTAACTTATTCATACGAGGTCGGATTCGGACGAAACTTTTTGCGTTGGAATCGTATGGACGAGCACTACGCTATGGAAATGAATTGGAGTCGTTTGGAGCTAAATAAAATTTCGGGTAAAATTAAACGCTCGTTTAATTTTATTCGAAATAAAACGCCAGAACTGCATTGAAATCAAAGTGAGTGTTTATAACGCTCACAACGTACTAGATATCTTTATGCTAGTTAAATCTGATATTATAAAGTGTTTTGAATTTTATTTGTCGTTGTTTGATAAATTTAATTGTCATATAGATCGTCATTTGAATTAACCGTTGAAAATTAAATTGACCGTTAAAATTGAAATTGAAATTGAATTGCGATTAAATTACCTGACAGTGATAACTATGAAATTGCCATGAATTGTATTGCCTATTGGACGATGTATTTCGATGGATGCTATTGGTTGATATTTGAATGTTTGGATGTTTATTTGCTTATATATATCCTGTTATGCATACATATGATACTTTGATTTAATTTAAGTAATATATACTCATCCCTGACATTTAATTTAAATAAATAATTACTTGGCCATAGGATAGAAAATTATATACGGACACCGAATTGGCTAAATTAATAATTTTTGAAATCGTTGATTTGACATTTATTTAAATGTTTTGATTTAAAAGTTATAAATAGAAATCAATTTATAGAAATCGAATTTATCGAAAAATTGAGTTTGGAATGTTGAAATAGATTTTGGTTAAAAGAAATTGTTAAATGATTTAAGTTGAGACTTTGAAATTTAAAATTGGGTTATGATTGAATTTCGAAATTTATTCGTTTAAAAGATTGAACCTTAATTCGAGCTTTGAATATTACTAAGTAAAAGCGATATAAAATGATATTTGATATTGAGCTTGGAATTGAATCATATTTGAAATTTGGATTTAAATTTGAATATTGAAGGATAATTTTGTTAAGTGTAAAAAATTGATATTTTGAAAAATCAAGCTAAAAATCGATATACATTGGAATTGAATAAGTTGAAGGTGAATGTAAAATTGAATAAATTTGAAGTCAAAGTTGACATTGATTTGAATTGAAATCGAAATTGAATCGGTTAATTGGAAATTGAAATTGATTTGAATTGGGAAGTTATAAATTGAAATTGATTGGTTTTGAAGCTATTTTATTTTGTTTTCCAAATTACTCTGCTTTATAAACCATTTTTGAATACTTAAACTATTTTAATCTATTTTAAATCTACTTAACCCAATTTAAATTATTTTAAACTAATTTATCTATTTCAAATCCATTTTAAGATTTTAACTATTTTAACTATTTTAAATATTTAAAAATACTTTTAAACTACTTAAAACTATTTTCTAAAATTCTAAGCTGGTCAATAAGGTGAAGTGTTCATGTTTAAATCTTGAATTTAAATACGAATTGGATTAAATGAAGTTTCAACCTAAATTGAAATTCGAAATGATTTTGAAGTCGAAATGAGATATTGATGCGAAAATGATTTTTGAAACGAAATCTTACGTTTGAATAGATACGATGATATTTGAAATGGATTTGATTTTTGAAGCGAATATGATATTTTGATATCAATTATGAATCGATTTGAAATGTAAATGAGCCAACGGTGTAATAATACGTAGTTATTAAAGAGACCGGGATCGGATATGGACATACTCTCTGTCGATACCGAAAACCACTTTAATAACTATTATACGCGGAGTGTTGATCCAGAATGAAGTGGATGGTTTGGTGAACGCGTTGACTGAAGAAAGAAATCGATATTGGATGACCCCTGACATGACTAAAACAGGAGCCGCGCCGGGCCATTGGGGTTCGCCACCTCTAGCGGACACACTTCTTCGATACCATATCTATTGCATTTGTGATGCGATTTGGGTGCACCCCTTGATTTGGGAGTGTTGTTTGGCGGTGTTGGGGTAGCTGCTGGCTATGCCCAACACCAGTCCGGATCATGCAACTACTATTATCCTAGTTGGTATCGCTTCATGTACCTTGTCATACTGATTATCCTATTCGCGACCACTACGTTTGGTTTTGTGTTATACCTATGGGGTACCCTCTGATAACCACCAGTTTACGGTAGGGCTTACGGTGCTGTATAGACTATGGCATTATAAAAATGTGTTAAGGGGGATTATGGTAACGCCTTAACGCTATTTTGATACTTTATATTACTGATAGGCATTATCTACTTAGCGTACATTACTACATAGTAGATAGTTTAACGGATCCTTAAGAGATGGAAAATCCCGTAACATCTCTTGAGTTATTACATGCACGTTGACACTGGATATGAGATGTCAAACCACGTAAACATCTCTGACGCCATTACACTCATATTTATTTACGATTGATTTAACTTTCATAAGGATATTTTAGTCCTGACTCGAGTGTTTTGTCCTTTCATTACGCTCGGGTCAGTCCTGAGTTTTCAGATTTTTGAAGATCTATTCTGGAGGATGAAGACGAAGATTTGGTACACTATTACTATTATTATCTGTGCATCATACTGTCTGCTGCACTATTTTAATTATTCTGTTGTATATGTATAACTCTGATAAATGTTGTATAAATAATAATCAAGGTATAGTAAACAGCTTCATGAACTGTTTATTTGACTATTATATTTTATCGTTCCGCTGCGAGATTCTGTGTTGTTTCATTTCCTTTATTTCTCTTTCTTTTCTTTTCTTATTTACCCCAATAACCATCTTCCCCTTTGAATGGTTTGGAATCAACATGTGTATTTGATCATCGGTTTAGACTGTCCAAAAAGGCGGGTCGTTACAATTGGTATCAGAGCTTTGGTTTAGCGATAACCTTAGCTTTGTGGGGTCTGACTCTTTATAATAGGGTAGTAATGCCCTATGATGAGTCGCTGAGTGTATATATATATGAGAGAGCGTATTTGTTAGTGATATAAAGTGTTTTATATTGTGTCGGTTGATTTGTTGAGTGGCTTATGGATTCTGGTCAATACGAGTAATTAACATCATTGATAGGGATCTCTAAACACTTAAACAGAACAATTCGACATAGTATGATTTTGAAATTAGGTAAATGAAATAATTTTGCCCTAATTATATTTTGTATATAAAGAATTTATTTCAAAATTTATTGTGATCTATCCAGCTTATTTGGTTGTTCGAAACGATAATACTAATTGTTATCATTAATTGGATATTGTGTTTTAGTAAATAAGGATTATTGAAAAATAAACAATAATAAAACAACTTGCAGAATGTTTTAAGAAAAAAAAATCCTATAAGAAAATTTTATAAAGGTGACTTATGAATTAAAATAGATTTAAATTGGAAAATATTGGATTTAAGACCCGGAGATTTTGAAAAATGGTTCTCAAAGTTTTGAAGAAATATATGGTAATATTAGTTGGAAATTGTTTATGGAAATATTTTGAAAGGTTTTTAAGGAAAGAATGAATTCAGTATTCCTCTCTTATGTCGCTGGAAAATAATTTCGGTGATGATTGCGCTGCATCATCGACGTTCATTTTCGAGTCTCAAAATGGGGGAGACTTCTAAAAAGCTTTGTTTTTCTTCGAAATTATTTTGGGTAAATGGGTTTTGGTTTAAACTCCAAAGGTATGATTTGATATATTAAAGATATAAGTGTCTATGTTTATTTCAAACGATTTGAAAAGAACCGGGCATTTAAATTTCTAAGTTATGTTAATTAGTAACTTTCGAATGAAATGTGAATAACCAGAATATATAAAATGAGAGGATTAAGATATCTAAGCTATTGTATGGGAAAACTTTAAAGTTGAAAGGTAAAGAGAATTTAAATAAATCAAATTTGTGTACATTCTAATCAAGAAAAATGAAATTCTATAAATTTGTATAATACCGAATTTGCATTCTAATAACATATAATATGACTTACCAAATATTAAGAAGTTGAAATAATGTTTTGGATATGTAATGAGATATTGTACAAATAAACAGAACCTGAAAATAATTGAAGTATACAAGTAAGGAAAACTCAAAAAGGAATTAAAATGTATATAAATTAAAATTTGGTTGTGATAAAAAGGTTATATACTTAAAAAATAACAACATGAAAGGATGAATGGATAAATGGAACAAGTAAGTGAACTTAAGGAAGAAGACAAATGAATTGTATAATATCTTTTGTAAATTGGTTATAGAAAATAAATATAAACTGCATAAAAAAAAATTTGAATTTGTAACCTTTAAGATAACTGTAAACTAAGAAAAGTCATTTATGAGGGGTTAGACTTTTATAGGATGATTAATAAACTAGAGTACCGGTTGATAAAATGTTCCACAAATGAATTCGTTATTAACTGAAATTATGAAAATGCAATAAATGTAAACAAAGGAATTTCTTATAGCTAACAATCAATTGGAAAATGAAATTGGATTTAATTAAATTATATCAAATGTTTAACATGAACTTGAGTAAGCAAATTCTATGATATGATGTTTAAGAAAAGATAATGTTAAAAAAAAACATGCTATGTAAAGAAATGAATATACTAACTGAATAATAGATTGTGAATAATTAATTGAAAAAAAGGAAGTCAATAAAATAATTTAGTATAGATAAATTGAATAGAAATCCATTGGAAGGTAATACGTGAGATTGTACGTATATTATTTTATTTGCATAACGATTTGGTCCAAATTCGAGCGCAAAATTTTGAGATGATTTATATCGATCCAAGTTAGGATTTTTCACTCGATTTTCGACGGCGAACCCTGAATATGGATTTTTAATTTGATTCTGGAATTCTCTATCATAGTATATAGCTATGCAAGGAGAGTAACAGTTTCCAATCGAGGAACCAAATCTGAGTCCGCACTAGAGAGTCGTGTGAACGATACTAGTTTGGAAGTGAAATCGTGTGAACGAATAAGCGATTAGATTGATATTGCTCACGGATGATATATGTACGGCTTACGGACTTAATTAAAGTTAATATTGGAAATTTAAGATGCCAAATATGTGAAGATAAATTTGTAACTTTTGAGATAACTATAAACTAAGAAAGCCATGTATAAGAAGTTAGACTTTTATGGAATGACTATAAATTAAAGTGATGGTTAATAAAATGTTCCGCAAATAAACTGGTTATTAACTGAAACTAAATATGAAGTAAATGTAAACAAAAGAATTTGGTGTGGCTAAGAATCAATTGGAATTGAAAAAGATAAACCAAATTGAAGGTGAAATTAATAATTTGGTTATGTTGGGTATGATTTGGTTGTTATATGATTGTTAGTTGATTGTATATAATTCATTAAGTGTTAATGAAATTGAAAGCTATAAATCAATGAAATCAAATTGGAAGTTAAATGAATTTAAATAGAATTTAATTTGATTCAAATTGGAAGTGAACTAATGTAAATATAAATTAGTGAATGTTAACTAATTGAATCGAGAATGAATGTTAGTAAAATCCAACGTTAAGGAATCAACTATGATTAAAATTGAAATCCAAGTCAATAAATACTAATAAGAAGTGAATTTATATTGATTGGTTATGGATTTGTTGGATGATACTTGATTGATGGTTGCATTTGTTGTTTTGTTGCATTTGCTATGTTGGCACATGTAGTTGTTGTGTTGCTATATGATGTATATTGATACTATTTTCTAAGCATGATTCTCATTGTTCGTTGAGTGTTTAGTAGGTGTGGATTGCGCTTGCTTCGCATTTGGAGCTCGCTTTCGCGCTATATTAGTCGTATATGCTCGCTAAATAAAATATAAGGTACATGTTTATTTTGTCATTGGATTTGGTGATTTTTGACGAGCCACTTGGCTTTTGATTTTCTTTTGTTGGTTTGGGGCCCGTAGAGGCGTTTTGTAGCTGTACCGATCGAGCCGCGCAAAGGAGACTCTGCCGAAATTTTCCGTAAATTCGGGTGTTAGAAAAATTTTCAAGTTTTAATTTTTTTTTATAACTTGTTTTGATAACTAACTTTTAAAGTTAGAAAGCCGTTTGGAATAACTTAGTGAAAGTGTAGTAATGACTTTATAAGTGGAATTACATTGTTTATAAGTTGGTAACTTTGAATAAAATATATCAAATGTTGAATTCTATACTTAGTTCCTTTTCCCTTCTTTTTCCTTTTCGGGGACGAAAAGTTTTGAGTGGGGGAGAGTGTAACGACCCGTAAATTTTCGATAATTAAAATAGCTAATTTAATAAGATTTCGTGATTTAATGTTAGAAAAAAAATTTGTAATTCGTTTGGAATAATAATAACTGGAATGAATTGCAACAATAATTATCCAAGTAATGAAAAATAAAAGCTACTTAGTGAATGCCTTTGTAATCAATAGTTGAATAGGATAATAAATGTTGAATTCATTGGGTATAATAGAGTAATTGATTGATAAGTAAAGTCTATTTAAAATCAAATATTGAATATTGAACAGGTAAATTATTTAAATTAAATATTTAAAACTTGTTGAATAATTGAATAACTGTAAAATGAAAATAGTGTTTTAAATTGTGAATTGGTTTTAAAAGTTGATCCTTATAAGTTCAATTTCAATATTTCAAAAGATAATGAATAATGGGATAATCGAAATTGTTTAAATTAAATATTTGGAATTTATTGAATAATTTAATAATGGGAATTGAATAACCGTATAATGGAAATTGTTGTTCTATAATCTTAATTCGTTTCAAAAGTTAAATTTTAAGTTCGTTTTGAATATTTCAAAAGATAGTGATTTAAGAATAATCAAATCGTTTAAATTTAATATTACAAATGTTTGAATAATTAAATTCCGAATTTGATATGATTAATTTGATATTGAAATTTAATATGTGAAAATAGAGTGAATAATTGAAATTTGATTTAATATGATTCAAATTGGTTTCCAAAGAGAATGTAAGTTATATTGGGATTATAATAGAGTTAATAAGATTTTAAAATTGGAATTTATTGGATAATTGAATAACGGGTTTAATATGATTAAAAATGATTTGTAAAATTTTATTTTATCATATTAAAGTTAGAATGATGTTGTAGAACTTTTAAAATCGAATTAAGAGTAAATTTGTGAAAATTGAATATTTTAATATTTAATTATCGACTGAAAAAAGCCAATTTTCGAACTGTCTCGGATTTCGACGAAACCAGTTTCATCGGATCCGTAATGTGATATTATTGTAAGATTTCAAATTTCGTGTCAATTTGGATTTACCGTTTGTCCGGGGCAAGCCAAAACGCCTAGAAAATCGTTTAATCGGTTTAACTTGAAATTGATCGTTTATTGCCGTAACTCGCACGGATGATCGAATTGGTTTCCGAAATCTATTCCATTGTGTGCGAAACGTGGGATAAACCCTAGAAACGCCGGTCACCGTGTGTAAATCGGAGTTTTGAAAAGCCGGATGGATAGTGTTCGTTTTGTTTCCTATAAAAGCACGATTTAATTCACAAAAAAATAAAATAATAAAAAAGAGCCTAGGGTTTTAATGGCCGGCCGCCGTTTCTTATTTCGATGGCCAGAAAGTCGCCATTTTCTTTCTCAAAATACTTCAAATCCGTGGATCAATTCGTGAAACTTCCTAAACGAAGGTTGTAGAGCGCAAAAGATCTACCATCTGAACGGTCATGATCGAAAACAACTGGATGGATGGTCAGCAAATCGCGTTCAAACGACCGAAGTTTGCACACGTTTTTCGAAGAGGAAGCATAGTCGAGCTCGGCGTGGTTGCAGGTGCAGGTGGAGTCGACGTTTGGCTTCGAAATGGCAGGATTTGATCAACGTCTCGATGAATATATAGGTGCGACCATTAGGGTTTAGTGGATGATTTGGGTTCGGCTACACTGTGCGCGCAACGAAGATGGAAGAAAGGGGTTTTGGGCGGCCACGATCGTGGATTGCAGAATGTGCGGCCTGGAAATGTTTTGGGTAAATATAAAAAAGATTAGTTAAAGTTAATTTTATTTAAATCATATAAACTTTGTAATAGCGTAACTTATTCATACGAGGTCGGATTCGGACGAAACTTTTTGCGTTGGAATCGTATGGACGAGCACTACGCTATGGAAATGGATTTGAGTCGTAAAGAAAATTTCCAGTAAAATTAAACGCTCGTTTAATTTTATTCGAAATAAAACGCCGGAACTGCATTGAAATCAAAGTGAGTGTTTATAACGCTCACAACGTACTAAATATCTTTATGCTAGTTAAATCTGATATTATGAAGTGTTATGAATTTTATTTGTCGTTGTTTGATAAATTTAATTGTCATATAGATCGTCGTTTGTATTAACCGTTGAAAATTAAATTGACCGTTAAAATTGAAATTGAAATTGAATTGCGATTAAATTACCTGACAGTGATAACTATGAAATTGCCATGAATTATATTGCCTATTGGATGATGTATTTCGATGGATGCTATTGGTTGATATTTGAATGTTTGGATGTTTATTTGCTTATATATATCCTGTTATGCATACATATGATACTGTGATTTAATTTAAGTAATATATACTCATCCCCGACATTTAATTTAAATAAATAATTACTTGGCCATAGGATAGAAAATTATATACGGACACCGAATTGGCTAAATTAATAATTTTTAAAATCGTCGATTTGAAATTTATTTAAATGTTTTGATTTAAAAGTTATAAATAGAAATCAATTTATAGAAATCGAATTTATCGAAAAATTGAGTTTGGAAATAGATTTTGGTTAAAAGAAATTGTTAAATGATTTAAGTTGAGACTTTGAAATTTAAAATTGGGTTATGATTGAATTTCGAAATTTATTCGTTTAAAAGATTGGACCTTAATTCGAGCTTTGAATATTACTAAGTAAAAGCGATTTAAAATGATATTTGAAATTGAGCTTGGAATTGAATCATATTTGAAATTTGGATTTAAATTTGAATATTGAAGGATAATTTTGTTAAGTGTAAAAAATTAATATTTTGAAAAATCAAGCTAAAAATTGATATACATTGGAATTGAATAAGTTGAAGGTGAATGTAAAACTGAATAAATTTGAAGTCAAAGTTGACATTGATTTGAATTGAAATCGAAATTGAATCGGTAAATTGGGAATGGAAATTGATTTGAATTGGGAAGTTATAAATTGAAATGGATTGGTTTTGAAGCTGTTTTATTTTGTTTTCCAAATTACTCTGCTATATAAACCATTTTTGAATACTTAAACTATTTTAATCTATTTTAAATCTACTTAACCCAATTTAAATTATTTTAAACTAATTTATCTATTTCAAATCCATTTTAAGATTTTAAGTATTTTAACTATTTTAATTATTTAAAACTACTTTTAAACTACTTAAAACTATTTTCAAAAATTCTAAGCTGGTCAATAAGGTGAAGTGTTCATGTTTAAATCTTGAATTTAAATACGAATTGGATTAAATGAAGTTGCAGCCTAAATTGAAATTCGAAATGATTTTGAAGTCGAAATGAGATGTTGATGCGAAAATGATTTTTGAAACGAAATCTTACGTTTGAATAGATACGATGACATTTGAAATGGATTTGATTTTTGAAGCGAATATGATATTTTGATATCAATGATGAATCGATTTGAAATGTAAAAGAGCCAACGGTGTAATAATACGTAGTTATTAAAGAGACCGGGATCGGATATGGACATACTCTCTGCCGATACCGAAAACCACTTTAATAACTATTATACGCGGAGTGTTGATCCAGAATGAAGTGGATGGTTTGGTGAACGCGTTGACTGAAGAAAGAGATCGATATTGGATGACCCCTGACATGACTAAAACAGGAGCCGCGCCGGGCCATTGGGGTTCGCCACCTCTAGCGGACACACTTCTTCGATATCATATCTATTACATTTGTGATTCGATTTGGGTGCACCCCTTGATTTGGGAGTGTTGTTTCGCGGTGTTGGGGTAGCTGCTGGCTATGCCCAACATCAGTCTGGATCACGCAACTACTAGTATCCTAGTTGGTATCGCCTCATGTACCTTGTCATACTGATTATCCTATTCGCGACCACTACGTTTGGTTTTGTGTTATACCTATGGGGTACCCTCTGATAACCACCAGTTTACGGTGGGGCTTACGGTGCTGTATAGACTATGGCATTATAAAAATGTGTTAAGGGGGATTATGGTAACGCCTTAACGCTATTTTGATACTTTATATTACTGATAGGCATTATCTACTTATCGTACATTACTACATAGTAGATAGTTTAACGGATCCTTAAGAGATGGAAAATCCCGTAACATCTCTTGAGTTATTGCACGCACGTTGACACTGGATATGAGATGTCAAACCCCGTAAACATCTCTGACGCCGTTACACTCATATTTATTTACGATTGATTTAACTTTCATAAGGATATTTTAGTCCTGACTCGAGTGTTTTGTCCTTTCAATACGCTCGGGTCAGTCCTGAGTTTTCAGATTTTTGAAGATCTATTCTGGAGGATGAAGACGAAGATTTGGTACACTATTACTGTTATTATATGTGCATCATACTGTCTGCTGCATTATTTTAATTGTTCTGTTATATATGTATAACTCTGATAAATTTTGTATAAATAATAATCAAGGTATAGTAAACAGCTTCATGAACTGTTTATTTGACTATTATATTTTATCGTTCCACTGCGAGATTCTGTGTTGTTTCATTTCCTTTATTTATCTTTCTTTTGTTTTCTTATTTACCCCAATAACCATCTGCCCCTTTGAATGGTTTGGAATCGACATGTGTATTTGATCGTCGGTTTAGACTGTCCAAAAAGGCGGGTCGTTACAACTATCTTTCCAGAGGTAAACTTTATTTCAATGTTTCCAATACCAATAACTGTAGTGGTGTTTGAATCTCCTAGAAACACTTACTGATCCTCAGCAGCAGTACGTACTGAACATGGCATGATCACAATAGACATGGTGTGAAGCACCGGTATCTACCCATTAACCCTTTGATCCTCCAACATGGTGAATCTCAAAAATCATAGCCGTAAGAGGCTCCTAAGTCAGGTTAGCCTGCAGTGTAGAGTTTGGCCTGTTCCGATACTCACGTATCATATGACCTGGTTTTCCACGTTTGTAACACAGAAACAACTATCCAGGGTCACTCCTTTGAGTTGGTTTCTACTGATCCTTTTAGTTCCCTTGCGAGTTCCAATTTTGTTTACTGCAGTTACGGTTTTGATTCTTAAAGTTTTTCGGATTTGGTTTCAGAACCGTAGGCTTGGTCTTTTTAGTGCTATGGTTTGTGATAACAAGCACTTCTTCTTTCTAGTCCTGTTTATGAGCCTCCTCCTCAATAGGAAGGCGAGTGATCAAGCTCTCTAAGGAAAATTCGATAGTCTTGTGCCTAGGCACATTCTTAAAATTCTTCAAACCTAGGTGCAATTATCATAGAAATTTGAAAATTTTCACCAAAAATCATACTTTCGGTGATGATTTCATTTGTGATTTTCTAGATTTCATGCGAATTCGCCTCCGCTGACTTATCATTGGTCATCTGGTACTTTAGGTAGTGACTGACCATGTACATTTTAGTCTAGCCTCCTCTGTTTCGTACCTTTTCTATGGTGCCTCACATACTTCTCATGCAGATTAAGCTGAATTGTAGTAGTCATAGAGATGATCGTCGAGCCTGTTGAATATGTAGTTTTGCAAAGATAGTCATTCTCCATCCAGATTTGATCCTGCTTAATTTGCTCGTCGGTTGGATTTTCTAACAGCATCTGTTTGTCCTTGTGAACATAGGCACCACCTTTCAAATAGTCAAATAGAGTTCCATCTTCTATCTCCATTATTTGAAGTGGAGGCCTTCAAAATGAAATGACCTGTTTGTATCAACATCAGCAGCTACAGAGAACTCATCGATTATAGACATTGTTGAATGTCTTAAAATTGTTGGAAACAATGCTCTAGTTGGTTGGCTGAATCATGTACGTCATCCCTTTAAGATGTTTCACTTCTCTGCCTTAAATTTTGCAAGGTAGGCTATAAGCAGTGCTACCTCAAGGATAAAACAACCCTAACTTATTCAATGAACCTCTATACAAAGGTCGTTGATCAGAATCCGCACCATCCGGTAGTAAAATATTGCTCGGTTTTTGTCTTGGAAGAGGTACAATGGTTTTTTTTCAATCGAAAAAAGAGGGATCAGAAATAGTTCTTTCTGTTTCGTCCATTTATCAGTTAAGTAAATGGAACTTTTTCATTATCGCTTAAAAAATGTTAAAAAATTTATACTAAAATATAATTGCCATACTAGCCCAGTTTGGGTAAGGTCGAGTCGGCCATCACATGCACGTGTGGTGGTCATGCATGTGCTCCGTCCTCAACACAAAAGCATCGTTGGATGTCCAAAGGGCCCAATTTAAAAGCTAAGAAACTATACATACACACATACCCCATACACACATATATATTAATAATCCCCTTGGTGTGGGACTCAAGTAATAAATGCATTTATTCTAACATTTTTATTTTTAAACAATTCATAAAATAGTTCCAACCGTTTCTGAGGTCAAGAATTGAATAAAAAATTTAGTTTTGTTCATATATAACAAGTGGATTGTCAATATACACATAAAATTAACTAGTACAAAATGAGACATAAAAAAGGCAAAGTTAAAAAAAGGCATCTATTATTTAGGTAGCCTAAGTAAAAATTATGTATTGCATAAGTTTTTACGAATACGGTAGTTCAATATAAATAAACCTTTATACCAATTCTGGTAGAAGTGCGTGAAATAACCAAACAATAAACAATAAGAATGGTTTACATATAAGAACTATCTTTGCACTATTAGATGCATGATTATTTCAAAATTCAAAGAATAATCTGATAATTTAGACCCAATAATGTTAATTTAATGAATTTTAACATGACTCCATTTGTTTGTGAATATTGTTGAGATCCACATTCGATGAACACGTATGATACTACATCGAAATATCTATATACTTCACCACCACACTACAGCATATTGATGTTTATTAAAGAAAAATATCTAGGATATAAAAGCATTCATAATATACTTTTAGTTGTTCATATCTACCCATCTTAATAAAATGAATTGCACTTCCATAAACAAATTCAAACAAAGAAATTATATGTCACTTGCTTTCAAACCTATAATCCCCACGAGCTGACCAAATGGAATAAATAATCAAATCATTCATGGAAATAATGCTTGTTTGTGCCGACAAGAGCAATTGTAGAGAACTCCTCAATTGCAGATATTGTTGAAAATCTTAAAATTATTGGAAATAATGCTTTGGTTGGTTGGTTGAGTCACGCACATCGTCGTTTCTTTAAGATGTTTTTCCGCTCTGCTCTAAAGTATGCAAGGCAGGCTATAAGTAGCGCCACCTCCAGAATAAAATAGCCATAAATTATTCAACGAACCTCTACACAAAGGATGTTGGTCAAAATATGCACTCTTCAGTAGCAAAATATTACTCGATTTTTGTTTTGGAAGAGGTACAACAGTTTTTTTCAATGGAAAAAAGGACGATCGGATGTAGCTCTTTCTCTTTCATCCACTTATCAGTTAAGTAGACAGAACATTTTCATTACCGCTTAAAAAAATGTTAAATAATATTGTACCAAAAATATAAGTGTCACATCAGCCCAGTTCGGATCGGGTTAAGTCGAGGCGGTCAGTAGTGTGTGCGGATGTGGTGGTTAGCATGCACTGACTACTCAACACAAAAATATTATTGGATTCCCTCTCTCTGTATGGGGTTGGCTATTTGGACACAATTTGATGACAAATGGTGTCACATAAGTTCTTGACCATTGAATCTTTTTGTTCTTATATGGAAGATGGAATTCAGGGGGAAGTCCAATGGTAAAGATCCATTGTGTCACCAATTATGTCGCCAAGTAGGGTCCAATATAGACTTTCCTTATATATGTGTGTGTATGTATATATTATGCATGTATGCATGTGTGTGTATATCCCTTTGCTGTGGGACTTTAGCGATAAATGCACTTATTCCAATCATAAAATAATTCCAACAGTTTCTAAGGTTAAAAACTGAATAATGATTTTATATTTAGTTTTGTCCATATATAGCCAGTGGATTGTCATATACACTTAAAAATTAACTAGTATAAAATGAGATATAATGAAAGCAAAGTTACCAGAATTTACGTAGGTTAAGTAAAATTATATATTGCATAAGTTTGTTTACGAACACCGTAATTCAATATAAATAAACCTTTATACAAATTATGGCAAAAGCACACAAATAACCAAACAATAAGATTGATTTACACATAAGAACTTTCTTTGCACCATTAGGTACATGATTATTTAAAGTTCAAAGAACAAACTGATAATTTGGACCCAATAATGTTAATTTAATGAATTTTGACATGACACCATTTGTTTGTAAATATTGTTGAGATCCACATTCAATGAACACATACGATACTGCATCGAAAGACCTATGTACTTCACCACCACTCCATAGCACATTGATGTTTATTAAAGAAAAATATCTAGGATATAGAAGTATTTACAACATATTTTTAGTTGTTCTTGTTGTTGAGAAATTTGTAGTTCAAGTTGAATCCGACTAATATAATCTCGTACTTCTGAATTCAAGGATCTATGGAATAGAGTCTTTCACATAATAGTTCAAATCAGTAGGTACAAACGGGTTATCGAACTATCGACTTTCAAGATTCAATGAAGCCTTGGAACATCGTAACCAGATTCATAATTTTATGGTTTTGATCTGACCAAGGACACTTTAATCTGATCTGAAATGATGCAAAATGCAGAGGCAAAATAGAGTGAAGAAATGGAATGCAAAATGCAGTCTGCAACGCCGCACAGGCGTGACAAATTTTACTGAATTTGCAACACCTTGTAAGCATTAAAAATTTGTTTGATATGAGAGTCTTCTGTAACAGTCTAATGGCATTGCATATTGTGTGGGAATAAGAAGGAGATTCTATTCTGAATAACAATTCTGGCCGACCTATAAATAGAGTTTGAGGAGGTGTCTTTTCATCAACGGTTGCATCCGTTCAGTTCAGAAGCGTTTGAGGAAGTGTGTGTTCATCAAGGGTTGTGTCCAATGATTCAGACCCGTTAGCAACGGTCGGCGCCCTTTTAAGTTCCCAACATCCCGTTTGGTTCATTACGGGCTAGAATCCGGCCCGTTACTATTTTCATATTGGCTCCAGAATAATATCTTCATTGGACCGGTACCCTACTCGACCTGGCCCGTTTCGATTCTACCGGACGGATGGTGGAGACGGTGCGCGCATATGTGGCGGTTATGCATGACTTCCCTCCTCTTAACAAAGAAAACATTTAGAAGCCCCAAGGTCCCAACTCCTTCATGAGAAACTCATACTTAAACAAGTATGGTCCCCAATATCCCAAGATGTGTGACTTTTTCTTTTCTTCTTTCTTTCCTCTTCATTTCTTCTCTCTTTATGAAAATAAGGGAAACTTGAAAATATCAAACATTCTCCCCTATTTTTAAGTTTGGATAATTAAAAAAAACATTTTAAGGTTAAAAGTGGAATAGCTGCATCACTTGAGTGATTGCCTATGTACCCAAGTGGTATCAAGCCAAACGTAGTTCAAACATCAAGAATTGCATCATCGTGAAAACCAACACATAAATCAAAGGTATTTTTGGATTTGGACCATTACTCAGTGTAAACTATTCGTAGCTTTATCGAGATTCTATGTTGAAAGAATCTTGAACCAAGTATCCCTTATGATAAAAACTGGAATAATCACACATATTGATTTTCTTAGGTAAAGTGTTATGTATTTCTCAGCACGTTAATGGCCATGTGCTTTTAATCATGGGTTCATGAATCTATATTAGAAAGCGGTCTTACTTTCTTAGGAAATGGTTTGATTTCCATACTCATATTGGTAGTATCTTACGGTGTTTCTGCGATACACCTTTTTAAGGTAACTAGACTTATTAAGGATATATTATCCATCCTTTGTTCTTGTAGAATCCAACACTAAATATTATGGGATTATCGATTTAATGTTCCATAATCATTCTCTTAACTTTTTGGTACCTACTGAACTTTGTCTATCCTCATTAAAACATAAGCTGGGTTTCTGTTAAGAAAGATCAACCTTGATTCATAGAACTTAGTCCCATTTCCTTCGATTTTACAGAAACCATTGCCTTCGGAAAACTCTTTGTGAGTGGGTTAGCCAATTTTTTCTATGTTTCTATGTAATCAACAGTTATTAATCCACTTTTGAGTAACTATCTTATCATTTGATGTCTTAGACTTACATGTCTAGACTTCTCATTATATGTCTTATTAGAGACATTATATATTGTAGCCAGATTATCACAGTTAATCAGGACTGTTGGAGATGGATTCTTCCATAATGAGATTTCTATTAATAAATTACAAAGCCATTCTTCTTCCTTACATGCATCTGCTAATACCATCAACTCTGAAAATATTGTTGATTCAGATATACAGGTCTGTTTCATGGTAACCCAAGACAAAGCAGCACCTTCTAATGTAAAGATCCATCCAGTCATAGACTTGGATTTGGATTCTACATTGTTCCAGGTTGCATTACTATATCCTTCTATTATGGCAGGATATCCTCTATAAGATAAATCATATGTAATGGTTACTTTTAAATAAGGTAAAACCCTAGAATTAGATTTCCAATGTTCGAAACTTGTATTACTCGAAAATCGACATAACATGCTTATAGCACGTGCCATGTCCGGTCTTGTGCAATGCATAGCATACACCAGACTCCCAATAATACTAGAATACTCAAGTCGAGAAATGGTATGTCCAGTTTTTTTTCTAATTTAATACTAGAATCTAAAGGAGTTGATGTTGCTTTGTCATTATAATGACCATACTTTCGGAGGAACTTCTCAATGGAATAAGATTGAGTTAATAACACCTCCCTATCTTTCCTAATGATTTTAATTCCAAGAATTTCGTCAGCTTATCCTAGATCTTTTATGTCAAATTTAGAAGATGGAAACTTCTTAGTTTCATTCACATAGGATATATTGGACCAAATATTAGCATGTCATCAACGTATAAACATGTTACAACATAATCGTTGTTGCCTGATTTGCTATAAATACATTTATCAGCATCATTAATAATAAATCCATATGACAATGCTATTTTATCTAAAAAATCTCACGCCATTGCATGGAAGCTTGCTTCAGGCTATAAAGAGATTTTACTAGTTTGCAAACTTTCTATTCTTGGCTTGGGGTTTTGAAACCTTCAGGTTGTTCCATATATATCTCTTCTACTAAATCTCCATTTAGAAAAGCAATCTTTACATCCATTTGATGTATGACCAATTTATGAATTGATACAAGTGCTATTAAACAGCGTATAAAAGATATGCGAGCAACTGCAGTATATGTATCAAAGTAATCTACTCCATATCTTTACTTATATCCCTTAGCAACTAATCTGGCTATAAACTTATCAATGGATCCATTTGTATTCAACTTTATTCTTAAATATCCATTCACATCCTATAGGTTTAGCACCAGGAGGTAAATCGGTTAAAATCCTAGTTTGATTAACGGTATGGAATTCATTTCATCATTGATAGATTTTTTCCAGAATATTGAATCTCTGAAATTCATAGTCTCAGAATAAGTTTTGGGGTCATCATCGACATTCATGACATCTCAAGTCACATTAAGGACTTTATCCTTATTGCCTTCTATAAGATATGTAACGAAGTCAGGACCATAGTCCTTCTCTATTCTTGCTCTTTTACTTCTCCTTTGTTCAGTACCATTATCTAGTACTGATACTTCCTTGCTGTTTTGAGTAGGAGCATAGTCATCGTCATTGATATTATCAATCGTATTAGGTTCCGGACTAGATGATCACAATGGAATCTCAAAAGTTTGATTTTCAAAGAATTCAACATCTACGAATTCTATAACTTCTAAGGTGTCAAAAATTAGGAACATAAGCGCTATGTTATTAAGTGAATATTCTATGAAAACACATTTAAATGCCCTATTTCCTAACTTTGGTCATTTAGGGTCTGGTTTTCTAACATATGCTAAACAATCTTAAACTTTAAGTCTTGTAAGATTAGGTTTCCTATTAAACCATAATTCGTAAAGGGAAACGTTATTCTTTTTAAGCGTTATTCTATTTAAAATATAACATGCAGATAACAAGCATCAACCCGTAGATTATAAGGTAAGTTTGAACTTATGAGCATTGCATTAACCATTTCTACTAAAGTTATATTTTCTCTTTCAGCAACACCGTTTTTTTATGGTGTATATGGGGCAGTGCATTGGTGAACTAAACCATGTTGTTTATAAAACAAGGTGAATTCGTTTGAGAAATATTCACCATCACGATCGGATTTTAATACTTTTATTTTAACTCCTGATTGTGTTTCGATCTCTGCTTTGTAAATTTTAAATTTAACAAAAGCCTCATCTTTAGTTTTCATTAGATACACAAATGCATATCTAGTATAATCATCAATAAATGTTATATAGTATTAGTTACCACCATAGGTGATATGACTTTTTAAGTCACCTACATTACTATATACCAAATCAAGCAAGCCAGTTTTCCTTTCTACATATTCAAAGGATTTTCGGTGTACTTTTGCTTGAACGCATATTTCACATTTAGAGATAGTATCGAAATCACAATTAAAAATTAATCCTAATTTATGCATATTTTTATGGGAATTATGATTAACATGTTTTAGTCTACCATGCCATAAACTAATAGAATCAACTATATAAGCAGATGCTTTTTTTATTAGATTCAACTTAACCACGTCATTACAAGAGTATCCCTGTCCAATGAATTTTTCGTTATTGGACAACACTAATTTATCAGACTCATACACCATCTTGAATCCTCCTTTGCTAAGAAGGTATCCAGAGACCAAATTCTTACACATATTAGTACATAAAATACGTTAACTAATGTAAGTACTTTTCAAGAAGTGAGTGGAAGTTCTATAGTGCCTTTTCCCAAAACTTTGCTTCGAACCTTATTTGCTCCACTAACTTTGTTGGCTTCTCCATTATCTTCGTAGGTCTTAAACAGATTATGGTCTTTGCAAATGTGAATGGTTGTTCCAGTATCAAACGCCAATCATTACCAGTTTCACTAACAGAGTTCGCATCTTGCACTACAACCACAAGCGAGTCTTCGAGCACATTCACTTCTTGTTGTTTCTTCCGCTGAAGGCAGTCTCGGGTATGCCGGTCGGGCTTGGTACAGTAGTAAAAAGCACCCTTCTTTTTGTTGTTAGGATGATTTTTCTTTTTAAACCGTATCTCATTCTTAGGCTTTAGCTTGTCAGTAATTTGAACATTATTCGCCTTAGAATGGGACTCAGTTTGCGGACATTTAGTTCGCGTTTATGAGAGTCCTCTTCAATACGAAAATGACGCTGTAAACCATCTAAATTATAATCAGTTTCTGCATGCTTCAATTTTTTTCTTATAATCATTACAAGAATTAGGAGTCTTGAAATTATAACTCCAACAATAAAAGATTTATGGAGATTTATTCTAGCATCTTCAAGTTGATTCACCAACAGTAGGATTTCACTTACTTATCCAACTAACGACTTATCGGTGACCATTTTGAAATCTATAAAATTGAAAATAAGGAATTTTTTGTTACTTGCCTCGGATATGCGGTATTTGCTTCCCTGTGCAGTCCAAAGTGCCTTTGCAGTTTCCATGGTCCTATGAGCGTTGTAGATAGGAGTAGACAACTCATTCAGAATGTGTACTCTACATAGAAAATCACCCTCTTTGCCGTTTGCATGTTTAGCCTTAGAGCAGCGTCATCTTTGTCAGTTTCGTCGGGTATTACTTCCAACCCATCTTCCAAAATATAGAACAATTTGACAGTGATCGGGAAGAATTTCATTGTCTCTTGCCAATGAGTAAAATTGTCTCCATCAAACCACTCCAATCGAGTTGGGCGCTCGAACCTTCCATAGTTGAAGATCTATTGTCTGAAATTGTTGGAAAATTTGTGGTTCGAGTCGAATCCAACGAATATATTGTCGTACTTCAGACATCAAGGATCTATGGAATAGATTCTTTTAGACAATAGTTCAACCCAACAAGTACAAACGGGTTATCGAACTATCGACTTTCAGGATTCAATGAAGCCTTGGAACAGCATAACCAAATTCAAAATTTATACGGTTTTGATTTGGCCAAGAACACTTTAATCTAATCTGAAATGATGAAAAATGCAGTGGAAGAATAGAGTGAAGAAATGGAATGCAAAATGCTGTCTACAACGCCGCACAGGCGTGACAAATTTTACTGAATTTGTAACACCATGTAGGCATTACAAATCTATTTGATATGAGAGTGTTCTGTAACACTTTAATGGCGCTGTATTTTATGTGGGAAGAAGAAGGAGATTCTATTCTGAATAACAGTTCTGGCCGACCAATATATAGAGTTTGAGGAGGTGTCTTTTCATCAAAGGTTGCATCCGTTCAGTTCAGAAGCGTCTGAGGAGGTGTCTGTTCATCAAGGGTTACATCCAATGGTTCAGATCCATTAGCAACGGTCGCACTCCATTTTAAATTCCTAACGTCCCATTTGGTTCATAACGGGCCGAAATCCGGCCCATTACTGTTTTCGTATTGGCTCCAAAAAAATATGGCGCACGCGCGTGTGTGATGGTTATGCGTGACTTCCCCCTCTTAATAAAGCAAATATTTTGGTGCCCCAAAGCCCCAAAAACTTCATGAGAAACCCGTATTTAAACAAGTATGGTCCCCAATATCCCAAAAAGTAGGACTTTTGCTTTTCTTCTTTCTTTCCTCTTCCTTTCTTCTCTTTTTATGAAAATAAGGGAAACTTGAAAATATCCGACACATGTCTGCCCATCTTAATAAAATGAATTCACTTCTAAAACCAAACTCAGACAAAGAAATCATGTATCACTTACTTTCAAAGCTATAATCTCCATGAGCTGATGAAACGAAATAAATAATCAAATCATTTACGGACTACATTAGTTCTAAATAAGTAAATATCTTAACTATTGGTAAAAGAAATTAATTCCACTGCATCAAACATTGAATGCACCAACAATTGACATAAGAAGTCTCATTACTTGGCAACATAAATTTCATTTGCTTATAAGGAAGTACTCATTCTTGCTTCCTCCTTAAATTCGTGTTATTTTCTAGAAATTTCTAAGTGTACTCATGGGTTTCCCCAATGCTTCATACTATATTCATTTTATTTTAGTTCAACTTTTTTCTGCAGTCAAATTAAACCTAAAAAAAGCCTTCTCCTTCTGCTAGTTTCTCTAAAGATAATAATCATTTTTTAAAGGCAAATCTACCTACAAGCGATTTCTCTAACCTTTATCGCAACTGATTCCAAGCATCCAATGGAGAACGAATTTTGGATTGCTAATTGACGAACAAGTAGGATTATATGCTACTTTGTTGAAGATAACCCAGATAACCTGATGTGCACATAAATGTGAATATTTTTACTACCATATTTAATCTAATTAAATTAAATAAACGATCATATTGGGTATTTTCATATATTTAAACCAAAATTCAAATCATTTTCAAAAGGTCACAAATTCATCTTCATGTAGGGGCACAATGATCATTTTTGTGCATATATTAATTTGAAAAAATTTAATTGGAAATTTCTATATTGTTTTGTAAAAGAATTGGATGGAAACTACAAGTGGTTTCATGAAGATATGCATACACAAAAGGAAATAAAGCAAATGAAGTTGAAAATAATTCAAACTCATGAACATGGAGTGCCCCACCTACCCATTTATCTTGATTTTCAAATAAGAGCTAATGCACATGCTGAAAGGCCATTAAAGCTTCATGCACATTTAAGTGGAGAATTAACATATGCTAATGATTACTTGGTGATCACACTACCTCAAGGGTATTTTGGGTATTCTCCAGAAAATGAATTAGCGTTTCTAATTTGTATAAATACCTCATATCGTCATGTAACCCCTCCCTTCCTCTTAGTTAGTTTTAGTTAGGAACAAAAATAAACAAAGCTCTCCCCTTTTCTTTTTCATGGCTACTTAACCCTTTTTTTATTTCATGTAATTTTTCTTTTTATGCAATGTTAGTTAATGTTTTTTTACATTTACATGCTCTCTTTCTTATTTTGTTAGTAGCTTAGTTTACTTTTCATGCAAGTAGATTAGTGTTCATTTCTTTCACTTGGCTCTTCCTTTACTTTGCTTTCATCTTCTTCTTTTTTGTGTTGCATGCTACATGCGTTGATACGATAACACAAATGAGAGGTTAATCCCCTCAATTTAGGGATAAAGAAGCCTCTAATCATGTAGCTTCAATATTTTGATAATTATTGCTCTCTTTTTGTGCTTAATGAGAATGCATGAAGTGGTTTAATTTGTTGTTTTTGCTTTAAATTTGATAGCCTATATTGTTGACACCAAATAGGTCATGCTTAAACAATCATAAAACAAAAATTGCGTCTTCATATAAATATGATTATGGTAAAGAAGTGATTGTTGAAATCAAAATTTGATGGCCTATATTTCTAATTAATAGTTAATAGGTCATGCTTAAAATAGATTTTGCTTTCAATTTTATTGTCATATTTCATGAGATTTAAAAATGTATTGATGGTTATGTTATAGTTTGATGGTTTATATTAGGCTAATTAATAACACAAATATGTCATACTTATGATAAACACAACAATTAATTTAACTAATGACCAAAAGAGATATCATAATTCATATTTGGTTGAAGTATATGATCTAGAGAGTGAAATTATTTCTAAATTGTCATTTAACTTTCATGTTTTTATCTATTTTTCTTTTGCAAGTTTTTTAGTTTTCTTAAATTTCTAGTTTAATTCAGTCTCGACTTCGGTATAATTTGATTGAATAGAGATTTAAAATCAACAATTCCCCACGGATCATCCGTACTCACTACGTACTACGATAGTACGTCGTGCGCTTGCGATATAATTTTATTATAAATTTTTCGATGGTTTTCTAATTTGAAGAAACTCGTCGTTAAACAAGTTTTTAGCTCCGTTGCCCGAAAATTGCTTTGATTTTGATTTTCTATTCTTCGAATTATTGTTGTTTGATTTTTATTGTGTGTTTGTTTTGTGCGTTGCATTTTATTTTTATATTATTTTAAAAAAAAATTGTGCTGTGTGAATTTTGCTTTCGTTTATTTGCCTGCTTATTTTTCTTGTTTGTTTTGCATTTGCGTTTCTATTAAAAAAAAGGCATACACAATTTTTTTAAAAATAAAATAAAAAGAGTTTTATTTCATTTTTTTTCTTTTCAGTCTACATTTTACAGTATCTTTTTATTTGTATTTACAAATTCTCCTAGCTTCCTTACAACTACACCTCTCAACATACTCGCTGACTTATTGTACACTTTTGTGTACTTCTGTACATCAAAACAGTGCACCACCCCATTTTTTCTTCCCCCCGTTTTTTTTCTTCCCCTCTGTCTTACTCCACAGCTACTTCCACTTCACCTCTCAAGCTTCATCACAGGGCACGAAACTGCTGCAACATACATACAGCTGCCATCCACCAAGCAACAAATTTCATCTCCACCATACTCGGCCAACCGCAATCGAGCCTGAACCAAACAACAACCAGAGACCATAAACTACAACTTGCTTGCCACTGCAACAGACCATACCCACCATTGCATTATCCATCATACTGCTGTAAATATCATTTTCAAAAACTGTTCTGCATATCTTCAAACAAGTTACAACAGCAATTCAAACAAATTTTCAACATCAACCAAAGCACTGTGAACATTCGCCCCCTACGCCTCGTTGTCTACAAGCTCTAACTCCATCATCACTACTACAAATTCTTCCAAAAAAACACTTGCCAGACCACACCACAACAAAACTGCCTGATACACTGATCATCTCCACAGTTCACCCAACCTTCACAATTTCCTCTGTGCAACAATGTCCTATGTATCACATTCACCTACAATTCATCACTACTTCACACAACCGTTGCTTCAATTTTCTCCTGCCAAAACAACCCACCAGACCATTTATCTTCTACCAAATTCACACTTGAATAACCACTGACCTGGAACACACAACTGCATGCAAGCAACTATCCCTGCCTATCACCCTACAGCAACCATCTTCTATCATCTCCACATCCACAAACAAATACTCACAGATCAACCACCTTGGAACATCCATCATCCAAGTTCAACTGCCTACTGCCATACAAAAACACTTTGCCAAACATACCACCAAACAACTTCAACATATCACACTTCCTCTAACCTGCACCACCATACTTCCTCTACTTTGCCTTTCTCACCTGCACATTACCCCTGACAAACCTGCACATCAGTGCACTTCTATCGCCAACTTTCTATCACTTCCAGTTACTGTTAATGTAACTCCACCTTCTAACTGCACTGACCACTTCAATGCCAAACTGCTCCCCTACAGACCTCCTCCAACATGCAATATCACCATCATCTGCTGCTTTCCTTACTGCTGCCAAAGAACTATGTACATTGGCACTGCATAGCGTCATTGCTGCCTCATCAAACTAATACTGCTCCACGTTGTAACATCACGGCCATATCAACTCCATTGTGCTCCCCTCTGTTAACAACTTGCACTACCCCCTTCTCCTCTGAAAACTGCTCATCTACGACCTCTACAACATCTACTGTTGCCCCCCTCTACAACCTAACATACTTATGTACACTGCCTGCATCTCCAACATCAACACCTGACAGTCATCATCTCACTTCGACTGCAGCATAGCAATTGCAGCCACCATATCATCTACAGCAACCCACACAACTGCATTTCTTACTCATACAACACCATATTTCACAAACACTGTCACTTCATCACTAATCCCCTACCAGTCACAACTTCTACAATACTTCACAATCACTATTCATATCACCTTCTCTGACCTGCATACATCATCAAACCGCATATGCCATTCATTAACTACTGCATTTGACCAAAGCCACTCCATTCATATTGCTTACATTTCAAAACACCCATCACCTCCTCCATATTAGCAGTCATCAATACATCCATTCTACTGTCACCTCCCCACAACCATAACTGCAGCCTCCGCCTCTGTCTTCCGTTCACCACCACTTCCAACTCACTGACATAAAACCACCAATTACCAAATACTCACCTGAAACATTGTTGCCCTATTAGTTCATCACTTCAACACTGCTTCACCACACTTCGAACAAATCACCGAGCTACCCATCTCCTCTTCCAACGTGACTCCAGCTCCTCCTCCTGCAAAGGCATCGCGCCGTGAATTCCACTACCCAAAAATCCGCTAACCAACGTCGAGCGATCCTTCCTCCAGCCTTCTACAACTAACAACGACGGCCTTTTTTTTTCTCCTTTTTCTCTCTGATTTCACTTTTTTTTCTTGAACAGAGAACAAATTGTATGTAAATCGATTTAGGGGTACCTTTGTTTGGGCCGGGCTATAGGTTTATTGAGTGAATTTATTTCTTCTCTTTTTTTACTTTGTTTTAATTTTGTTTTGTTTAAATTGTTTTTAGTTCAATCCAAAAAAAATTTGTGTTGTTTTGGTTTTAATTTGTTTTAAGTTCCACTCATATGTATTAAAAAAAGAAAAAAAGAAAAGAAAAACAAATGAAGAAATTCACTTCTATTTTGTCTTCGTATGTTTTAGTTTTACTTTGATGTGTAAAAAAAGTTTTGTATATATATTGTTTTTATTTTAGGTTGCCCAAGCAGATTAAGGAAGAATAGCTTGCCAAAAACAATCGCTCTGTTTTGCTTAGGTTGCCAAAAAAATAACCGCTTGCGTGCTTATAAAAAAAAATCTACTGCTTTTAACCCTTAGCCCTTGTTTTGATTTGTTTTGCATTGCTGTTTGCTTTCATTCTAGAAAAAAATTAAAAAAAATCAAAAATAAAAACAAATTCCATTGGTAGTTGCATTGTTAATACACGTTTAATTTCTGCTTTCCATTTCATTCTAGAATTTTGATTAATAAAAACGGTTAGACATCAATAACGCTTAATTGTATGTTGACATGTTGTCTTCTTTGAACAATTTAATTTCTTGGTGTCTACGCTATGGCAGAGTAATAACCATTTATAAATATTACGGTGATTCGTAAATATTATAGTGGTTGTTCCTCTGAAAGTACTCAAAACCTTCGGCTGCATTGCTATGGTGATTCCTGAAGCACCGATAAATCATGTCTGTTACCTAGCTGAGAACTATCTTTTTGATCTAAGAGAAAGAATGATTATACGATATTGGGTTAACTTAGGATAAATCATTTGTAATTAAACCCTTGCGTTCTTTTAGTTGCATTAGTTCATGCATATTTAAAAAAAAATCAAAATCAAAAACTAAAAAAAATTGTAAACATTTCTTTTCCCTTTTCCTTTGAATTTTTTTTTTCCTTTTTCTTTGAAAATTTTCAAATTCAAAAATTCAAAAAAAATTAAGTTAGTTTATTTAGAAACACTACACCATATATAAGCAATTTTGCAACACCATAGTGCTGCAAATTCACAACGGACTTAGGCCGTTGCAATATTCCAACGGCTTTGATCCGTTGCGAACACTTTGGCAAAGGCTTTGTGCCGTTGCTATACTAGAACGGGTTATAGGGCCATTGCAAACCATGGTCTTCTATGTACAATAATAGCACACCCTCAAAACAACACGCCCCGTACCCTTCAATTTTTTTAGCTCCCGCTCCTTCCTAATTTCTTCTGGCAACAAGGCGATTTCCCCAAATCCCACAAAACCCTAGCTCCACGTTCTTTCCACTTCTCTTCATCGCTATCTTCCTCCTCCCCAATACTAAACCCTAGTGATGGAATCAAAGTCGCGCCTGTTGCCTTGTTCAAACCATCAAAATCAAAGTCGCGTCTGTAAGTTCTCAAATTAAGGTACATTACTATAATGGAAAACATTTATTTGGTAGACAAGAAGATGTAACTTTTATACTTCTATAATTTCAAACTAGTAATTATTTAATGTATTTTTAGATGAATGATCTGGTTTGCTCGGTGACACTTTTTGATGTGTAGGCGTATTTTTGTAAAAAAGAGCTGTTGATGTCAGAAATCATATAGGAGACTCAAACTAAATGATGCTCACTCTTTTTACAGTCTATTTTAAATACAATTCTTCATAGCTGGTTACTTAGACCACCTCATCCTGGTTGTAACATGACTAGTTGCCGTAATAACATTTTTAGTGGTAATGAATTTGAATATTTATGATCGTGTTATCTTAATATTTCTAATATTCCACTATATGTACGACGCAATATCTATTAAACAAAGTTTTATCCGGTCCACTCTATAAATGAAAGGAAATATTCCAACTATTAATATGGTAAATAAAGGACTATACAATTTGTTTACTAGTCCAAGCTTCAACGATCATTTATCTCTTTTTTCCATGCTTCAACGATCATTTATCTCTTTTTTCCATATTATTTAAATTAATCATAACTTTTCAGTAAAATGTGAGCAAGAATTCAAATATTTTAAAGTAAAATCACGGTTGCCCAATAAAAAGATGAGTTTCATGCTCTGAATTGAAAAATATAATAAAACTACAAGCTTGGGTGATTTTTGTTCTAAAATATTATGTCATTTTAAAACTAATGAGGATTATGTTTGTACGATTGAATACTCACTTATAACCAAAAGGTTCAAAAAGTTGGTACGTTCTCCAAATTATTGGGTGCCATGAATCCTATAACCCGAACTCTATAACTATTTTTGGATCTTGAATTTTTTTCTAAGCTTATAGTAGTGATATAATAGATAAGTCGCTTATTATCGTTAAATTATGATGTAGTATATTATCTAGCATTATGAAGTCTGCATTAAGTATTGAATCAGTCAATGAGTACACAAAGGTAATTTGATTACCAAATGTTTAGGTGAACATCTCCTCTTAGTATGACACACGTTCAATTCATGATCACAATCATTTTTTTACTATAAATACGTATCAACCATAAAGAAATTCCATATATAGTTCCCGGTTGTTGATAAGTATGCAAATATTGTATAATCAATTAAAGGAGGAGCATATAAAACTATTGATGCTGTATATGATTGTAGTGATAAGGAAGGAAAGTGAGAGAATATGGAATTGTTGTCAATGGAGAGATCTACTACTTCTAATCTCTTTGTGATGAATGATGTGGTTCATGGGTATGAAGAGATATATGTTCCAAACAAGGCAATTGCATGCATCGATACATGCACTGATATTGTAAATATGCACATAGGTTTGGGTCCTACTTTTGATATAGTCTGCTCTGGTTGTGACGAGAACAAATCAGTATATTCTAATATAATAGTTCATGGAAAAAATAAGGATTATCAGGGAAAAATGATACATGAGACATTCATGTGTACAAAAGAAATGGGGTTGCAAAGTCGTAGATGTTAGTGAGAGTAAAAGAATACGTAGTATATGCTGATCTGCTCAAGACATGGTGCTGTTATCTCAACCACTCATCTGGATGGCTAGCATCTTTTCTTTATTTTACTTTGGATCATGGGCTAAAGCCCAATAAGAATGTTATGTATATATATTGCACTGCTTGTACATTGTAATATTATCTCTCCTTTACTGATCATTAATAAAAGTCATTTACAAATTCTTGTTACCGAAATATAACTTTTCTAACTTGGTATCAGAGCTTTCATATCAAGGCTTAACAGCCATTTGTTCTTTATAATTCACTCACCATCAGAAAAAAAGAAAATCATCATTTGGTGATCACCTTCATCAGAGATTATCTCATCATCTGAAGGGTGTAACTCTGTGCCGTGCCTACATTTGTGGCTGCATCAGAGTAATCTCAGAAAATCATTCAATCAAGAAGATCAGAAGGAAAAAAAAAGAAATCAAGAAATCAAGAATCATCTCAAAATTAAAGAAAGTGCCCTCCAGCACAACATATCAGATCAAAGACAGTTGATCATCATCCATGTTCACGGTAGCATCAGTTTTACTGTGAGAAAATTCTTGATTCAATATCTTTTATTTTTCCTTTTCCTCTGTTTTCCAATTGAATATTTTCTGCAATTCTGCCTTCCCTATTTTCTTCTTGGTTCTGAAATCATCATGAGTGAAGAGATGGATAATCAACCTGAAATGTCAAGCACAAGAGTATCTCAAAACCAATCTCAGTTAGATCTGATAAATGATCTGATGAAAACCATAATCAAGCCTCAAAGCCAAATGATATCCATTCAGCTTGATGAATCAAATTTCTTACTCTGGAAATTACAAGTAGAAACATCCATTAGAGGTTATGGATTAGAGGATTTTATTCTTGGAACAAGAATTACTCCACCAAGATTTATTAAGGATAATGAAGACAAACTGGTGCAAAATCCTGAATATATAGCACATCAAAGGCAAGACAGCCTTGTATGTGCATGGATGATGTCATCCATAAGTGCATCAATTCTGCCACAACTTATAGGCTGTAAAACTGCTCAAGAAGTATGGACCACAATTGAAAGAAACTTCACTTCTCAGTCATCTGCAAGAATCATGCACCACAGAAGACAGTTACAAAATATCAGAAAGAATGATATGTCAATGAATGAATATCTGCTCAAAGTTAAAAACTTATGTGATCAATTAGCTTCAGCTGGACACAGAGTATCTGAATCAGAACATGTGCTGCATATTGTTAGTGGCCTAGACAATGAATATGAAGCTGTTGTGGCCATCATCTCCACTATGGAGCCTACACCACCCTTACAGTATGTGTATTCTACCCTTCTTTCACATGAAGGAAGGATAGAACACAACAAAACTGTAAGTTCAGATATCTCTATCAACAATACTTACTACAAAAATAAACAAAATCCAAGTACCAGAGGACAGTTTAATAACTTCCAAAGGGGTGGACCATTCAATAGAGGAAGAAGAGGAGGTAGAAGCAACAACAGCAATAAAATAAGGTGTCAAATATGTGAGAAGTATGGTCATGGAGCAAATAAATGTTACTTCAGATTCAACAAAAACTATACTCCTTCACAACAAGGTAGCAGTGCAAATGTAAATCTTGTCAGTACACCAAAAGACAGCAATTCGTGTCAAGCAGAAATTCTAAACTCTGAGACAACTACAAATGATGATACTGACTGCTGGTACCCAGACTCAGGGGCAACTAATCATGTGACCAACAATCTCAACAATCTAAACTTGGGAAACAAAGAGTACAAAGGTACACAAAATCTTTTTGTTGGTAATGGTAAAATTGTGCACATTACACACACTGGAAATGCAAGAATATATGGACCCAAACAACTTTTACTAAGAAATTTGTTAAGGGTACCATCAATTAAAAGGAATCTAATGAGTGTTTCCCAATTTGCTAAAGACAACAAAGTTTATTTTGAATTTTATCCTGACACATGCTTAGTTAAAGATATACTAACTCAAGAAATTATTTTGCAGGGTAAAGAAAACAATGGGATGTATAGATTTAATTTTTCAAATTCAAAATTCTCTGAGAATAAGGGAAATAGTCATGTAATGAATGTTTCTAGTGAATATAATAAAATTGATTTATGGCATCAAAAACTGGGTCATCCCAGTATAAAAATTGTAAAACATGTTATGAGTAATAATAACATTTCATCTAGTAATATCCCTGATTCTTACTTTTGCACTTCATGCCAATTGGGAAAGAGTCATAAACTTGCATTTCCAGATTCACACACAAGTTACATAAAACCACTTGAATTAATTGCTAGTGATCTATGGGGGCCAGCACCTATTAGCTCAAATTATGGTTACAAATATTACATATCCTTTATAGATGCTTATTCAAGATTTGTATGGATATACATGTTGAAGTCTAAATCTGAAACTAGTAACATAGTAATACATTTTATTAACAAGGTTGAAAATATGACTGGAAATAAAGTATGTACATTTCAGTCAGATGGTGGGAAAGAGTTTTTGCCTTTAAAAATCTTTTTTGAAAAAAAAGGTATTAATCATAGGACTACATGTCCATACACATCTGAACAAAATGGAATCATAGAAAGAAAACATAGACATATTGTAGAAACTGGGTTAACACTATTAGCACAAGCCTCAATGCCTTTAAAATTTTGGCCAGAGGCATTTAACACTGCTGTACACTTGATAAATATACTACCTACTAAAATTCTTAAGTTCAAGTGTCCACAAGAAGTGTTAACTAAAGTCAAACCAGATTATGAACATCTAAAAGTATTTGGATGTCAATGTTTTCCTTGTTTAAGACCTTATAACAAACACAAGTTAGACTTCAGATCTACTTCTTGCACCTTTTTAGGATATTGTAATAAACAAAAAGGGTATAGGTGTTTAGACAAAAATGGCAGAATTTACATATCCAGGCATGTGAGATTTAATGAGCAGGTTTTTCCATATAGCAATATTGAAGAAAAAATCACAGGAAAAGGTGAAAAATTCAAACTTATGATTCCTGATCCACCTGATGAGATTGAAGTCTTTCCCTCAACACAGCCTACAAGTGATGACATCAATACAAGCTCTCAACAATCCATGACTGCTAGAGAGTCAGGTCAAGAGCAAGCTACACATGATGATAGCAACAATCAGAATCATGAAACAAGCAGCTCAAATGATGATCAAATCATTAGAGATGATACTATGGGCTGCAGCAGCTCAAGCAGTAACTCTGACAGCATTGTCAGAAATAATGTCAATTCTCACCCAATGTTAACTAGAGCAAAATG
Organism: Allium cepa; assembly: GCA_030765085.1. Lineage (NCBI taxonomy): Eukaryota > Viridiplantae > Streptophyta > Magnoliopsida > Asparagales > Amaryllidaceae > Allium > Allium cepa. Next base: position 906,499,987 of record CM060931.1, on the reverse strand, counting down.
TGGTATTTTTAAACCAAAGATTATCAACAACATTGTTCAGGAAGAACCTTCATCCTACATAGAAGCTATTCAAAATGATAAATGGAGAGCTGCTATGCAAGATGAATATAATGCTCTAATTAACAAAAAAACTTGGAACCTGGTTGAAAAACCAGAAAACAAAAACATAATTGGGTGTAAATGGATTTTTAAATTAAAGAAAAGTGCTGATGGATCAATTTCTAAATATAAAGCAAGGTTGGTTGCAAAGGGGTATTCACAACAGCATGGTTTTGATTTTTCAGAAACTTTTTCACCTGTTGTGAAGCCTTCCTCAATTAGAGTTATTTTAACCATTGCTTTAAGTAGAAATTGGACCATTAGACAATTAGATATTAATAATGCTTTTCTTAATGGTGAATTGCAGGAAGAGATATTTATGCAACAACCAGAAGGATTTATTCAGAAATCAGATAAAGAGCTTGTGTGCAAACTGAATAAAGCTATCTATGGCTTAAAACAAGCTCCAAGAGTTTGGTTTGATAAACTCAAATCAAAACTTGTGAAATTTGGCTATAATTCTTTAAAATCTGACAACTCCATATTTACTAAAATTAATGATTCTGCAACCACTTATATTCTAATCTATGTTGATGATTTCATTATTACAGGGAGCAGTGAATCAGAAATTAAGGAAATCACTGAAATGCTTAACTCAGAATTCTCTATTAAAGATCTGGGTAATCTAAATTATTTTTTGGGAGTTGAAGTTCAAAGAACTTCAAAATCAGAATTACATCTCAACCAAAGGAAATACATTTCAGAAATATTATCAAAAGCCAAAATGGATAAAGCAAATTCTCTACCAACACCAATGGTTACAAATCATCAACTATCAAAATATAAGGGTGAAGCAATTCAAAATGAAAAGCAATACAGAAGTATAGTAGGTGCTCTTCAATATGCAACAATTACAAGACCAGACATATCATTTAGTGTAAACAAAGTCAGTCAGTTTATGCAAAAACCTTTGGATAGTCACTGGAAAGCAGTAAAGAGAATACTCAGATATCTCAAAGCAACAATAAATCATGGTCTTATTTTAAAATCCAGTCACACTCTTAATATAAATGCCTATGCTGATGCTGATTGGGGAAATGATACAGATGATCGAAAATCAACATCAGGCTATTGCATTTACTTGGGTAAAAATCCTATATCATGGAGTTCAAAGAAACAAAGCACAGTGTCACGATCCAGCACAGAGGCCGAATTTAGATGTGTGGCAAGTGCAGCAGCAGAAGTCATATGGTTAGAATCTCTTCTAAGTGAACTCAACATCAAATCAGATAAAAAGGCAACGATTTGGTGTGATAATATTAGCGCAATTTCCCTAACATCAAACCCTATACTTTATTCAAAAACCAAGCATATCGAATTGGATCTCTACTTTATCAGAGAGCAAGTAATTAAAGAGAAGTTAAGAGTAGGGTACATACCATCTCCGCATCAAAAAGCGGATATACTTACTAAACCATTATCGAAGCCAAGCTTCACAAGGTTAAGAGAAGAACTCAATATCGATGTTGCCGATTCAAGTCAAAGGTCTCAAAGAGTGATCTTCATACCAGATTAATGTTTGATCTGTTGTTATTGACTTTCTCTCCTCAAAAAAAAAAAACTTCTCCAGATCTAGCTGAATATTTTTTCATGAAGAAACGAGCAGCCGCCATTATTTCTTTTTAGCAAACCCTAGTGTATACGGGTTTGAGGGGGGGAGTAAAAGAATACGTAGTATATGCTGATCTGCTCAAGACATGGTGCTGTTATCTCAACCACTCATCTGGATGGCTAGCATCTTTTCTTTATTTTACTTTGGATCATGGGCTGAAGCCCAATAAGAATGTTATGTATATATATTGCACTGCTTATACATTGTAATATTATCTCTCCTTTACTGATCATTAATAAAAGTCATTTACAAATTCTTGTTACCGAAATATAACTTTTCTAACTGTGAGGGATGATGATTCTGTGAGTGAAAACTGGAGCAATTCCGCTGTAAATAATGGGATTGTTCAGTTTATAATAAAATTGAAATAGCCAATGTTAGGAAAGGTCATGAAATGGGTGCTTGTACTTTAGACATAGGTAGGGGCATGTTCAAGTGCTTGTACTTTAGATATGGGCAGGGAAGTATGGCTGTATGATAGAATAGACGTGGCTACTACAGTAGGAGTAGCAGGTGAGGGTGATAATAAAACAAATTTACCTATAAATGTGTGTACTGATATTAAATAATGGTTGAAGAGCTTAATGTGCTCCCAGGTTGTGCAAGCGTCCAGTTTGAATATTCGTATTTGCATCCTTTTCAAGAAAACCATGGCTGTGTTATGAATATATGCCTCTATTTATGGGGGGAGGATAGACATGGAAGATGCAATCTAGTAAGTTGAATTTTATGAAGAATTCGGAGAGAAAGGATGACTTTTCTAGGGTTGTTGATGGACATTGTTACTCTCATGTTGCAGCTTTATGCAAAGAAAGGATGCATGCTATGGAAGCAAAAGCGTTAATGTTACTCTCACATTAGTGTATATGATGTTATTTGCAGTGAAACCATTTCTTATATTGCTAGAATGTGGCTGAAAGTAAATATTCCTAGTTAAATAGAGATAGTTGTAACAAGGCATGCTCGGTTGCATCTACTTTTTTAACAAACATGGCTTTGGTGAGGTAAAGTGCGGATAGTGTTAGTGTCGTTGTTGTTGATTTAAGAAGAAATATGCAGCGAATGCTGAAATTAGTGAAATTGATTTGTATGGTTTGTTTCTCCATTTAAAAACAACAAACCAAACACTACCTAAGTTTTGGTTTGAAAGTTATGACGTGAAAGACAAGATGAAGGTAAAGCAGCATCATCTCTTGAGTAAGTCTTAACAAAAAAACTAATTTTAGTTTCTAACGGCACATGTATTAGTGTGTCACTGTAATGAAAAACTTGTTACTTTCTTATCAGCATATATCATACCAACATATAAGATAATATTAGTAATCTTAAAGTTATAGACACAAGATCAAAAGATGATACACAACTGGGCAATCGGTTCATTATAGAGCATGGTTAATGCACGAATGGAATGTTTTCCAAGTTCTCATTGCAAGTAGAAAGCAAATATCAGTAAGTATTACAATACTGACAATATTATTGGGAATTCATATAAGGCAAACTATGCTAGAGTTACCTGTAGCGAAATAAACATTCCACCACTAGCACTGCGAGCCCCAAAGCATGCTTTGCGTGCTAATTTACAACTATTTAAGTATAAGGCATGAGTGGAGGTTTGTTAAGGGTTTGCTAATAACTGTTACTATTATCATGTGAATAATTTGTTATATGTTATGTGCTTCCTGAGATATTGTTTATCAAACTATTTTATAACTGCACTTTCATAATAATTCAAACTTGTTTAAAGACTAATTTTCTATCGGTTTGGAAAACCGTTGAAAAAATTAAATTAAAAATTACCGCACGCGCACGGAGTAATTAAATTTTTTCTTTCAATGTGTTTTATGTCAGATTTAAGGTTTTTTTACTAAAATGTTGTATATATTTTAGTTGGCAGATCAATATGTCTTCAAGTATAGATAAAGAGTGGATGAAAGAGGTCGATCAAAGAACCCCACGATATATGGAAGGAGTGCAGAAGTTTATTGATTTTGTTGTAGAAAATAGTGGCAATAAGGAAATCTATTTTTGTCCTTGCACATGGTGCAAAAATATGAAAATGAAAATTAAATTAGATGAAATTCATTTTCGTCTACTTAGATGGGGAATTGTCCAATCATATACTGTTTGGCATTTTCATGGGGAAGAGTCAGCAATGAACCAAAAACAACCTGTAGTCAAGCCATAAGTACCGATGACTCTGAACATCCTAGGATGGAAGATCTGGTCAATGATGCCGATAGATTTCATCAATTGCAACCTACAAGTTTGTTGCCGGATAATATTGGGGATTCGCCTACGGTTGATGTTGATTGGCTAGCCAATCAAAGCAAGAAGTATAAATCACTTTTTGATAATGCAAAAGAGTCATTGTATCCTTCATGTCCAAAAGAGATAACAAAATTGTATTTCGTCGTCAAGCTGAATAACTTGAAAACCCAGTATGGCTTTTCCGACAATGGTGTGACTGCACTCCTAGAATTCATAAAGGAATTACTTCCTGAAGGTAACACACTACCAACAAAGTATAACGACATGAAGAAGATGATTAAGCAAGTTGGTATGGATTACAAAACTTATGATGCGTGCATTAATGACTGCATTTTGTATTGGAAGGATGATGCAAATAGATTTTTTCGTCCAGTTTACAAACAATCAAGATATAAGACAACATTCAAAGAAGAGAAAAGAGCTGCAAAGTACCTCAGAAGACGTTGAGACATTTCCCTCTAATTCCTAGGCTGAGGAGGATGTATGCTATACCATGGATAGCAGATGCTATGACTTGGCATGGTCGTGCCAAGTCTAATTCAGACATAATGCGTCACCCATGTGATACTTCTCAATGGCGAGCTGTAGATTCTTTTGACAAAACATTTGCTGTTGAATCACGAAATGTCACGCTTGGATTAGCAACGGATGGTTTCAATCCACATGCATCTCTAAGTAACCGTTATAGTTGTTGGCCAGTAGTTATAGTACCGTATAATCTTCCTCCATCCATGTACATGAAAAGAGAGTTTTCAATGTTGACATTGTTGATTTATGGACCAAAACAACCAGGAAAGGATATTGATGTTTATTTGCAACCGTTGATAGACGAGTCACAACTGTTATGGGTAGGATTCGCTGCATTTGACTCATTTAATAATTCTGAGTTTACATTGAGAGCTAGGTTGTTATGGGCAATTCATGATCATCCTGTACTTGGGACTTTATCGGGATACACAACTCATGGCTATTTTGCATGTCCTACATGTGGGAAAGACACTTGTTCTTACTATCTTCGTGCAAGTAAGAAGATGTGGTACATGGGACATCGAAGATTTCTTCCTTTCAAACATAATTTCCGAGACGAAAAAACAAACTTTCATAACAAACAAGAATATCGTCGTCCTCCACGGCCATTGACTGGTTATCAAGTTGAAGAGAAGGTAGCTAATATCAAGATGAAAGTTGGTAAAGACAAATTAGAAATCGGTCAAAAACGAAAAAAGAAAACCGATGAAGACGAAGTTGAGAATGTTCCTGCATGGTATAGAAGGTCCATCCTCTTTGATTTGCCATATTGGAAAGCAAATTTGGTCCGACATAATATTGATGTTATGCATACAGAGAAGAATGTCACTGAGCATCTCATTAACACAATTATGGGTCATAAAGACAAGTCAAAAGACGGCATCAATGCACGTAAGGATTTGAAAAACATGGGTATAAAACAAAAATTATGGGTGAGTGAAAATCCTGAAAGAAATAAAGTAATCATACCAGATGCAACTTTCACCATGAGCAAAGACGAAAGGCTACGATTTTGCACCATTTTGAAAAGCCTAAAAGTGCCTAGAAAATTCTCTTCCAACTTCAATAACAATGTGAACATCAATCCTCCTGGACTAACAAATATGAAGTCGATTACCACGTCATAATGCAGCAATTACTTCCGGTATTGCTTCAACATTCTTATCCACAACATAAGGATCTACGTAATGCTATATATCATATAAGTATATTTTTTAACATTTTATGCTCAAAGGTGATTAACAGAGAAAATCTTTTAAAAGAAAATACTAGTTTGGTAGAAGCAATTTGTATGTTTGAAAAATATTTTCCACCTGCATTTTTTGACATCAGCATCCACATTATGGTTCATTTAGCCGATGAAGCATTGATATGCGGTCCTGTTAGATATAGGTGTATGTATCCTTTTGAACGGTAATTTACTAATCTCAGTTTTGTTCATCATCATTCGATTTAAATAGGTACTAGTTATTTGTAATCGATTTATATTCATAGGTTGATGAAAACATATAAAGGATACGTCCGCAACAAAAGATATATTGAAGGATGTATTGTAGAAGGACATATCGTACAGGAAGCTAGTCTTTACTGCATGAAGTATATGCCAAAAGGAGGCGATGACACACATAAACATACCCGTGAGGCTTTCTTAGACGAGGATGATGAGTTTTCTGGTGAGATGCCTCTAGATAATGGTAAAGGCATAACCTTAACCTCGGTGCAGTTTGAACAAGTTCGTAGATGGGTCCTCAATAAGTATGATGGATTGGGTGAATGGGAGAAGTAAGATCACAAATAACTCCTGAATCTCCACCATTGTAAGTATATAAATGTTTTGAAATGTGTTTTTTGTAGGAGGTATAACATCTATGTGAAAAGTACTAAATCTCAATCTCGAAATGGGGTTTCATCCGTAGAAGATTGTCAAAGTTTTACTCTATGGTTATGTGGCGAGGTATATTAAAGCTTATTTAATATTTCACGCGTACTTAAAGGTATCATACACCTTATTAATCAAACTTTTCACATATTTTATTTTTTTAGTTGGTAAAAACAAACGATGTTGATTCAATTCTTTGGCACCTTGTGAATGGGTCGAAGTTCAAGGCGTGCAGTTATATGAAGTACCAAGTAAATGGGTTTACAATTTCCCCGAAAAAATACGAAGAGCGGATGGTAACACAAGGCAGCGGTGTATGTATGAGAGCAATCACAAAATTTAGAGTCAATGGGAAAGATAAAAATTATGCAGCAGCTGAAACACTGTATTATGGAGTTATTCAGGAGATAATTGAGTTGGATTATATAGACTTCAAACAAATGGTTTTTTATTGTGATTGGGTAAAAGTCGAAGATAAGGTCAATGGTTGCAAGATTGATCCTGTTTCAAACTTGATTACAGTTAATTTAGGGAAATTGAAGACCAAAGATAGGATGAACGATGAGCCATTTATTCTTGCGTCGGAAGCAAGTCAAGTGTTCTACTCAAAAGATTTAAAAAATAGCAGATGGTTTGTGGTTTTACACACACCTAAGCGGTTGACTACAATCGTGGATGATCTTGAGTTTCCTACCGTCTATCAATCAGCTTTTGAAGATAACAAAAAATAGAAGATCTTACCAAATGCATATGTTAATATAAGATGTATTTCTTAATTTAATTGATTTGAATTTCAAATGTGGATGAATTTAGAATTTTTTGATTATGAATTTAGAATTTTTCGTGTATCACTATTTAATTATTATTCTAAATTCATGGAATCTGATTGATCAATTTTCAATAGGTCTTTTACCATATGGATATCTCTATAACTTCATTTTTTTCTCACCTCTGAGGTTAAAGTTAACTAAAGTGCTGGTTAAAGTATTCGTAAGTGAGGAATTTGGAGCGACATACCCATTTTTTCTTCATTTTCAGGTAATAATGATTATGTGTCATATTTATTACATGCCTAAAATACATTTGTTGTTGATCAATAGTTGCTTTTGTTGCTTCAGTTACACTTATATTCTTTATTCGTAACCATATAAATTTTTAATCGATAACAATCAAATATTCTTCCTTGCTTTTATTAGACATCCTGTAAAAAAATTGAGCTTTTTCTGCAGGTTTCACTCATACAACTATTTTGCAAGTATAATTATGTTGTACAATTATGTGCTGTGTACAATTATGTTGTGAACTCATATATGTTTATTTCTGAATACTTGCAGCAACAATGTCAGAAGCCATAGAAACGTCGATCCATTCAGTCGCGAATTCGTCATCTTCACAGCCCGAGAAAGTTGAGACAAATGCATATGGCGTTCCAGTTTCTGATAATGCTGGGAAAATAGGTAGCAGACTTGGTAAATTGGTACGAATGCATGTGCCGATATCATATGAAAGTTAGGATAAAGTACCCAACAAATGTAAAGATGACGTTTGGGCTGAATTGCGGGTAAGTCATTCTTACTTTTTTCCACTAATTCTTTACTACAAACTGATATTTAACTTATCCATAAATAAAAATTATATAAAGATACACACATAGCCTATCTATGCACACATGCCTTCTTTGTTTTGAAGGCCTCTCTTTTATGCACCATGTTCTCTGATGTTTCGCCTTCAAATACTTCATGCATTTGCATGTATGCTCTCTCTTAGCTGCTTCCAAGCACTACAGTCCAGCCAGCCTGGCCACTACCAACATATATTACAAAGAACGTCAAACAATCATATCTCTATCTGTAGTAGTAAGGAAAAGTAATCATATTTCTAAATATGCATCATACTGACAACATAAAATAAGTATTAGAACATTTGCTTTCAGTTTGAGTAATTTTATTAAACCAAGCTATCAATGACGCCACTTTTCTTCATGCATATTAGTATGTGATTTCAATGCATAGAAGAAACATTACTTTAAAAGGTAAAACTAAATGCCTAAGATTAAATTAATGAAATAAAAGGAGTGTTTAGTGAAATAGCTAAAAAAAAGGATGCTTTTCAATGACAATAGACTCATATATAAATTTCCACCAAAGGTGCACTCTGTAGTAGCGATCCTTTTGAAAGCACTTTTAGTTCATGTTGAATCCTAAAATCTATAGTATCTAACATGTGCATACTATGATTAATGTTACTTTCAATATAAAATGCATCTAGGCATACAATCATAGTTATCACAATCATTTGGTGGTGGTGTTGACTCATATTCAAAATGCATAAAAGAGAGGCCTTCAAAACAAAGATTCGGTAATATGTAATGACCAGTGCCCTTTTTTTCTCTTGTGTCATTTATATAGCTTTGCCTTGTATCGTAACTTGATACCAAAATTGATTATATAGGTGAACATATATAAATCAATGCTTGTGTATTTACGTTTATTATCTTACCCAGTGGTTATATTTTCTTAAATTTTTCACGTTAACCTATAGCTTTAATGTCCATGAAGTTTTATCTCTTATAACTAAATTACAAACTTGTATTGTATAATAAAATTACATAACTTACAAGTGACATGCACTAATGATCTATGTATTTTCTTGTATTTTCTTTTTAACGTATTTTTTATCTTCAATATATACAGACATTTTATGAGCTAGAGTCGGATACAAAAGAGTTGTATTTTAAAAAAATGTGTGAATCATTTAGAAGATACAAAAGTGAATTGAGGACAGGGTACTACGACAAATTTGGTAATGATGAAGCTAGAAGGAAAAACTGTCCGCCAAAAGTTAGCGTAGAAGATTGGGATGGATTCTTGAAAAATGAAGCAAAACCCGACGCACGCGAAAGAAGAGAGCTAGGCAAAAAAAATAGATCACAATACAATTATACTCATCACAGTGGTCGTAAAGTCACGCCGTAGTAGAACATAAAATGGTACAGTTTTAATTTTTTGTTATTTCGTTGCATTTTACCATTTCGTTGAATGAGATTGTGTCGGTAGGAAATAAACTCTTCGAATAAGAGTCAGTTGGTTTGATAATCGATGTTTCGGTTGTAGGCAATTGAAAATCCAGGAAAAGAAATCATACGCTGTGAAGTGTGGGAGAAAACTCATACAAAAAAGAATGGCACCATATCGGATTCAAATTCTTCGTACTTTGTAAGTTAAACAATGTATTGTTTTAGATGATAAATTAAAAATCATTTACTATTATGACATATATGTTTACATGGTTTATCGGCATATAACTTATATGCACAAAATTAAATATCTCAAGTATTATCATATTTTAGGGTAAAATTGCAAAAGCAAGGTAAACAATCAATGACGACGAGGAACAAGATATGCCATTGGATGAAGACATCTTGTCACAAACGTTCAGCAACGATAAAGGGGCCGGACTCGAAGTGTTGGAACTATAATACCAAAGACACAAGTTAAAGCATCTACTATTCCACATAAACAACTCAGAAGGAGTAAACAAGACTCAAATAGATTGGAAACAAGAATGGAGAAGGTGGAGGGTTCTTTGGAGAATGTGAAGGGGACGTTGAACACATTGGTCGACATATTAAAAGGATATGTGAAATAGATGCCAGACATTGCTTCCAACGAAGGAGGAAGTGGTGGGACACATCATGAAAGTGTTGGAAGAACGTTGAACAATAACGATCATGTTCAGGAAAATCAAAAATGTGAAGTGTTGAACTTTGATCTAGAAGTCACAACAGGTTTTGTATGCAGAGATTCGACAACATCCATAATACATGGAAAACCTGTACCTCCTACACATGAGAAATTGATTGTGGACATATACTATTACCAGATGAGCCCATAGCCAAACAAAATCGTCCTCTTGCTATGACCTTTGATGATGTTGGAATCGGTGGTTATGTATGTCATCCAAAGAGTTCAATTCGATATCTTTAGATGCAGGAGCAGGTATATATTATTATTATCCAATAAATTCAATCTGAATGGAAACCTATATATGTTCTCTAATGTGTTCTTAATATGAGAATCCTCCAATCTTAATATCAAAACTGAAAATTCTACAAAATCGAATAATTCTCTGATCTGTTCTTTGTTTCAGGTTTTTAACATTTGTTTCAGGTTGAAGATGCTTTCTCTGTGTACCTTTCTGGTTTAGAAAAGCTTGATCCATGAGGTAACATTTTTTTTTTACATTACTACTGAAAATAGGTTGTACACCTAGTCACTGTACTTCCACCGCATCACCTAGTCACCACAAACCAACTTGCACACCTACCACTAACTACGGCACTACAAACTTCTATAGCCATACAACTTTATAACCCTTCTTCTACTTTAAACTGCAGCTCCTACAACATTCCCACTGCTGCCCGCTCTAGTTTCCATCAATCTCCACCATAATACAAACATCAGCTTTCATTTTAGTCCACATTTTAATAAAATTCGAACGTCTGTGAAAATTTCATTTTAGTCCATGTTTTAATAAAATTTTAATTTTCTTATTAAATTTTCCACCAAATATTCATGGTTTTACATTTTCCATGTTTTAATGCATCTTCTGTAGCTTTGATACTGCTAAAAAAGAATATAAAGGACAACCATGGAAGAAAAGTTTAAGACAAGTTTCTACTATTTCATTGTATTCCTTGTGTAAAGACCAAGAATTATCATATTTAAAATGTATTTTTTAATCCTTGTGGAAGTAGTAGCTAGTTTGATCATAATTGGGGTGTCACTAAGTGAATGATTTGCAAAGTGCACCCTAAATATATGATGTTTAAATTGCAAAATAGAATTGACAAACTTTCTTTTTTTTGGCTATGAGTTGAGAAATTAATACCTCCTCTCCAAGTGAAATAATTAACTTAGTGTTTGATTTCTGTAGCTTAATTGAAGGAATGCAATTCACGAAATCGTCTTCTATAGAGTTAGCATAAACACCATCGTTTATTCTTTCATGTCTTATTAGAATTGCATTGAAATCACCTAACACCATCTAAGGAAGATTAAATTTACGAGCCTGCACTTTGATATAATTCCATAATTGAGTCCTTCTTTATGGGATATTATGAGTATATACAACTGTGATCAACATACTCTATCCACTTACGTTATGAAGTAAGTAAGTGATTTATTGTCCATCAGAATGAAGAGTGATATTCGACCATTAGGAAGGATCCTAGAGTATAAGAATTCTACTTTTTTGTTCACTACTATCTTCAAATGAGTTCTTCCTATTCATGTTGATTTTCTTTGCCACGGATTCTATGTTTTCTTTATTCAACTTATTTTCCAAAAATGCTATAAATGAAGTGTGTGACCTTTTAAACTATGTATTATGTCTAATCGTTTAGTTGGGGAGTTCATACCTCTAATAATCCAAATAATAAATTCCATTAATTAATTAGTTGCAGTCTTTTTTCACATGGCCTATCCTTCATTTGCATCATCAAGCAACTGCCAGCTTTGTTGTGTTTACTTTAGCTGCTGCTATTGCTGCTTCTTATTCTTTGGTGTTTTTTTCTACATCAACCTAGCAGTATTTTCCTAGTTTCCCTTTTCTGTTGCAAAGAGTGGAAACTTCAATCTGTAGTTATCCATAATTTATTAAGGCTGAAAATATCCATCCAGCTAAGTTGAATATCATAATTCTATTTAGTTAGATATGTGGTAAAATTATCCTAGGACCGACTCCCCATTAATTGCTACAGGTTTGTTCATTCTTTCATTGCTTACAAATTTGTTGGTAACATGTTATTTTCCAACTATAGTTATTGAATAGGATGTTTATAATTTGGATGAAATAATGAATAGCGATTAACTTGATACAGATGATTGTGTGACACATGTAATGTTTATATCTTTATCTACATATCCTTCAAGCAAAATTTATCATAGTGTAGGTGAATCATGGTTTATCAAACGTTATTAATTTTGGCATTTAGGTGCTAGTTTATTGTATTTTGGTTAAATTTATTGTTACAAGGAATAAAACTTTTGCTTGAATCTTGTGATAAGGTTTCATATTTTATATCCTTAGCCATTTGTGCACATAATTTTCAACATTTCTCTTGCTTTATGTTTGTGCCTTTTTCCATTCCTATGCATGAAATGTGATGTGGTATGCCACATATTAAATTTCTTATTATTATCCTTTGGTTAATAAATTTTCTTATCCAAATTTCTATATGCTAGTTGATATTCTAATACATTATTTGATTTTGTGTTTGCAGGATATACTGCTGCTAGATATACCAGTGATACTTGATATAGGGTTATCCAATACCTAACTTTTGAAATAAGTATTTTATGTCAATATTCCAGTCTCCAATAAGCATTAGACGATTGGAGGAAGACATTATGTACCGTATGTATTGTACTATGCATGTAGTATTATGTAATGATGCCGTTGTTGTACTATGTATGTTATGTATACTTGTTAAACTATATAGTGGTATGTGTTGATGTAAAACTTATAATTTAAACATTTGTTATGTTTGGTTTTTGTGTTTAATCTATGAAAAATATTTGGTTTAATAATCTTTCTTTTGTGATACTGTTAAATTTGCAAACTTTTGTATTAATTATGATAATGAAATGACTGTTGCTGGTGCAGAGAAAAATTTTGAATATTTTTTTTTAAAATAAAATAATAATTAGCAACAGATTAAAGCTGTTGCTAATATTTAAAACATCAGTTATACATCAACATTTAGCAATGGCTTTAAGCCGTTGCAAAATAAAATCCAGAACGGTACAAGCCATTGCTAAAGTATATTTTGCAACGGCCCTTAGCCGTTGCAAAAAAATATTTAGCAACGGATTTGAGCCGTTGCGAAATTTTTACCATTGCCCATTTCGCAACGGCTCAAAGCCGTTGCTAAATTATTTTGCAACGGCTTAAAGCCGTTGCGAAATGAGGATCTGGTGTAGTGAAAAACAAATTTCTACAAAATTAAAAATCTTTTTCAAAACAAAAAAAATTTAAAAACTAAAAAATAAGAAAAAAAATCAAAATTTCCTTTTGAAAAATAAATCCTTTTTTGAATATCTTTCCATTATAAAAAGTAAATAAAAAACATTCTTGAAAAATGTCTGAGTTTCGCTACTTGCTTAATTTTACAATAGTTGTGAAAATCAATATAATCCATATAATTTCACACCAAATTCTTATGGACATTTCAACAACAACTATTGTTTAAATGATTTGAATTTTGAACCAGAAAATTTTCAAAAAAGATAACCAACCCTCATGTCTTGAAAAATGCATCGAATAGATTTCGTCATCAATTGAACTCACTACACAAAATAATCAAAGGATGAGTGAGTTGTGTAATTCGTATTTGTGCGATTACCCAAATCAAAGTTTTCAAAATAACAAAATTTGAATTCATTTCAAAATGACCTCAAACCTTTTTCCATGGTCTTCTTCTAAAAAATATCATCTATTGGTCTATTCATGTATTCATGGTATTGCTAAGTCGATGTCAGGTGCCATAAAGTTTTATGACCAATTTTACTTATTTGTTATCAACTCCGAAAAGTATTTATCCTCCTAGTTGATTAGTTATCTATTTAGTAGTTTTATAAGAAAATAACGAAAATAATATCAAGCTTATTGTTGTTGCAATGCATTTTTTGTTTTTGTTCATCTCTGTCTTTCAATGCTGATTTATTTTATGGATATATATTATGAAAGCTAAAGTTAAGAAGAAATCATGGGTGAGTACTTCTTTTTAATGGTATAGATTTGCAGTCACAATTCAAAAGGAAAGTTATATACCATAAGATTAATTTGAAATTCACTAAATAAAGCACATTGGAAAACTCTTTAATTCATGGTTCTTCTATAATAAATCTGCCTTTGTAATATTCTATTTTTGGAGCTCACAGTCATTGTGACAGGTCGATAACATTTACAAAGGCATGATATTGCTTGGAACTTTTCAATCATTTAATTCAAAGCTTCTATGTTATAATGTTTATGGTAAATCTATATAATATTGTACTTACTTAGATTTAACCTTATGATTGGTGTATATGTAGCTTTTGTTCCTTTTGGTTTTACCATTTAGTCTGAGTTTGAGGTGATTTGGTTTTAGTTTTGGATTTTTGTTATAGAAAATAATTCTAACCTTTTGCAGTAAGTTCTACTCAAGTGATGAACATGAATAAAAAATATACATAAACATAATATCTACAATCAAAAAATGAACTTGGCATCAAAACATGAACTTATACATACATAAAGTTCACATGCTAGACATTTAGCATAAAGTGGGGTTACATAAACATAACATCTACAATCAAAAAATGAACTAGGCATAAAAAAAATGAACTTATATATATATATATATGTATGTATATATGTATATATATATATATATGAAGTTTGCATAGTAGAAACTACATTTATAGAAAATCAGCACAAAGTGGGATTACATGTAACCATTTATTCAAAATTGCACAAATGAGAACACCAATGGTGTTTTAAACTCCATTTCAATCTCAATATATCCAAATGTTGAAAGTTTGAAATTACCAATAATAATAACAAATATGACCAAATTTATATCAACAAGCTCAAACATAAATTGATAACATGTATAATTTTATATAAACTAAATTTTTTTCACCATTTAATATCAAATAATAAAATTTATTTCTTATATAAATGATAAATAATTTTATTATTTTATATTAATAATAAATTTTTGTTCTTTTATATCAAATGATAATTCTTTTACATGTTCATATCAAATAATAATTTCTTTTATCATTTTGATAATAATCTCGCATTTACCTTTATATAAAAAATGTTTAATTGTGAAGGATTATGTTATGTACTCGAGACTTGATATAGCCGATGAAAAGCCATTATTTTGACATCCTAATAATGGCTAGCATGTCAGAAACAAGTGGTTAAAGATGCAATTGAGCAAGTGCTAAATTGAAGGTGATGATTAAAATTTTGAGGGAAGTTAGTTTTACCCTCTATGTAAAGATTGAACTTAGGTTTTATTAGTAGTTTCAACAAATAATGAGTGCATGAGTTAAGGTATTTTCGTTGCTTTTTTTAGTTCATGGAACTAATAAAGAGTTTATCATTCTATTGAAAATAAAAATTAGTTGTAAAATCACAAATTTAATATCCCTTTAACTGTTATTCTCTTTAGAATTTAGTTGTACATTTATTCGCTAATCATTTTTGGTCAAACTAGATTTGATTTTAAAAAAATTATCTTTAAGCTCGATTCAATGATTTTTTTACATTATGGCATAGGCCATTGCATGATAAGTCTACTGCTAGAAGTCAATCAAATTGCTAATTTTAGTGTATTCATAGAAAGGTATGAGGTATTCTTTGGTACATTAAAGTTTCGACAGTACTATAACCGAAATGGATCTAAGCATAAAATTTGGTTCTTTTTAGAGCTTAAAAATATCAAATCTAAAGAATACGAAAAAATATCAAACCTAAATTCGAAATTCAAAACTGATTAAACAACTTATATATCTGAGAAATTCCTTAACTTAGCTGTCGTCGGTTGACTTTAAGCTGTAAGCCAGCGAAATCTTTTTTAGTTGCAACATATTTTTCTTGGATCTGCGACATTTTTAGCTGCATCAACTTTTGTTTTCTTGCCCTAGCAATGGTAATCGACTTTAAAGAAAAGAGAGGGAGAGGATGTAGAATTTGGCTACGGCTGTAATGTAGATTAGGGCTTAAGTCTTTTGTTTTACTTGGGCTGGGTTGGGCTAACAAATATTTACTTAAATGAATAATTTGACGTGATGATTAATTAGGGTAGAAGTTTATGGCTTAAATCATTTATTTTTAGCTTGGGCTATGTTGGGAAAACAAATATTTACTAATCAATCAGAATTTAATTGATTGTTATTTTTTAAGTTTAGTTTTGTTTAACTACATTATTATGATATTGTTGATAATTTTAGGTACCTTGTGGATTATATTTCTTTAGAGACTGCATTTTATATTTTATTTACAAGTATTATAATTGCATTTTCATTAAAAACATATGAAAATCAAAAATAAGGACCGAAATCGAAACTTTCAAAATTTCCGAAATCACCTAAAACTAAGAAAATTTCAAATGACCGAAACCGAGTTCTTAGACCTTGAATTTCATAGAATGTTGTTTGAGCAATTAGTTTAAGTTTCCTGGATAATTTGTCAAAAGATCCATTGGATCATCAATTTGTGACAACCCCTTGTAATTATCAGATGAAATAATAAGTGGAATTCAACAATTGGTTGAATTGATGACTGGCAAATTAATAAGTCGATAGTTGGCAATTTGATGAGTGGTAATTGGAATTAGTGTCGTTGCTCATTTTTGTAAATTAAAATACGTCTTCCTGCCATAGTATCTCATGCTAACTCTTTTCTTTGATTTTAGAGAGGCACTTACTCTGTTTGTCCAGTGTGTTCTAGATAGGCCTATAAGTGGGTCAGTCCGGGTAAGTAGAAACCTAACTCTATACCTGGTCGGAACAATTCAAAACCAAACCCGATCTAAATCTGGGAGTTATTGAAAAGCCATAGCCAAACTCAAAGCATGATGCTACAAAACTACAAACTGTTTACTACCTAAGGGTATTGAGTGTTAACATAAGTTTAACAATTGTTAACGAATAGTTAAGTGTCCTAAAAGGGTCAACTTTGAATTGCTTGATGCTATCATACGTTTTCCTTCTATAAATCTAAGAGGGTCGACTCTAAATCCGATCTGCAATGACCGACTTTTCGACCCTCAAATGCCAACACTAAATATGTCCACAGTATTCATTTGCCAAGCACCCAAGTGCTAGAATGATAGAAAGTTAGGGTAAAAAAAGAATAGAATAAGAAAAGAAACACACCATCAGAATCTCACAATGAAACGATAATATATAATATCAAAGGAACAATACAAAGGGTTATTCTAAGTATAGAAATATCATGGTTACCAAACCTAAGTACTATCATCAGCACGGACAGTTATAGTTGTCTGTCCTCACAATGCTGATATATCAAATAGTAAGGCAGCGAAAATAAGAATATTATAAAAGATAATCATCCAGCTCTTCTCCATAAGCTCCAAGTGTCCAAAGCTAAATATGGAAGTATACACGATTTTGACTCGAGTATTATAAGAAAATAACACTCATATCAGTCCGGAAAACCAGCATTAGACACTCAAGAAATATGCAACAAGTAATATTAACCATTGAGATTGTACGGATTCCCATAATGATTTTCCCCTCAAAGAAACTAACCATTCATTAAGTTTAACATAAAGTGATATGATAGATAATGTCTAGAGTGTAGCACATAAATCATATCAAATACCTATTATGTGAACGCCACTAGAATAATAGGTATACAATCAATAACGATAAGGCGTGTTCACATAGTGGATTTTTTGTGGAGATATCCTCGGAACTAGCAGAATCTTAACTCATGCATAAGGATCAAGGATATCCTTCCGAGCGATGTACATCTCTAGGTAATGTACCATAGGAAATTTATAACTAGCTCATGCCAAGACATTCGTGGTTCCAAATGCATCGTTCCTGCATGCATGTCCGTAAGTAATACTTGATGGAGTTACCCACACCTTTGGGATTGCTAAAATGCTATGTTCCCTTTGGTTATGAATCCTATCTTTGGTTTTAGCCATTTTTTATGTCGAGGATACGTTCGGCATCTCTCACTCGAGTCTTCATCACTTGAAGAGAACACAAATATCCAGATGCATTCCCGTATCTCGAACAAATCATGAACCACTACATGGATTCGAGTATCTTGAATAGATATCGAACCTCAACAGAGGTTCCCGCATAAGTCCTCCAACAAATGCTAACATTGTCTTCTCTCTCGGAATACTGCTAAGGTTGAAAATCCTACACGATAGTATCGTTCGAAATGTTAACGCTGACCACTCCCTTAGACTTAACCTTAAATTGACAGTTCAACTCTATAACATTTCACTTCAAAACCGCTTCCAAAACATATAACTCGTATATATGTTTTGAAGTGGTATTCGATAAGTAAAACACTTACCGATCCCGGTCCCTTTAAAACTAATTTGATGAACTTTCGGCTAACTCAATTCCAACTCCTTCAAAAGAAACCAAAAGCTAGAGATGTTTTGTACCAATTCTCCTCCCCGGGGGTTCTCATTGAAATGAAATCGTGAAGTCTTTTGATAATTTCTTAAGTCGTATTTGGTCAAGTTAGATAATCGACTAATTGATTATCTAGTCAAAAGCAATGGCTTATACAAATCGCAATTTGTATGCTTAACTCATTTTCGACATTCCAACTTAATTATTCCTTGTCCAAGAGTGAAGCAGGTAAGTTAGGCACCAGTTGCATCAAAGTCTTACATAGACACTTTATTCTTGAATCTAACAAATAGATAAGTCTACTCGTTAGCTTTTAGTGATATGTATAATATTAATGATTTCCCTAAACAAGAAGAAATCAACATGATTAACATGTTTCTGACATTTTTCGACTTACTATTCCTTGGTCAAAAGGAAATTCCGGTAGGTTGGAGCTCTATTGCTCCGTCCCTGCGCGACATCATCTTAGTTCTCACAAATAGATAGGCCTTACTTCATTGGCTTTAGTGTTAAGATAGTTACTTACTTTTCAAATTAATAATTAAGCAATCAACCTTTTAGCCATTCAGCAATTACAACCACTTTTTAAACCTTTTTTATACTTTTAAAATACTAGAAAATAATTATAATAG
The DNA here is from genome assembly GCA_030765085.1 of Allium cepa. Classification (NCBI taxonomy): domain Eukaryota; kingdom Viridiplantae; phylum Streptophyta; class Magnoliopsida; order Asparagales; family Amaryllidaceae; genus Allium; species Allium cepa. The sequence goes on along the minus strand of CM060931.1, from coordinate 906,480,787 downwards.
GATTTTAAACATTCATCCGAAATATTTCTTGAAAATAACAACTTTATAATTTTCGTAAAAACTTGAAAACGACATGTTTTCCCACAAAATCACTTCTTTAAAAATGCACAACTAATTCTTAGAAATTCATAAAGGTCTCAAACAACTTTTGAAATACTCTAATTTAAGTTAGTAAACTTTTGCAAAAACATATATCTTTTCAAACCTTTAAAGTCCAAAAATCATAGCTAATCGGGGTAGTTTTGCGCTAGTGATATTTTGGCCACTTTTCGAGATGTTACTTAACTTTTTACTACTCAAGCTTTTAATAGCAACAAACATATAAATAAGATATTATAAATATGATGATAAACTATTAAGGATCTCTTTACAAAGTTCTATGGCAATCGCCATAAATAAGACAATTCATAACTGCATCTATAGCGACTATCGCTATAAGTGCACTTTCAAATACGGATCCAGTCTAAACCAAAATACATCTATAACCTATTTACTTTGTTCAGGGTCTTGTCACAAGTTAATTCAAGTCCATTCCAAGTTTGTTCAAGTGCACATACATGGATCACAGTGTCACTTTCTTTCAAAGCAAGAATTCAAACCAATGTTTTAATATAAGTCAATAACAATTCAAACAACTTAAACACAATCAAACAAAAACATATATGTGTTATATTTTCATTGACAGTGGGGGTGTTAACTCGCCTTTTATCTAAAAAACAACTAAGATCAGAACCTAAGTCCAAACTCATGCTAGCACCCTCATTTCCTTCCCTTCTTCTCTTGCTTTCACTCTTTTCTTAGCCTAAAAATGGACCTATTTCTCATGGCCTTCCCCTGCTTAGGAAGTGTGGCTTTTCTTCTTTAATGTTTCACATGGCAAAAGGTGGTGTAAAATCCCCCAAAGCTTCGCTCTAAATTTTAGATGATTTGGATTTGATTTGCAATAAGTTTTCTTTAGAACGTAAGAGAGGAGGAGGAAGAAGAAGCCGTTGAGTTTATAACTTAAGCTTTGTGAATTTTGTGATTATACTCTAATTTATGCCTCTCCTTATATAGGCATAAGAATGATACTCTTTAAGCTTGCATTCACCCCCTCCCACACCCCACGATGCTATGGAAGCTTCACCTCTCATTACATCTCCTCTAAGTCACTTCTCCTTTGTGATAATTCCCATTATACCCCTCTCGTAACAATATCTCTTATCCATATGGAAGTTTCTAGAATATCCCAAGATCTATGAAGATGTGTGTATGTTAATTAGTTGTTAAGTGTACAAGAGTTTGAACAACTTATATCAAACGAAAAGTTTTTATCGATAATTGGTCATGTTATCGATTTTTCTTAAAAGAATATATTTTTGTAAACAATTTTCAAAAAAAAGGTTTCTTAACATTTCATTAATTAAATGATTTCTAATAAGGTTATAAAATCATATTTATAACACGAATTATATTTCAAAATGTTTTAATATTCAAAGACGAAGTGTTCAAATTTTCGAGTCACTACACGATCCTTTTCGTAGCTCATTGAAGAATACTCTGATCGATCCAAAGGACATGAGTTTGTTTGTATTGGGGTTTAGGATAGTTACTAAAGTGGGATTTGGACTTGTGAACATTTCATCGAGGTAGCGTTGTAGGTGGATTTAATTTTTGCTGGTTCAAGGTTTGGAGGCAGGATGGATGTCATAGTTAAGAGTGGGATGACGAATGAGTTGGTGTATGAGATCATCATTTTGTGTATGAATGTTGAGTTATCAAATTTGGGTTTATAGTGTTAAGAGGTTTTAATAATTGTAGTTTTATTGGGTAATTTGTTGTTAGTTACGAAGTTATTTTTGCTGTATCAATTGTGATGCACCTTTGGGAAGAGTTCTGAAAAATATTTTCATTCTTGATGTGGAAAGTACTATTAAATAGTATTTTGTTCTGTTTGTGTTTGTATGATTTCAAATACTTGCATTTGGCTGCTCTACAATAAGTTTCATCTTCTCCAGAAGCTTCACAAGCTAATGGTCGTGGCCCATAGCCAGAACTTTCGGTTATGCAGAATCCATATAACACGGCCTATAAAGCCCACAATGGCTATTATTCTGGATCTATTCATTTTTTCATCGACCCTTGTCTTACACAATATATAATCAAAGCTTCAAAATTTGCAAAATTAGTCATAATAAATACTTTTATTTTTGTAACTCTTTACTGATGTCATTGTTGATCTATATTGGTAAATCAATTTATTGTGCTATCATTAATTGCTGTATTTTTAATTGTAAGTAATTGAAGGTCTTTGGAGCAGACAATTAGCACGATGATATGTTATCCAAGTGTTTGAAGTCCATTTTGGCATAGTAAACTTTTGATTTCCTTCTGGTTTGGTACAATTTAGTATCTAAAAGATATTATGTGAACTTGGCTTATAGATATTGTGCAAAGTTTTGTATATGGATATTGTACAAACTTGGATATGTTTGTCTTAAGTGTTAGAATTATAAAATGTGTTTTCATGTTTATTGTTTGATTTGGATTAGGATGGCTTTATATGTTGAGATTTCTTTGATATTACTGCACATTATTATATGATAGCACATTATAAAATGTTCTTATTTTTTGATCATATTTTACAACACTTGACTGAATACAACTGTATTATAAAATGTTGTAAGAAAGGTATAAAATGTTGTAAGAACTTGACTACATCAGCTAAAAAATGCTAAGAGAAATAGAGTAAACTAGAAAAGTCTATTAACAGCAAAAAAGAATCCCAGTAGAAACAATATAAACTAAAACTATTCACAACATAACATAAACACTATCAATATAAACATTTACAACGTTTGTCCATTTGCTGTTAAAAATTCAAGGCCTATTACACATGTCCTTTTACAACATTTATAACTATGCTGTTAAAAAATTTCACAGCATTTATTTCGCGCTGTGAAAAGTGTTATTTATTCTAGCATAAGGATCAATAGATAATTCAACTTTCCCTGTAGGTACATCTACCCGAACTATGCAATTCCTACCAATACGAATATCTCCGTTCTCCCAATAATGCATAAGTTAGTATATGCATCTGTGGCACTAATAGTAATAATAAGGGTGATTTAATTGTGATACAATCCCATGTCCATGTTTAGTGTCATGATATATAACTGTACAAGGCTACGTGAACTCCATAACATCGACAAAGTAGGACACGAATCCCCAAAGCTATACTACTTGGCCTGAAAAGTCCAGTTTAACGTGCCCATCAGTCGACTGTTAAACAACAAACAGTAGACTATTTGCCTGTTTTTATTTTTTTTCCACCATTAGTACACTAATTGACTGAATATACCTCATTAATCAACTCCATGGGCATTCAGTCGATTGATGACTTTTAATCGGTTGAATGCTCACATATAATATTTTCTTTAGAAAGCACATCAGTCGATTAATTAAAATAAGTTAGCTGGCTTTTTGAATTGTTGGTCATTGATGTCCCAAATCATTTAGTTAATTGATCGTAAATATACACTAGTTTTCCTCGGGTTGGACTTAGGTTTTCTCAAAGCAAACAGGTCGATCATTCAAATATGGTCAGTCGACCAATTACCTGAGATTGGGTTTTTCAATATTTTTTAACCTCATATTTTTATCTATTTTTAAATGTTTATCATTAAATCTTCTATCAGCGCTTCAAGTATAATTTTTTGAATTGGTAAAATCTCATATAATTTTTAATAATTATCCATACCTAATTACAACTTTCATTATATACAAACCATGGTTTATTTCCTTTGTTTTAATTACGGTAAATTATCCAATTGATCATATAAACTATTCTATGATCAATACATATATAAAGTCCACTTATATTCATCTAAATTAATTTATATTTGTTGAATAAAATTGGGCCAACATGATTTTGATAGTGCATCTATCGTTCAATCAACCTTTCCCTCTAAATTCAAATAAATTTCTATTATCAAAGTAGTGTTCTAGGGTTTACCAAATAGCCAATTCAATTCAGTTACTAAATCATATCTCAAAACCTAAATAGATGTACAAATGATATTCTTTGCATATATAACAACACGATCATTTTGTAAATTATCTCGCTCTCCTTAATCCACTATTTTAATTGATTTTTGGCAAATATCTCAAAATTCCCTTCTTTGATTCAATTGGATTTAGCATCTATCTTTGTATATTTAGTTTGCAAATGCTTGGATAAGATTCCCTTTTTTCTAATTGATTTATTATTTTATTTAAATTAAGGAAGACGAAGAAATATAATGGAGTTTTAGGTTAAGGATTGAGCGACTGCTACAAAATGAAGAAGACCAAGTTTGAGGTGAGCTAGGGTTATAACTTTCCCTTATATAGGCAAAAATCTAGAATCCCTATCTGCCTATCCAGGGTTTTGATCCGTTTTTCCTTGAAATGCATGTTATGGTAAACAGTCCATACCTTCTTTATTCGGTGTCTATTTTTGGCATTCTATATACGAATTTTTGGGACGAAAACTTACTTAATGCAATGGAAAAAAATATTTCCAAAGTTCCTTCAATTGTAAGAGTTTTAGTTTTATATAAAATTATCACAATGCCTTTTTTCAATTTGTTAATTATTATTATTGAAATTTGGGGTGTTACATTGACCAATGAATAAGTGCAAGGATAGCGTAAGGAGCCGTATAAAGGATGAGTACGAGGTTTATGTGTTTTCATGGTAATATTGAAGCTTCTATTATTATACTACCATACAGTTGTATGAGTTCGATAATTATTATTATTAAAGATTGTTTCCATTTATGTAGTCGCTAATATACTTGAGCTATACCTATTAATATTCCAAGCATTGATTTTGATGATAACAACCGTGTAAATATTACTACTAACATTTCTCTGAATTGTGCGGTATTTTCAAACGCACTAGGGAGATATTTCATAGAGGTACACAAGAAATTCAATGGATAAAAGCAAGCAAATGAATTATAAATACGAAGATTGATCGGAGCCAGTGAAAGATATAATAGATTTAAGATGAATGGAACACATGTGATTCAACGACAAAGAAAATGCAAGTGTTCGGTAAGTCTACCAAATCTTAGAATTTTATTAAAGGTCGCATACCATATACCCTTTATATTTCTCTTTCTTTAACTCTATTATTAACCCCTGACATCTTCATATGAACATACAACATAAAATTTAAAATGTTGAAGTCATATTTGAATTTGAGAGAAACAAAAAGTAATTAATCTAAATTATGTCGACATACTCTCTGGGTATTTGTTGATATAGAGGCAGTTATTCTAGAATTCAAAATTTATATTAAAAAAATTTGGCGTCATCTCTCACCAATAGACACATCCTCTTATCCTTTATTTAAAAGGGATTGGAAAATGCATATTAATGAACAATTTTCCAATATCCTCTTTATCTTCAATCACTATACGTTTGTGAGAAATACTCCATTATATACTTCCAACCTCTTTACAAATCCATACTCTTTTACTCATATACTTCAAGGATTTGCAAACCATTTAAGTTCAGAGAGTTTGCACTTGAATTCTAACTCATTCTCCCTCTGGTCTCACTTTATTCCTTATTGATTTCAAAGTTATATTGTTATTGAAGGTCTATAGTATCATTGTACTGAAATTGTAAAAATTTATATTGGAGATATAACCACTTGCCGTAAGAAATGCAGATTTTGGTTGATAAAAGGAAACACAATAAATTTGGTCTATAATAGTTGACTAGTCAGTTTTAACCAATCATTGTCAAAAGGTCAGTCTACTATAAACCTTGAGCAGTCGACTGTTTGGCTGTAGCGAATTTTCACTATAGTGGATCAGTCGATTGGCCCATATGGATCATCTGACTGATCAATTGCAAATTGGAGACCTGGGTTTTTAGGGATCTCGTGTTCAGGCAGGACTTTGATGTTTGGATGAGGCTCTTTAGATCTGGTGTGACTATGGAGCAATGTTTTGTAGTTCTTCGTTGGAGCATGTGTGGTTTGAGTTCAAGGTTTTGGTAGTATGTATTACAAGGTACGGTTGCCAAGAATTCAATGAAAATGCGAATGAAATATGAGTCATGGGTCGACGTACTAAAATGACTTATATGGGAGACGACTATGTGGTTGTGCTCAGCGTGACTTCTAACGGTTTTAGTGTTAGGTGCAACATCAACATCATGTCATTATCGTATCGAGGACACAAATAGGGATTGGGTATGATATGGAGCTACCCACACCTAAGGCTTATAAGTATGACTTAGGCATTATTATTTTACATTGAGACTACTGAGGATCAACCATGGTTCATAGTAAGTTTGGTAGTCGAAGAGAGATGGGGACGCACATTTATATCGATAACCATCATGAAGTGGTGGTAACCACTTTGTTTTCTCCAACTTACAATAGTTTGATGGAAAGGAATTTTGTCTCGTTAGTGTCGGTTTCTGATACGATTTGGGTATGATATGGAACTACCTTAGAGTCATAGTGGGCGGTACGATATAGCACCACCATAGAGTTACGGTTATAGCTACGATACAGTGTTACCTTGAAGCTTTTACTCCTTGTCATATGCATGTGGGATTGTATATTTCTTTGTATAATATTCTCGATGGTTATATTAGCACTATCGTTCGTTGTGCTAACTTGTTGGGTATAGGAGAAGATCAAAACTAGGTAAAAACTAGGTACAATATGGCATTACTTTAGAGGTCTTGCTCATTTTTATATATACATTTAGTTTACATATGATGTTTATTCCTAGGTACCAATTAAATATCATAGTAGTACACCTGATATCATATTTAGTAGAGATATTTCCTTTTCACTGGACTTTATGTCCAACCCTTTATATGTTTTCCTTTTTATCAATTACTTTAGTAGGCACAAACTAGAGATTCAAAAGATATTGCAAGCTAGGGAGGGTTATAGAGTCATATATATGCAAATTATGATTATTTATCTAGTACTTTTGTATATGGACATGACGGATTTTGTCTATTATATAGACATATTATTATGGGATGTTGTATCATTTGAACTCCAATTTTTGGAGTGTTATGTATTATGATGATGGATCCAACTTGTGATAACCAGCACGCTAGTGGTCCTAAATTCACTAAATCGAAAACTCAAGTCCACCGAAGTACAGATCGTTGGTTTGGTTTTCTACAAATAAATAAATGCATATCCGAGCACTATAGATCTAAATTCACGACTAAATAGTAAAGTACAATAAAACATATTGTTACTGACCAAGGTTGACACCTTTGAGGTCAAATGTCCTAGTCAGCGTCGAGCGTGCAAAAACAAATCCATCCTTCCCCATTTCCTCCTTGCACCGTTACCTTTTCCTCTAAAGTTATCATGTAGGTTGTAATAAGAAAGGGGTAAGAACAATGTTCTGATGACTAGTAAATTACACACTTTATAAATAACACTAGTTTATGCTAATTGCCTTTCATTGCATGTTATATCTCTTATTTTATTTTCTTAGTCGTCTCGACTCAATGTACGTGTATGATTCAACCATCTACCCTAGGTAGACAATAACTACATAATTATATATATAGGTACCACGGTCCCTTTTTGGACCAATATACCATCCGCGCTAGTATCTGTAACCCAGCATCCCATCAGGATCCGTCATCAACGTAGTATCATGTCCTCGCCGTCATGCATACCATGGACCTCCTATAGTGCCTAATAATGGTGTCATAATAGTTAGTTGTATTCTATCCTTTTTGAAAGACTTCCATAAAGGGTTATCTAACCTTTCCCTTGATAAAAAATCTAACACATAACTGTGGCAGTGCATGATCTAAACGTGATCTACACTAGTAAAAGGTGTATCGTTTAGGCATAACCCTTATTTTTCCGATGATCACTCAGGACTGATGATGATCTTGACCTATATGCAGCTCTTACTCCTTAAGATCATGCCAAACACACACGCTAACATAGTTGTTGAGCCTTGCTCACTGTCTCATTCAAAATACCTAGTACAATCAAGGTAATACCCACTTATTACTTAATACCTCCTAAAAGGTTGAAGCGGACTTTACTTGTCCATTGACACTTCGACCAAGTTGAACCGTTCTGCTTGGGTATCCCTCACCTATATGCGAACGTATATAACTCCATGGGTCCTAGTGCTTGATATGTCTCACATCAGTATAATGTATATACAACTGCTGGTAGCCCCTTTATGATGGGTAAACTTCTGTTGTGTAACAATTTTCTGAACTCGCGTTACAATCCATTTTCACAACTATCTCATTCTTATCCAATCTAAGTTATTTACTAACTTTAATAATTCACACTCATCATAAATACATACTTAAGGCCACATGTGTGTGTATTCATACTTGTTTAATTATTATGCCTTTAATGTTCACCAGTTAATAATATTCCTTTACTTTGTCATGCGTTTATTTCTTATTCTATTAATATCAATTTAATGACATTTACCGCTTTCGTCAAATATCTAAATATGTTTTCCTATTTATTTCCCTTTCTCATTATTAAATTTTTATTTCGATTCTTTTTTAACCTTTACTACCCTCCCTTGTTTAGTGGACCTTCTATTCCTTTTTTATTTAAATTATTACATGCCTACCTTTTTATTTTTATTATTAGATTTCTATCTTGGATATATTGCATATATATTAAGTTTTCATTTCAACCGTTATTATTATCACATTCACAATTCTTAATTCGTCCTTAGAGATTTCTGCATTTTAATACGTTGGAATTACATCTCTCCAAAGAGGAAAGGTTAACACTGTAAATCTTTATATCTTATCTAAAAAAGGAATTTGGGTTACGTTTGGAATTACAAAGAATTATATTTTTATAAGTATTGAAATAGACAGAACAAACTACGATTATACATTACTTAACTGTATTCCTTGTTATTTCAAACGATAGACTTTTGTTTACGAATTTGAACTTGATAACCTGTAGAAACTTACATTGCAGAACCAAACATTACAATGAATTAAAATACTACATAAATCCCGATAATTTATTGTGATAACTTTCAAATTTATATTTTACTTGCATAGGTCATTTAATTTATAAATCTGGAACTTTAACATGATCTATCAAATTCAAGGACTACCACTACCCAATACTTTCTTAACTCAAGTATATGTAATATCAAATTTAAGTTATCAATCATAGAATATGTAGGCAGGGTCTTAGATTTCATTACACGCATAAAATTAAGCCTACAACATCAAATAATTAAATTCAGACATACAAGGAACAGATTTACAATGAAATAAATCCAGTATTATACAAAAGTATATAATATTCTCACTCGCTTTTTTAACATTTCAAATCTTCAGATCTAATCCCTATTATTACTGTTTAACTTAACTTATCCTCCTTATTTGAATACGTTTACCGCAAGCATACATATTGTTAACAAGAAAACTTGTCAACACCCCTAAGTAGAGTTAAAGTTTTATTCTCTCCTTTGAAACCTCTTTTTTGATTTGGTAAAGATAGTTGGAACCTTATTATCCTCTTAAATCCCCCTTTCGAATAGGTTGTTACAGTTAACACTTCACCTTGTTCCACCCTTCGACATAATTGAAACACTTGATCTTACTTATGATATCTTCTTAACTGGCTAAATCAAAATTCCTTCTTATATGACCTTTCGACTCAGTCAAATACCTACTTCCCTTTTTATTATGCTTCCAAACTAGTTAAGTAAGTTTAGTGTCCTTTTGAAACTCCCATTTCGAAACAGTTGAGGAAACTCTTGAATTGGTCCTCAGGATGTGGATTAGATGGAAAGGTTCCGACTTTGTTGAGAACTTGCCTTTTAATGGATTGGGTTAGGACCTATAGATCAAAGGATACTGTTGCTTGAGCTAAAGGTTTTCAACTTACTCAAAAGATAACCTTTCGATAACTTGAGGTATGGAGTGAAGGCTTTAAGGATATTGGTTGAGCTAAGGGTTTCGACTCACTTAAAGGATGAACTTTCGATCGAATAAGTATAAATAGTCTATAAAGTGAATCCGATAAGAGTATTAAATCAGCTGCATATCAAAAAATATCATAATCTTGCTTCTATTAAATTAATGTTATATAAATTGATCAAATCCTCGATCTAATTTCAAAATTAAGGTTTACAAATTCAAGAAAGTACAAGATTGAAGTGAATGAATTCCGATCCTCAAAACCAGACCTCTAGGGTCTTATTTATTGATGCTAGTTGACCCCCTTTTGCGCCAATACTTTTGCTTCAGTTGAAAGGCCTTCCTTCAACCTTCTATGTGCATCCTTTTGTCATGGTCGAAAGGCCTTCATTCATTCTTCAACGTGCCTTATTTTGATGCAGTCGAAAGGTATTTCTTTTAACTTTTTCATTCATTTTTATGCCTCCACCTTTTCATATCAGACCTTTAACCTAGTCGAAAGGATTACCTCGACAACCCTGCACTGCCGTTAAAGTTTGAGCATCTCTTTTACTTTTCTTTTTACTGGGCTGCTTTCGACTTCATCGAAAGTAATAGGTATGCTTCTCCACCTTGTGTTGCTATGTTGTTGCAAATAAGAAGAGGCATGAGCTTTCGACTCTGTTAATAGGTAGATCTTTGGGGTTTCGAAGGTGTTGGTATGTTGGGGGTTTTAAACCAGAAGGTAACTTTCTAAGACATACTTGTTGATTCATGCAAAACCCCTTCTTCTAGTATACGAGATTGTCATACTTAACTTTAGCAAGCTTTTCTTTCTTAGCTATGAAAGGTTTTGACCAGTTCGAAATGCTTAGTAATGCTTTCGAAAGGGTTGCTTTAATAAAACATCTTTCTACAGAATGTGAATGAAGGCGAAACCTTCAGTTTCGAAGGGTTTGGCGTGCATGTTAGTGGATGTAATTTGCTATATTCGGAAGGTTTTCCTTAACTTATTTGAAACGTCTTCATGCAAGCAGAAGCATCTGTTTCGAAAGGGTTCTTTCATCCCCTTTTGACCCCGTCGAAAGCTTATAGCATACTTGATCTTTTCTATGGCATACCTTTGACTTCTTCGAAAGGTTATCATATTTTCTGAATTTTTTCCTTCTACTCTCCTTGATTTTGACAATGTTGAAGTGATAATTGGTGGCAACACTTGCCCCCATTGCGAAGGGATGCTCTTGACTCTTAAAGTCAATCATTACAAAACCCAAAAAGTTTCCTGCCTTCTGATATTCCTAGATTGATCTTGACTGTTCTATTAAATATATGATCGGACGACCTTCTTTGCATCAGCTGCTTTTATAGATCATGCCTTCTTCTTCTCCTTTTCATTTACTTGCCATTGAATGCTCACAGCCAAAAATCAAAAATTACAACCTCCTCTTAAATCTTTATTTTTATTCAACATAATTTCAGATCTAAGGCATGTCCTTGTTGTTTTACCCCCCCCCCCCCCCCAAAAAAATTAATTTATTGCATTCGACTTCAATTTCAAAATTTTAGGTTTTAACCTATATTTTTATTTTTAGTTCAAATAGGTGATCCTATTTTTCATTTATATGAAATTATTTTGGGATTCGATTTATGATGTCAATTTTTAAGTTAGAATTCAAATTCAATTTGATTTGGGGACTGTTCGTTATTACTACGTATAAACCCATGCTTAAACTTCATTATGTTTAATTCAAATTTTTTTAAAACTTGAATTTGGGTTTTTTATTGTTGTTGGCGTAAATTGGTGCTCGAATTAATTGAATTGTTAATATTTTGGAGTGTTGGATTAAAATCGAATTGGGGAAACAGACATTGTTCCAATGGCTTCAAAGAGAAGGCTAAGTTTAAATTGACTTTTCAACCTTTCGAAGCGGGGTTGAGGCGGTCAATTTTCTTTTATTATTTCGACCTCTTTCAAAGGGGTTGAAAGGTGTTCGTATGTTCACCTTTAAGCGAACCCCTTCGAAGGAGTTGATATAACCGATAAAGATCGTACTTCTTTGAAAGCAAGAGTATGTTTCGATACTCTTTTGATACCCTTCGAGGAATTTGCCTTAAGATGTCACATAATACATACTTTCGAAAATCCAGCTTCCAATTTAAAGGATTCGAAACCTAATGTATATAAAAGTGAATTTAATCTACTGTTTGATTCAAATCTAATTTTAATTTAATTCATACAATGTTGAGAGTTGACAGTTCACTCTTTCGACCTGAATTAGATAGGAGAAAACATATTATATTTAAGTTGGAAATCGAACCAAACCTTTTGACTTGATCGAATCCTACTATGTCGAATCAAGTTTTGTTGGTATGCTTTCGAAACTACACACCCCTTTTTGACTTATTCGAAACCCATTGCGTTTAACTAAGATTAGATTGTCATTTTATACATACACCATTGAGATATCCCAAAGCCCTTTTATTTATATTGATTTTAATTAAACCCGGGTCTTTCGACTAATTGGTATATAGGATTTTGACGGCATTCATATTCATTGAGTAAAACAAAGTTCACGGGCTTCGACGTTGTCGAAAGGTTTACTAGTTCTGTTTGTGGAATGTTGTTAGGGTATACTTATATTAAAATTCATTGTGTAAGCTTTAGTTATTCCTTTTAATAATGAAATCTTCCTTGGGTTTTTGACATTGTCGAAGTGTTTGTAGGTGTTCCCATTTCATTCACCCCTTCGACACTATTAAAGCTCGACGATTTTCATTTCCTAAATTGACTTTAACACTCTTTTAAGGATTTGAATTCGCAAATTTTTGTTGATATTTGAATTTTTTTAATTGGTTTCAACATCCTTGAAGTATGTTAATTAATGGAACAAATCATAACTTTTTACTGAAATAATTTCACCTGACAGGATCATGGGTGTGAAAAAGGTCTCCCAAAAACCTGAAAAAGGTACAGTACCGATGGTAAAATCTTCTCCAAAGAAGATCGAATCCATTTCCAAACACTCTCTAAATCTTCCCAGGATGAGGTTGATGCTATTCTAAATGACTTTGGCATCACTAGGGTAGAAGCCGTTCCCCCAAGCGATAGCGACACCATTCAAAATCCTCCTGAATGATATTTCACTTATACTGCCATTCACATTTGGCATGGTGGCTTCCTTCCTCTCCCATATTTATTGTCTAAGTTCTTGACCCATCTAGGAATTGCACCTATCTAGCTATCCCCCAATGTTTATATATATCTTCTTTCTTTGGAACTTATGGCTCTGCGGTCAAGCATTCCATTATTAAATCTTGAAGTTCTCAACTATCTAGTTCGACTAGTCAAACTCAGCAATGTGAACAACCAAATTTTCAAAGCTAACCCCCTGCCCCATATAGCTAATTTCGAAAGGGGTGAATAAGTTTAGAGACTGGGAGAAGCAATTCATCTTTGGTTAATGCTTTCCAAACATTAATGGAATCTTTTCTTCCTCCCGTAAGTTAATTACAGTCTTTTCTTTATTCAATTAACTTTCTTTGCTAATCTATGCTTCTTTATCAGGTCCTTCTGTTAAAGAACTCAATGTGGAAGATAAGAAAACTGTAAAGCTGTTGATTGCCACCTCAGGTAGCATCGGGAATAAGCTTACATTGTTGAATCCATCAAACCTTCAAAAATATTCTCTTCTTCCTATCGGCCAAAGAGTCCTTGGTCAACCTTTCCTGGTTCAACATACTTCTCGGAGCAAACACTTCTTGTCCTTAGGTGATCCTAAGAACTTCTCCCCTATGTCTCCAATTTGCCCAGATCACTCTGGTAAGCTTAAACATAGTACTTCTAATTTGTTGTTATGTTACTTCTTAAATTTCTTCACTGACTTGTAATTTAATTATTATTTTTTAATTTCAGCAACTGCTCCTTAGGTTGAATCAATCACAAGCGTCCAATTCTCCTAACTTCCACATCTGGTGCATCATCCTTAACTCATGCCATCAGTAGGTTCAAGATGATTACTAAAAGAAAATTGGGCAAGGTGGTTTTAGGGGGACCATCTATCAAGAAGGAGAAGATTATTGAAGTTCTAAATTCTCTGCCACCAGAAGAGGGTGAGACTGCTGATGTGGGGAAAACTTTAGAGAGTCCTATTGTTGAAGCTTCTCTCCATCGATCCATAAAAACTCCCTCAAAGGACGATCCCCTATCTCGCATCATCGTTTCATGCTCTCCTCATGTCATTGAGCAAATGCAAAAAGATTTGAGAACTTCAACTCCCTCTCAAGATTTGAACTCTTCTAAACCCACGTCACCTGTGCCTTTAAATAATTTTGGAAAATAGTTCAATCTATCCTGAACTCTTCATCCTTTACTTCTATTCACCTTACTTCTTATGTTCCTGACCTGGTTAGTCACTGTCGATCCCTATTAGAGCAACAACTTTTGGCACGTTTCATGTTATATAACCTTATGATTATCATTTCTCTCTGTATGCTGATTTATGTCATTCTTTTCCTTCCAGATTTCCAAAAGCTGGTTCTCTCTTCAAGAAAGTGCATCAATCAACTGAGACATCAAGGCTTTAGGAGAAAATTTCAACCTTGAACAGTCATATCATTTCCCAATCTGTTGACAAAAAAGAAATAGGAAAGACTGGGAGCCTCTCTCGCTCAAGTAGAGTCTATTATTTCTAAAGAGAGAAAAGCAAAACAACTTCTAGCTGGTGAAAATTTGGCCTTGAAAATGACTTTTGAAAGAATCTGACGGTGAGACAGCTCGAATGGTAGCCAAACAATCCTCTCACAGGAAGAAACTAGAGAAAAAGAAAAGTTCTTTACAATTAGATGTCAATACTATTTCTAAAGCTAAGCTATGGGTGTCATAATTTTTGAGTACTTCTCTTGACAACTTCATTGTAAACTCTTATGCGGATGCCATTATGCTTGCCTATGCCGACAACATTGAGAAATGCCCATATTTGAGCTTCCCATCTGTAACAGCCTGCAAATCCGTACCCCTAAAGTCGACATTATTCTCCAACACATCAACTCAAGGTGAACGGAAATACGAACCATTAGGGTTAAAGAAGATGAGGTAGAAGAAGAAAGTAGAAAACAACATCAGAATCTTACCATCGCAGCGGAATAAATATAATAGATAATAACAAATCTTTACACAAAAGAAAACTATATCTGTTTTACATATATACATCATCAGAGTTCAACAACATCAATAACATACAACCGGACAGTAACCATAACCTGTCCTCACAATCTAAATACACAACGGAATATTTAAACAAATACGAAAGTACGTATCACCATCCAGCTCCACAGCATCATTTCCTGTAATCTATAATACTCGATCTGACCCGAGCATTGAAGTTAAATAACACACGAGTTAGTCTGGAATACCAGCATGAGAAAACCACACTCAAATTGATTATTAAAGTTTCAAAATTCTTTTGAAAACAAAAGCATCTCGTAAGATCACGCCATAAATAAACATATCGAGTTTTTACCTTACGATAGCTAAAACACTTTTATCAAAATTCTCTGATATTATAATAGTGTCTATAGAAAGTAAAATAGAATCTAGCTGAAATGCTTGCATCTCACGTTTCAGCAATAGTTGGGCACAATCAAAACCGTACGAGCGCGTAGCGAGAATGCAATTCCAACTAATGACTAGGCACTGGGGTACCACCTGTCATGGTACCTGGCCTAGATCAGCATACCGAGGATCACCCTCGACCCCCTACAACACAAGACCGGGACTACCCCTTACTAGATAATCCCGAGTAAGATCACCCCACGGTTGGGATCAGCAACCGCACCACTAAGCCGAATAAAAAGGGACATCTAGATAGGGATAACCTCACCCTAATGGGCGATACCCACCTAGCCTTTCTGCATAACCCATGATTTACAGTCATTCCCGGTTGATGAGGCTTGAGGCTAAGTGTTACCTTTTTAGAACATATCCCTTAGAATGCTCATCCTCCACGTGACGATGTTCTTAAAGCATTCATCCATACAAGTCCGCCCAGGGTTCGAACGGAACCGAAGGCACTACTCCGACTACATCCATTTTGGAATCATCCTCAGGATTAGTAGCGACTAGCCCTTGCATTTCACTGCTTCACCTTCGAAACCAAACTCTTTTTTTCCACACGAAAACGTACAAACCAGATCGAAGTGGTTTTCAAGAAATAAATCACGATCCCGGTCTCTTCGAAATGATCAACCCATTGGCCAATATTGATAGTCGGTTATTTAACTATCAATTAACATTCTCAACAATCATCAAACATAAATAATTTTTCCAAATTATTTATTATCCCCAAAATATCTTCGCAAGATATATTTCCATTTCCAACCCTTTTGAAAATAGATTTCAAACCACACTATTCTCATGAAATGAATTCCCAACTATTTGTTTCCATTGAAAATACCAAGTACAAAACTTTAGATTTTTAAAATAATTTAAAAACGCATTATTATAAAATATATTTTAAAACATTTAAATTGAAAACTACTTCAATACTTTACTAAAAATATATATTATAGGAATATTTGAAAATGAGGTTACTTTATAAAATATAAAACTAGATTTTCTCTTTTAAAACAAAATACCAAGTCACCTTTAAATAATTACTACAATAATAGATTTGAAAAATACTTGCTTTAGAATTTAAACATTTAGAAACAACAAACTTTCTAAAACATGCTTTTTTAAACAACATTAAAACTTTTAATTTATATTTAAATATTTACTTTGAAAACGTACTTGGCTATTCATGGAAATATACTTCTCTTCACATCCTTTGAAAATATATCACTATTTATTTTTAAACAAATTTTCCCATCCTTTTAATAAATTCCCATCGTGAATTTATTCTTCCAAATATCCACTGATATATTACTTTACTTTTATAAACCCAGTTTATAAATTTCATAGTCACATTCTTGATGTGCACGTAAATGTGCATATTTTTACCACCATATTTATTCTATTTAAATTAAATAAATGATTATATTGGGTATTTTAACTTGTTTTAACCAAAATTCATATTAATTCCAAATTTTCACATATTAATCTTCATATAAGGGCAAAATGGTCATTTGTGCGTGTATATTAATTTGAGAAAATTTAATTGGAAATTTCTATAATATTTTGTAGGAATTTAGCTTCTCATATTAGTGGGTTCATGAAGAAACATGCATGCACAAAATGGATATAAAGGAATGAAGATGGAAATAATTCGAAGTGAAGATCATGGAGGAACCCACCTACCCACCTACCTAAATGTACAAATTAAAGGTTAATGCACATGCTTATGGAGTTAATGGTTTCATGTGCACTTAATGGGGGATTAAGACATGTTAATGATTACTTGGCCTCCACACTTCCTAAGGAGCATTTTGGGCATTCCCCAAAAAATGAATTAGGGTTTTAAAACTTGTATATATACCCCTTATGTTTCATGTAATCTCATCACTTCTCTTAGTCTCTCTTAGGCCTCCTTCTCTTTAGTTTAGTTTAGATCAAAAATAAAATGAAAGCTCCTCTATCTCTTTTCATGGCTACTTAGCCATTTTTATTTTATGTAATCTTTTTTATTTTATGCAATTTAATACATGCTCTTTCCCTTTCATGTTCATTTACTTTTATGTTATAGTGTAGATCTCTTCTCTTTTATGCAAGTAGAATAATTTTTCCTTTCATTTTGCTCTCTTTTTTCTCTTCAATTTGCTTTCATGTTGTTAGCTACACTTGTTAATAAAATGACAAATATGAGAGGCTAAACCCATTCAATTTAGGGGTGATGAAGCTCTCTAATTAATGTAGCTTCAACATTTTGTCAATTCATGCTCTCCTTTTGTGCTTAATGACAATGCTTGAAGTGGTTTAATTTGTTGTCTTTGCTTTGAATTTGATAGTCTATATTGTTGACTCCAAATAGGCTATGCTTAAACGAATCGTCGATAAACTTGAATATGATTATAGCTCGAAAAACCAAAACATAAAAGATTTCGAAGTTGAATATGGATTTGGAAAAACGAATGTCGTTTTATTGAAAATCGTATGAGTTGTTTTATTTTCGACGATTTTTGGGATTGATAAAACAATTGATTGAAATTCATATTTATTTTCACCAAATTGAAATTCAAGTTTATCATTGAAAACTTCTTCCAAATTATCGATTTCAAAGTCAAAATGGTGATCGAAATCTTCCCCATCAAAATTTAATGACTCATTTTTGAAAAGTCCATAAAACTCGTGTTCATTAAATTCATCTTCCTTCTTTGGATTATCAACAACTTCATCATATATATATACATTTCAAAATCCAAAGTTGTTGTATTCAAATTTTCAAAATCGAGAAAAGGAAGGTCGAATTTTAAATTTGGCTCCACACCCTCAAAAGAATTGAAATCCAACTCAATTACCGTGTTTTCAACAACGTCATTAAGATCATCATTTTCAGTTTCAAAAGTTGTTGTTTAAAAATCGTCGATTGTGGTAAAAGATGGATTATCGTTTGACTCGTCACACGTTGGAATTTGATTTTGTTTTTCATGTTGTTTCATATATGTTTCAAACAACGAATTCGTGTGATCATTGTAAATTTCGTTCATTTGCTCAACAAAATCCAATTTATAGTTATTAACTTGAGAATTTTCGATTTGAATTCATTGAGAACAAAAAAATCACACATATCGTAATCAAGATTATTCCCAGTGTCAAAATTATTTGAAAAGTGGATCACATTTTCGTTTTGATTTTGAAATTCATTTCGGAGTTCAAAATTGAATTTGCATGGTTTATCATAGAAATTGTTTGAATTTTGAATTGAATTCAAATTTTGAAATCCTTGAAAACTTTGACTCGAGTTATCGTAGAAATACGAATTACAAAAATCATTTATCAATTGATTTTGTTGTGTACATATTTCGAGTAAAGACGAAACGTTATTTTCAAGAGTCGAGGGTTGGTGATCGTTTTGGAAACTTTGTGGTTCAAAACTTGAATCATTTAAACAATAGTTGTTGAAATATCCATAAGAATTTGAAGTGAAATTATATGAATTATATTGATTTTCAAAACTAAAATCAAGTGAGTAAGAAAAAGGAAACTTGGACATTTTCAAGAATTTTTTTTTGGTTTTTTTATAAAGGAAAAATATTTACAAATAGAATTTATTTTTCAAATTGAAAATTTGATTTTTGTTTTTTTTTTGGATTTTTAAATTTTTTTTAAAGAAAAAGTTTTATATATTTTTGATTTTTTTTCTAAATTTTTTTGGATTTTAGAAATTTCAAATGAAAAGGATTTAAAAATTACAAAAAAAATAAAAGGAATATTTACAACTTTTTTTTAGTTTTGGATTTTTTAGAATTTTTTTTAGTTTTTTTTTAAATATGCATCAACTAATGCTACTAAATGAATCAGTGGTTAATTACAAATTATTTATCCTAAGTTAACCTAAAATCGTATAATTACAAATTGTCTTAGATAAACAAGATAGTTCTCAGCCAGGTAACATACAGGATTTATCGGTGCACCACGAATCACCGTAGCAATGCAACCGAAGGTTTAAGTACCTTCAGAGGAACAACCACTATAATATTTACGAATCACCGTAATAATTGTAAATGGTTATTACTCTACCGTAGCCTAGACACCAAGAAATTAAATTGTTCAAAGAAGACAGATTGTCAATATACAATTAAGAGCTATCGATTTCTAACCGTTATTACTAAACAAAATTCTAGAATGAAATGCAAAGCAGAAATTAAACGTGTATTAACAATGCAACAACGAACGGATTTTTGTTTTTGTTTTTGATTTTTTGTTTTTTTTAAATAAAAATGCAAACAACCAATAAGGCAAGACAAAAAACAATAGATATATACAATGCAAGGCAAATAAAAAGAAAATTATAAATAAGCAAGCAGTTATTTATTTTTTTTGGCAAGCTCAGCAAAGCGAGCAATTATTTTTGGCAGCAATTACTTTCCTTCTGAAATTCTGCTTTAGGAACCTGAAAATAAAAATAAGGTATATATATACAGATAATTTTTTTATCGACAGAAAACCAAACAAAACAAATGAAAATAAAACAAAATGAAAATTGTTTTTTTATATCAAAAGAAGAAAATCAAGGCAAATGAAAAGTAAAGCTTTTTTTTGAATTTAAACTAAAAGAAAAGTTGAAAACAATTCAACTTGACCCTAATCACAACATTTTTTTTATATAAACAAAGAACAGAAGAAAACTTACGAAAGAACTAATGAATACGATCAACCCAAACAATTGCACTTGTTGAGTTTTCTCTTTTTTTTTATTTTAATCGGTCCGGCCCAAGTAAAAGATGTATAGTTTAATACATAAAAGTTATTTTTCTTCACCGAATAAAGCAAATTTCAAAATTCACACGCAAAATTCCAAAGTAAGAAAACAGAATCAAATTCACACGCGAAATTCCCAATTCACACTTCACAATTCGAAAGAAAACCAAATGAAATTCACACGCGAAGGATTGATGTCGTTGTTAGTTCTTTATTGAAGTTGCGTTCGATTCAGGAATTAATGAAGATTTCTGGTGATGTCGAGGGATGCCGAGGATTGTGGTGGAGAAATAAAGGCGATTGAAGCGATTGGTGGATTTGGATGCAGCGGTGGGAAGGTCAATTTGGATCGGCGATGGATGCGGGTTTGTTTGAATGAGTGCAGGCAATTGCGATTCAAGTAGCAGGTAGAGGGTTGTGATGTAAGGGGGAGGAGCAGTTGCTAAGAGTTTGAATTGGTCGCAATTGCTGGTTCAGGTTGTTTTTGGGTTTCGATATTCGGGTTAAGGTGGTGAAGCCGTGAATTTGGGTAGTAGTTGATTGGGTTGCGATGGAAGCTATTGCAGTGAAAAACAAGGCAGTTGCAGTAAATTTTGAGGTGGCATCGTTGTAGTATAGTGGTGAGTATTCCGGCCTGTCACGCGGGTGACCCGGGTTCGATCCCCGGCAACGGCGACAAAAAATTGTTCTTCGACCGAAATTCTATCGGTTTAGAAAACCGTCGAACGAATTTTGAAATAAAATTTACCGCAAGCGCACGGTGTACAAATGTAGCACGCGACGAATACGGGTCGATCCACAGGGAATTGTTGATTTAAATTTCCTACTCAATCAAATTATACCAAAGTCGAGAGTGTGTTTAAGCTAGAAAATGAGAAAAATGAACTAACTAATAAAAAGAAAAGAAATGCAAATATGAGAGTTAAATGGCAATTTAGAGAATAAATCCACTCTCTAGATCATGTAGTTCAACACATGAAATCACGATCTCTCTTTTATGGTCATTAGTGTTTTGATTGATGTGTTTATCATAAGTACGGAATATTTAAGCTGTTGATTATCCAACATAAGCCATCAAACTATAACACTACCCTTAAAACACTTACTAACTCTCATGAAACTTGACAAAGAAAATGAAAATGAAATCTATTTTAAGTATGGCCTATTAACTATTAATTAGAAATATAGACCATCAAATTTTAATTTCAAATCACCTTCTTATGCCATAATCATATATTCATGAAGAGGAATTTGTGTTAGTGATTGTTTAAGAATAGCCTATTTGGTGTCAACAATATATACTATCAAATTCAAAGAAAAGACAACAAATTAAACCACTTCAAGCATTGTCATTAAGCACAAAAAGAGAGCATGAATTGACAAAATGTTGAAGCTGCATTAATTAGAGAGCTTCATTACCCCTAAATTAAAGTGGTTTAGCCTCTCGTATTTGTCATTTTATTAACAAATGTATCTAACAACATGAAAACAAAATGAAGAGAAAAAGGAGAGCAAAATGAAAGGAAAAATTATTCTACTTGCATAAAAGAGAAGAGATCTACACTACAACATAAAAGTAAATGAACATGAAAGGGAAAGAGCATGTATTAAATTGCATAAAATGAAAAAGATTAGGCTAAGTAGCCATGAAAAGAGAAAGAGGAGCTTTCATTTTATTTTTGATCTAAATTAAACTAAATAGAAGGAGGCTTAAGAGAGACTAAGAGAAGAGATGAGATTACATGAAACATAAGGGGTATATATACAAGTTTTAAAACCCTAATTCACTTTTTGGGGAATGCCCAAAATGCCCCTTAGGAAATGTGGAGGCCAAGTAATCATTAACATGTCTTAATCCGCCATTAAGTGCACATGAAACCATTAACTCCATAAGCATGTGCATTAGCCTTTAATTTGTACATTTAGGTAGGTGGGTAGGTGGGGTCCTCCATGATCTTCACTTTGAATTATTTCCATCTTCATTCTTTTATATCCATTTTGTGCATGAATGTTTCTTCATGAACCCACTAATATTAGAAGCTAAATTCCTACAGAATATTATAGAAATTTCCAATTGAATTCTCTCAAATTAATATACGCGCACAAATGGCCATTTTGCCCTTATATGAAGATGAATATGTGAAAATTTGGAATTAATATGAATTTTGGTTAAAACAAGTTAAAATACCCAATATGATCATTTATTTAATTTAAATAGAATAAATATGGTGGTAAAAATATGCACATTTACGTGCACATCAATTCTCCTTTAAATTTCCAATTTCAAACACTTAAATCAATTTCCAAATTGATTCCCAATTTACTCCATTTGCAATAAATTCCTTTACTCATTTATTTCAAAACTCATTGACTTCAGATTTTTATTCCTTAATTATGATTTAAAATCTTTTAAATGAAAATACCAATTTCAGATTTCCCAAAATTCCTTCTTTACCCTTTTAAATAAATTCAAACCTTAAATTTTTAAAGTAAATTCTTTATTCCTTTAAATAATATCACTTAAGTTTTACAATTCATTATTTTTTGTTTATCCAAAACCCCCTTTTTCCATGCTTGGAATTATTTATTAGGATTTTTAACATCACTTTTATTCTTATCCAGTTCATTCTTAAATTTATTCAAATTCTCAACGATTATTTTACTTAAAAATTCACTCTTTTATTTTCTTTCAAAAATCTAATTCTATATATTTTGATAACTCAGTGTACCGAATTATATTCAAGCAAACTATGACATTCAATATTCCAATTATCAATATAATTCATCACAGAATATCAAACATTCATAACACAGAATATTAAACAATCTAAATAATTTTGAGGAATCCAGTTGGATCCCTCCAACTTGTTTCCCTTCATCCAAAGATATTAGCACAATATAAAATACCAATTCCACTTCTAGGTGGAATATCGCGGTATATGGGATTTATATAATATAATCCGCTATTATGCGGCGCATAGGGTCTCATCCGCTATATAATGCGGGAAATCAATCATTCCAATATATACTATATACTCTTTATAATATAGCACATCAAATCAATTCAATCATTCAACCAATTATTTAAATTTAACCATTTAAATTTAAATTAAAACCAGTTCAGTGAGATTGACTCACCTTTTGTCCTTAAATTTCCATCCACTTCAACTCGACTTGGTTTCCATGATTTCAAACCTTGAATAACATTTTTAATGTTTTATCAATATTTGAACACATCAACATCTATTTCCATTTAATAGTTCAATTTATTTAGCTAGTTTTATAATAATAATTTACCAACCTAATTCATATTTGGTATAAATACCTATGATATTATTGAAACAATAGTTCATTCACTTGATTTTTAATATGATATAATTATGGTTGATAATGATTCCCTGAAATGGTGTAATTTTTAAATAAGAAATTTCCAGACATGTATTTTCTGAAATAAATTGTTTCATAACTTCTTTATTATTCTAAACAAATTTTAAATCTTACCTATATACACTTAAATTCTAATAACATAAAATCCTTCAACCCTACTAAATTAAAACGCAATTTTTATATATATTTTCTAACTGTAAAACTCTTTTCTATAATATATTCTCTGTTGTTCCAATCCTATATATATATATTAAATCGAAAACTAGAAAATAAAATTGTGCCTCACTGCTCTCAGCCCGACACTCGCGTGCCCCACTGACTTCGCCAATTGCCAGAACCCTAGGCCATGACAATGATGATAAAGGACAACACAGAGTCACCCTCCACTTTAACCACGATGAACTCGAACTCCCAAATCGCCGACCCATCTCGAAGCATCTCACGCGACCCTTCGTTAATCGCGAGCGCTGGCTCCCTGCTACCCCCGAACCCCAATTCGAAACAAAACCTGAACGCAGCTTGACGAAGACGAGCTCCAGAACAATCGAACAACCAGGCGACCTTACAAATGAACACCACCATCTCGCGAACTCGAACGGCCCCCAACCTCCATACGAGCCTCCCTAGATCACCCACGGGACCCAGCATGTTATCAAAAGCCGAACGCGAACCTCGATGATTCTGAAAATCGTGGTTGCCAAGCTTCGCCGCGAGCTCGATGTGCATGCTATCCTTCTTCTGGTTGAACGAATCGAGGATCGATTGAAGGTTGAAGAGGGAGAGGAGCGATTCGAATCGGCTGAGGCCATTTCCCTTGGGTTTTTAAAAACTTTGGCCGATTATACTTTTTTTCGAAGAGAACAAATAATTTGATTTGTGGTTTGTTTTCGAAGTATCGACCATAGTTTTATTTTCTACTAGGAAGACAAGGGAAGGCCGAAGATTTTTTTTCTAATGATCTGCTTTGCGCGATAAAAAGAAAATGAAGGGTACCGGATGTGATGTTTACGTGCCACGATCAGTTTGCTACAGTGTTTTTGAAAGGACAGGGAAAAGTTCCGATTTGAGAGGTGGCTAGGATATAAATATATATATTTGAATTTAAATTTTGATTGTCTCAATTTCGAAGCCAAAAATCTCGATCTCCTATCGAGGCATGCCGCTAGGCGTTCATAATGTATACCCCTATTCCGAATGCAATGGAAAAGGTTTCGAGCCCTAATTCGATCGTATGGAGAAGATAACTTTCTTGAACCCAGTTATTACACTAAATTTTCGATATAAATTTCAGCGCATTTACTTATCGTACGGCCAAACGATCACTCCAAACACTACGAAAATTGAAATCCGATAATAATATAATATTATGGATCCAATGGAACCAGTTTCGTCGAAATCCAAGACTGTGCCTTGGAAGACTACTTTTAAATATCAGTTTAAACGATATATTTTTAAAACTGAAAAAATCATTGTTAAATTCAATTTTAGAAGTTCTATCAACTTCGGTATTATTAATATAAATTTATAAGCCTTCAAATTATTTTTAACAAGCTAAAAATCCCAGATTTCATATTTTACCCAATTTCCAACAGTTTAATTCAAAATTAAATTATCCAGTAAATGGTGATATTTGAAATTCAAGCTTAAATTACTCTTTTGAATATTTAAAACCAATTAAATATTCTTATTTTAAATATCCAAAATTCCGGGTCGTCACGTTCCTCCCCCTTAAGAGAATTTCGTCCCCGAAATTACTACTTAGGAAGAATGGTCCAATACCCATTTACCTTTTCCTAAAACCAAACAATTCAACATCCTACCAACTATCTTTTTATAGAAGTCCCATATCATTCTTACTAGCTGCCTAAACTCTTCCATATTTTCAAACAATACTATTTGCTCAATCATTCAAATTTCAACTTAAAACCAAATTTTGAATTATAAAAATTTTCTCAAAATTTTCTAACTCCTTAAATTTTCGAAAAATTTCGTCAGCGTCTCCTTTGCGCGGCTAGCTCGGTACAACTACAAAATGCCCCTATGGGCTTCCAAATTCCAAAAGAAAGCAAAAAAGCCAAGTGGCTAGATCAAAACCCAATCAAATTTCATAAGAAATTTAAATACATACCTTTTTAGTCGGGAAATTCAAATTTATCTTCTGAAATCAAAACCAATTTTCCTTTCCTTTTATAATACCTGCATATCCTGTTTAGCAATAATATCCAATCATAGCTTCTAAAATCATTTTATACATTTTCTTACAGAAGTTTTCATATCTACTTCTATTCAAATTAGTTTTCCATTTTCATATAAATTCAATTTATCTTCAACTCTGAATATTGAATTTTATCTTCCATTTATAACTGATTCATATCATTATTTTAAATTAGTTTCGTCCACTAATTTATTTCAATTTTCTATTTGAAATCGTTTTATTGCTAATGAATTTTTTTAAAGTTTTCTAACTCCCAAAATTTTCGAATTTTTTTGCCAGAGTCTCCTTTGTACGAGGAGCTTTTGCAATTTGACAAGAGATATAAATGCACGGTCGAAAAAACAAAAACAGCTCACATTTCCTATTTTAATTGCGTAGGCGTGCCTTTATTTAGCATTTTTAAGCGAGCGGCTTATTTAATAAGCAATTTGTGCAATCAAATCCAGCCAAACGGTCTCCTTGAACCTGTACGTACTCAATTTAAATATGTAAGTATAAAATATATGCAACTCACTAACAATTACTTACTTTCAATAGTTAGACACATGCATTTCATAAGCATAATATACACCAAACAATACCGAATGCAATTTATAAGATTCCGACACTAATTTCAATTACTTACAACCAATTCTTAAACTATTATTTCCAAATTCCTTTAAGTGATTTACAATTCACTTCCCTTCATTCAATTCATTCTAAGCAAAACAAACTCATATTTATCCCAGTTGATTCAAAAATCAATTTTATTCACCTCTATTAATACATTTACTTTCGTTTACGACAAAATGACTAGTTTTCTGTGCAAATTTAATGTTATTCATGCAAATAATAATTACTTAAGCTTATAACCATTTTAAATTAATTCCACTCAATTCATATTAATTCTATTCCATTCTACATTACTCACAACCCATACACTTGCATTTTCATTTCATATCCGTATTTTTTTATCCAAAACTATTTTATTTAGCTCGAAAAAAAACTAGGCTATTTCATTCAACAACTATTTCTCAACTTATTTAAGCCACACTTCTATTTGAGTTCAGCTTTCATTCAACAGTTACTTAAGTTAACAACTTAAGTTCATTTCCATTTTGAATTAGGTTCCATTCTATTAAATTCAATTAGTGTACTCATTCAATTTACTTTAAACTTTGTTTCACATTTTCATTTCACCGTATTTCAATCCAACTCAATTCACTTAACACTTCCAGGTTGAATTTTATTTATAACTCAAGTTCTGATTCTACCATTCACTTTTAATTCACCATTCAATTTTTTATTAACTCACAATTCAATTTCTATTTAACAATTTAAATTCCATTAACAAATTCAATTAACTAAATTACTCCAAATTAGTCCACTTCCAACTTGCAATTCAATTTTTGAACTGTAACGACCTAGGCTTTTCAACCGTCGGTAGCGGCTTACTCGACTGGTAGGGTTTTCAACCATCCCAACTTCAATTTCTATTTAACCAATTTAAATTCCATTAACAAATTCAATTAACTAAATTATTCCAAATTAGTTCACTCCCAACTTGCAATTCAATTTTTGAACTGTAACGACCTAGGCTTTTCAACCGTCGAGTGAGCGTCCGTAGCGGCTCACTCGACTGGTAGGCTTTTCAACCATCCCAGCTCCGCCGTGGCACACAGTGATGCCTCGGCTTTACTTTTACGGCCAGCCTCTCGACTCGCAACCAACCCGCAAGGCCTTATACTACCCCCAAGGACATGTAGGGATAAGAATCTCCCGTTCTCCACCAAACGCGAAGAGATAACCCCCTATCATGCTGTAATATAGCAAACCCGATCCTTAAATATCTAAAAAAAATTATTTTGGCTTATTTATTCCCTTTTTACATTTTTATAAGCTACTCACTTATTAATATTCATACTTCTCCATCCATTTACGGTCAATCATATTTTCTCTTTACTGTTAACTAGGGATTATATTTTTATTTCAATGATTTTATAAGCTTCCAAAGTTTATTTATCCCAATTCAATACTTACTTAGTTTACGCCTATTTATTTAAGTAAGAATTTTATTCCATTCAATATTATTTATAACTCAATTTAATTTATTTCAATTCAATTTTATTTAGCTTCACCTCAATTAAATCTAGCATCATACCATTTTTCTTTAATCCACTCACTCCTCTTGAATTTAAATCAAGTAAGAACTTACTTTCACTTAATATCATCTACATCGCAGTTTATTTCATTTCAATTCAATTTCAACTTAATTCAAATACAACCGGGCTTTATTTTAAGTTTAATTCTATTTATTTCAATCCAATTAAATTTTATCTCCCAATCCAAATTTAATTTCTATTTCCCCATTCCAATCACATTCAAGATTTATTAATTATTTCTTCCAATAATCCATTAAATTTTCCATAGTTTAATTTTCTCCAAGTTAAATATATTTAACCTTTTCACTTTAAATTTTAATTCCAACATTCAAAGCTCATATTTTCCTTCCTTATTTAAAAAAATCATCTCAACTTTACCAGTTTATAACTTACCTTGTCAGGATTTTCAATTCAAATAAGGATTCAGGATTTTTAAACACCTGGCTTTTGGTTTCAAATCATTTCGAAATCACCATTATCCTAAAATCACATTTCTCAAATATTTTTCAACCAATCCTAGTTTTTTTATTCCCAACAAATTCCCTTTGAAATTTAAAAATCAAACTAGTTCTTCTGAACAAATCAATTTGGCAGCAATCCATCACTTAGAAACTCGAAAATGAACATCGATGATGCTACAGTCATCATCGAAGTTATTTTCCATCTACTGAAGTGAGTTCAATGCTATATCCCTTTCCAAAATTTATTTGAAATAATTTCCTTTGAGAAATACTTCTAAAACAATAATACTATTATTTATCTTCAAAACACTTCAAAAAACACTTCCAAAATCTCCAGGGTTTTAAATTTTCAAATTTTGACTTAAATTAAATTTTTAACTATAATTCATTTGTATAATTTATGCTCATACTAATTTCCATTTGACTATACAAGTCATTCCAATTTTTTTATAACCTTATTTGTTTAAAATATTATCATCCAAACATCGAAGTTATATATCAATTTAAGAAAATATTTCTTTTATATAAAAATATAATTTTAGGCAAAATTATTTTATTCACCCACCTTCAAAACAATACTGTGTCAATTTATCGTGTCAGGTGTTTATAAACTCTTCTGGAATAGCAGCCAACTTACTCGATCATAATTCATATTCCACTCAACCAATTTATATTCACTAACAAATACACGCTCATATCTATTGATACGCTCAAACTCATTCTAAAGTACCACGGACTCTATTTTCAATGAGTAATCCCCACCAGAGCAAGGTTATCGCCAGCCTATGCTCTGATACCAAATGTAACAGCCCGCAAATCCATACCCATAGAGTCGGCACTATTCTCCAACACATCAACTCAAGGTGAACGGAAATACGAACCATTAGGGTTAAAGAAGAAGAGGTAGAAGAAGAAAGTAGAAAACTTCTTTATAACATTTATACATTTTAATGTTTGTTTAATTATTTTTCAAAATAATATTCTTTTAAAACTAAATTTCAAAAGAGAAGATTTTTAAAATAAGAATAATGTTGAATTAAATTTTATTCAAGGGTTTTAAATCAAATGTTATACTTTAACAAAAATGAACTAAATCTTATTTCAAAAGAAAAACATATTTTAAAATAAAACAAAGCAAACTTTTATTATAAAATAAAATTTAAACTATATTTATTTATATAAATAAAACAAATACTTACTTACATTACTATGAAGATATAAGATAGATTTTTAAAACAAACTTTTGAAAAGTTTTCAATACTAATTTAAATCAGTTTAATCAATTTACAATTTATACATTTATATATAAAATAATTAGAAAATATCCTTTATTAATATTTAAATTTTGAATTAAAGTCAAATCCCCTATTTACAATGTATACACATATATACATTATAAATAAATATCCTTTAAATCAATTTAGAAAGATAAATTTATCATTTAAATATCTGTAACATTTGAAAACAATAAGATTTTAAAACTAAACTATCATTATTAAAATTTTGAAAAGAATATCGTTTGACAAATTAAATAATTATTAATCTTCAAAAGAAAATTCCTGTTTGAATTGAATTATTAAATCAATATTTACATTTTAAAAATAATTATTAAAGAAATTATTAAATAATTATTGCCTAAATTTCCGGGACATCACATTCTATTACCTTCAGTATTATTAATATAAATTTATAAGCCTTCAAATTATTTTTAACAAGCTAAAAATCCTAGATTTCATATCTTACCCAATTTCCAATAGTTTAATTCAAAATTAAATTATCCAGTAAATGGTGATATTTGAAATTCAAGCTAAAATTACTCTTTTAAATATTTAAAACCAATTAAAATTCCTATTTTAAATATCCAAAATTCCGGGTCGTCTCACCGTCGTTTGACCTGCTCTTATCAATAGATCTACGGACAAATTAAAGAAATGGACCTGGAAGTCAAATTCCTTGAGAGAGGTGATTGATGCTTCCAAAATCTTATCATTTAAAGTCCCTTCTATCGAAATATACTCTGATTCT
Organism: Allium cepa; assembly: GCA_030765085.1. Classification (NCBI taxonomy): domain Eukaryota; kingdom Viridiplantae; phylum Streptophyta; class Magnoliopsida; order Asparagales; family Amaryllidaceae; genus Allium; species Allium cepa. Next base: position 906,450,275 of record CM060931.1, on the reverse strand, counting down.
GATGAAGAAGGTGATGAAGATGAAGCCGCCGCTGAAGAAGACGGCAATGATGACGATGAGATGACAACGATAATGATGATGATGATGATAATGATGATAAAAAAGTAGAGGCTAGGGTTCAGGTGGCAACGGAGGTGGTCACGCGATGTTCATGAAAAAGATGGTGATGACATCATCAGGACTTCAGAAAAGGTCAACCTCGATCCAAGTATCCTTAAAGCGAGCCCACCTAAACCCCCCAGCCTTTTGACCTTCAAGAAAAGACTGCTAACATCAATGTAGAAAAACAAAGAGAGAAAAATAGGTCTCTCAAACTTCAGTTCCCATCTCTCAGGTATGGGATTCCTTGTTTAAATGGCATTCAATTCCAAGGTAATAAGAGTTGACATCTTTTATTTTAGGTAATGAGAAAATCCATCCATCTTTATAAAACAAAGCTTGGAAGAAAACAAGCAGAAATAAATAGCTTGTATAGAGAGTTAGATAAGCAGTTAAAAGAACACAATACTCTCTCTGATAAGTATCATAGGCCCAATAAGAGTGCAGCGGTGTTAATGACTTTTAAGGATCAAGAAGTTGCCCCCCGACTGAAGAGGGCACGCATTCAATATGATAGACTTTTGGAAGATAATTGGGAATTAATCAACTCTTTTGGATGTTGGTTAAAGGGAGGAACATCCTTGTAGACTTCCTATACAAGCCTACCGTAGACATTCGACTATAGATTTTTCATACTTATGTGACTTTATTAGGCGTCAACTTAGGCGTTTACATAGGAGATATTTGGATGAATTTGGATCTGATCTATACCCGAGGGCTTGCTATAATTTACCACAAGTCAAATCGGTTCCTTATGTGTTGTCTCCTGAAAAACATAAGCATTATGAGGACAAATTTGTTTCAGAGTTATTCAAAAAGCCGATTTTGTATGAACCGGATGAACACTTATAGTTCTGTAATAATATTTATATATAAATTACATGTTCTAGCTTCCTTTTATACTTAATTGGATTCCATTATGTTATCATAGAATATATATCTCTCAGGTAGCCTTGTTCCTAAAGATTATTTAAGCAAATATGTTAGACTAAGAAGAGATTATCTAGGAAAGGCTTCGCTTTTGAAATCTTCAAAATTAGCCAGAATACTGCTTTCTTAGAGACTTGCAGAGACTTTATATGGAACATCCCCGCCTCCATTTTGATTTTCTTACTAAAGAAAAACAAAAGCTTCTTAAGGAAATCCGAACGTATCATACCAACTTAATATGTGGTCATGATAGTCCTCCTGTCGGAGACTGGGATTATAGCAAATACCTCCAGTGACTACCCCGGAAGGATTTGCTGCTCCTTTTGATTCATCAGTTACTTTTTCAAATAACACCTTGAACAAAGTCGAAAACATGGTTTCTCAACTTTAAGTGTAAAACAAGCATCTCATGAAAAGGTACTTTTTGTTTCATTTCTACTCAAGTTGTAACCTTTTATTGTTATAATAAAGGAGAATGATTATTTGAGTCTTAACTTTATTTTCGTTTTGTTTATTTAAATAAGAGTTACAGTTATCTACAATGCCACTCTTGTTAGATTCAACATCTCATTTATCAGCATCTGAGATAGGTTGTAAGCAGATATTGAAAAGAGAAAGCTCTTTAATGATCCTTTGTCTGCTCGCTTTCAAGGAAACGCTGAAGCGTCAGAATGGCATAGGAAATTTCTACTTTAGAAGATGATTGTTAGAGACCTTAACAATCATACTACAAGTCTCGAAGTGGACATCAACAAAAATGAAACAATTTCTCAACTAAAGCGTCAAATTAAATCAAACCCCTCAATTGACTTCGACCAAGATATATCCAAGCTCCTTCAACAGATAAGTGATTTAGAGATAAAACTAAAAGAGAGTCAAGCCCGGTGTAAATCCTTGGAGTTTATCATGGGGGACAACATTCAAAATATCAATTTTTTAATTTTTCTGATTGCCTCATTTGCTATGAAATCGGCAAGGATGTCATGTTTAGCTATTCAAAAATTTTCAACTACGACTAACCCTCCATCTGGCTTAGACGAGAGTGTAGTGGGAGAATGGTGTAGAAAGGTCAAATTCAAAATGATGAGATGTTTTGACGACCAACAAAAAGTGAAGTACTCACAGCGTATAAATAAGTATTCGGCTAGGATTTAAAAACTTAAACATGATAAATATCTTCTTTGAAAGCACATTGCAGATTTAGAAAGGCAAACAAAACCCTCAAAGGTGATAATAAATCTTTCAATCGTGCCTTGAAGGCTCACATTGATTCCATCGATGATGTTGATGAAATAAGGAAAAAAGAAAAGAAGCTTAAAGAAATTCTTTGTATAGCAATTTAGCATATTGTCGATCCTTTGATTGCTGAAAATATAAATAAGACTATTCAAGACTTGTAAAACATACACTTGTTTTGTATACTTGTAAATAATTGTAGATTATGTAAATTATGTAAATATCACCCGTTTGTAGCCCTTTCTTATAATGCTGTTTCTAAATCTTCTTTCTGATAACTTAGACTATGGTTTTTGTATTTGCTGATCCATTCGGTCTTTCTTTCTGATCTTATTTCCTTGAAAAGAATAAAATAAACAATATTCTCTATCGTTAACTTGAAATCTATATAGAAGTTAATCTACAATATTAGCGGAGGTTAGCAGATCATTATGTAAACATATGATAATAAGTGAAAAAGTAATTATATAATTGAATACGGTTAAATGTCTTAAAGCCCGTCTTTGGTAATGTTGAGTGAGAGAAAGAATTCGACTTCAACTATATTGATAAAACACTAGAAATCCAATGGTAGGGAACCAGAGATTCAATTCTAGATTCAATTATAGATGTTTAGAAGTTCATCTTCCGAAGATAGCTAATAAAAAGTCAATAATAATCCTTTAATAGAAGTCCATAAATCATTGTCTAAAAGTTTATAGTAGAAGTTCAATGACCCTGATTTGATAATTAGTAAAGCAGATCTTGAGTTTAATTGAAGATTGGGAATTCGTAGAAATCTCAATTTCATTTGCTCGAGAACCCACATTTGGGCATTAACAAGTGAAATTTAAATGTTAAAAAATCTGAAACCAAGATTTAGGCACTAGTGGTTGATAACCTGAAATCCATGATAATAATCTCCATAATAGACACTTAGAGCCCAAATTCGGGTATTAATGAGTAAAGTCCAGTAATAGCCCTAAAACCCAAATTCAAGTATGATGAAGGCCATAGATTATTACCAAAGACCCGAAATCCTGATTTGGGTATTAATAAGTGAAGTTCAGAAATTATTTTTTGATAATTAGTTGGAGGCTGTGGATTCTTATTTAAGCCTTATGTTCTATACCGCTCCTCAGGTTTTGACTCCCTTGACATGTGTTTCCCTTTAGGCCTTATATGTTGTCTTTGTTCGATTTTTCGCTTCCCAGGCCTTGACGTCTTATCCCATTGTTTGATATGTCACTTCTCGAGCTCGGACATCTTAGTCCGTTGTTGTTTGGTGCGCTTATTTAGCCTATCCACAAACAGGACCCAAGGACTTACCCAACCTCTATCTAGGAGGCGCCTTGACCTGGCCATAGCATGGCGCGATCAAGGGCTTGTTGATGCTTTAACCTAGCCATAGCGTGGCATGGATAAAGGCTTACTCTAACCTCCCTCCAGAAGGCGCTTTAACCTGGCCAAAGCGTGGTGTGACCAAGGGCTTGTCGATGCTTTAACCTGGCCATAGCATGGCATGGATAAAGGCATACTCTAACCTTCCTTCAGGAAGCATCTTGACTTGGCCATAGCATGGCACGGCCAAGGACTTGTCTATGCTTTAATCTAGCTATAACATGGAGTGGTTAAAGGCGTACTCTAACCTCCCTCCAAGAGGCAGTTTGACCTGGTCAACTCGACGCGGATAAAGAATTTGACCATTTAAGGTAATGTCTAAGTGCAAGGGGAATTCTACTCCAAACCATATAGATTTTTCTTAGTAAAGTGGTTTTTTATTGAATCCAATTAGGATCTCTTTACAAATTCATTGATTTTTCCTTGTTTGAAGAAATTGATCGCCATTCCATACAATGTCCTACAAGAGAGAAATGCGGATTAAGGATCTTAAGGCTAGGATAAACACTAGAGGGGGTGAATATGTTTTATAGAATTGTTAAATCTTTTTGATTTTTTGTTAATTTAAAACAAATTAATGCAATATTCAGACACGGATATGATCACAGAATCAAACACAAATGCAAATATAAAGTAAAAGCAGTAAAGGAAAGAACACACCAGATTTTATACTGGTTCGGAGTTACCCTACATCTAGTCCCACACATAAGTATGGATTTCCTTTCGAAAGCAACCTTTAAAATTACACCCTCGATTTCAAGGCAAAGAGGTACACCCTCCAGAATCACAATCCTCTGTGTAGAGATACTTGATTTCCCGGGCAACAAGTTCACCAATTGATTTCCCTAGGCTACAATCACACCTTATCTCGCTTGATTGATTTCTAAGGCTACAATCACACCTTTCCTCGCTAAGTTGATTACAAAAGGCCTATAACTCTGAATAGCACTGAGGATCTTATTGAGATAGTGATAGAGAATCAAACCGGAGATAATCTAGTTAGATTCAATATTGATTTCGGCAGAGTAATGGTAAGAATATGTATATAGTAATATGGAAGAAGAAGAGGAGTGAAAAACCAAAAAAACTGAACTAAAATTCGTTGAAACTAACCCCTATTTATAGAAGAACAACAGCCATGTCCATTCACGAAGAGTTATGACGAATAGACACTTCTTTTGAAATTTAAATTTCGAACTCAACTGGCACCATATCAATATGGGGTACTTGAGTATGTCGACATCCCAAAGGGATTTTTGGTGTTTTGATTTTCTTTGAAAATAACCTTTATTTTATATTAAAACTATTTAAAACGTTATAAATATACTTGACTATAATTAAAATACATAAGTAAATGTAAAGAATAATATATATACAAAATTTTACTATAATTTTATATTTAAAATCTAAGTATAAATATTTAAAAGTAAAATATATTATATTTAAAAGATAGTTTAAAAGCAAGGATAATTTGATTTTGAAATTAAAGATTATTTTGAGGCTAAAAGTATTTGAAATCATGATAGATGTTTTTGATGCTTTTAAAAGGAAGGTTTTGAAATCATTTTGAAAACAAGATATAATTTTAAAAATCATTTTGAATAAAAAGTTAGCGGATACAAAGCAATGTTTCACTAGATTTTTCGTAGGTTCCATCCTACTTAGGGTTCCATCCCTTTAACAGGCTCGAAGTGGATTCCATTCCACGAATAAATTGGATTTTAAGATGCTAGTGCTTTTCTAGGAGTTTTAACAAAATTTCTAATTAAAAGATAAATTACTTGAACTCTTTAACTCTTGATAATCTTAATACTCATGAGTCTTCAATCTTGATAACTTGAATCTCTATACTGTACAGTCTTCATTCTTGATACCTGCATGGTTAAATCCTGCATATACATATATATCTAAACTTATACTGTTAGTATTTACATTTTATAATCTATTTTAAGGTTGTTGTCATCAAAACCATCATCTCACGGACTAACACTACATTGATTTTTCTCATGTCCATTCATAATGTGGTATCCTTCCTGATTCCTTTCATATTTTGGTTTTTTCTTCTATGATGGCCAATATTTGAGTCTCTTTCTTGGTTAGCAAAAAAATTCTCAATTGATATTGTCATACTGCATTCCTTAGGGAGTCTCGACTTGAAATTTGTTTTTTGGGGATGGTTTCTAGATCTTTTATAACTTGGTTCTGAAGTTTTGAAATAAACAGTGGATTAAGGATCTTATGGCTAATTTAACACTAGAGGGGGGTGAATAGTGTTTAATGGATTCTATGACTTATATGAACTAATTTAAAAACTATGATATAAAAAAATGTAGAACTTAATTACAGAACAATCACAGAATCAAACACAGATGCAGAAAGCAAATAAAAAGTAGTAAAGGGAAAGAACACATTGGATTTTACACTGGTTCGGAGTTACCCTACATCCAGTCATGTACCAAGGCAAACTACCTCATACAGATTTTTATTATACCAATGTCGAGATTACAGTCCTCAATTTCTAAAGGCCTTGTGGTACCCTCCTGTCTCACGTGTCCGAGGCAAACTCTCTAGATTTACGGGACTCAAGATCACCCAATTGATTTACAGTCACAACCACACCATATAGAGAGACTCGATAAACTTTTGATTACAAATTGATCCTATAACTCTGAATAGCACTTTAACCTTTGAGAGAGGGTAGACAACCAAATAGAAATGAGATTCTAATTTGATTCACTTGAGAATCCGATAGAATTTCGGCACGATCTTACAAATATAAAAATTTTAGAATATGGATTTTTGGAGAAGAAGAAGTGAAGAAAATAGTTAGTTAAAAAATTTGTTTGTGAAGGCTATTTATAAAGCACCAACGGTCATAAACATTCGTGAAGAGATTTACATGAATATACACTTCTTTTGAAAATTGAAAATTTTGAATTCAACGGCCACCATGTCGACATAGGGTATCCCATGATGTCGACATCCCTAAATAAAAACAATGTAAAATTCGTTTTGAAAATAAAGTTTAAAACAAGAGTTTATTTTAAAACAAAAACAAATAATATTTCAAAGCTAAAACATCTTTTTGAAAATCATTTGAAAAAGATAATTTTAAGGCTAAAATATTTTGAAAAGCAGTTTTGAAAAACCATTTTGAAGTAGTTTTGCAAGCTTCTTCCTGTAGAATATCTAATCACATCAAGACTCGAGAACTTTTACAAAAGCAGGATGTTCATGGGTTTGTAAGCCACTTGTTGTGGGTTTGTAAGCTACTTGTCATGGGTTTGTAAGCCACTAAGAAGGTAGAAATGGGTTCCATCCCAAAAGAAATTCGAAATGAAGATTTCCATGCTAATATGAAGTTTTAACAAAAACTAGACACATATCTTGAAATCTTGATCTTGATACTCTAGAATCTTCAATTTTGAGTCTTAAGTCTTTATACTGATCAATCTTCAGTAATCAATGCCTGCATATATATATATATACACACACACACACACATCCTGCATATACATATCTATCTAGACAACGGTGTTAGCATATATCTTATAATAAGATAAATTAAAAAGGTTGTCATCAAAACCAACATCTCAGTTCCTAACAATCTCCCCTTTTTGATGATGACAATCTGTAATTATAAAATATATTTACCATACCATAACTCCTACCATAACTCCCCCTTACTCCATGACCCCCCTTACTCCAATCATAAACTCCCCTTACTTCAAGCCAACTACTATTTTATAACTTCTCCTCCTTTGTCATCAACAAAAACTCCTTACTAATAAATTCTCTGAACTTGATATAAGATAATCAACCATAATAGAGTAATCCATATATAAGTGTAATAAGTGCTAAGTGTGGTCATAAGTGTAATTCAGAAGTAAATTAATCATCATCTAATCATATTTACAGTGATTATTCAATCCAATCATATATACAAACCATATCAAATGTTTTTAAATAATTCAAGTCATGTCAATCAAGTTTAAAACACACTAATAAAATCAAACAAATAGCATATAGAATGACTAGACATTCCTTGGTACTTCCACCCATCCATGTTCTCCAAAGATAGGGTCTGCTTTGATGACATCCCATTCTTGTTTATCTTTGTCGAGAGTGACTGGTGGATTTCCTTTGAGATTATCCTTGTTAAGGGCTGAGATCATTCAAGGAAGGGAGTCGAAATGTCTCTCTTGCTCCTTGATCATCTGTATTTGACTCAATTCTAAGTGGCACTGATTACGAAGTATGAATGTAAGAATATTCTGGAAAGAAGTTAGAGTTTCCTCAAGATTGTCCTTAGATTCTTCACCGAAGAAACCATAATTCAAGAAATAGGAAGAACTATGAAAGGGAGTGATTAGAGATGAAGTTTGATAATTTATTCTGGAAGAAACAGATATAAATAGGGATAGAAAGCCGTTTGAAATGAATAGACACGAGTTAGTTACATGAAATTAAAATATGAAAGTGTAACTATTTTTTGCTCGTTGTATGTCGACATGGGGGTATAGGGTATGTCAACATGCCTCTACCTAAAGTGAAAATTTGCGTTATTTTGAATATTATGAACAAATTTATTCAACTAAAATTTTTATAATATAAAAACAAGTGAAGTTGAACAACAGGAAATAAAAGATTTCATTAATGATTCTAGTCAACATTACATAAGATAATATAATATTAACTAAAAGAAAATACAAAGATATACTAAGATAACATGAACAAAAACTAATTAGATGAAGATGAAGAAGTTGATAGTCCAAGCTTTCTACTAATTTTCTCGAAGAACTTGTCGATTTTAGTGGATATCTTATCCATTTTATTACTCATTGATCTTTTAAGTGTCTTTTGATTTTCCACTATAATTCTTTGACTATTGAGAATGGTCTTGTTGGATGGATTAGCAGGAATAGTAAGATATTCAATACTCTCTAAGGAAGTTTCTTGATCTTCCTCTTCTTCAATTTCAATTCATTCCTCTTCCTCTTCTCCTTCTTCTTCTTCCTCCATTTCTTCCATCTCTTCATGAGCAAGCCTTTCATATTTTTCGTAGGTGTTTTATATGGTTGAATCACTAATGAAATTTGCATAAGGGAAATGTTTCCATGGTTGAACACTTTTTTAGTTATAAATTCTTCCCTTTTGGAATCAACTCCAAATTAATTAAAAATCCGAGTGAGATAGATTTCATGATATAATGTACTTTCACCCATAGTAAAATTCTTAGGCCTTAGCTCATCCAAAATAACTTGATCCCAACTAATATCATAATTTCCAAAAATTACAAAAAGAGCCTTGCAAACTTTCAAAGTCGAGTTGTTGTAGTTTCTCAATCTTGGTATAAGAGTGTGTTGAATAAGAAGGTTAATAATTCTTGCTTTCAGATAAAAATAACGATTTTTGAATTCAAAAGTATCATCCCCTTCAAAGATGTGATGAAATGTCTCTCAATCACTTTTATTTATTTGAAATTCCGAGAGATTCATTCCGGTATACTTGCATAATCTAAAACAATTTGTGTTCCTTTAACACTACTCCAAATTTGTCCTTCTTCCCCATCATAAAAACCATGACTCAAATTCACATAAAACATCTTAACAAGATTTGGATTACATACAAAATCATTTTGTTTGTTATCTACTAAACTAAGAATAGAACATTGTTGAAAATGATTTTCAACTTCATAAGAAGAAAAATCTTTAAAAATAGCAAATTTTCCCGTATGAATTTTACCAAAGTTTACATAGCTGATGTAAGCTTTGATAGCTTTTGGGTCATTAAAAAGAAAGTTTTTGACAAATTTGGAAGCCTACTGGTGTTAGGAGTGCTTGAAGAGTCCATTGAAGAAGTTTGAGAGGAGTTGAAGATAATGAAGGTAAATTTGAAATAAAAGTGAAAAGTGAGTGAATTAAATAGAGATTCTATAGACATGTTCTCTGGTCAAGAGGCATATTTCCAGAGCATTGAAGTTGATGAAAAGGTGGAGGGAAATTCAAAAGTTTGAATTTAAATTTTGAAATCAAATTCTGAGGGGCATGTCGACATGGGGTATCTGGGTATGTTGACATGTGCCTATTTAACAAAGGACAAGTTTCTATTCCTAATTTCTAATAAATGTATATATTATATCCTATATTCTAATTATATGACTCATGTGATAACATTAAATATAATAATACTTAAATATTAATAGTTTAATATTAAAAATATTATTAAAATAATATTATTTTTGAATTTAAAATTCAAATTCCAGGGGATAAATTTAAAATTCAAGGAATTCAAAATGATCAAGCAAACAAACAAGCATCCATTCAAACAAGAAAAATTAAAAATAATGTAAACACGTATCTATTTTTAGATTCATACTCCATCATCATCTGATTCATGAATAGTAGTGAAACACAGATTTGAATTATCCATCTTATTTTCATCATCAATGGATGATGAGTCTGAGTCGGCAAGAGTTACTGTATATGCTTTGTTTCTTTTCCTTGACGAATCATTGTTTGGAGAGAACAACTGTTTATCTGGATACTAACAATCCTTTATATGATGCCCGACTTTATTGCAATTGTAGCATCTATCATTGTTGACATTCTCCGTGTTATTTTTGGAATTCCTTCGATTATTTCTTTTGTGATTATTCATTTTTCTATATTTTAGGAATTTCCAAAAGTTTCTTGTCATGAAGCAATCTCCTCATCACTGTCTAATTCTGAATCTTCAGTTGTTGCATTAAATGCTAATGACTTCTTTTATGTAGTCTTGTTTTCTCTTCTTCCTTGCAGTTGAACTTCATAAGACATCAGATTCCTGACCAATTCTTCTATTTTCATTAGACTAATATCATTTGCTTCTTCGATTGCAAGTGTCTTTTGATCCCATTCTGGAGTAAGTGAATTTAGAATTTTTCTGACTTGGTCTTTAAAGCTTTTTCCCAGTGCAATTAATGAGTGAACAATATCTTGAAATCGATAATACATGTCGGAGATGGACTTATTACATGCATTTTAAACAATTGAAACTGATTAGTTAATATGGAAATTTTAGACTGTTTAACTTTGCTTGTTCCTTCATGAGTAACTTGCAAAGTTTTTCATATTTCAAATGCAGACTTACAAACAAACACTCTATTAAACTCATTCCTATCTAATGAAGAAAAAAATATCCATGGCCTTTGAGTTATTTTGTGCAACACCCTTTTGCTCAGTAGTCCATTGGGCAAAATTGGTAGTTGGTTCAACATACTCAGTTTGTTTGATATTCCAAGTGTCTAATCCTATTGATTGTAAATAAATTTTCATTCTACAATCCCAATATGCATAATTACTGCAATTGAAAAATGGTGGTCTGATAATAGACTGGCCTTCTACAATTGAACTGGTGTTAGGGATAACAGAACTAGTGCCAGAGTTGACATTACCAGTATTGGTAGCCATTAAAACAATTTTCATGTTTCAGATTATGAAAACTATGAAAACCTTGCTCCGATACCAGTTGAAAGGGACGGCGAGTTAATGATCTTAAGGCTAATTTAACACTAGAAGGGGGTGAATAGTATTTAATGAATTCTAAGACTTATATGAACTAATTTAAAAATTATGATATAAATAAATGCAGAACTTAGTTAGAACAATCACAGAATCAAACACAGATGCAGAAAGTAAATAAAAAGCAGTAAAGAGAAAGAACACACAAGATTTTATATTGGTTCGGAGTTACACAACATCCAGCCATGTACCATGCCAAACCACCTCATACAGATTTTTATTATACCAATGCCGAGATTACAATCCTCAATTTCTATAAGCCTTGAGGTACCCTCCTGTTTCACGAGTCCGGCGCAAACTCTCTTGATTTACGCGACTCAATATCAACCAATTGATTTTCAGGCACAGCCACACCTTATAGAGAGACTCGATAAACTTTTGATTACAAATTGATCCTATAACTCTGAATAGCACTTTGATCTTCGAGAGAGGGCTGAGAATCAAATAAGAATGAGATTCTAATTTGATTCACTTGAGAATTCGGCAGAATTTCGGCACGATCTTAAAAATATGAAAATTTTAGAATATGGATTTGTGGAGGAGAAGAAGTGAAGAACATAAGAAAATAATTAGTTAAAAAATTCATTTGTGAAGGCTATTTGTAAAGAACCAACGGTCATAACCATTCGTGAATACATTTAAACGAATAGACACTTCTTCTGAAAATTGAAACTTTTGAATTCAACGGCCACCATGTCGACATGGGGTACCCATGACGTCGACATCCCTGGTTAAGAAAAATGTAAAATTTGTTTTGAAAATGATGTTTAAAACAAGAGTTTATTTTAAAACAAAAACAAATAATATTTTAAGTCTAAAACATCTTTTTGAAAATCGTTTGAAAAGGATAATTTTAAGGCTAAAATATTTTGAAAAGCAGTTTTGAAAATCATTTTGAAAAACCATTTTGAAGTAGTTTTGCAAGCTTCTTCCTGCAGAATATCTCATCACATCAGGACTTGAGAACTTGTACAAAACCAAGATAATCGTGGGTTTGTAAGCCACTTGTCGTAGGTTTATAAGCTACTTGTCGTGGGTTTGTAAGCCACTAAGAAGGTAGAAATGGGTTCCATCCCAAATGAAATTCGAAATGAATATTTTCGTGCTATTATGAAGTTTTAACAGAAACTAGACGCATATCTTGAAATTTTGATCTTGATACTCTAGAGTCTTCAATCTTGAGTCTTAAGTCGTTATACTGATCGGTATTCAGTAATCAATACCTGCATATGTATATCTATATATCATGCATATCTATCTAGACAACAGTGTTAGTATATATTTTATAATAAGATAAGTTAAAAAGGTTGTTGTCATCAAAACCAACATCTCAGTTCCTAACGAATTCACCCTCAACGGCCAGTTTTCTTTTCAAAATCCTTCGAAGTTCATATGTGGCAATGCCCCACTTGTTGCTTGATGCCATTATGTGCAAAAGCATTGTTACCAACCATCATTCCCTCTTTAAAGATTGCGTCTTTGGTGTAAAGTTGAATTGTTTTCCTCATTTGGTCAAACAAGTTGTCGCTTTCATTGCTTGTTCCTCCTAGGGAAAGATAAGTGTGGAGCCAATGTGAAAAGGGTTTAAACTCCATTTATCTAGATCATAAGGTCCAGCTTTCTTTTTCTTTATGATCCTTGAAGATTCCAATAACTGCATTTTTTCTTCATCTAGTTTTGAATCGACATTTATTCTATGGGAGAATCCAGTTAGATGCGGCTCTGAGGATCCTTGTTCAGACCTTTTGATTTTACTAAACATGATGATGTAAATTCTAGAGTAGGTAAGCTTGGAATAGATTTGGGTTAGAGGAAAGTGGAGTTGGAAGTTCAACAAGATCATAAGTTTGATCCCTCCTTCTAGCGCCAAAAATTTTAACAGGAAAACTTGTCAACACCCTTAAGTAGAGTTAAAGTATTTATGTCTCCTTTGAAACCTCTTTTCTGATTTGGTAAGGATAGTTTGAACCTTATTATCCCCTTAAATCCCACCCTATAGAATAGTTCGTTACAGTTAACACTTCACCTTATTCCACCCTTTGGCACGGTTGAAACAACTGATCTTACTTATGATATCTTCTTAACTGGCAAAACCAAAATTTCTTCTTACATGACCTTTTGACTTGGTCAAAATGCCTACTTCCCTTTTTATTAAATCTTTCGAGCTAGTTAAGTGAGTTAAGTATCCTTTCGAAACTCCCCTTTCGAAACAGTTGAGGAAACCATGGATTGGTCCTTAAGATGTGAATTAGATGGAAGGTTCCGACTCTGTCGAGAGCTTGCCTTTCGGTGGATTGGGTTAGGACCTATAGATCGAAGGATATTATTGGCCGAGCTAAAGGTTTTCGACTTACTCAAAGGCTAACTTTTCGATAACTTGAGGTTTGGGGCTAAGGCTTTAAGGATATTGGTTGAGCTAACGGTTTCAACTCACTTAAAGGGTGACCTTTCAATCAAATCGATATAAACAGATTATAAAGTGAATCCAGCAAGAGTATTAAATCAGTTGCATATGAAAAAATATCATAATCTTTCTTCCATTAAGCTAATGCTATACAAATTGGTCAAATCCCCAATCTAATTTCAAAATTAGGGTTTACAAATTTAACAAAGTACAAAATTGAAGTGAAAGAATTTGAATCCCCAAAACCAGACCCCTAGGGTCTTATTTATAGATGTTGGTTGACCCTATTTTGGGCCTGTTCTTTCGCTTCAGTCAAAAGGCCTTCCTTCAACCTTCTGCATGCATCCTTTCATCATTGTCGAAAGGCCTTCATTTATTCTTCTACATGCCTTCTTTGATGCGGTCAAAAGGTATTTCTTTTAAATTTTCTCATTCATTCTTACGCCTCCACCTTTTCATATCAGACCCATTGACCTAGTCGAAAGGATTACCTTGACAACCCTCCACTGCAGTTAAAGCTTGAGCATCTCTTTTACTTTGCTTTTTACTGGACTATTTTCGACATCATCAAAAGGGATAGGTATGCTTCTCCACCCTATGTTGCTATGCTGTTGCAAGTAAGAAGAGGCATGCCCTTTCGACTCGGTAGATCTTCGGGGTTTCGAAGGTGTTGATATGTTGAGGGTTTTACAGCGGAAGGTAACTTTCGAAGACATACATGCTGATTGATGCGGAACCCCTTCCTTTGGTATAGGAGATTATCATATTAAACTTTAGCAAGCTTTTCTTTCCTAGTCATGAAAGGTTACGACCGGTTCGAAAGGCTTAGTAATGCTTTCGAAAGAGTTGCTCTAATAAAACATCTTTCTACGGAATGTGAATTAAGGCGAAGCCTTCAATTTCAAAGAGTTTGGCGTGCACGTGAGTGGTTGTAATTTGAAGCCTTCGGAAGGTGTTCCTCAACTTATTTGAAACATCTTCATGCAAGCGGAAGCATCTGTTCTAAGGGATTCTTTCATCTCCTTTTGACCCCTTTGAAAGCTTATAGCACACCTAATCTTTATTGTAGCATTCCTTCGAATCCTTTGAAAGGTTTTGTTGATGTTATTACCTTTTGTGAATTTTTCCCTTCCACTCTCCTTGATTTCGAAAACATAGAAGTGAGAATTGGTGGTAACACATATTATCTATCAGAAATCTTGATTAAAGAAGAGATTTGGATTTGATTTAGATTTTAGATTTGGATTTATAATTTACCTTGAATTTGATGATTTGATTCGACCTTATCCTTCTTCTCAATTATCCTCTGTTATTCTCCACATGTATATATGTATATAACTATAATGTTATTTAGAATTATGAACTTGCGAAGAAGAGAAATTGGTAGAGCTTCACCATCGTCTCAGAAAATATAAGAAGAAAGTGCGGGATTAGGCCCATATTTATAGGGGTTCGAATCAATGTCAACCGTTAGATTAAATTATTTTAAATTCAGGTTGTTCAGCCACGTCATGGTCTCACATTTGAGGTCCTAACCAGTCGACTGCTGCATCCTACAGGTTGATCGCTAGTAGTCATCTAGCCCAAGTTAGGGGTCGACCGATTGATATTAATTAGATTAATTAATTATCGCAAGTTATATTCGTTAATTTAATCCTTTTTCATTCGTTTGGAATAATTTGTTTTCACGTTTGCATTTCCTTAATCCCTAAGCAATCGTTAATGTTTATTAGCATTTCTTTATTTTGTTAATTATTATTTAGTTTCATAATTATATATATTATTAATTTCAAATTGAAAATCTCAAACGTCGATAACTTTTCAATTAAACTTCGATCAGAAAACTTTATATATAAAACTTGATCAGAAAATCATCACGAACCCGATGATGCAAGTTTCATAGCCAAATTTTGACATTTGTAAAAATTCTATTTTTTCGACATTATTATTTATTAATTAATTTCTCTTAAATTAAATATCATAAAAGTTACGGGGTGTTACACTATTGTCTTCATATTTTTATGATATTGATAGTCTTATACATGCATATCTTATTGCTATATTTTAGCCTTCTATTCTTAGTTTTATGAGAACCCGCAATATATGTATGTATGTACGTATGTATGTATGTATGTATGTATATGCTTTTTTTTACCACCCCTACGAGTCATCATTTTGGTGTATGGAAATTCAATTGCTGTTGTGCATGGATTTTTGGGTATTACAAATGATGATTCTTTGCATCCACTATTGCACTACCATGATTTAGGAGGTCCATACCATTTGACTTACCATACTGAAAGTTCCTTGAAGTTAGACACAATATTGATGTGATTGACACTAAATAATTATCAACGAACATTTACTAAGTATCATAATGGAGGCTAAAAGAAAAAAATGGGTTAAAGACTAGAAAAGATGTGTAGAAATTTGTAATTAATAAAAATTTATGGTTAGTTGATGATTAAGAAATTACATTACATCAATGCTAAAAGCATTGTATAACCTAATATTAAAAGAAAAGATAAAGATGTACCTTTGCACGACAATTTTAAAGTTCCCTTTGATATGTTCTTACAACTTAAGCAATTTGGTCACAATCCAGCCTCTAGAGTTAAGAGGTTTCAAATCTAATGATTATCATATGATTATGGAACATTTGCTCCTATTGTTGCTTAGGGATGCTTTAAGAATGACAAGGGTTTTAGGATTTATTTTAAAGAATTAGCATATTTTTTAAGGTTTTGTGTGCTCGGGTGATAAATTAGGAGGAGCTTCAATTAGAAAAAACTTAGATGGAATCGGTGTATATTCATGAGAAAGAGTTTCTTCCATCCTTTTTTATAGGTGTGCACTCTATTTTTCATTTAACTAATGTAGTATTAGCATGTGGACCCATCAAGATTTGGTGGCCGTATTTATTTGAGCGGTAAAATTATTATTTTTATAGATAATTCTATTTAAGATCATGCTTCATAATTTATACATGATAATTTTTCTATTTTAAAATGTATTTTTATGATAGATTAATGAAACAATACAAAAATTACACTATTAATGAATAATGTGTTGAAGGCTCGATAATAAAATCCTATTATTTGAAGAATCCGTGGAGTACTACATGGTGTATATGCCAAGCTCAATTGTTGGTACATATAAGTCTAGTAGGGTAGATTGGTCGGAAACGAAGACCTTACAAATGAGCACCCACTGGGAACTGGACATGTTATGGAGTGGAATCATGTCTAATATCAATGCAAGTGGGTTCTTAATCGTTATGAAATTTAGAAGATTGGAGATGGTAGGCATTGTATTTTCTTAGATTTATAGCATAGTAAACTAATAAAAAAATGATGTACTTTATTGATGCAGTGAATAAAATAAATACATGGAAATGTTACCATACTCAAAAGGATGGAGAAAATAGCATTGGTACAAATATCAAGGAGTACATTCATTGTCTATGTGATGAGGTATATAATTTTTTTGGTTTTATCTATAGACTATTTTACTTTAATGATTAGCTCTTATGAGTTAATATTCTTAGATAATGTAGTTGTTGGAAATGGGAGAGACTAATTCGACACTATGGAGATTGGAAAATGGCCTGCTCTACAAGGCCATTAGTTATAAGAAATGTCGTGTTAATAGTTATACTTTCTTATCAGGTTAATCCGATGAGTGTTTGGTCACACAAAATAGTGGCTTATCCATGAAAGTGTGTGCTAGCTTAGTTGCAGATCGACAAGGATGGGTTGATGACCTTTTATGGTATTGTGAGAGACATATTGGAATTGTATTATGTTGATTTTAAAAAAAAATTGTTGTGGTTGATTAAAGATTAAGGACTATAAAAATGGTTGTAGAGTTTATCCACTTTGGAATCTTATAAAGATAAATTAGAATAAGTCGAGGAAAAAAGAAAAAGTTGACGAGGATCCTCTTATTTTAGTCCAAGAAGCTAGAGGAGTTTTTTATTCAAAAGTTGAAGAAGATGATGGTTGGCATGTGGTTTTGCCTACTCAAGGAAATTGACTATGCATGTTTATATGGAAAAACTTCCAAATGATTATAGTCGGTCCGAGACGAAATTTACAATTTAAAGCATGTGTTAATTTGATTTCAATGGTTTTGGCTCAAATCGCTGGTGTTGTATTTTTAAATCAATAATTAAAATTGGCTCAATATTATCATCTTGCAATAGCTTGCTTTTACCAACTTGTAATAGCTTATTCTTGTAAACTTGCGATAGCTCATTCTTATCAACTTGTGATGGCTCATTCTTGTCAACCTAGAATGGCTTTAAAGTTATCGCCTTGCGATAGCTCATTCTTGCTAACATGCAATAGCTCATTCTTGTCAACCTACAATGGCTTCGATGTTATCATCTTGCAATAGTTCGTTCTTGACAACTTGCAATAGCTCATTCTCACCAACTTGCGATAGTTCATTCTAGTCAAATTATGATAGCACTTTATTACCAACTTGTGATGGCTTCAATTTATCGTCTTGCGATAGCTTCAATATTATTAACTTACGATGGCTGCTTAGCTTGCATTGGATTTAACATCTCAATGTGCGACAGCTTGACTTAATCAACATGCGATCGCTTGACTTTATCAACTAGCTACAGTTCCTCAATATGCGATTCCTTTCACATTCTTAACATGCAAAATCTTGCACTTGTTCATATTTAAAATCTTAGGTGTAACAGATATTTTACCCTTATTTATAGAATATTCGACAACACTTTGTCGGAAAGAAAAAAGAAAAATGACGGATGGTGCATCGAAAATTAAATTATGAGGGGCGTAATGAAAGAAAATCAAAAAATGACGGGGATTGTAACAAACACAAATTCGACACATTCACTTGAAATTGGCTATTAACATTAAATTTATTTAGATCGACAATTAAAGTAAATATTAAAAAGGAAAAAAATCTAGGTAACGTACTTATAGCTGTTGTGTAGATCTTTTGACCTGATTAATTTAGTGTAGAAGATTGATGACTTTGGGGTTACGATTTAAACGATATTGGTTTTACAAGTTAAAATGATTTGCGTAACGTTCTTTGGCAAAACAAGTATGAACATATCAACTCATTTGACTATCTATTTAAAGAACGTTAATGACTCCTTAATGGGAGCCTCTAGTTTAGGAAAAGGCACTTAATTCCTAAATTAGTCTCCCTTATGATGTGATTAACAAATCAAAAGTATATCAATAATATTGAATGAAGCCATAATCAAGAAATTAATATCTCAAATCAAAGCTTTCGATGGGACGTAGTGCAGGGTGTAGTTCGTTTTCCCGTCAGGTGCCTCAGACGTTTAGAAACTGGCATAGCATTCTCGATAGTTCGTGGTGATTCAATAACAAAATGATAAATTGGTAAAGATTGGAGTGTAGTATTACATAGAGGATGACGAGGCAAGTCAATATATGATGCTCACTGTTGTAAAAATCCTTCTAGGCCTCGGCTTAGGTACCGTCTAGGCACTAGGTGAGGCTTACTGCCTAACCAGCTGCCCAGACCTATATGGACAAGGCTTACCACCTCATCCAGGAAACTAAATGAGTATGTAAGCACTAGTTAGGAATTATTTAGGGCTCCATATAGAAGCATCAATATGCTAGTTTTAGGTAGTTTTCCTTGCTTAACTACTCTTAAGTCCATCGAAAACCCTCAAAATTCAATTTGAACCAAATAATACATAAGTACTAAAATTTTATCCAAAATATAGAATTTATCAAAAACGCCTAGCTTCGATTAATTCCTGCCTAAACGATTAATCCTTAATCTATGTTGTTGCTTAATTTTATCACAAGTAATTAGCATGCCGATTAAGGCAGTTAGGTCCAACCAAAGTCGGCCCACCTATTATATGACCGGCCGCATAGGCCAGCCAAAACTCAAGTTGGTCCCAAACCAACCCTTTTACTCCACAAAGCATCAAGAAAAGGCCCGACTGTCCTATTCCTGGACATTCTTCACAAATTGCTCATTAAAGTAGACCTAATCCAGGCCATGCCTGGTCCATTCCGTCTTAGCTCAAAGATGATCGATTCCTTCAGACTGACCCACTTCCGTTTGGTCCCCAAGTCAGCCTGTGATGACTGTCCAACACCGACGACGCCTAAAATTAATAGTGCGCTGCTGCGGTGCCTGGCCAATGTAGGATGATGGTCAAGGGTTGGAAAGATATAAAACATCACAGAACCTATCGTATATCTCACATCACATGGAATGATATATAACTTACATCACAGATATAAAACAGGAGGGACTATAATAACTAAGTGATCAAATATCAAAGCACAAATTCATAGAGTTATACAATATGTAAATAGAGTTTATACAACTAAATAAACCTAAATACCATCTCATAACAAATAGCAAACACTATCAATGCTCCATAGTGTTGCATAACGAAATAAGCATAATATCCATATATAATACGAGAAAGCTCCATCTTGCTTATCCTCTGCACTACCAGCATACACCTTGACCTGTTATCAACTCTACTCATTTAAGAGTACCCAAGATAATAAAAAGCAAAACATAAAACCTTGAGTCAGACAATAGTTTGGTGTGAGCAATAAATGAATCTCAAAATACTATACAAGTCGATTTAGTAAGGAACAAAAGGTAAAAGAGTCATACTTGAAATGTCCCTGCATCCAAAGTTTTAGCACATAACATCTATAGCATGCTACGTACTACCATCATCAAAATGTGCTATGTCCAAAGTATAATATCGGGTGTCTTGGCATCCACGTCCTAAATACCTACAGCAAGTGACATCCCAGAGTGATGGACTATGGGGAAAACAATCAAAGCAAACATAACATCCATCAAATAATCCCCACTATCACTTAATGTGCTTGGATATGAGGCAACTCAAATGGAATGATCATAAGCCAGGGACCCAATCAAATCTCAATTCCATGGTGTTCAATCCATGCCATAACATAAGGCCAAGAAATAGACCCACAATCATAAGGTCCAAAGTAATCCACACTTATAAGATCTGGGCATAGTCATAATCCAGGAGGGCATCCCTACGTACCCACTTTATATGAGCACAAATGAAACCTCCGAGTGTCTTCGATCCCTTTACATAGCCTTATGATGGAACACGGTCGTAGTTTCACTCTACTCATATCCATAGTGGAACACAGTCATAGTTTCACTCACGATCTCTTCTCATTGAACCCGCCATTTTGGTCTTCACTTCAACTCTAGTCAATGAGCCACTATCATCGAACCCAACTCCATTCACTGTACAATTACCATCATCGTGCTTCTGAAGCCATCACATAAAAGCACTCTAATATCGCTTCCTTTTTTAAACATCAGTCGCCATCGTGCTATCTCATCACCATCGAACGATTAACGAATGAACGAACACATCTTGCATGACCTAGAGATCATGTACTCCACCCATAGAAGTTTCACACCGACCTGATCAAAACTTATAGGTCAGTGTCGACTTCATCTACTCGGTACCGATTTGAATATGTAACATCCCTCCTTTCCACACGCTCTAAATCGACACACATGTTAATTCAAACCATACAAAAGGGCGGATTGTTATGGGGTAAATAAGAAAAACGAGAAACGAATAAAAGAAAACAGAATCTCACAACGGAAGGATAACATATAATAAATCAAATATACAGTTTATAAAGCAGTTTAAAATATTCGATTATACCTATACAACATACATCAGAGTTACACATACCAATAATAATGAAGCGGAAAAATATGAGTGTAGTGGACTATAATAAATAATAATAGTAGAAATCTTCGTCTTCGTCCTCCAGGGATAAAGTCTTCGAAATCCTGAAATACTCGGACTGACCCGAGCGAATTGAAAGGACAAAACACTCGAGTCAGAACTAAAAGATCTTATGTAAGTTAAATCAACAGAAATAAATATGAGTGCAGTAACTCAAGGATGCTCGGGATTTACATCTCCTAAGGATCCATTAAACTATTTACTATATAGTATATTTCGCTATTACAATAGTGTCTAATTGTAAAATAAACTTACCTTAAAATAGCGTTAAGGCTTTTCATTTTCCACCTTAACACGTAATAGTACCAATAGTCTATACAGTGCCTGCATATCTCCTGATCGAGAGACTATGAGAAGACACTCCATAGGTACGACACAAATAGAAACTCATAGTAAAGGCTCGGTATGGTAGGTGACACGGCACAACTAGGCAATACCAGGGTAGATATACCAATTACGCTTCCGGGTCGGTGGTGACGCGTAGCGCGTAGCTACCGCCCAGCTCGGACAAACTCCCCTAAATCATAGAAATCAAAAGTGAAGGTGGCCACCGAATCAATCCAAAGTCAAAGTATAGTATCGAAGAGAAGTGTCCAATAAGAGGTGCTACCTCATTAACCCGTCGATCGCTCCTGTTTTAGCCACCTTATGCTAACTCACGGGATTTGGGTCCACGTATTTACCTTACAGGAAACGCCGCCACCAACCTACTTCATTCTGTAATCTCCACCGCGTACACGGTTGTTAAAGTGGTTTTCGAAATTGGCAGAGAGTATGACAACTTTCGATCCCGGTCTCTTCAACAACCAAACGTTATTATAACACCGCGGTCATTTAAAAATAATTATACTTTCAAAACCAGAATAAAGTATCCATTTCAAAATCATATAAATACGATATCATTTCCTTTTAAAACTCAAATCAATATGATATCATTTTTATTTCAAATATATTTCCTTTCCAAAATCATACCAATTTTAAAATTTATAATACCTCGAAACCAAATATTTGAATTTTAACTTTCAAACATAATACTTTGAAATCCATAGTTTTAAAACCATAACTTCCAAAACTTAAATGGTTTGGATATTCAACAGTATGTAAAATAGTTGATTTTAAATTACTCTATAAAGTAAATAATTTCCACGCCTTTACCATTTATTCACTTTTTTTTTGTCCTAACCCCATAAATTTAGATTCACTTTCAGTTTCAATAAAACACTTCGATTTCAATATATTTCAAACTTTGAGTATTTAACAATTTCAAAACTCCGGTTGAAAATTTCTATTCAACGATTTATTGTCCTATTATTTAGTTTTGAAATCTTCACATAATAAATCCATAAAATAAAACTCAAATTACTAACAACTAAGAATTTCCTTCAATTTATTTATACCAGAAATATTCATTTGATTTATCTTGAATAAAAATCCAGTTATAAATATCGTACCTTTAAATTCCAATCTTAATAAGTTTACATCAACTTATGGAGTTAAATTTTTAAATAAGCTCAATTCCAAATAAATTTTTGATTTATCTTCCAATCTTAATTGATTTGAATCATTTAAAACTCTATATATATACAATATCTTAAACCTGTACTAAACCATATAATATAAATTATCAAACTCCATTATTCAACTTATTCATTTTTATTTAACAGATTTATACGTAGCTTAAATTCAACAATTTAACAATATATGTATATATAAAATAATATTTATAAAATATCAAAATTTAATATTTATTAAACCGTATCCTATCCAAACCATAGAAATCATTTTCAAAATAATTATATATATATATACCGACGGTGTCTGCATAAAATTTTCTATCCTATGGTCAAGTGATACGGATATTTATCATTTCAATCCGTAATTTAAAAATAAAAATTACGGTTATATATCATTTCAAACCGCAATCCCGAATGAAATGAAATGCATAACAACTTGTATTTAATATAAATAAACTTCCATTTATCCATCGAAATCATACATCCATTTGTCACAATCATCATCCAAATTCAAACAATATATCAATATATAACAGGTGATAAATAACTGGTATCAACTATCAGTTTATATTCAAAACAAATTATAACTGTTTAACTGGCAGTTTATATGCAATAAAAATAGATATAAATTTAACTGGCAGTTAATGTGCAATAAAAATAGATATAAATTTAAGTGGCAGTTAATGTGCAATAAATAAATAACAATTTAATTAAATAAATTCAAATTAACTGAGATGATGACTTAAAAATATGCCATACGTAAAAAAAATTCAAATCACATCATATATTAATTTAACAAACATAAGAAATTTTAGAAGTTGTGAGTGGGTTAAAACACTCACCTTTTGAATTTAAATTGAATTTAAATCCAATTTAAACCAAAATTTTCAACAGTCTCCAAATCCATCCAAAATAGTGCCAAAACGTCCGTAATTCTAACACGATCCCAGCAAAACAAACCGCGCATGAATCCGAGCTCGTATGAAAAAGTTAGGAAAATTAGAAGATTGGAAAATTCTGGTCATGAGTCGACTTCGGGTTCAACTTCGGTCCACCACCTCAATTCCCCGGTGCTTGCTTGGAATTTTTGCCAAAACGACCCAGAGCGATCCGAGTAACTTTCTTCCTAACCAGAAGTATATGCAGCGTTTTTGCCTCTGAAACTCGACGCGCGACCAGAAGTTGCTGCATATCAGCAAATTTTTTTTTTTTTTGAAATTGAAATTGGATTGGGAAGATTAGGGTTTGCAGTGGAATGAGGAAGAGCATACGTTCAGAATGAGGAATAAGCAATGACCTAGGGTTTATAACCACATATATATAGGCAAACAGAATAGAAAGAATGGGCTAGGTTGGATTTGGGTTTTGAACAATAATTGACCTGAAAAGCCCGTTTCGATTCCAGAACGGAAAAGGGTCGACCCATATATAAAAAAATATGTTTAAAAATATTTTGAACGCGATGGAAAAGGTTTCACGTCCAAATTCCATCGTATGAAGAAGTTATGCAAAATTCAAATTTTCCAAATTGATTTCAATTGATTTAAATTGCATAAATTTCAAGGCGTTTCGAGTCCGTACGATCAAACGACAAGTGCGTTCGCTACGAAACTTGAAAAACTATTATAATTCATCATTACAGATCCGATGAAACTGGTTTCGTCGAAATCCGAATCAGTGACCAAAATGGCTATTTTTATATTAATTAAATAAATGTATAATTAATTGATTAAATCAAATTTTTAAATTTCAATTCTAAAACTGACAATTTTTTCACCTTATATTTCTCAAACATTTTTAATGATTTAAACAAATTTAAATGTCTATTTAGAGAAGATAAATTTATAAATTTCAATATAAACCTTCAATTTCATTAATTTCAAAATTATAAATAAAATTTCCAACAATTCTATTAAATTCACTATTCATTCTATTATTAAATTCATCGTTATCAAAAGGATGCAATTTACATTGGTTCATGATTGTTTACATTTATTTTCTTAGGTTTCATCTACATTTCCATTTATGCAATATTTCAATGGAAAAAATGTTGATTCTCATTCTTATTATTCAAACAAACATTATCCTCTAAACATATTGAACTTTTGTTTATGTTACATTACATTGATACTTTCAATTTCACCTTTATTCGTATTAACTATTTTAATTCCACTTATTGTGTAATAACTACTATATTGAAATTTGTCAATTTCACTCATAAATTTGGATTTTAAAACCAATTAATTAATTTACCTTGGTGCCATCCTTTATTACATTAATCGTTACTTTATATTACATTAATAAAACATTAAATTTAGATATAGTTACTAATTATTTACATAGTTTATTTAGCGACTTATATAACAAGCTACCTATATAACTTGCATTTAAGTTCGTTAGTCATCAAACCATATTTATAATTCCATATTCAACGCTAATTTATTACATTGCAATTAATATACGCCTATTTACACACCTTCATACTTTAATTATCAACCAACAATTTATTATGCATTATTTCATCAATTAATATCAATTTTGAATTTATTTCCCAATTTACCGATTTCATTCAATTATACCCTTACGAATTGGTTTCCCTCAATTGGTATTGCATTTCATTCGCTTTATTAATACTTACCTTAATTAGCCTTAACGTAGTATTAGATTAAAATTTCATTGGTTACATCCAATTGAATTAACATTCTCCGATTACCAAATTAATCTACATCAAATTGCACTAATTAAGTGAATTAACCGTAATTGATTTCAAACTAACTTTTATGAACTAAATAAATATTTAACTTATAACCAATGTTACCCTTAACTCTTAATTACCTTTAAAAGTTCATTAATTACAGCAAATGTTCCAATCAGCTATATAATTCAAATTTCATCTTCTATTTGTGTTCAATATTGTATTTCATTATGCTAAAATTTAGGCGCTTATACCCATTTAATATCCCAATTATTGTTTTATCTTGGTTTCAAATTTTTAATTAAATCATAATTGCCATCTATGCATAAAATTAACATTTCTATTAAACTTCCATTCACACTTCCATTATTATTTTAACAATTATTAAACATTATGATCAGTTAAAATTTCACAATTGTTTAAATCAATTGGGATTACACTACACATTTAATATTTATCAACTAGTTCTAACCTTATTACCTAAATTTACGTTCAGTTGCTATTCTATATATATATATATATATATATATATATATATATATATATTCATAAATCCAATATTTAAGTTCGTTTCTTATATTAAATTAATTAATAAGCATTCCTTCTCCCATATTACAACAAATTCGAAATTTCATTAGATCCAGTAATTATAAATTTTAATTAGCATTGTTACGTTTTTAATTCACTTATTATTTCATAAATAAGTTACCCAAATTTTATTCTCTAAATATTAAATCACAAAGTCTTACGTGATTTACCATTTACATTACCCCTTTTTCACATTTGCTTCATTATAAATTATCAAATTTTGTTTCCTTCAAAAATTAAATTACTCAATTTTAATTAAAATAACCAACTTAATTATTAAAATTTTACGGGTCGTTACAGAATACTTCACCTATTTTGGGTCAATCTACTTCCACGAAACCCCTTTCCTTTAATGCTTCAACTTGCAAGTCACTAGGCCTTCTTCATCACCTAGAAAGTACTTGATGCCAAGTCTCTACTTAGCCAATTTGGCTTTTAGCTTCTGAAATCTTTCTCCCTTGCTAACACAAGGCTTGACTCGAAGCATCCTTCTATTTTCCCCAAGCAAGTTAGATGCACGACTTGTAGCCTAGCCCACCAAGTTGATTGCCAACGACCAAAATTTAATCATCGTGACAAGAATCCATTGAGCTAATTTTGATGCGCCTTGAACTATGAGCTCGACCCTTACTCCAGAGCCCTTCCTTCAAGTTTCATTGAATTTCGAACACTTTTTTCGTTAGCCCGATTCGACTACTTCTTTCCTAACTACCAAATGCAATAGCAAATCATATCAATGCACAACATAAAAATTTGAATTATCATCCCTATACATCCATACACACAAGAAATACATCAAAACATGATAATCATACAAGTTCAAACCTAGATTAAACTTTTACACTAGCATGTAAATATGATCAAAAGAGGTTGTAAAACTATTTAAAAATCACTTTGAATCATTTTAATTTTATCCATAAACGTGTATAGAAGTGTGATTAAAGTTTGAAAACATTTTAACATCAAAATCATGTTAAAAACATCAAAATTAAATATATTAACATGTATATAATAGTGAAAGATCAAGAACCACTCACCAAATACCTAAAATGTCAATCTTTCCCCCTAAATCTAAGATAAACAGCAAAGATTCGGATCTTAATGCAAGAAAAATGATGGATCTAAAGTCTCCTTTGCTAATTACCCTTCTAATGATGATTTATGCCAAGATTAGTAAGAAAAAGAAGCTTTTTGCGGGTTTAACGGAGTTTTAAAACTATTTTGGGGAGTCCCATCAGTCCCCCTCAGACTCTATTCTCGAAATGGGTGGGTAGGCCTATGTGTAGGTTAGCCAAATTACCTTTCAAACCTGGCCAATAGTAGCCAAAACTCAAAACAGCCAATACTTTCAAATGGTAAGTCCATTTTACTATTAAAATCACTCTACGAAATGAAAAACCATCATTCGAATGAAATGAAGTGGTTTCAGACCATACCTCGGCTTCTATTAAAAGTTATCGGCCATACAAAGATTTTTAGGCCAAAATGGTCGCATAGAAATTTGGTAAAAATCATAGATGTGAAAAATGTCTCTAAGAGTCTTTTTCCAAAATTTTAGAGTCATATGACATCATATGAATAAAATAAAATATTCTATGATCCTCTTATACGAAAAACATGGATCGCTACACTCTCCTCTCTTTAGGAATTTCATCTCGAAATCCAAAACAAATCAAAGAATAGTCAACCGTTGGTACCCCGCATGTCTAACAATCATATGCAATTATCAAACATATCAAACAAGTAGTTATAAAATCAATATTATGGACATACCTATCCTAGCATGCGAGATATTAAAGGTGAAAGAAAATACGATAAATAGTAGGCCTTACCAAGCAAAGAGCTCCAGATAAGCAGCCTTCATGCTCTTCTCGGTTTCCCACATGCAATCGCCTTCATTTTCGCCTCAAACTTCACCATCATTTTTCAAAGTTGTTTTGTATTATGTCCAACGATATCAACCGGCCTACGAGCTCTCAAAACTTCTGGTTCTATCTCGATAATAATAAGTTGATCCAGTGCAGGTCATGCCTCGATCATGCACAAACTTGCATAGATAATAGATGTGGAAGACGTTGTGCACGCCCGCCATCTTTTGAGGTAGGTTGACCTTATAAGCTAGGTTCTCAATACTCTCTACTATCAGAAAAGGACTTACGGATCTCGGTGCCAACTTCCCCTTATTACTGAATTTAATAAAATTCTTTAATGTAGAATTCTTTACAAACACTATATCGCAGACAGAGAGCTCCAGATCTTGACATCTCTTATCAACGTAGCTCTTATGCCTATCTTGTGCAGCTTTGATTCATTATCGAATGATCTCAATCTTCTTCGAGGTTTATCTAATCATACCTGGCATAAGTATCGATTTTTCATCCACTTCCCACTAAAGGAGCATTACACGGTCAACCATACAATGCTTTGCACGGTGCTATGTTCATACTAGACTAATAGTTGTTATTGTATGCGAACTCTACCAAATGCAAGTGATCATCCCACGAGCCTCCAAAATCGAGTATGAAAGCTTGCAAGAGATCCTCTGATATATGATTTACCCTCTCTGTCTTCCTATAAGTTTGTGGGTGAGAAGCTATGCTAAGATGCAGCTCGGTCCCTGATGCCTTCTGTAAGCTCTTCCGAAACCTACTAGTGAATAAATGGCCTCGGTCACTCATAATGTTATTCGACACACCACGAAATTGCATTATCTACATCACAAATAACTAGGGCATTTTAAAAGTCATTTTACTATATTTGATGGGTATAAATCAGGCACTCTTTGTCAATCTATCGACTATGAGCCAAATACTACTGTACCCTCCTCTGGTCCTCGATAATCCATCAATGAAGTCGATTGAAACCCACCTTCATTTCCACTTGGGACTTCAAGTGGTTGTAGCAATCCACTTATCTTCTTCTGCTCTACCTTCACCACCTAATAATTCATACACTTTGAGATAAATGCACGACGTCCTTCTTCAATCTTCATCCCTTCCCAATAATAGGTCTACTTCATATCACGGTAAATCTTATTACTGTCGGGATGTATACTCAATCTTGAATGGTGGCACTCCCATAGTACCTCATCCCTCAACCCATCGCTATCAGGTACAATAATCTCCCATCCTTATAGAGCCAAACATCTTGGTTGAGTCAGTATTGCTTCATCTTTTTAGACTCTACTCCTTGCCCTATTTTCACCATGATCTCTGATTGTCTAGCGATTTGCTTCTGACTAGTATTGATCAGTTCAATCAAAGTAGGTATGATCGTCAAACTCGCTAACATCTTTGGCTCTAACTTACAATGCAGTATGAAGTCATAACCAGCAATATACTCCAACTGCTTCCACTCTAAAAACATCGATCCTAAACTAGCATGCCTTTTACTTAATGGATCGATGATCACATTTCTCTTATTGGGTGTATAGGATATGTCAAAGTCATAGGAGGCTAAGAATTCCAACCATCGCTGCTGGAAGGTTGAGATACTTCTGGGAGAAAAGGTAATTCAAAGATTTGTTGTCCATGAACAACCCTAACCTTTCTCCTAATAGATAATGCATCTAAATCTTCAGAGAAAACATTATTGCTACCAACTCCAGATCATGAGTTGGATAGTTCTTCTCGTGCAGTTTCAGCTGTCGACCAATGTACGCGATGACTTTTCCCCTCTGCATCAACACTGCACCTAATCTAGTACGACAGGCATCTATATATACTATTAGCTCCTCATTCCTACTTGGAATAGTCAATAGTATTGCATTTATCAACCTCTCCTTCAGACTCATGAACGCATGCTCATATTTTATGTCCCAAACCAAAGTCTGATTCTTCTTCATCAAATCGGTCGGTTGTGCTGCTACCTCGAGAAGTGTTTGATAAAAAGTCTATAATATCCCACCAATCCTAGAAAACTTCTCACATTTATAGCATTCTTGGATTGGTACCAATCCCAAACTGCTACCACCTTGGTAGTATCAACTACGATGTCATGCACAAAGACGATATGACCCATGAATCTCACTTCCTTCTTCTGAAAGTGACGCTTCAAAAAATTTGCTTTCAACTTGTGCTTCCTCAACACTTCAAACATAATTCTTAAGTGCATCTTATGTTCCTTCTCTATCCTAGAATAGACCAAAGTATCATCCATGAACACAAGCATAAACTTTTTCAACTGACCCATGAAGACACGGTTCATGTGATCAACAAAGTTTGCCGAATCATTGATTAGTCCAAACGACATGACCAACCACTTATAGAAACTAGACGGCGTAAGAAACGCGGTAATTGACACACTCTCCTTTGCTACTCTTAACTGGTTAAATCATGTTGCCAAATCCAATTGAGAATACACCTTCGCAGCATGGAGCTGATCGAACAAACTGCCAATATGCGAGAGTTGATACTTGTTTTTCTTCGTCACTTTATTCAACTCATGGTAGTCAACATAAAACCCCAAAGAGCCACTTGCCTTGGTGGTGAATACTACGGGTGCGCCCTACTCAAATATACTCCTACGAATGAACCCTTACCCTAACAGGTCATTCGCTTGCACCTCTAACTCCTACTCTCTTGGTGCCATATGCCTCAAAGGCATAACTATCGGCATGGCATCCTTCATTAAGTCTATGTGGAACTCAATCTCTCAGTATGGCAGTAATCCAATCATCTCCTCAAATACGTCCGAATATTCTTGAAAGATAAGCATTGATGAGAACTCATCCTATGGAACCTCGAGTGAATATAGAAAGATAACCATAATCCCATTCTCTGGCAAGCAGCCAATCACTACCGTCCACCCTTCCACATCCCCAATAGTCACCAACAAATTTCGCAATCCACCACTACCACATACTTCCTTAGCCAGTCCATCCCTAGGATAATCCTAAACCCAATGAAATTCAAAATAAAATAATCAAAAACAAAAGAGCATCCATGACATTATAAGACCAAACCACGACAAAACTAACATAGGCTAGTGAAGCCTCCAACAGGGTATGCCGCTAACAAAGTTTGATCAACTATTTCGGGTTCAATCCCAATCTATCTACCGGGTCACTACATATGGAAGAATATGAAGCCCCGGCATCGAACAAAAACGTGTAGGAACATTATAAATGGAAGGCATACCTTAAATAACGACGCTCTTTCCCTTCACCGAGGAAGCATTTGAAGAAATAAGGACAACTTCCAAAGCGTACGCCTTCATCTCCTGTTTCTACTTCACTGGATCAAGACAACTCTTTTGAATATGCCCCACCTTATTATAGTTGTAACATTTCCTTCCTTCGGCCTTACAATCTTTAATAAGGTGACCCTTATCCTCATAGTTGTAGCAAGTAGGCTTCCACCCGCCCTTCTTCTAGCCACCCTTGCCCTGTAGTTGTTTTATCTTTTCATTCCACTTCTTCTTGCCTTCACCGCCTTGTTGCAGATTTGTCTTCTTTAATCACAACAACTTATTTAGACATGGGGTACAAACCATCCTGGCGAAGAGCTTTTTCGACAAGTCTCTCAAACGGCTCATCGATGTGACTAACCAACTTCTCCTCTAGATAATCGTCCAAACACATAAGAAATTTCTCATTCTTCCTTAATAGAGTGTCGATGAAGGACATCCCATAAAAGCATCGAATTCAGCAATATACATGGAGACAAACATGTCTACCTGCTTCAAATCAGTGAACTTTCTGAATAACATCGACCTTTAAGCGGTAGGAATGAGCTTCTCCTCAAATTGGGTTTTGAAATGGTCCCAAGTATACTGATCCTTGGGTGTACCAACTCTAACAGCATTCCATTAGTTCATAGCTCTCCCTTGAAGCTGTCGGGAAGCTAACCTCTTCTTCATAGAATCATCCAACTCGCAAACATCAAAGATTCTTTCATAGGTGTCCACCTAATCTTGTACTACCATAGCTGATTTTGTTCCTTGGAATGGTTTGCCACCAAGGCTGGAAAAACCGTTATTTAGCTTTGTAAAATCAACTTTGGGCGGTTTCACTTGAGCATCACCATTAATAGCAACATTTGGAGCGACCGATATGGCATTTTGCAACATGTTTGCCATCATAGCATTGAACATTGCATGCAAGTCAGGGTTACCAGACCCAAAACCCATTCCTTCTTCAACTCTCGAGATGGAGTTCCTCGTAGTGTTTCATGTATACCGGCTCATTCTTGATTTATAACAAGAATGACCAGTCTCTCATAAAATAAAACTGTGTCAATGGCACTCACATGTGCATACGACTTATATACAACATATACTAGTACATGGTTTTGAAAATCAAAATATATAACAACTACTATCTCTCTCGTGTATTTGTGTGTGTATTTATATACATATACATATACAAACATACATATTCTTGATCCAGTTTAAGGTGATAAATCATTCCCTATCTCTACTGGACCACAATATCAACTCAAGTTAATCATGTGACCTAAGCTCTAATACCAAAAGTGACGATTTCCCTACACCACTGGCACTCAACATGACTAAATAATGCGTTCCTGTAGTGCCCGACTAATGTAGAACAATCATCAAAAGTTAAAAAGAAATAAAACAACATATAACTTGTCGTATATCTCATAGTGCACACAATGAAATATAACATACATCACATACATAAAACATGAGAGACAGTAATAACTAAGTGATCAAATATCAGAGCATAGATTTACAGAGTTATACAACATGTAAATAGAGTTTATACAACTAAATAATCCCGAATAACGTCTCATAACAAGTAGCAAACACTACTAAGGCACCACAATGTTGCACAATGGAATAAGCACAATATCCATATATAATACGAGAAAGTGCCATCTTGCCCGTCCTCTTCACTAACACTGCATACACCTCGACCTGCTACCTAGTCTACTCGTTTAAGAGTACCGGAGATAATAAGAAGCAAAGCATAAAACCTTGATTCAAAAAATAGTCTGGTGTGAGCGATAAATGAATCTTAAAATACTATACGAGTCGATATAGTAAGGAACAAAAGGTATAAGAGTCATATCTGACCTATCCCTATATCCGAATAGTTAGCACATAACATATATAATATGCTACTCTACTATCATCATCAAAATGTACTACGTCCTATGTACAATATCGAGTGTGTAGGTATCCACGCCCTAAATACCTACATTAGGTGACATCCCTAGAGTGATAGACTATGGAAGTAATCAAAGAAAACATAACATTCACCAAACAATCCTCACTATCACTCATTGTCTTGGATTAAAACAGCTCGTATGGCAAGATCATAAGCCAACAACCAAATCAAATCTCAGTTCCATAGTGCTTAATCCATGCCACTTAATCCATGCTACTTTGTAAGGCTAGGAAATAGACCCACGATCATAAGGTCCAAGTTAACCCATAGTCATAATATATAGACATAGTCATAATCCAGGTGGGCATCCCTACGTACCCCCTTTAAATGAGACACTGGAAACCTTTGAGTATCTATAATCCCTTTACACATGCCTTTATAGTGAAACACTTGCATAATTCCACTCTACTCATATCCATAGTGGAACATGGTTATAATTCCACTCACGAGCTCTCCTCGTTAAACCTGCCCTTTAGGTCATCTCTTCGGCTCCAGTCATTGAGCCACTATCATTGGAAACTAACTTCATTCATTATCGAGTTACCATCATTGCGGTTTTAAAGCCATCACATTGAAGCACTCCAATATCACTCTATTTCTTAACCTTCAATCTCCATCACGCTTTATCATCACCATCGAATGATGAATGAACGAACACCTCCAGCACAATCCAAAGATCGTGTACTCCACCCCTTAGAAGTTTTACCCTGACTTGATCAAAACTTATAGGTCGACGCCGACCTCATCTACCTGGTGTCGAGTTAAATACTTCACCTATTTTTGTTCAATCTACTTCCCCGGTCCCTTCATTTAGATGCTTCAACTTCCAAATCACCAGACCTTCTTAATCACCTAGGGAAGTACTATGTACCGAGTCCTCTACATAACCAAATTTTGGCTTCAGAAATCATTCTCCCTTACCAACCGAAGGCTTGAATCGAAGAATCCCTCTGCTTCCCCCCAAGAAAGCCTGAAGCACGACTCGAAGACAACCCCTACGGAGTTGATTTCAACTGACCAAAATCCACTCATCGCGACAAAAATCCATGGCAACTACTTGAATCATGAGCTCCTTTCTTACTCCAGAGCCCCTCATCCAAGTTTTATCCAATTTTGGCCTCTTTTATCTTCGATTGGCCCAATTCGACAACCTCTTTCCTAACTACCTAAAAGCACAAGAAAACCATAGTAAAGCACAATATGCAAATTTGAATTATCATCCATATACATCCTACACATGTAATTCATTAAAACATGATAACCATACAAGTTCTAACCTAGATCTAACTATACACTAGCATGTAAATAAGATCAAAAGAGGTTGTAAAACCATTATAAATTATTTTAATTTCAGCCATAAACATGTATAAAAGCATGATTAAAGTTAGGAAACATTTTTATCATTAAAATCATGTTAAATACACCAAATTTAACTATACCAACATAGATAGGATAGTAAGAGATTAAGAACCACTCACCAAATTCTAAAATAGCAATCTTTCGTCCTAGATCCAAGATAAACAGCAAAGATCTAGATCCCAATGGAAGAAAAATGATGGATCTAAAGTCTTCTTTCCTAGTTACCCTTCTAATGATTATTTTGGTCAAGATTCATAAGAAAAGAAGAAGCTTTTTGATAGAATTTGGTTTAATGGAGGTTTAGAAATATTTTAGGGAAGATGGAAATGATTTAGAATAGTCTCACCCACCCTCCTTAGGCTTTATTCATGAAATGGGTTAGTCGGCCAAAGTGTGGTTAGCTTAATTACCTATTAAACCTGACCAATATGAGCCAAAACTTAAAATAGCCATAACTTTCAACCATTAAGTCCATTTTACCATCACGACCATCAAAAATAGGAAACCATCATCATGAAGCAATGGAAGTGGTTTCAGACCCTAACTTGGCTCCCATCAAAAGGTATAGTCCATACAAGATTTTCATAATCAAAATTGTTACATAGAAATTCGATAAAATCGCAGACATGGAAAATGTCCCTAAGAGTAATTCTCCAAAAATTTAGAGTCATATGACCTTATATAAATTAAATAAAATACTTTACGATCATTTGATATATAAAATACGGTTCGTTACATAATTTATCTACCTCCACATCGTTTTGTTGCAGATCTGCACCACTCTATGCCGCCTCAGGCAATCGGCATAATTGACAAGCTTGGCTAAAGCCCGACCCATCCTACACTCGGCTTTATTACAGCCATCTATGACTGGTCCTATGCAACCCCCTTTATCACCTTACATCTGGCATGACACCATCTCCTCGGTTGGATATTCAGCTACTTTAATCTCTTTTATTCCTTCAGTAAATGACCAACCACCTCAGCAAAGATGGACATGTAAGCATACAAGAGGAAATGACATACTATTAATCCCTTTGTGCAAAGCATTGTATTGAACTAATAAAGAAAACCATTAGCAATAAATGCACATTGAACACTCATTAAATGTTAAGTCTGTGCATGTTATAGAGGGGCATTGAGAATATTTCCTCAGCCACGCATCCCTTTGCTCTTTACAGTTGTTTTCCAACTGCTCATACAACCAGATCAATGGTCAAGAACTCTTCTTGCTTGTTTTACAACACAATCTTAGCCATCTAGAGTCCATTTTAGATATTATAGGTACCCCATGCATTAGCACATCAAAGGGGTTGGAAAATATAAAAATTATGAGGACTACACACAATCTACTATCTCCATACAACAAATCAAGTCCTGAGGACTTAAGATTAGCTAGCTTTTTTAGTCTAAGTGCCTTATTTTCTTACTATTCTCTTGTAATTCCAAGTAATTGTAAGAGAGAATACAATAAGAGATCTTCATAGTGGACATAGGTAAGCTCAATGAAGCATGCTATATTTGGTGTCATGTACTCTAATTGCTCATGTTCTTCCTCATTTTCCATTATTTAACCTAGTCTCAACCTTTGTACTTTTATAATTCTGAGGTTAGCTAAATCTCTAGTCAACATTCTGGCACTAGAAGGAGGGCCTTCCCCAAAACCTCTCACATTTTCGTACTTTTATTCAAAAAACCCCGATCTAACTTGTTACCATAGACAATCTTCTGCCAGTTGAAGGTAACAACTCCAAAAAGCACAGAATCAAAGGCAACGTTCTCGTTGGTGTTGTCCACCCCCAATCTTGGCATCAACAAAGATATGTGTGCTAGTATAATCAAGCATGGATCAGCTGGCCCGCAAACTAAATGACCTAAGGATATGGTTGGACGTCTAAGCTATTGTAAACTTTGTCCTGCTTGCTCCTTGGACGACCATCCAAGTCTAACCTGCTTGCTCGTAGAATAGTGCTTCTCGGGGACTATAAGCAAATGAACATTAATGAACCTTAGGAAATAATAGTGCCTGAAACCTCACTTGTGGATGTTCACATTCATCCTAAAAGGTACACCGCGTTCATATCTAGTCGATTTAATATTACCTTAGATGTGGTGGTTCCTGCGAAGCCAAGACATCAATATCCCCCTTCAATAAAACAATAACAACAAATTTTTTATCATCCTCGAGCTTCTGCCTTTGACCATCCCAATGGCGGCGCTTCTACCGCCAGTGCGGCGCATGTGACTCTCGTAGCACACTCTAGGTCCCACATCGGTATAGCTAGGAATAGGCAGAGAGAAGGGTGAGCTTTGCATTCTAGGTCGCCCCTCTATGCATAGAGAGAGATCTCCCGTTCACCTTCACCATTCTCCTTCCCGCCATCGATCTTGCACCCTACAAAAGCATAAGATGAGCCCATAACCGATCATATATCAAAATATTCCCTAGTAGGCCAACGTCGGCCTTAGGGATGAAATGCATTTCCTCCCTCAACAACTTAACAGAATGCAAGCGTGAAATGTTGGGGGCGAGGCATTCTCTGATGATGAGAATATAGTACCATTATCCAATGAAATTTTGTAGACTTACATCAATCAACGGTATATCTTGCCGCCTATTGACAAGTATGAAGGTAGTTTTGACACAAGCAACCACATTACTGCATTTAGTCCCATCTCCCGTGACGCCCAGATTTTTGACTCGGTAAAATGTTTACTTTTACCTTCACTCTTAAAGGATCGGCCTCCCATTGGTTCTTGCATCTACGATCGACCAACATCACTTCTTGGGCCCAAATATGCACAAATTTCAAGACTCTTTTCTTCACTTCTAAAACCATGTCATGATGGCATACAAACTAGGCAACTTCAGGCAGGGTCATTCGAAAAGCTTGTGATCATATGTTAACTACTTCAATAAAGAGTCCACACTGGCTAGAGGGGAAAATACGAATAGCTTGGTCATGGCCATATGTTTAGGGGTCAGATACAAGTCGAAGATGTGGACAGAGCTCCAGAAGTAGCCAGCTTAGTCGCTGATAGATTTATATTAGCGGGAAAATGATACGATGAAGATGGAAAATGTAGATCTTTCACATAGCGATAATGAGGCAAGGTGCCAACCCAAGTCGGCCCTCGTAGTAACAACGATCGCAAAAGTAGCGAAACTGTTGAACCGTTATTTTTAGTATATGAGATTAGTGCTCAAGTGTATTTTGATGGCGTTTTACACTAATTTTAGGCGTTAAAAATTTCGGGTTGTTACGTTTGTTATTAGAGTCAGGTTTATCAATTACCCCAGCCTTAAACAAACTGAACATGCTTATAGTGCTAATATACACCTTATATTGAGCTAGAGATTAGATGAGAGGGCATACTTGCTGATCATTATATGCTTTGTGTGTATGTATATAGGATATATGTATAACCACCATTACCTCATCCTAAAATGGTGTTTATTCACAACAACCTATGTATGGGACATAGGCGCAGTAGGAGTGGTGTAGAATATGCACTTACAAGGGGGCTTGAGTGCTAGTAGTAATGAAAGTAATACAGTTTTCGATGATTAGCGGTTAGGAGGTGTTTTACCATCCTTTGTGACGATATACACATAATGTTAAGTTATGTAATTAAAGCCTAATCTTAATAGACAGAATAAATGTTTAGTTTT
Organism: Allium cepa; assembly: GCA_030765085.1. NCBI lineage: Eukaryota > Viridiplantae > Streptophyta > Magnoliopsida > Asparagales > Amaryllidaceae > Allium > Allium cepa. The sequence continues at coordinate 906,411,899 of CM060931.1, read as the reverse complement.
GCAAAGTGTTCAATGAAAAGTATTTTGTTGGGAAGATATGTAAAATAAACGTGAATGTACATTATTTATTTTAAAGGTACTTTATTAAAGGTAAAACGTATTTTTTTTATTTAAAGTGATTTGTTGAAGAAAAAAATTACATGGGTAAAACTAAAGCATTAAATTGAGAAACTATATATTTTTAACATGAAATCAATGTTGTGAGAAAGGTGGTTGACTTGTGAAATGCCTAATTTAAAAGCATTTTTCAAAAGGATATTTAGTTCAAAATACGTGAAAAATAATTTTGGAGAAAATATTTCGGTTAAAAATTTTTGTTTTGAAAACATTTTTGTGAAAATATATTTCATTGGGGATATAATGATTAGATACATTTTGCTAAAAGTATTTTAATGAGGGTAAATTTTGGTGGAAATTTTTTTGGTACGTAAAGGGAAAATACTTTTATTTAAAATATATTTAATAAGCAATACTATGTTATCTAAGGAATATTTATTTTAATGTATTTGGGAGAAAGTAATTTATTTTATTTGGAAGAATATCTTGAGAAATATTTTATACAAGAAATTATTCAAAAATATCTTGAATTGAGAAGCACCTTATTGAGTATAGTATATGAAAAATATTTTGTTAAAGGTAAATGTTTTATTAAAGGAATAATTTAAGTTCGAAAATTATTCGATTAAAATCAATTCTTGGATGAAAAATGTCTAAATGTGGAAAAAAAATATTTAAAAAATGTATAGATGGAAAAGTAAAATATTTGATTTGAGAAATTTTTGATCAAAAAATATTTAATTTTGAAGAATAAAACTCTGGTATGGAAAGAAAATTAGTTTAGTTAAATATTTCATTAAAAGTATTTTATGGGAAAAATATTTTCTTTTGAGAAAAATTTGGTTAGTGGAAAATAAATGTATAATTTAAATATGTTTCTATTTGAAAGTCTTTCAGGGGAAAATACTTTTGTTAGAAATTATGTATGCGATATTAGGGAACAACAAGGCTATGTTGGTGGCATTGGGCGTGAGATAATGACTAATGGATCATATGAATTTTTGATTCACCAAATGAGGTAGCTTTTATGTCAGTTATGTGTGAGTTTCCCTAATGAACTATATGGATGTCTAATTTTTTCAACATTAGAGAAGGTTGGGTTATGATGTTATAGTTATCAATATAGATGAACGAGGTGAAGATATTTTAACTTTAGTTGAGTTGATTTCATTATTCTTATGTTTGTTAAGCGATTAGTTAAGTTAGATAATGCCTTGCTTGGTTTGAATATGGTTGTTTTATGGTTTATGACATGTTGGATTACAATGATTTCTTCTACTTGTATTAAAATATTGTTGTTTTCTTGTTGACTACACATGCATTTAATTTTCTGTTCGGTTACCTTATAGTGATTGTTTTCCTTATATGCTAAATTACATTGTCTGTTATGTATTATGTGGTAGTTACCCAGTGTTGGATTTTAGTGGGGCGTGCATTGGAAAAACAAGAGAGAAGTAAAGGAACTATTTTGTTTTAGTCATAGGGGGATGATATAGTTTCCTTAGACGAAGAATGCTAAGTATTTGAATGACGATGCTCCTTGAGAATGATTAATAATGACTTGAGAGTCTTGCTGAACTAAAGGCTTGATGGGTGCCACAGACTAATCAAAACGACAAGGCATTGGAAATCATTAACTAAGATATAAAATATTATATATGCTTTAAATTCATTGTTATGGCCTAAATTAGGTTAGTGACCGTATTTAATATAATCTAAATATTAGAATACATCTAAATATGGGTATTAATTATTGGATGGGTACCAAAAATGTGACATTTTCCAATATAGATAATTACAACATCGAATATATGCAAATTGGGAAAGGTGAATAACCATGATTTTATTGATGAATTATAATTTAATCAACCAACTGTTGACAATGATGATATATGAAAATGAACATGATATGGTTAGACTTAATTAACATGATAATGGAGTAATTATTACGTTATAATGACCACTGTAGAATTTTTTTAAAGAATAATGAGATAAAAATAAAAGAAGATGATGATATGATGGCAAGCATTGTGTTGAGATAGTTTAACATACAAAAAATTATAGCTATACATCCCTAAAATGGCTAAATTGTGCTTAGACAGTGTACAATGAAGTATATATGCACTTTGGATGAAAATAGTTATAAATAATTAATGAAAACTAGAATAACAATAAAGAAATCATAATACACAACTTAATAGATATCTAATTAAAATAACTAGCCATTTGAATATAACCAGTAGAAACTCATAAACTCATAGTGTAATCTAAGGGATTTCCAACGTCTGAATTTCTATTCAATTTTTTGAGTTTAAGTGATCAAGTAGATGAATGACTGAAGAAATAATTCTCTAGGTAATCAGATGTCTAAATAATAGTAATAGAGTTTGAATTGACGAACCGATGTCTAAATCATATGACCAAAATCTCTAAAGGCCTGTTTCAAGGCCATATTTAACCTGGAATCCGAAGGACTTATATAAATGGTTTGAGGTGGTTTGTGCTTATTGCGTGGTGGCATTAGAATGCGATACACTATACTGCAGCTTAGCATGATATGATATTTAATGTTCACAAGTCTTGTTATATTTTATGTTGTGATGAGTAAGATAAACGTTGTTAGAAGCTCCGAGATGACTTCGGTTGATTATTATTTGCATCACAATTAGCTCCTACATGTTGAGGAGATCTGAGAGAGACGGGGACATCCATATAATGTTCAGTGCTATGACTGGTGGTCTGGATTCATAGTCAGTTAGTTGACTTGTAGTTTAGGAAGATTGATCGATCTTTATATATGTACTTATTTGCAAATCAAATGTAGGAGGTAGAAGGTTGTATTTGATGGTAAATATGTGCCACCATTAAGATGTTGCTTCTTGTTGTTATCTTGATTTTTGTATATTTGCCCGGTTTGAAAATCCTCGCTTTGATATGATTCCATTATGCTGCATTTTCATTATAGCATGGAACATATATATGACATAGGTTATGTAACATTGATCTTGAAGTAATTATCGTTGATATATTCTGTTATGATGAAGTGTTATTTTTGTATGCTATAATTTGAGTTATATAGTTATAAAGATGTATATGTTACTAAAATATGTGTGCATGAAAATTACATTACTTGTTGTCAACATGAGTTTGATTATATCATAGTTGGTTGTGCTATGAGGAAATTTTATGCTACTTTAGAGGTAGTTAGTTGGGGACCGATATACTTTTCCATATTTTGTGAATGTTTATATGATTAAACATGCAACATGGTATAATATTTTCTATCTCTTGGATTGAAGAGTGTTCTTGGGTGAATTGGTGGCGTTATTCTTTTAGGTGGAAGTGAATGTAACAACGCATAAATTTAACACATTTATTTTAGACTAATTGTTGACAGTAAATTTATTCCGATCGATAATTATAATAAATTGGAAAGAGAAATGATTTAGGTGATGTACTTATAACCGTTGCATAGATTTTTGTGAATTTGTCGATTGAGAATATAAGATTGATGGTTTTGAAATTATGGCCTAAAAGATATTGGATTTACAAGTTAAAAATGGTTTGTGTAATATATGTGCCTACCAGGTTGAACATATAAACCCAAACTATTTATTTAAATAATGTTTCCAAACCCAAAATGGAAGCCTAGTTCAAATGAAAATAATTAATCCTGAAGTTAATTTCCCCTGCAATGGTGATTGACCATTTAATCAAAAGTATGTTGAAGTATTGGATGAAGACGGAATCAAGAAAATTATATGTCAAATTGAAGCTCTTGATGAACCAAAAGACTGGTATACTTACCTATTAGGTACCATGGTCAATTAGAAACCGATAAAAAAAATTTGATTGTTCGTGGTGATTCAATAGTAAAACGATGGCAATGCGAAAATCTAATTGTCTCATAGTTAATAATCATTAATAAATATCATTTGTTACATTCATGTTTTCTTATATATGTATTTATGACTGTGACATTTGCGTTTGATTGATTATTCGGTTATTGTAATAAAACATTAAGCATATGATTGTTTGAATGGTTATGTGTTTACGAAAAATGTTTTAAATCTTAATATGTATAGTCATTATTACATTAGACACACACATATAAACACACACACACATATATATTAATCATATATGATTGATTTTGATTCTCCTTACACAAAAATTTAAAGTTAACACCCTATGCTCCTTTTGTACCTATTAACTTTATAGACACTTTATACCCATTTTGTTGTGATAAAGAGAGAGAGAGAGAGAGAGAGAGAGAGAGAGGGAGAGAGAAATGGAATAAAATATAAAATATAAGCTAGACATAAAGATATAGGAAGTAAGAAATGCACTAACTCGGGAGGAGTTAATCGATTTAGGAAGAGTGAAATTTAAGTTCAAATTAATATAAATATATATTTATATCAGAAATATTTAGATGGTTGTCATCATCAAAGAGGGGAATATTGTTAATACCACGGGTATTGATTTGATGATGACAACCATATAATATCGTCACTTATGATTTTCCAAGTTATGTAGATTATAGTGCAAGAAATACAGGTATAATACTCAAATATATTGTAGGAATATACAAGTGCAGGCAGACTATAGATCAAGATGGATTAATAGAAGGACTCAAGAGCAAATCAATAAGACCTAGAAGGATCAAGGTCGGGAGGGCAAGAACTAAGAGGATATGGGAGATTTAAGGATAAGACTAGAGGGACATAAGAGATTCAAGGACAAGACTAGGAGGGCCCAAGACACTCAAGGGGACTTAGAAATTTTTATGAAAGAACCCTTAGCATATCTTTGAAATTTATTACTTGTAAAGCTTTATTTTCATCTGTAGTATCTTTTTATAAAAGTACAATATTAGTTTTAGAAGTCATAAAATCAAAAACAATCCTTATAAAATGTTTTCAAAATTAACTAGGATACGTCATCATATCCTTGATCCATATGTCGACATACTAGCCATCGAAGAATTTTATTAATTTAAACGAAGTGGACACTTCCTTTCTTTCTTTTTCCAAAAGTCATATCTCTTCATCTTCGATATAATGGCTTTAGAAAATGAAAATTTACAAACAATTCTCTCATTATAGTCTCTCTTTCTTTATCAATACTTTGCCATTAAGATATATTGAAATTTTGTGATTACTTTGCAAACCCACATTCTCTCACTCTCATTCTTCACGGATTTACGAATCACACAAGATCGGAGAGCTCATACTTGAATTCTTGATCATTCAATCTCTGATCTCATCCTATTTCTCTTAGAGAAAAACTGCTACCAAAGATCTATAGGATCATTGTTCTAAAGACAAAGAATTTTTATTCGAAAGATACAATTTCTTATTGTGTTACTCTACTACTTGAATAGTAAAGGTGCATCATGCTAATCATCAAAAGTCAGGGTTGTAAAGGTGTTCTTACCACCCATGGAAAGTTAAAAGGTCAAGTGTTTCCTACCACCCGTGGAAAGTCAGGATAGGTGCACTTTCCACATGGTTCAAATTCAAGATTATATAGGTGTACTTGCCACCCTTCATATTGCAATTTTATGATAGTGAAAATTCTATACAAGATACATGACTGGATGTAGGATTAGGAATCAAAACCATACAAAAATTATTGGCATCTCGTTTTACTTTACTAATTTTCACTTTTGCTCTATATTTGTATTTATCTACTTATTTCTGTGAATATGAATTGGTTACTTTGAAAAATATAAGTGTTAAAAAGTTGAAATACACTATTCACCCCTTTAGTATTATAATAACCTTAATATCTGTTCCACATAAGTATATTAGGGTAAGTCACTTCACCTACAATTAATTGTTATTTATTGGTATTTACCCGATATTGGTGTGTATAGTTGTTAGCATATACCATTTCTTATCATGTGTGATTGTTGGTTTTCACTGATAGTTGTTACTGTTGGTTGGTGTGTGTTAGTATTGTTATTATTTGTGGATTCGTATATTCAATTTTATGTTGAACGTTAGTTTTTATGCAACACTTTGGAGTGACATTATTAGAAATAGGGATCTAATAATTTATGTATATGCATGTTTATTGGAGTATTGTTACATGTTACACCTAAAATTTCAAAGTTTGAACAAGAATGAGCCTATCAAGAATTCAAAGTTGATAAGTTAACAAAGGTTAAACAGGCAATAAGGCTTTCGCATGCTAAAGGCAAAGTTATCACATGCTATGAAGTAACGTATCAAGTGCTAAGTAAAGAATATCTGTAGCATGCTAAAGGTAAAGCTATCACATGTTTGAGAGTAAAACTACCAGTTTTACGAAAAGAAAAGATATCTTATGTTGTAATGGGAAGCTATATCGAGTGTCAACAACTATTGAGTCCTAAGGAGAAGAGCCATCACATGCTATAATGGGAAGCTATCGAGTGTTAGGTCATAAAGAGCTATCAAGTTCAAAGAAGAAAATTTATTTCATTTTATAATGGAATGCTATCAAGTTCTAAGGAGAAAAACTACCACATGCTATCATAAAGAGCTATCGAATACTAATATGAGAAGAGACATCACATGCTAACTATGATCTCAAGTGTTGAAGAAATAAAGTTATCACATGCCTACAATATAGTACTATCGAGCGCTTAAAACTGCTGCTACTAATGATTAAACATCGAATATAAAAGTGATCTAATTAGCCATGGGGTAACTTTTTGATGCAACGGATTAACACTTTGACATGCTAATAATGTTTGATACAAATTGACGCAATCTTTCTTCCTCACGAAATGATTTCGTGTCAAGTAAACCCGATAGAACGATAAATGCCAAATCCGTTGATCTCTCGAGATACCGAATTCTAGCTATCTTCAACACGTTGATCGCGCACGATTCCGCATTAGAAGATCTATGATTCTTCGACATTGATCTCGCGCACAAGATTCCGTGAATCAGCTTCAAGTTCATTGAGTCGAGCGCACTCGAATATCCGAAGATGGAAGAAGAAGGAGATCACACTCAACTTCAACAAAAGTGGCAAAAGCACACAAACAAATTTTATTCAAAAATCAACCCCCTTTACAATGACATCACGTCCCTATTTATAGGAATTTTACAACACATATACGACTCAACCAGTGACTCGCGACCTACGACTCACGGTACAACACTACACGACTTAACACATTACACGACTTAACATACGCGACTTAAAAATACAATACATACAACATACGACATAACGACTCACGAGTTAACGACATAAGAAGAAGCACGTCTTCATGCGACATAAGCTTCAGCGACTTAAGAGAACCAGCCTTCATACGACATAAGAATAATGCGGCTTATAGAGATGCGGCATAAGCTTCATGCGACTTAAGAACAAGGCGGTCCTTCATGCGACTCAAGGAAACACGGCAGCGACATAAGGAGATCAGCGACATAAGCATCAGCGACTTAAAGAAGTAACGACTTAAGGAATGCGCGACATAAGAGATGCGGCTTTGTGGCTTTGTTTCCTTGATCCGTTAGGTCGTTGGCGACTTAAGTTGGTGCGACTTAAGATGGTGCGACTCATGGCAGGAGTTAGGTCGCTCGCATAACTCATTAGGTCGTAAGTCGCTAGTCGTTCTGGCGACTTAAGACCAAGCGGGGGACTTAAGGAATTGGGGCGACTTAACTCGTTATGTCACGTTTATTCTGCCTCCTGCGCTGCATCATCCATGTCGTTAAGTCGCGTGCGACTTAAGGCAAACGAACGACTTAAGGCAACCGAACGACCTAAAGCAAGTGGTTTATCATGGTGCGCTGCATCATCCTCCCCTGGTTGAAAAGAATTCGACCCCGAATTCACACTTTCCTCTTCTTCGACGTACTTATTCTCATGCTATGGAATCAAGTGTTTGACGTTGAAAACGTTAGCAGTATGGATATGATCCGGCAATCTCAACTGATAAGCATTCTCATTAATCTTCTTTGAGACTTCCAAAGGACCAATCTTTCTAGCAGCTAGCTTGTTGTAAGCACCACTAGGAAATCGATCCTTAGTCAATACTGCATACAAAAAATTTCCTTCTTTGAATTCAACATGTCGTCGTTTGATATCTGCGGATTGCTTATATTTCTCGTTCGCCTTATGCAATTGTTCATGCACAACCTTGTGGCATTCTTGCAATTCATTCACAAAATCACTAGCTCGTTTGATCACTCCTTTCTGCTGTGGTACTATAGATAAATCCAGTGGTCCCTTCGGAATTGTTGAATAAACAACCTAGAATGGACTGAAACCAGTGCTACGATTAACTGCATGCTTGTGTGCAAACTCAGCTTGACACGGCTTAGAATCCCAACTCTTCAAATTGTCATTCACGAGGCATCTCAATAGATTACCCAGGGATCTATTCACAACTTCTGTCTATCCATCCGTCTGTGGATGGCAAGCGCTACTAAATTTTAGCTTTGTCCCGGCCATTCACCATAGACTCATCCAAAAATGACTCAGAAAACGAGTGTCTCTATCTGATACAATAGATTCAGGCAACCCATGAAGACGATAGATCTCTCTGAAGTATAACTGTGCAACATTAACTGCATCTGCCGTCTTCTTGCATGCAATAAAATTTACCATTTTTGAAAATCGATCAACCACCACATAGATAGAATCATTGCCACGTTGCGTCCTCGGCAAATCCAACACAAAATCCATACTAACATCCACCCATGGCTTAGTAGGTATAGGCAACGGCAAATATAAACCTGCATTTGTCGCGGTCTCCTTTGAAACTTGATAAATATGGCACCTCTGAACGAACCTTTCAACTTCTTTTCTCATTGACGGCCAAAAATAAGACTTCGAGATCAACTACATAGTACGGTCACGGCCCACATGTCCTTCTTCATGCAATTCTTTGATGATCATCATTCGTAAACTGCAGCCTAGAATACACAACTGATTTCCTTTGAACAGAAAACCATCAACCAGCATATATTCATCCATGTTTCCCTGCTTGATAGTGTCTAGAATTCCGAAAAAATATGAATCTGATGTAAGCAAATCTGGAAGTAAGTCAAAACCTATCACCTCTACTCGCATAGTTGTTAGTAAACTACTCCTTCGACTCAATGCATCGGCAACGCGATTAGTTACTCCAGACTTATGCTTGACGACGAATGTAAATTGCTGCAAATAAGCTATCCACGATGCATGCCTAGCTGCAATTTTATCCTGCCCTTGTAAATGTTTCAATGCTTCATGATCCATATACAAAACAAATTCTTTGTGGAACAAGTAATGTCTCCAATGCTTCACAGCTTGCACAATTGCATGAAACTCCACATCATAAGTATTGTATCTCATCTTTGCTCCAGAAAGTTTTTCATTGAAATAGGCAATTGGATGACCCTTCTAACTCAACACTCCTCCAATTCCAACTTTTGATGCATCTGTATGTAACTCAAATAGCAACTGAAAATCTGGCAACACTAGAATCGGTGCTGAGGTTAAAAGTTCCTTGATTTGTTCAAAAGCAAATCCTACTTCTTCCGTCCATGAAAACTTCTTTCCCTTCATACAATCTGTAACAGGGGTCATCACACTACTAAAGTGTGGTATAAATCTTCGATAAAATGAAGCTAACCCATGAAAACTTCTAACTTCTGTGATAGTTTTGGGTTGTGGCCATTTCTGATTGCGGCCACTTTACTCTGATCCACCTATATCCCTTCCTCAGACACGACATATCCCAGAAATAAAACACTTGTAGTCATGAACACGCATTTCTTCGTCGCTGCATAGAATTGTTCTTGACGAAGAATAGTTAACACCTTTCACAAGTGTTGAATATGCTCCTTTGTGCTTGCACTATAGATCAAGATATCATCAAAGTCTCATCTCAACATCATGGCTTGCCTCATCTCATCATGGCAAAGTCCCATCTCAACATCATCTAATCCATACATATGAGCTTCAACATCCGCTTCATATGCCACAAGCAGCTTTCACCATTCAAGAGCCTTTCCACTTAGCTTTTGAATCATCTTCGACCATCTTGTCTAGATCTAACTATCAATCAACTAACATACATAGCAATCAATCAAATCAATCATTAGCTTAAGCAATCAAGTAATCAAATATGGTCTAAGTAGGCATTTATAACTACAATGGCAATTTCGTAAATAAATGAGCATAGATATAACATACATGAATCATGGGTTTTTAGCATAGATCCAACAAATATAAATCATGGGTTTTTATCTCTACAACTTGGTAAATGAACTTGCATAAGTAAACATCTTCATAAGTAATGGATCTACACTTGGGTCTAAGGAAAAATGCATAAAATCGCTATCTACAACACTCCAACAAACCACCAATCCAATATACTCCTTTGGGTCCGCGTGAGAGATAACCACCACTCACCAAATCACCCAAACACTTCAAAAACTAATCACTTCAGATCTGGACAGCGAAGCTTCAAGCTTGATTCGCCGAAATCTCGCTTGAATTATGAAATCTAGCTTGGTTGGATGAAGATCTTCAACTTTAGCTCTTGGATCTTCAATCTCGATCTTCGATCTTGTATAGATGTTAGAGCTAGATTGGAGTGGAGAAAAGAAGATAAAGAAATGTTGTAGTCGAGCTCTTAAAATGGCAGCACTTCGTCGCTTCGAAATCCGGTGCCAAAAAGTGAAGAAATGGTCGCGTATTTATAGGCTAGTCGCCCCCCCCCCCCCTAACTCGGTCAGGTCTTAACTCGCTCGGAGTTAACTCGCTCGGTCTTAGGTCGTTGCCGACCTAAGAATCTCCCCGACCTAACTTAGGTCGCTGCCGACCTAACTCACCCCACACAAGGCCTATCCAACGACCTAAACAAAAGCACGGGTTATCTAAGCCGCTTACACGATCCAACGGTCCCAAAGCTACGCGACTTAACACTAATTCGCTCAAGCGACTTAACACACTGGGTTGCCACGACCTAAAACATAACGAGCTATCTACTCTACGACCTAACTAAGTCGCTAACGACTTACGACTTAGAAGGACCACTCGACCTAGCTTCCTTAACTCGGTCAGAACTACTAGGCCGCTAACTCGTTCACCTCTAACTCGCTAACCCGGTATCTTCCTTAGGTCGCTCCAAAACCCCTCCGACCTAATAACCATACGACCCAACCCCTTAGGTCGTTAACCCCACTATCTCCTAACTCGCTAGCTATGCTAACTCTCTAACTCGTCCCAGCCCCTAAGTCGCTAGCTACTCTTATCTCGTAACCCGCCCACTTCTTAACCCGTTAACTCTTAGGTCGGCCAGGTCCTATGAGTCGTTAACTCGGCAACTATCTTAACTTGGTCAAGCTCTCAACTTGTAACTCGTTCACGACCTATCACTTAACTCGTCTACGACCTATCACTTAACTCGTCTACGACCTATCACTTAAGTTGTCTACGAGTTAACCTCTACTCGAGTTAACTTCTCCATACGATCTAACCTCCACTCGACTTAGGCTAAGGACGACTTAAACAACACTAACGACCTAGTAGCCATTATTTTACGATTAGTCGACACGTAAAATACGGGTTGTTACATTCTCTCCCCCTTAGGAATTTCGCCCCCGAAATTCCAAACAAACAACAGCAATCAAAACTATTCTGCATGCCTACCATCCATAGCAATCAACAAACCATGCATCCAATTTCTAACCTAGCATGCAGAATTCTAAGACTGGAACAAGCCACAAATTCATGAGATGTCACGACACCTTAGGGCCATACCTCGAAGAGTTCAGGATGAGCTGCCTTCATCCTCTCTTCCTCCTCCCATGTACAGTCGTTAACATCATCACTCCATTGTACCTTGAGCAACGTAACCGTCTTCCTCCTAAGCTGTTTCGTGTCGGTTCCAACAACTCGAAGCGGCTTACGAGGTCTCATAACCACTGGATCAACCTCTAAATCTTCACAGTTATCTGCAGAAACCACCGTAGTTGGGTCGTGCACATACTTCCGTAGACATGATATATGAAAAACATTGTGCACTCCCGCCATCTTTTCCGGTAACTCCAATCTATAAGCGAGCTTTCCAATTCGCTCGATAATCGGGAATGGTCCAACAAATCTCGGAGTTAACTTTCCTTTCTTCCCGAATCGAATAACATTCTTCAGAGGAGAAATCTTCACAAAAACCATATCACCTACGTCGAATTCCAAATCCTTACGACGATTATTGGCATAACTTTTCTGACGATCTTGGGCTGCCTTCATTCGTTGCCGAATGATCCCTATACAATCCGAAGTCTGTCGAATCATCTCTGGCCCAAGTATCAGTTTTTCTCCAGTTTCCAACCAACATGTCGGAGAGTTACACGGTCTTCCATACAGTGCTTCGTATGGTGCCATACCAATACTTGACTGATACTGTTATTATATGCAAATTCCACCAAATGAAGATGATCTTCCCATGATCCTCCGAAATCCAAAACACAGGCTCTGAGAAGGTCTTCCAAAACTCGGTTGACTCTCTCAGTCTGACCATCTGTTTGGGGGTGATAAGCTGTACTCAAACACAACTCAGTTCCCAAAACCTCCTGGAAGCTCTTCCAAAATCCACTAGTGAACAAAGGATCTCGGTCGCTCACTATACTCTTCGGAATACCATGGAATCGAACTATCCACTTAACATAAAGCTCAGCCAACTTCGATGCAGTCCTAGTTGATCGAACAGGAATGAACCTTGCACTCTTGGTCAACCGATCTACTATGACCCAAATCCCTTCATTCCCTGCTCTGGTTCTAGGTAGGCCATCGATAAAATCCATCGACACTTGTTCCCACTTCCATATAGGAACCTCAATGGCTGAAGTAATCCACTGGGCTTTTTCTGCTCTGCTTTAACCAACTGACAATTCATACACTTGGAAATAAAATTTCCAACATCCTTCTTCATACCTTCCCAGTAATAGGTTCTCTTCATGTCCCGATACATCTTATTTCCTCCTGGATGAATTGTCAACTTCGAGTGATGACTTTCCTTCAAAACTTCATCTCTCAACTCATCGATATCGGGAACAACCAGTCGTCCTTGCTTACGAAGCCAACCCTCTCGATCGACTTCGAACCTTTTATCCTTCTCTGGGTCCAATCCAGATTCCAAATCTCGGATAATCTTGACAAGCTTATCGTCTCGCTTTTAGCTCTCGCCAATTCTCTCCACCAGAGTAGGCCTTATCGATAAGTTTGCCAACATCTCAGGTTCCAATTCACATCTGGGCCTGAAATCAAATCCAGCCAAATACTCGAGACTCTTCCGTTCCGAAAACATGGCTCCCAATCCGGCATGTCTTCGACTCAACGCATCAGCTACTGCGTTACCTTTTCCCGGAGTATAAGCTATACCAAAATCATATGATGTCAAAAACTCTAGCCATCGTTGCTGCCGAAGATTCAAATCCTTTTGGGAGAAAAGATACTTCAACGACTTATGATCTGTAAACAACTCGAATCAAACTCCCAATAGGTAATGTCTCCACATCTTCAGAGCAAAAACAATCGCCGCTAACTCCAAATCATGAGTCGGGTAATTCCTTTCATGCGGCTTCAGTTGTCGACTTGCATACGCAACAATTTTATTCTTCTGCATTAGCACTGCTCCAAGTCCAGTACCACATGCATCGGTGTAAACCACCATCTCATCATTCCCACTTGGAATAGTCAAAACAGGAGCACTTGTTAGTCGCTCTTTTAGGATTACGAAAGCTTGCTCACACTTATCATCCCATCTGAACACTGTTCTTCTTCGTCAATCCTGTCAATGGTGCAGCTATCTTGGAAAAGTCTTTGATAAATCGTCGATAATATCCTGCTAGTCCAAGAAAACTTCTCACATCTGATGCATTCTTAGGTCTGACCCAATCCTGGATCGCTGCCACCTTAGCGGGATCAACCGCTATTCCATTTCTAGAAATAACATGGCCTAAGAATCTCACTTCACTCTTCCAGAAGTGACACTTCGAAAACTTAGCCTTCAGCTGATGTTTCCGCAAGATTTCCAAAACCAAACGTAAGTGCGTCTTGTGCTCTTCTTCAGTTCTGGAATAAATTAGAATATCATCTACGAACACAAGTACGAACTTATTCAACTGATCTCTGAATACTCCATTCATAAGATCCACAAAATATGCTGGTGCGTTAGTCAATCCAAACGGCATTACCAGCCACTCATAAAAACCGGATGGTGTCCTGAAAGCAGTCTTCGGCACACTATCCTTCGCCACTCTTAACTGGTGAAATCCCGTTGCCAAATCCATCTGAGAAAACACCTTAGCCTCGTGAAGCTGATCAAACAAGTCATCTATTCTCGGCAATGGATACTTGTTCTTCTTAGTCACCTTATTCAGCTCACGATAATCGACACACAACCTCAACGATCCATCCGCTTTGGTTGCGAACACAACTGGTGCACCCCATTAGGACACACTACGCCGAATGAATCCTTTCCGTAAAAGGTCATCAACTTGCACCTTCAACTCTTGCTGTTCCCTAGGCGCCATCCGCCTAAGAGGCATCACAACGGGTCTGGCTCCCTCAACTAGATCAATACGAAACTCGATCTCTCTATGCGGCGGTAACTCTTTGACCTCGTCAAAGACATCCTCGAATCCATTCACGATTGGCACCGATGACAGCCCATCCCGTGGAACAACCAGCGAATACATGAAGCTCATGAAGACGCCTTCTTCATGCTTACATCGTATCACAACCTTTCGCCCTTACACATTCCCGACTGTCACCTCCAGCCTCTCACAATCAATCCTTGCCGCATACTTCCTAAGCCAGTCCATACCCAAAATAATTCCGAACCCCGCAAAGTTCAGAACAAAGCAATCACAAACAAACGAGCAATCATGACTCGACACAACTAGACCATGGCATCTCATACACAGACATGACGAACCCCCAACTGGATTTGTCACAACCAATGGCCTATCAACAATATCCGGTTTCAAACCTAACCGGCCTACCAAATCATCACAAACAAAATAATGTGACGCTCCAGTATCAAACAACACTCTAACTGGAACACCACAAATGGAAAGAGTACCTTGAATCACCACACTCTTCCCCTTCTCTTTAGCAGTAGGAGCTTTTGAAGATGACGACACAGCTCCCATAGCATAAGCTTACACAATCTGCCTATCCCTTCTTGGTTCCGGACAATCTCTCCTGAAATGCCCTGGCTTATCACAGTTGTGGCACTTCGCCGGTGCCCTAGGATTCTTACAATTCTTGGAAAGATGGCCCTTCTGCTGGAAATTGTAGCAAGTCACTTCGCCCTTCGGCTTCTTCTGGCCATCCTTACCCTTCTGTTGCTGCTGCTTCCTCTTCTTGTTTCCACCCTGCTGTGGTTTAGACTCTTCCTTGGTCACAGCAACAACAGAACTCTCCCTAGGAAACAAACTCTCATGCCTGAGAGCTTTTTCCACAAGCTTCTCAAACGGATCGTCCAAGTGATCCACCAACTGCCTCCCAAGATAAGCGTCCAAACCAGTCACAAACTTCTCATTCTTCTGATAGGGAGAATCAATATACGATCGAGCATACTTGGACAAAGCCTCAAACTCAGAAACATACTCAAGAACCGATCTCCCACCTTGCTTGAGCTCAACAAACTTCTTAAACAAGACAGATTTCTGAGCCGTAGAAATAAACTTAGATTCAAATCTAGCTTGGAACTGTACCCAAGTAATTTCTTCCTCCGGAGTATCAATGGTGATAGAGTTCCACCAATCAGAAGCTCTTCCTTGAAGCTGTCTCGATGCAAGCTTCCTCTTAGTTGCATCATCAATTCCCAAGTCACCAAAAATCCTTCTACAAGCATCTATCCATCTCTGCACTTCAATGGTCGATTCCGTTCCCAAGAAAACCTTTCCTTCAAGAGAAGTATAGTCCTTACACAACTTAGCAAAATCCACCGGTCTTGGAGCTTGAACTTGAACTCCAACATCCACTGATGGTCCTGGAGCTGGTATCCTTCTCATGATAGAAGTCATCATAGCTTCAAACATAGCTCCATAATCAGTAGCTTCCCTAGTATCACGGTTTTCTCTAGCAGCTGGTCTCCCCCTTCGACTCATCCTTAATATCTACAAAAAGGAATGACTTAGAACACCTTGAGAAACAACTGCATAAGGAGTTCAAATCCTTCTAAACTACTATATTATATATAGTAATCATTCATCAAAATACAATTACGTCTCTCATACGTAGTTACGTCAGCGAGCGTTGGCTAAAATCGATTAACCAAAGCTCTGATACCAAATGTGACGACCGCCCATGACTCCTGCACGGAAACAAGGGAATGGTGCGCCGAAAGTGTGCCAGGCAGCCATGAGTGACCGCCAAGAGTAAAATAAACATCGCAGACTCTAACGTAAAACTCACAGCGCATGGATAAAATACAATAGAGAAATATAATATAGTGAAGCTCCCATAGAACAGAATATCATCATCTAATCATAATAGCTTTATACATGGTCTGAATCATGAATACAAGAAGCCTCACTACATAGCACTCAGAGTAATCAACAATCAGCGGAATATCCAGTACATAGAATATGAAAATAATATGCAAAAGCCTCCTGCTCGTCTTCGCCATCATCAACGTAGATCTTCAAGAACAGCACCTGTCACCTGCTACCTAGTCTGCCCATCCCAACATGGATGAACAGCCCAAGGTAATAAGAGGAGACATAAAACCTTGAGTCAGACAACAGTCTTAGTGAGCAGTAAATCAACTATCAAACATACCAAAGGAACATAAAGGATAAAAGGAATAGGAACCCAAATCATCCCACTCCACCTCTTTCTACAGTGATAGCCCCCTGACTCACACTAAGGAGAAGCAAGCATACATGGCAGATAATTAAAGTAAAGCAATAATCATTCGAGTCAAGGTCGATGTTTTCCAAATACAAACCCCCAAGGCCTAAACCAAGATTAGATAAGCACCCGGAAAACACCGCTCTTGAGACCGAATAATGATACAACCAAACGTCCAAACATCCATGACTCTGGCTATCACTGTTATCATTGCCTTGATTTCACCGTTAGTTGAACGACCATCTGTCAAGGGCTAATGGTAACCCCGGTTCTAGACATAACTCCGCACGTCGTCGCAGCCCGTGCCTAGGAATTTTCGCAACTACCCAGAGTACTAGCACGTCGTCGCAGCCCGTGCTTGGAACGTCGTCGCAGCCCGTTCCAACGTACTCTTGCTTTGAGCATGCTAGAACCTTCAATAACGATGGGATCTCAGCCTCCTAGTCATCCTCCTCGACGACTATTTCCATACTAGCTCAAGCGCCTCTCAAGCTAACCATTATCAACCAACTCGCATCGCATCATCGAGTTATCCACATGCTTGGGATGATCCCGTCTGGATTAAACCAAGGCTATCTCACATCATGCTTCGCTTTATCGCATCATAGAAAAGTCTCATCTCAACATCATGGCTTGCCTCATCTCATCATGGCAAAGTCTCATCTCAACATCATCTAATCCATACATATGAGCTTCAACATCCGCTTCATATGCCACAAGCAGCTTTCACCATTCAAGAGCCTTTCCACTTAGCTTTTGAATCATCTTCGACCATCTTGTCTAGATCTAACTATCAATCAACTAACATACATAGCAATCAATCAAATCAATCATTAGCTTAAGCAATCAAGTAATCAAATATGGTCTAAGTAGGCATTTATAACTACAATGGCAATTTCGTAAATAAATGAGCATAGATATAACATACATGAATCATGGGTTTTTAGCATAGATCCAACAAATATAAATCATGGGTTTTTATCTCTACAACTTGGTAAATGAACTTGCATAAGTAAACATCTTCATAAGTAATGGATCTACACTTGGATCTAAGGAAAAATGCATAAAATCGCTATCTACAACACTCCAACAAACCACCAATCCAATATACTCCTTTGGGTCCGCGTGAGAGATAACCACCACTCACCAAATCACCCAAACACTTCAAAAACTAATCACTTCAGATCTGGACAGCGAAGCTTCAAGCTTGATTCGCCGAAGTCTCGCTTGAAACGATGAAATCTAGCTTGGTTGGATGAAGATCTTCAACTTTAGCTCTTGGATCTTCAATCTCGATCTTCGATCTTGTATAGATGTTAGAGCTAGATTGGAGTGGAGAAAAGAAGATAAAGAAATGTTGTAGTCGAGCTCTCAAAATGGCAGCACTTCGTCGTTTCGAAATCCGGTGCCAAAAAGTGAAGAAATGGTCGCGTATTTACAGGCTAGTCGCCCCCCCTAGCTCGGTCAGGTCTTAACTCGCTCGGAGTTAACTCGCTCGGTCTTAGGTCGTTGCCGACCTAAGAATCTCCCCGACTTAACTTAGGTCGCTGCCGACCTAACTCACCCCACACAAGGCCTATCCAACGACCTAAACAAAAGCACGGGTTATCTAAGCCGCTTACACGATCCAACGGTCCCAAAGCTACGCGACTTAACACTAAGTCGCTCAAGCGACTTAACACACTGGGTTGCCACGACCTAAAACATAACGAGCTATCTACTCTACGACCTAACTAAGTCGCTAACGACTTACGACTTAGAAGGACCACTCGACCTAGCTTCCTTAACTCGGTCAGAACTACTAGGCCGCTAACTCGTTCACCTCTAACTCGCTAACCCGGTATCTTCCTTAGGTCGCTCCAAAACCCCTCCGACCTAACAACCATACGACCCAACCCCTTAGGTCGTTAACCCCACTATCTCCTAACTCGCTAGCTATGCTAACTCGCTAACTCGTCCCAGCCCCTAAGTCGCTAGCTACTCTTATCTCGTAACCCGCCCACTTCTTAACCCGTTAACTCTTAGGTCGGCCAGGTCCTATGAGTCGTTAACTCGGCAACTATCTTAACTTGGTCAAGCTCTCAACTTGTAACTCGTTCACGACCTATCACTTAACTCGTCTACGACCTATCACTTAAGTCGTCTACGACCTATCACTTAAGTCGTCTACGAGTTAACCTCTACTCGAGTTAACTTCTCCATACGATCTAACCTCCACTCGACTTAGGCTAAGGACGACTTAAACAACACTAACGACCTAGTAGCCATTATTTTACTATTAGTCGACACGTAAAATACGGGTCGTTACATTATCACTGCTACTAGCACCTTTATTCTCATTGTTAGAACTCGTAAACACACCACCTTCTCGTCTCCCTTGCTTCTCCCAAGCTAGAGCTTTCTGATGTGCTTCAGCAACAGACATTGGATTAAACATATTCACCATGTCTTGAATTTGCATTTGTAACCCTCCAATATATCTAGCCGTTAACTGTTCCTCTGTCTCCATAATATCATTCCTTACAATCAATTGATAAAATTCATCTGCATAATCATTCACTGTCCTTGTCCCTTATCTCAAATTCTACAATCGTTGATACATAAGAAATTGATAGTTGTACGGCAAGAAGGTTGCTTTCATCATCTTTCTCATCTTCTCCCAAGTGACTACTTTTGACTTTCCCATTCTCTCCCTAGTTAGTTTAATTTGCTGCCACCAAGCCATAGCTCTTTCCCTTAGCCTTGTAGCAACTAACTGAACTCTTCTATTCTCAGGAACCTCCTTGAATTCCAAAATTTCTTCAACATTAGACAACCAATCAAGAAATTCTTCTACTTGCATGCCACCTTTGAATTCTGGAATTTCCATCCTCATACCTGATTCCCATTTACGATCATTTTCTACATCAAGATATTGATTTCGCACTTGGCCTCGATCTCGATAATGAATACTTCCTCTATCACCGTATTCCTCAAAATCATATGTACTTCGATATCGATCTCGACCATCTATGTTTCTACGATCATGCATGTCCCTTCTATCATGTCTTTCAACATCACGATATGGATCATCTTCAAGTCCACGATGAGTTCTTCTTTCTTCATTTCGATAATCATGGTGTTCTCGCCTCATTGAAACTGATGATTTTCTCCGATCTCGATAAGACTGGGGTGACATTCTCCTTTCTCCCGACACCGATGGTGAAACCCTGTTTCCACTTTGGTGCGAAACTGGTGAAGTTCTCCTTTGACTTTGATTCATGTCTATCATCAATTTCTCTAATTTTCCAATACCTTCATCGAACTTTTCATTGATACGTTGCTCCATCTGTTCAGCTTCGTGTCTTCTATACACATCTTCAACATTATGATAACGATTAGCACGTCTCGGAGGCATGATCTTCAAACAATATAGGTTCTTTGACTTAGCTCCGATCTAACTTCCTTAACTCGGCTCGGCTTTGACTTATCTCGGCTCAAACCTCCCTTGATCTAACTTAGCTCTGATACCAATTAAGTGACGCGGCGGATTAACACTTTGACGTGCTAATAATGTTTGATACAAATTGACGCAATCTTTCTTCCTCACGAAATGATTTCGTGTCAAGTAAACCCGATAGAACGATAAATGCCCAAATCCGTTGATCTCTCGAGATACCGGATTTGTAACGACCCGAAATTTCCGAACCCGAAAATTTCAGATAGTTATGAAAAAGAAGAAAGAGATAGAAGAAGAAGAATAGAAAACACCAAACATCTCACATTCGAAGCAGATATAATAAATAATAACAGTTTACAAATGAATACTATATCTGTCGATTACATTTAATATACATCAGAGTTTCACATATATATACAGTCACTGAATATATTCAATTATCAAGTCTCAGATTAATAATAATATAAATACAGCGGATACTCTATACGATATTGCCATCCAGCTCGCCTCCTGATCTCCAAAACGTACCTACTTGAAAATCTGTAATACTCGGTCTGACCCGAGCATTACACCAAAGTAACACCCGGGTCAGGCTGGAAACCAGCGTGAGTAATCTCAATTTAACATGGAATACCAAAGCAAACAACTTATATAAAACCCGGGTAACTTAAACAAATTTTACATGTCACAATTTATTATAGACATAACTTATTTCCATAATAAGTATTCTATGAGCCAAAAGTTACATTAAATAATCCGATTCATTTTAATCCATTCATTTCAACCTATCAATTTCTTATATCAATTTATAAGAAATTCGAAGTGGTGTCGGGTATCTTTCCGCTACCCGGTTTCGGCCTCTTCGAGTCTCATGTCATCCTAACCCAAGTTACCCAAATGAAATACGCAACATTTCATATCAGAGATATTAACTCAATCAAAGCAACCAATACCAATCTATCATCCATAAGCAAAGCTTAATTACAAACAAATCAACTCAGTTGATTCTAATTTATTTTCAAACCTCAATCGCTTAGATCCTTTTATTAATTAATTCAAATAATAAATTAAACAACTCTTCCATATCCATTCATCTTCCTGGATTAATTATCTTCCAATTCCATTCAAGTAATTCTCTGTAATTAATTTCACGATATTAACCTTTCTTACCAAATCAATGAGTAATCTTAAAAATTACCTCACCAATTAATTAACTATGATCAATTACACTAATTCTTAATTACTTATATTAATTAACTTCTCATAAGTCACTTACTATGAATTAATTAATCCCAATTAATCAAATCTTTAATAACTTCATTAATTATATAAATTACTGATTTCCAATTATATTTTAATTTATCTTAATCTAAATTAATTAGATTAATTAAAATACCCTATTAATCATACTTGATTTATTTTATTAATTTCATTAAGTAATTATTTATTAAACCATCCAATGATTATTCTAATAGTTTAAACCCAATTAATTAACCCAAATCATAAATTAATTTAATTAATTATTCATTTAAATTATTCTACCTTTTAATGAACCACCCATCATTAAACTTTTATTCATTTTAAACTGAACCATTTTCTTATTTACGATTTAAGTTTAAACCATCTAAACCCCAGATGTTTCGAGTCAAACAACAATTAACTCGAAAAATAACCAAAACCAAAGTCACCAGATTTTCAGCATACATTCAATCAACACAATCAATCAACCAATGTAATAAAAAAAACCAACAGAGTGAGATTTACTCACCTTTGATTTTGCAATCCAAATCCGATCCCGATTTGTTTCCTTCAGATTTAAACCCTTTAAACCCTTTTTTTTAACAATTGTACGATTTATTAATATTTTACAAAATCGAACAATTAGATTCCCATTTATAAATTCGATTAACCAATGAATTATTTTAAACTACAAATCTTATTTTAAACTGGTTTCTCTTTAATAAAAAATATTTTTAACTACTAAGATAATTAAATAGTTTATTAAACAAGTCTATCTCCATAAAACAATATTTTAAAGTTAGCTAGTAAGTGAAATATTCATATGTATTCTGATTCCTTATATAAATTTTGGAAATCGAATTATTTTTATATGGATCCTATAATAACTTTTAAAAAATTCCTATTATATTTTTTTTTCAAACCTTATCCATAAAAAAAATTCCCTGTTATAAACTTTATATTTATTTTATTCAATCGAATATAACCAAAAAGAGAAAAGGGGAAACTCACTGCCTAACAGATGATCGCAAGCTCCAGACAATCGGGTGCCGTCACCATAGTCCATCACTGCGACCACACTCAAACACAGATGCACAGCCAACGCGCGTGCCCTACCACCCACATGCTCTGCCGAACAACTTGCTATCGCCTATCTCGAATCGACGCCGCTGCATATTCGAAAACCGTAGCTCATCTTCCCCTCTTCGAGCCGCCGCTCTTCCTCCTACTGCCAGTCGCGACTCAGACGCAAGCAAAAACCCTACTCCCCATCATCGAGCGCGGCACTAGCCCAATCGAAACGCGGCTTCAGAAACGAATTCACGGATCTCCTTCCTTATCTGAGTTCGACATCGCGATTGATTGGATTTCCTTCCTCGAATTTTGAGGATGAGAGGAGCGAGAGAACGAGAGGGAGGGAGCGATGGCCCTTCCTCGATTCGATTCGATTTTTTTTTTTGAGAATAAAGCCTGCGGCCATGAACGATGAATTTGATTTGGCTGTTAAAGGCAAGAGAGGACGAGGGTAATATAGATGAAAGGAAGCGTCTCGAGTGCGCGTTGATTATTATAATTAAATAAAGCAAATATCTCGAGTTGCATAACGCAAAATCCCGAACCCCAAATCAGACATGCCGACAGACGATTATAAGGTTCTATCCGCATTCCGAACACAATGGGATGTGTTTCGGAGGCTATTTTGATCGTATGTGCGAGTTACAGAAGAAAACGATCAAATTTCAATTTGATCGATTAAAATAAATCTAAGCGTTTTGAGTTGCCAGGGTCAAACGACAATTCCAATTACTATGAAAATTGAAATCCGATAATAGCTAACTATTACGGATCCAATGGAACTGGTTTCGTCGAATTCCGAGACTGTGCCTCGGAATGCTATTTTTAAATTCAATTTAAACGATATAATTTCAAAACTGAACAAATTTTCTTTAAATTAAATTCCAACCATTCTATTATCCTCGGTATCATTGGTATAAATTTTATAAGCCTTAAAATTATTTTAAACAGGCTTAGAATCTCAGATTCAGCAATTTACCCAATTTCAATTATTAAATTCAACATTTAAACTATATAATTCAATGATTTAATTATCAAGAAAATATTGATGTCTTGAATTCAAGTTAAGATTAACTTTTAAATATTTTAAAATCAATTATCTATTCAATTTTAAATTGTTAGAAAATTCCGGGTCATCACATTCCTCCCCCCTTAAAAGAATTTCGTCCCCGAAATTTCTAGTTAGGAAGAATGGTCCAATACCCGTTTATCTTTTCTCCAAATCTCACAATTCAACACTCTACCAACTATCTTTTATTAAAAACCCACTATCACCCTAACCACTTTCTAAAATCTTCTATAGTTTCAAATAATACTCTCTTGCTCAATCATCTAAATTTTAATTCAAAACCAAATTTGGAATTATCAAGATTTTCTCAAAAAAAAATTCTAACTCTCTAAATTTCCGAAATTTTTTGCCAGCGTCTCCTTTGCGCGGCTAGCTCGGTACAACTACAAAAGGCCTCTACGGGCTCCCAGATCCAAAAGAAAACAAAAAAGCCAAGTGGCTACATCAAAAACCCAATCCAATTTCATCCAGAAATTTAAATACATAACTTTTTGTCGGGCCATTCACATTAATCTTTTGGAATCAAATCCAATTTCTTTTACCTTTAATGCCTGCATATTCTATTTAACAACAATATCCAATCGTAACCTTCCAATTCATTGTATACATTTCCTTACAGAAACTTTCACATTTACTTCTATTCAACTTAGTTTTTTTTTCCATTCCCATATGACTTCAATTTGTTTTCACTTTAGAGTATTAAATTTTATCTTTCATTTAAACTGATTCATATTAGTTTCATTTACTAGTTTACTTTAATTCCCAATTTGTAATTGTTTTGTCGCTAACGAAAATTTTCAAAAAATTTCTAACTCCCAAAATTTTCAGAAAATTTTGACAGAGTCTCCTCTGTACGGAGGAGCTTTTGCAATTTGACAATAGATATAAATATGTATACATCGACCCACACGGTCGGAAAAAGCAAAAACAGTTCATATTTCCTATTTTTATTGCGTAGGCGTACCTTTATTTAGCATTTTAGCAAGCGGCTTATTTATTCTAGCAATTAGCATACCCCAATCTAGCCAAACGGCTTCCCTGTACCTGTACTTACTCAATTTAAATATGTAAGTGTCATATATAGAAATTCTATTAGCATTTCACTTACTTTTAATAGTTAAAACACATGCACTACATAAACAACAAGCATCAAACGCTTCTCATAAGCACTTTATATGATTTAAGGCTAATTTCAGTTGCTTCCAATCAATTTACAAGCCATTTTGGTTTTCAACTCATTTTCTTATATTCAATTTATTTCTAATCCAAACAAGCTCATTTTCATCTCAATTAATTCTAAAACCAATTCATTAATCTCTAACAGCTCACAGAAATTTAATTACTTCAACTTAATTTTAACTCATTCTGCATTTAATTCCATTTCATTTCTAAATTATCTATCAACCATTCATTGCATTTTCTTTTATCTCATCCTTGGATTCACTCAAAACAATTTACTAAACTTAGCACATTCCATATTAATAAATTAACAACCATTTCCAAATTAATTTAACCCAAACCTTTTATTTAATACCTTCCATCCTAATAACTCAATATCAACTAAAACTTTGATTTAGTTTTTATTCAATCAGGCTTCATCCATTTATTATTTAATTCCATTAACCCGTTTAAATTTTTAATTTGCTTACTTAATTCGTTATCGAATTTATTTTATTAATACAAGGCCACTCTCAATTTATTTCTATTCACTTGGGTTTTGTTTTGCAACTCAAAACATTGCTATTATAATCACATTCTTATATCCAATTTTATTGCAAATTTCATTAAACATTATTCAAATCACCTTTGGATTTTATTTGTAATTCAAACCATCACAATTTCAATCCAACTCTATTTTATTTTTATTGTACAACATCTCTTCTTCTTTAATTCATTATCAAATCCAAGTCGAATTCTATTTATAATTCGAATTCATTACCAAATATTATTAATTTACAATCCATTTGTTTACCAAAGTTAATTTTTTTTATTAACATACACTATTAAATAATTTACTTAGCTGATTAGTTTACTTTCACTTTTAATTTAATATTTGATTTTCCTTTAATTATAAAGAATCACTTTATTAAATTTTCCCGAGTTTTAATTTGATAATTTCAGTTTGGATTTCCTTTGATTTTCCAAAATCCCAACACGTTTATTTCAAAATTTTAGAAAAATTTTTAAAGTCACATAATACTATTAAAATAACTCCTTATAAAAATACTTTTTATAACTCGATGTCTCAACCAATCCATCCTTGTTCTCACAGAAATTCAGCCATACGTTGATCAGGCGTAGGACCGAAAATCTATAAGTACTTGGCAAACTCGTTTTCAACATCCAGTGAAAATACTAGGAAAATAATTTTATTGAAAATAGAGGAAATATCTTTGCTGAGAATGCTCTGGAAATCATCACCCCATTCCATGGTCACAGTTACATACCATGGTTACGTTGCCGTCGCAGCAAAAGTCCATGTAACTGCAGGCTCTCCGCGGCACTCTCGATTACGCCATGGAACCCACACAACAGATCACAGTTACATCCAGGGTTACGTTGCCGTCGCAGCAAAAGTCCATGTAACTGCAGGCTCTCCGCGGCACTCTGATTTTCACCGTCGAAATGAAACTTCTCCACTCCTACATAGGTCGCAGTCTACCGAGATAAACTCGAACGCAGACTGTTGGCTCTCAGCGGCACACACGACTTTCGCAATGTTACCATAGGTCGCAGTTACATCCTGTACGTTGGAGTCACAACAAAAGTCCATCTAACTGTTGGCTCTCCGCGGCACACACGACTTACACTATGGTAAACTCAACTCATAATCCTCAGGAACTAGTTTTGTCCGGACTCCTCACAGGATCAACTTTAGAACCCCCCCTTGGGGCTCAAGGCAGCACCACCCGGTGGCACTCCTGAGAAGTCCATTCCAAGGGAGCGCCTTTTTTCCCAGAGCTATCATCAAAACATTTTATACAATACACATATAGTATCTTTCAAATCATACACCTAGTATGAATTTTATCAAAGCTCCTTTACACAAAATCGATTATCCCAAAATCGATAATTCTTAAACTAGGCTTTTCAAATTCAATATTGATTTTACCCAAAAATCAAAAGCCTTTCCAAATCCAAAGGTTCCCAAAACCTTTTCCAAAATCCTCATAAGACCCTTTATATATATACAGGTATATATAACTTTTAAAACCTTGGATCACTTTAAACTCGTATAAAATTCCTTTTATACTTCAAACACTTCCAAAATCCTTTTTCTTCCCACAATAGATTCAACAAGGGAAGAATATATAACAAAGAGATAACTTTGTTTACCCAAAATCAAATATTCACATTTGATTACTCTTTCCAATATCAATTTCCTTTTTATTCACATTTACTTAAATTTCCATTCACTTATTCACCTTTGCCTTAATCCTCATTTGGATTATTACCTCAATTCTTATCCCAGTCGGGTATTTAATCAATAACAGTTTGAACTCCGACCAGTTTATATTAAAAAAAAATAGCTTGAAAACTTTAAAATAGATAAGTAGTTGAAAAATAATTAATAGTTTGCAAAATAGCTGCAAAATAGTTGACTAATTGTAAATAGTTGAAAAATAGCTAAATAGTCTCAGAAATTTTAGATAATTGCAAAATAATTGTAAAATAGTAATTAATTCATCACTCAGTTGAAAATTAGTAATTAGTTTATAAAACAGTTGCAAAATAGTTAAATAGTTTGGGCTTTTAAAAGAAAGTTGTTTAGTAAATAAATAAGAACATAGGTTTAAAACCATTTATATTAAAACAATTTATATTGAAAATGGTCTAGAGTCAAAACTGTTCACTTCTCCAACAATTCAATTTAAATTTCCACTCCATTTAAATTAACCCAATTCCAATTTAATTTACTCCAATTTCCATTGGACTTGATTCATTCCCAATTCAAATTGAATTGATTCACAACTCCTTTCTAATTTCAAATCAAATTCCATTTAATCTTTAAATTTGTACAACTTTAAGTATAATTTCAATTTTACATCTTCTATTTATAATCAATTACATTCACATTTTGCTTTTACCTCGTCATTATACATTTTATCTAGCCAATATAATTTTTATTATTCCAGAAACATTTTAATCAAGATCCCAGAGTTTAAACAAAATTTCCAAAATTCTTTGGCAAATTCATTCATCCCTTTGAATTTCAAAACTAAACCCAGTTCACGAACAATTCCTATTTAAAACAATTTGGTAGCAATTTCTCTTCTAGAAACTCGAAAATGAACATCCATGATGCTGCAGTCATCACCGACGTTATTTCCCAGTGACTGAAAGAATTAAATGCTTTTATCTCCTTTAAAAAGCATTCCGAAACATTTTAAATTTCAAATCTTCCAGATTTTAAATTCAACTCCAAAAATATTTTTGAAATAATACTATTATTTCTCCAAAAACTTTGGAAACCACTTTCAAATCCAAAGGAATTTTAAATTTTCCCAACAATTCCAAATTCCCAATTCATCCAATTCATATTTAAACATTACTCTGGAATTTCATCTCACTTTATTTTCAAATATTTTCTGGAATTCTATTTCAACTTATAATCTCATTTATTTTTGAAGTTTATTTCAATTTGTAAATTTAATTTACAATCTAGATTTCAAATTTCTTTTGTTATATAAGTTTATTCTTCAACTTGGGTTATAAGTTTTCAATTTAGTCATATTTTATATTACTTCTTATCTTAGTTTCAATAATTTAACAACCATCCACCTTAATATTTATTAGAAGGAAATATTGCTTTATATATCAAAATATTTTATGTAAAATCATTTAAAACCTTTATAAGCAAATAACAAGTACGCTCTCATATATATATATATATATATACACACACACACACACACACACACACACACACACACATATATGCACTCAACTCATTATAGAGTACTACGGACTCTATTAAATGAGTAATCCCCACCAGAGCCAAGGTTCTCGCTTAACCTTTCAGCTCTGATACCAACTGTAACGACCCGAAATTTCCGAACTCGAAAATTTCAGATAGTTATGAAAAAGAAGAAAGAGATAGAAGAAGAAGAATAGAAAACATCAAACATCTCACATTCGCAGCAGATAAAATATAATAATAAATAATAACAGTTTACAAATGAATACTATATCTGTCGATTACATTTAATATACATCAGAGTTTCACATATATATACAGTCACTGAATATATTCAATTATCAAGTCTCAGATTAACAATAATATAAATACAGCGGAATACTCTATATGATATTGCCATCCAGCTCGCCTCCTGAGCTCCAAAACGTACCTACCTGAAAATCTGTAATACTCGGTCTGACCCGAGCATTACAAAGTAACACCCGGGTCAGGCTGGAAACCAGCGTGAGTAATCTCAATTTAACATGGAATACCAAAGCAAACAACTTATATAAAACCCGGGTAACTCAAACAAATTTTACAGGTCACAATTTATTATAGACATAACTTATTTCCATAATAAGTATTCTATGAGCCAAAAGTTAGATTAAATAATCCGATTCATTTTAATCCATTCATTTCAACCTATCAATTTCTTATATCAATTTATAAGAAATTCGAAGTGGTGTCGGGTATCTTTCCGCTACCCGGTTTCGGCCTCTTCGAGTCTCATGTCATCCTAACCCAAGTTACCCAAATGAAATACGCAACATTTCATATCATAGATATTAACTCAATCAAAGCAACCAATACCAATCTATCATCCATAAGCAAAGCTTAATTACAAACAAATCAACTCAGTTGATTCTAATTTATTTTCAAACCTCAATCGCTTAGATCCTTTTATTAATTAATTCCAAATAATAAATTAAACAACTCTTCCATATCCATTCATCTTCCTGGATTAATTATCTTCCAATTCCATTCAAGTAATTCTCTGTAATTAATTTCACGATATTAACCTTTCTTACCAAATCAATGAGTAATCTTAAAAATTACCTCACCAATTAATTAACTATGATCAATTACACTAATTCTTAATTACTTATATTAATTAACTTCTCATAAGTCACTTACTATGAATTAATTAATCCCAATTAATCAAATCTTTAATTACTTCATTAATTATATAAATTACTGATTTCCAATTATATTTTAATTTATGTTAATCTAAATTAATTAGATTAATTAAAATACCCTATTAATCATACTTGATTTATTTTATTTATTTCATTAAGTAATTATTTATTAAACCATCCAATGATTATTCTAATAGTTTAAACCCAATTAATTAACCCAAATCATAAATTAATTTAATTAATTATTCATTTAAATTATTCTACCTTTTAATGAACCACCCATCATTAAACTTTTATTCATTTTAAACTGAACCATTTTCTTATTTACGATTTAAGTTTAAACCATCTAAACCCCAGATGTTTCGAGTCAAACAACAATTAACTCGAAAAATAACCAAAACCAAAGTCACTAAATTTTCAGCATACATTCAATCAACAAAATCAATCCACCAATGTAATAAAAAAAAACCAACAGAGTGAGATTTACTCACCATTGATTTTGCAATCCAAATCCTATCCCGATTTGTTTCCTTCAGATTTAAACCCTTTTTTTTAACAATTGTACGATTTATTAATATTTTACAAAATCGAACAATTAGATTCCCATTTATAAATTCGATTAACCAATGAATTATTTTAAACTACAAATCTTATTTTAAACTGGTTTCTCTTTAATAAAAAATATTTTTAACTACTAAGATAATTAAATAGTTTATTAAACAAGTCTATCTCCATAAAACAATATTTTAAAGTTAGCTAGTAAGTGAAATATTCATATGTATTCTGATTCCTTATATAAATTTTGGAAATCGAATTATTTTTATATGGATCCTATAATAACTTTTAAAAAATTCCTATTATATTTTTTTTTTCAAACCTTATCGATAAAAAAATTCCCTGTTATAAACTTTATATTTATTTTATTTAATCGAATATAACCAAAAAGAGAAAAGGGGAAACTCACTGCCTAACAGACGATCGCAAGCTCCAGACAATCGGGTGCCGTCACCATAGTCCATCACTGCGACCACACTCAAACACAGATGCACAGCCAACGTGCATGCCCTACCACCCACATGCTCTGCCTAACAACTTGCTATCGCCTATCTCGAATCGACGCCACTGCATATTCGAAAACCGTAGCTCATCTTCCCCTCTTCGAGCCGCCGCTCTTCCTCCTACTGCCAATCGCGACTCGGACGCAAGCAAAAACCCTACTCCCCATCATCGAGCGCGGCACTAGCCCAATCGAAACGCGGCTTCAGAAACGAATTCACGGATCTCCTTCCTTATCTGAGTTCGACATCGCGATTGATTGGATTTCCTTCCTCGAATTTTGAGGATGAGAGGAGCGAGAGAACGAGAGGGAGGGAGCGATGGCCCTTCCTCGATTCGATTCAATTTTTTTTTTTTTTTTGAGAATAAAGCCTGCGGCCATGAACGATGAATTTGATTTAGCTGTTAAAGGCAAGAGAGGACGAGGGTGATATAGATGAAAGGAAGCGTCTCGAGTACGCGTTGATTATTATAATTAAATAAAGCAAATATCTCGAGTTGCATAACGCAAAATCCCAAACCCCAAATCAGACATGCCGACAGACGATTATAAGGTTCTATCCGCATTCCGAACACAATTGGATGTGTTTCGGAGGCTATTTTGATCGTATGTGCGAGTTACAGAAGAAAACGATCAAATTTCAATTTGATCGATTAAAATAAATCTAAGCGTTTTGAGTTGCCGGGGTCAAACGACAATTCCAATTACTATGAAAATTGAAATCCGATAATAGCTAACTATTACGGATCCAATGGAACTGGTTTCGTCGAATTCCGAGACTGTGCCTCGGAATGCTATTTTTAAATTCAATTTAAACGATATAATTTCAAAACTGAACAAATTTTCTTTAAATTAAATTCCAACCATTCTATTATCCTCGGTATCATTGGTATAAATTTCATAAGCCTTAAAATTATTTTAAACAGGCTTAGAATCTCAGATTCAGCAATTTACCTAATTTCAATTATTAAATTCAACATTTAAACTATATAATTCAATGATTTAATTATCAAGAAAATATTGATATCTTGAATTCAAGTTAAAATTAACTTTTAAATATTTTAAAATCAATTATCTATTCAATTTTAAATTGTTAGAAAATTCCAGGTCATCACAGGATTCTAGCTATCTTCAACACGCTGATCGCGCACGATTCCACGTTAGAAGATCTACGATTCTTCGACGTTGATCTCGCGCATGAGATTCCGTGAATCGGCTCAAGTTCATTGATTCGAGCGCACTCGAATATCCGAAGATGGAAGAAGAAGGAGATCACACTCAACTTCAACAAAAGTGGCAAAATCATACAAACAAATTTTATTCAAAAATCCACCCCCTTTATAATGACATCACGTCCCTATTTATAGGAATTTTACAACACATATGCGACTCAACCAGTGACTCACAACCTACGACTCACGGTACAACACTACACGTACACGACTTAACATATGCGACATAAAAATACAATACATACAACATACGACATAATGACTCACGAGTTAACGACATAAGAAGAAGCACGTCTTCATGCGACATAAGCTTCAGCAACTTAAGAGAACCAGCCTTCATACGACATAAGAATAATGCGGCTTATAGAGATGCGGCATAAGCTTCATGCGACTTAAGAACAAGGCAGTCCTTCATGCGACTCAAGGAAACACGGCAGCGACATAAGGAGATCGGCGACATAAGCATCAGCGACTTAAAGAAGTAACGACTTAAGGAATGCGCGACCTAAGAGATGCGGCTTTGTGGCTTTGTTTCCTTGATCCGTTAGGTCATTGGCGACTTAAGTTGGTGCGACTTAAGATGGTGCGACTCATGGAAGGAGTTAGGTCGCTGACATAACTCGTTAGGTCATAAATCGCTAGTCGTTCTGGCGACTTAAGACCAAGCGGGGGACTTAAGGAATTGGGGCGACTTAACTCGTTATGTCGCATTTGTTCTGCCTCCTGCGCTGCATCATCCATGTCGTTAAGTCGCGTGCGACTTAAGGCAAACGAACGACTTAAGGCAACCGAACGACCTAAAGCAAGCGGTTTATCATGGTGCGCTGCATCACTTTTTGTTGGGCAGATTATGTTACGTCATCTCAACAATGTGCCATGTCTGCAAACTTGCCCATCCAAATCTGATTGGTGCCACATGCCAACAATCTAAGAGCGCCAATTTCCTATAAATAGGAAAAAAACCTAACCAAGAAGGGGTGGATTCCAAATTGTAGTTCTTTCTTATTTCCATTTTTCTCGAGCACAAATACTTTGGGACTTTAATGATTGATTATGTCAAATCCAAACTAGGATATTTTGACTAAATGTTATACAATTACCTATTTGCATACTCCATTATTTGATGTTATAATGACATGCATACTTGCCAAAGAGTTCAACCTCTTGTCTAAGTACCATTGACTTTGTTGACTAAATATATAAGTTAGGACTGAATTTTGGCCGAACATTACATATTTTGTATTATCATGATGTGGTTGATTTGATGGACATGCCTATATTATTATGTTATTGTGCTAATGATAAATATCATCATGTGCTAACATTCATGATTATAGGAGAAGCACAAGTTAAGGTGTGAAAGTAAACTACGTGGGTTTAGTCCCTAGAGATACGTAAACAGTCTTTCCCTATGTAAGGCTATTAGATTTCTAAGTTGGGATGTTTTGCATAATGTTGCAGCACCATCCAAACTAGCTAATTATCTATATTACCCCGTAATTTTACAGAACTAAATAATTAAATTAAAAAGGATAAAATTGTACAATAAAAGGAAAAAATAGTAAATTTTTATACGAGTTGGAAATAGGATTTAGGGTCTATTCCTTTTGGAATGCCATTTATAGTCAGAAAACATATATAAATCTTGAATTTGGTTTAACGAGATAGAAATTAGAAGAAGTCAAACCCTATGACATTTTCGTAATATATTACTTTCAAGATATTAGGCTAACATGTGTTATTTAATCATATAAATAGAAATGTAAACCATATGATCCTCTAATCCTACTTGAGCTTAAACATCTTAACAGTAATCTCCATTAATTCTTGAGAAAATTCAAAACAAAATTTTCACTTTTTTCACAGATTCATTTCTTCTTTTTCTTCCCTCTTCTCCAACAAACTCTGAAAATTCATAATTTCTCTGTTTCTTAATGGATTTCGACAAAAACAGTGGAAAATCGAAGGATGTGAAGAATATTATAATGTCATATCATTTTGGAGATGGAATATATAAGATCAGAGGGACACCGACCCAGATAGCAAAGAAAAACGATGAAATCTCGTATCCTTCTCCATCTACTTCAAGAAAGCATATCTCTCTCATTTCTTAATGGATGTTGACAATCTACCCATTAAAATGACCATGGAGACGAGTACTACTATTTGGAAAAAGAACACTGGCAAATTTTTAAGGTTTATAGGTGTAAAAGACATAGGACAATGGATGTAGCACTGAATTCTTCTTCATTCGAGAGTTTCAGTGGGTGGGATTCATCCTATCTATGTATATATTGATAAGGCATAGTAATTCACCTCTTATAGTCTTAAATCAAATTATAAATAATGAAATTGAATAAAAAAGTGATTTTGAATATATGCATGATTAAGTAGTATGCGATGACTACATAATTAAAAAAGTGATTTTTTTATTGTAAATAGACAAAGTTTGATCTCTTCCTAATAAAAAGTGTAAAAACACAAAAACACTTCAAATTAGACATATTACATATCAAAATTATATTTCTCAATAATTGGAATCCATTGTTGTTCGTTCGAAAATATAAATTAACATTTAATTAGATTATTTAATAAACTATGGAAATGCCTTTGAACTTTAAATGCTTATATCTCATGCATACGATCACCGTTTAACACTAGATTCGTGATATTAGGATCATGATGAGATGAGCAACATTTTAATATGTTGTTTACTATGTTTTTAACTACTTCAAAATTGTGTCTTATTTTAATAAACTCGTTATATATGGGTTCTACTAGGATGTTTCGATACATGTATAAGGAATTTGTCGTTGGTTGTACCGGTGATGTTTGGTGACGACGAGTTAGAGCTGTGAGGAATGCGGATTACGGATCTTAGGCTGGAATTAATAGTAGAGGGGGGAAGAATAGTGTTTTAAGGAATTGCTAATTCTTTTTGAGTTTATATATTAATTTGAACACAAATGTATGTAATATTCAGACACAGATATGATCACATAATCAAACACAAATACAGATATAAAGTACAAGCAATAAAGGAAAGAACACACCGAATTTTATACTCGTTTGGAGTTAACTTACATCCAGTCCCGCAACACAAGTACGAGATTCCTTTCAAAATCAATTCTTACAATTACACCTGGATTTCAAGGCCATGAGTTACACCGCTCTAGATTCACAATCCTCTGGGTAGAGATACTTGATTTTACAGGCAACAAGTTCACCCGATTGATTTTCTAGGCTACAATCACACCTTTTCTCACTCGATTGATTACAAAGAAGTCTATAACTCTGAATAGCACTAGGATCTTGTTGAGATAGTGACAGAGAATCAAACCAGAGATGATCTAGTTTGATTCAATGGTGATTTCGGTAGAGCAATGGTAAAAATGTTTATAAAGAAATGTGGTAGAAGAAGAGGAGTGAAATCAGAGAATATATGAATGTAAATTCGTTTAAAACAACCCCTATTTATAGTAGGACAACAGCCATGTCTATTCATGAAAGGATATGATGAATAGACACTTCCTTTGAAATTCAAACCTTTGAAATAAACTATCACCTTGTCGACAAGGGTTCCTTTGGGTTGTCGAAAGGCCTAAGTTATTTTTAGTAATTTCTTTTTCTTTGAAAATAACTTCTATCTTGTATTAAAACTATTTTAAACTTTATAAATATACCTAACTATAGTTAAAATACATAAATAAGTATAGAGAATAATATTTTGGTATATATAAAATTTTACTATAATTTTATATTTAAATCTAAGTATAAATATTAAAAGTTAAATAAATTATAATTAAAAGATAGTTTAAAACCAAGGATAATTTGATATTGAAAATAAAGATTATTTTGAGGCTAAAAGTATTTTAAAACCGGGATGGATGTTTTCGATTTAAAAAGGAAGATTTTGAAATCATTTTGAAAACAAGATATAATTTTGTAAAACAATTGAATAAAAGTTAGTGGATACAAAACAATGTTCCACTAGATTTTTCGTAGGTTCCATCCTACTTAGGGTTCCATCCCTTTAACGGGCTCGAAGTGGATTCCATTCCACGAATAAAATGGATTTTAAGATGTCGGTTCTTTTCTAGGAGTTTTAATAAAATTCCTAACTAAATTACTTATATTGAAATCTTGAACTCTTGATAATCTTGATACTCATGAGTCTTGAATCTTGATATCTTCGATCTTGAGTTTATCAGTTCTTGAATCTCTATACTATACAGTTTTCATTCTTTGGTACCTATATATATATATCCTGCATATACATATATATCTAAACAATAATGTTAGTATTTATATTTTATAGTCTTATTCTAAGGTTGTTGTCATCAAAACCAACTTTTAGGGACTAACAATCTCTCCCTTTTTGATGATGACAACCTTTGTTTATAACATATTACTTCTATCCTAATAACTCCCTCTAAAAGTAATAACTCCCCTTAATCTATGTCTAACTATCCTATTTTATACTTCTCCCCCTTTGTTATCAATAAAAACAGTTTAAATCTATACAACTCCCCCTTAATCTAATACTATATGACAGTGATTATAATGATAGTGTTATCATAAATAATCAACACTTAATTCTGAAACTAAAACTTAGCCCATAATTACTAACTATCCTAACTAAGAATCCGTATATGATAATACTTATAATAGTGATAATATGAGAATATAAGAACACAAATATTTTATTAATTATATACTGTTATATTTACATTTGCGTAGAAAATGTAAGTAAGATTATATGACAATAAGAAAGAGAGAAAAGAAATTAATATGTATCTTTGACAATGGGAGATCTGTGAACCGAGCAATTTATGTAGTGGAAATAGAAATTTCCACGTTGTTCGGCTAGATTTCCATCCTTGTCAAAGCACGCTTTGCCAACGCAAACAACTTTGTCGCCATCTTCAGCGTGCTCTTCTTCCATGAGGGCTTCTTCTTCTTCTTCCTCGTTGTCCTCTTGCACTTGAACACCAGAAGATTCTTCATCAATCAAGATGTGGTTGGCGTGGTTGTCCACTAGAAACTTTTGCAAGTTTCTAAGGATTTTGCCTTGCCGTTCTTGTTCTTTGGCAATTCTGATTTGCACTACTTGAATTTCAGTCATAAGTTGCAGTGCACCCTTCAAGGAGACCTCCATTTTTATCACTTGTGCAAGCGTAGTTCGTTGAAATGGTCCAGTAGAAGGAGAAGGGAACGAAAAGGTTGAACTATTATTTGATTTGGAGGAGGAGGCCATTGTTTTACTGTTTTCAGAAGTTAGATCAGAGAAAGAACAGAAAGAATGAACAAAATTTTGAAATAAGAAGAATATATAACCACCCATTTGAATTTTGGTGGGAGAATTTCAAAAAAAAATTCATTATATGTCGACAGGGGTAAAGGAGGGTTGTCGACAAGGTACTTATATTTTTTCTATTTGATTTATTTTAATTTAATTTTTAATTATACTTGTTATTTATGTTCTACATTTCAGTTATTGAACAAATACCTAATTCTCTTCTTAATTTAGTAAGTATAGATTCATTTAAGGGTTTTGTTAAGATATCAGCAATTTGGTTCTCGGATTTGATATAATCGAGAGTAATTACTTCCTTACTTATATTATCTCTAAGAAAATGATGTCTGATATCAATATGTTTAGTTTGAGCATGATGAGTAGGATTTTTGGTTAAATTTATTGCACTAGTATTATCACAATAAATTTGTGATTTTGAGATATTTAAACCAAATTTTTTTAAAGTTTGTTGCGTATATATTACTTGAGAACAAGACACGGCAACAGAAATGTACTCTGCTTCGGTTGTTGATAAAGAAACTGTATTTTGCTATTTACTAAACCAGGAAATCAAAGAATGCCTCAAAAAGTGACAAGTTCCACTTGTACTTTTTCGGTCTGATTTACAACCAGCACAATCAGCATCACAGTAAGATATTAATTCAAAAGAATCATTTTTAGGATAAAATAAGTCATAATCAAAGATGTGTTTAACATATCTTTTGCTACGTTTTACAGCTTTTAAGTGGGTCTCTTTAGGTTGGGATTGATATCTTGCATAGAGACAAACACTATGCATGATATCAGCTCTACTAGCAGTGATATAGAGTAGTGATCCAATCATTCCTCAATATAATTTTTGATCTACAACTTTCGAGAGATCTTCTTTACTTAGGTACTCATTGGTTGCCATGGGAGTGGGTTTTCCACTTGCAGTAGTCAAACCAAATTTACTAACTAGGTCTTAAGTATATTTTTCTTGACTGATAAAGATACCATTATCTAATTGTTTTATTTGCAATCCTAGAAAGAAGTTTAATTCACCCATATGACTCATCTCAAACTCTTTTGTCGTTATTTCAGAAAAATCTTTATTCATTTCATAATTAGTTGATCCGAAAAAGATGTCATCTACATAAACTTTTACTAGTTGGATACCATATTTATTTCTTTTAGTAAAAAGAGTATTATCTACTTTACCAATTTCAAAGTTTGATTGTAATAAGTAAGATCTTAGTCTATCATATCAGGCTCTAGGAGCTTGTTTTAGACTATATAGAGCTTTCTTAAATTTGTAAACATGATTTGGTAATTTTTCATTTTCAAAAAGTGGTGGTTGTTCAACATGTACTTCCTCTTTTACAAATCCACTTAAAAGGGCACTTTTAACATCCATTTGAAATAATTTGAAATTATTATGATTTGCAAAAGTAAGTTGAATCCTAATGGCTTCTAATCTTGCTACGAGGCAAAGGTTTCATCACAATCTATTCCTTCTTCTTGACAATAACCTTGAGCGACTAACCGGGCTTTATTTCTAACAACCTCACCTTGTTCATTCATTTTTTTTATAAACCCATTTAGTTCCCATTATAGTTTTATTTTCAGGTTTAGGAACAAGTTCCCAAACATCATTTCTAGTGAATTGATTTAGTTCTTCTTGCATTGCCAAAATCCATGAATAATCAATTGATGCTTCTTTTAGATTTTAGGGTTCAATAGTTGATATGAAGGCTACATTGCTCATTTTACTTAGTTGATTTCTAGTTGTAACACCAGATTGCATATCTCCTAGTATATTTTCTATAGGATTATCTTTTAAAAGTTTAATCTTTTTATTAGGATGATTAATTTCATTATTAGTTTCAATTGACTCTTGATTTTGAGTGATTAAATCCTTTTCATCATTTGTATGTTAAAAAAATTTGAGACTTTCATCGAATGAAACATGCATTGTTTCTTCGATGGTGTTAGTTCTTAAATTAAACACTCTATATGCTTTACTTCTATTAGAATATCCGATAAAGATACCTTTGTCAGATTTAGGTCAAATTTATCTAAGTTATCTTTTGTATTTAAAATAAAACATTTACTTCCAAAAATTCTAAAATAAGATACCTTAGGTTTCTTTATGTGTAGAAGTTCATAAGATGTCTTATCAGTTAAAGGTCTAATTAAAATTCTATTTAAAATATAATAGGTGGTAGCGACTGCTTCTGCCCAAAAATGTTTTGGTAATTTACTATCTGAAAGCATAGTTCTCGCACACTCTTGAATCGTCCTATTTTTATATTCTATACTCCGTTTTGTTGTCGAGTTCTTGGAAATGAAAATTTGTGAGTTATTCCCTTTTCATTGCAGAATTCCTCAAACTTTTCATTTTCAAATTCACCTGATCACTACGGATGGTTATAATTTTTACAGAAAGTTGATTTTGAATCCTTTTTGTCAAGTTCTTAAAACATTCAAAAGTATCACTTTTATGTTTCAAAAATATTGTCCATGTAAATCTAGAATAATCATCTACAATTACAAAAATATATTTACTGTGATTTATTGACTGAATTTGAAATGGGCCAAATAAATTAAGATGAAGTAATTCAAGAGGTTTTGAAGTTGAAATCATATCTTTTAATTTAAAGGAACTTTTTCTAAGTTTTCCTAATTGACATGCATCACATAAACTATCTACTTCAAAATTCATTTTAGGGAGGCCTCTTACTAGATCATGTTTTGACAGTCTAGATAAGAGTTTGAAATTCAAATGCCCAAATCTCTTATGCCAAATCCAAGGGTCACTTGTATTTGCCAAAAGACACAGGTTGTCATTTGAAACTTTCATACTAAGAATATAAATATTATTTTTCCTAATTCCCTCAAATATTATGGTTGAATTATTATTTTCAGTGTGACACTTATCTTTTTCAAATTTAATTTTATATCCTTTATCTCAAAGTTGGCTAATACTTAGCAGATTATGTTTTAGATTCTTAACTAGCAAAACATTAGTAATAATAGGAGTTTCAGAATTACTGACATTGTCGATGCCAATCACATATCCTTTTGAATTTTCTTCAAAGTTAACAGTACTCCGTCTTCGTATATTATATCATTCAGCATATCTGGATTACCAGTCTTGTGTCTAGAGCATCCACTATCGAGTATCCATTTATTCTTTTTGGTCTCCACAATTTGTCTGTTGTGGATTGATTCCTCAACACCCATAAAACATGTTTCCTGCACATCGTATAATTTTGGTAGACAACTTGAATTTGAATATCGATTATATGCAAACTCATGAGACAATGATGATCTGAATATTTCTAAACTAGTATTAACAAGTTTTTAAGCATAGCCATTTTAAAAACTTTTTCAAAATTCATATTATGAAACTTTGAAAACCTTGCTCTGATACCAAATGTGGGAAATGCGGATTACGGGTCTTAAAGCTAGAATTAATACTAGATGGGGGTGAATAGTGTTTTAAGGTATAACTAATTCTTTTTCAGTTTATATTAATCTGAACACAAATGTATGAAATATTCAGACACATATATGATCACAGAATCAAACACAGATGCAGATATAAAGTAAAAGAAATAAAGGAAAGAACACACCGAATTTTATACTGGTTCGGAGTTACCCTACATCCAGTCCCACAACGCAAGTACAGATTTCCTTTCAAAATCAATTCTTACAATTACACCCTTTATTTCAAGGCCATGAGGTACACCGCTCCAGATTCACAATCCTCTGGGTAGAGATACTTGATTTTACGGGCAACAAGTTCACCCGATTGATTTTTCGGGCTACAATCACACATTTTCTCACTCGATTGATTACAAAGAAGTCAACAACTCTGAATAGCACTGGGATCTTGTTGAGATAGTGATAGAGAATCAAACCAGAGATGATCTATTTGGATTCAATGGTGATTTCAGCAGAATAATGGTAAAAATGTATATAAAGAAATGTGGAAGAAGAAGAGGAGTGAAATCAGAGAATATATATAAATGTAAATTCGTTTAGAACAGCCCCTATTTATAGTAGGACAACAGCCATGTCCATTCGTGAAAGGATATGACGAATGGACACTTCCTTTGAAATTTAAAATTTTGAAATAAGCTGTCACCTGGTCGACAAGGGTTCCTTGAGGTTGTCGACAAGCCCAAGTTATTTTTGGTAATTTGTTTTTCTTTGAAAATAACTTATATCTTGTATTAAAACTATTTTAAACTTTATAAATATACTCAACTATAGTTAAAACACATAAATAAGTATAGAGAATAATATTTTGTTATATATAAAATTTTATTATAATTTTATATTTAAATCTAAGTGTAAATATTAAAAGTTAAATATATTATAATTAAAAGATAGTTTAAAACCAAGCATAATTTGATATTGAAAATAAAGATTAATTTGAGGCTAAAAGTATTTTAAAACCAGGATGGATGTTTTTTGATTTAAAAAAAAAGGTTTTGAAATCATTTTGAAAATAAGATAAAATTTTGTAAAACATTTGAATAAAAGTTAGTGGATACAAAACAATGTTCCACTAGATTTTTCATAGGTTCCATCCTACTTAGGGTTCCATCCCTTTAACGGGCTCAAAGTGGATTCCATTCCACGAGTAAAATGGATTTTAAGATGTTAGTGCTTTTCTAGGAGTTTTAACGAAAATTCCTAACTAAATTACTTATATTGAAATCTTGAACTCTTGATAATCTTGATACTCATGAGTCTTGAACCTTGACATCTTTGATCTTGAGTTTATCAGTTCTTGAATCTCTATACTATACAGTCTTCATTCTTTGATACATGTATATATATCCTACATATATATATATATATATATATATATATATATATATCTAAACAATAATGTTAGTATTTATATTTTATAATCTTATTCTAAGGTTGTTGTCATCAAAACCAACTTCTCAAGGACTAACAAGAGCTTGATCCAATAACTTTGTAAATAGTGGGGAGACGAGTTTTAGGCTTGATCCCAATAGTGTTGCAGACCAATAGAAGAGATTGTTAATGCCTTAAACATTGGTTTTTATGATCACAACCATAATATATAAAATATAGATACTAATGTTTTTATCAAGTAATATTAATATATAGTGCAGGATAATAGACGTGTATTGATTAAGAAGATTGTATGGTATCAAGAGAAGATTCAAGAGGCAGATATATAGATTCAAGAGTTAGAGATTGAATATTCATAAGTATTAAAAAACTCAAGATATCCCAGACAAGTTATAAATTCTAAGGATTTTTGTCAAAACCCTGGTATCACTTCTTTGATCTTTCTCCCTCTGTTTCTCTTTTTCAAGTGATTTTCAAGTATCTTAAAATGGTTTTAAAAGAATTCTTGTTTTCAAAATAATTTTTCAAAATAGCCTTCAATTTTTTTCTATCTTTTGATTTTATTTTATTTAATATACTTTGAATAATATTCTATGTTATAATTTTAGTTTTAAAAATTTCTAAATATTTATAAGTTTATTATAAGATTTGTTATTACTTTGATTTCAGATATATTCACTTTTACTTTATATTTATTCTTTTCAAAATAAAATCATATTTAATTCCTTTATATATCTAAATATATTTCTATAAAGTTTTCTCAAGTTTTGATATGATTAAAATATGTATGAACTATGTTTTGATGATTTTACAAAGTATCAAAATATTTCGCAAACCTTAATATTCTGAAAATAATTTTTGTAAAGTATTTTTCAATTTTGTGAAGGATATGTCAACATATCCAATTCCTATATGTCAACATAGTGATCATAATTTTCAAAATTCAAATTTTGAACAGAAGTGTCTTTTCGTTGTTTCTCTTTGCGCACGGACATGACTGTTATTCCTCTATAAA
The DNA here is from genome assembly GCA_030765085.1 of Allium cepa. Lineage (NCBI taxonomy): Eukaryota > Viridiplantae > Streptophyta > Magnoliopsida > Asparagales > Amaryllidaceae > Allium > Allium cepa. Next base: position 906,368,584 of record CM060931.1, on the reverse strand, counting down.
TAAGGGTAAAACCAATAAACTTTAGTTAATTAATTTCTCATTTTTTTTCTCTCCTCTTTTACTCTATTGAATTTTAAAGAAATTCTACTCAAAATATTCTCGAATTCAATCAGAATTTAATTCAAACTTTATTGATTTGGTTCTCTATTGATTACTCTTTGATTTCTTTCATCTCTCTCACTCAACAAGATCAAAGTGTTATTCAAAAGGTTATAAGATCATTTGTAACCAAGATCAACGATCTGTGTCTGTAAAACTCTACCAAATCATACTTTTATACTTATGGGTGTGATTGTATCCCGTGGAAATCAAGTGGGTGTACTTAGTATCCCGAAAATGTAGTGGGTGTGTTTGTAGCCCTTGTAAATCAAGTGACTCTACTCAAAGGTCGGAACTTTTGGAGGGTGTGTCTCGTTTCCATGCAATTGAGATTGTATTTGCTTTTGCTATTTGAAAAGAAATATGTATAAGGATTTGTATATGACTGGATGTAGGGTAACTCCAGACCAGTATAAAATCCTGGTGTACTCTTTCCTTTTTTACTTTTACTGCATTTATATTTATATGTGTTTGAATATGTGATTGTTAATTGCATTGTTTAAACTATAATCTTAAAAGAATTCAAAATGGTTCACAAAAATTACAAAAACACTATTCAACCCTCCATTTAGTGTTAAATTAGCTTTAAGATCCATCTTCCACTAAATAACATTTGGTATCAGAACATTGGTTTTCAGAGTCTTCATAATTTTGATTTTTGAAAAGTTTTAATGGCCAATAACACTGTTAGTAATACTATTAGTAGCACTGTTAATCCACTTGTCAGTAATTCATTTTTAAAAAGAGAATCTACTGCTAGACCCCCATTTTTTAATGGCAATAATTACATGTATTGGTCATGTAGAATGAAAATATATATACAATCAATTGGTTTATACATTTGACACAAAATGAGTACACTAAGTTAGAGATTAATTTTTCAACTTGGACTGCAGACCAAAAAGCAGCTGCACAAAGCCATGGATATATTTTTTTGTTCATTGGATAGAAATGAATTTAATAGAGTGTCTATTTTTAAGTCTGCATTTAAAATATGGAGAACATTGCAAGTTGCACATGAGAGCACTAGTAAAGTCAAACAGGTCAAAAATTCTATGTCAACAAATCGTTTTTAATTATTTAAAATGAGTCCAAATGAGTCAATTCCTGATATGTATAGTAGATTTCAAGATATAGTTCATTCACTAATTGCATTTGGCAAAAGATTTTCTAAAGAGGGTCAGCTTAGAAAAATCTTCAATTCACCTACTCCTGAATAAGGCCAAAAGACTCTTGTGATTAAAGTGGCTAATGACATTAGCTTTTAGAAAATCGAAAAATTAATGTCAATTGAAGCACAAATGCAGGACAGGAGAGAAAGTAAAGCAATAGAGAAGAAATCCATCGCTTTCAGCACCATAATAGATGATCTGGATTAAGACAATGATGATGATGAGGAAATCACTTTCATGACAAGAAATTTTAGAAAATTTCTAAAGTATAGAAAGATGAATGATCCAGGAGATATGATAATAAAAATCCAAATGGAAATAGTAGTGGAAATGGTAGTATATGCTTTAATTGTGATGAGCTAGCCATATAAAACGAGATTGTCGGCATCTTGAGAAACCCAAAAACACACCAAATACTGATCATATGGAAAACCGAGAAGGGCTTATGCTGTAACATTAGACGATTTAGATACTTCCTCAAGTGATAGCGAACCAGATATAGAGAATGCTAATATGTGCTTCACATCGACATTCAATGAGACATTTGGAGAAACAAACTAAAATACGTACGCATTTAAATTAAAATTTTGAGTTTTAGTTGTTGATTGGATTTTATTTCTAGGAATAACTAATAGAATAATAATAATATTAATTGAATAATGTGTGCATATATTTAAATATTATATATATATATATATATTATAAAATATTAAATAAGAAGTATATAAAATATATTTTAAATTTTTTAATGTACATGTCAAATAATAATTATAGGATAATTATATGTATAGATGAATAAAAATTATTTATTGAATTTTGCCTTTTTGAAAATTTCTACCTATATGTCGATATACCCCCACATGCCTATGTCGACATATTTAGGCAGATTTTGAATTTCAATTTAAAATTCAAAATTTGAATTTCCCTCTACTTTTTTAACAACTCCTATGTTCTGAAAAGATATCTCTTGACTAGAGAACATGTCCTTTGATTCTTTATTTATTTACTCTATCCCCATTCATTCGTTTTTTACTTTCATTTTCAAATTCAAAAATCATAAACTCTCTTATCTCTTCAAACTATTATTCAGTGGCATCCTCAAGCAATACTGAGGCAATCATGAGGCTTTTTAAGAAAATAAAAGAATACCTTTTCAATGATCAAGAAGCAATGCAAGCCTATATTGAGTATATACCTTTCGGAAAAGTCTTTCCTGGAAGATTCGCTATTTTTGAAGATCTTCCTACTTATGATCTTTTTAATCTTTGTTTGCAAAATGAAATTCATGGTTTAATCGATGCTTCTCAAAATGACTTCATTTGTTATCCAAAATTAGTGAAGATGTTTCATGCAAATTTAAAAGGAAATTTTTATGGTGGAAGAGAAGGATAAGTTTGGAGTAGTGTCAAGGGGGCACAAATTGTTTTAAATTGTGAACTTTTGGGACACATTCTTGGATGCAAATTTAGTGTAATGGACCTTTAAATTTTTCAAACTTTTTTTTCAAAACCGTAAAGTGATTCATGACAATTTCGAAAGGATGATGATTTTGAATTTAAAACAAAAATTTGCGTCCAAAAGCAAGAAATATAAGTCTTCTTTCACAAAAAACTATCACTGCTAGAACGGTAATTATATAAACCAATACAAAAGGTTTTTCAAGCCCTTTTGGCCATTTATGTTCAATACGACATAAATTGATTTCAAGTCATTTGGATGAACTTTTTCCTAATAATATTTCTAAACATGAAACATAATAACTTTTCAATTATTTTAGTGTTGAACTTGAATGAGAGGAAACAATTCCTCAAAACATATCTGACAAGGCCAACATTTCACTTATTCATATTTCACCTTTTCAAGCATTATAAAATGCTTGTGGAAAAGAAACAAAGGTTGGCTTGGGAAAATGAGAAAGATATAAGAGAACGGGAAGAAGAGGAAGAGGAAGGGGAGCAAATGGAAGTCGAGGAGGAAGAACAAGAATAGGAGGAGAATACTTCATTGGAAAGTATCAATATGCCACCATATCCATCAAGCAAAGATCTTCTCAAAAATCAAAAGAAGATCATTCAATACCAAAGAAAGCTTAAGAAATCATTATCAAAGAGATTTACCTCAATTTCCAACAAAATGGAGATTATATATCATTCAAGAATATCCTTACTTTCATTCTTAGAAATCAAAGACATTGAGAACTAAGCCAAATGCAGATGATAAAAATTCAAGAGAAGAATTTTGACGCTATTTGATGGATGATTTCTTCTCTTACCAAAGAAGAACCGACCAACAATCCAGAATGTGCCATCAACAAAGATGACAAAGATTGGGATGCCATCAAAACAGATCCAATTTTTGGCGCTGATGGTTGGGTTGAAGTTCCTCGAAATGTCTAGTTAAATAGGTTTGGATTTATAATAAAATTATATAACAATATATTATTACAATATGGATTGGTGTGGATTGAATTGTATGTGGATTGATTAATTCGAGTTTGCTTGATTTATGATTATTTGTTTGATTTACTTATATTGTTGTGATTAAACACAACTTATTTATGGCATCGCTTCTCATTGTTATCACTTATTATTCTTGTCACTTTACATTATTATTATTTATTTTACTTGATTTTATATCCTTTATTATATATTATATAGCACTTAGTAAGGGGGATTTTTTTGTTAGATTTTTCTTGATGATAAAATGGGAGAAATATACAAAATCTAGGAATATAGGCATAAAATAAGGGAGAGTTTTGTAACTCTAGGGGAGTTATAACATATTATATATAGATGGGTGTCATCATAAAAAAAAAGGGAAGATTGTTGGTATCTTAGGAGGTTTTTATGATAATAGCCATACGACATTATATAAAATATATATACTAATGTTTTTATCAAATTATATTAGTATATAGTGCAGGATATTAGACAAGTATTGGTTTAGAAGACTGTATGATATCAAGAAAAGATTCAAGAGGCAGATATAGAGATTCAAGAGGCAGACATAGAGATTCAAGAGTTAGAGATTGAAGACTCATGAGTATTGAAGAACTCAAGATTTCCCACATAAGTTATAGAGTCTTAGTATTTTTGTTAAAACCTTGATTGCACTACATCGATCTTTCTCTCTATATCTCTTTTTCAGATGATTTTCAAATATCTTTAAAATGGTTTTAAAAGTTTTCTTATTTTTAAAATAATTTTACAAAATAACATTCAAATTATTTCTATATTTTGATTTTATTGTATTTAATATACTTTGAATATTATACTTTGTTCTAATTTTAGTTTTTAAGATTTTTAAATATTATAAGTTTATTATAATATTTGTTATTACTTTGATGTCAAATATATCCACTTTTACTTTATATTTATTCTTTTCAAAAGAAATTCATATTTAAATCCTTTATATATGAAAATATATTACTATAAAGTTTTATCAAGTTTTGATATGATTAAAATATGTATAAACTATATTTATATGATTTTACAAAGTATCAAAATATTTTACAAACCGTAATATTTTCAAAATAATTTTTATAAAGTGTTTTCCAATTTTGTGAAGGATATGTCGACATATCCAATTCTTATAAGTCAACAAAGTGACTGTAATTTTCAAAATTTAATTTTTTAATGGAAATGTTTTTTCATCGTATCTCTTCGCGAATGGATATGACTGCTATTTCTCTATAAATAGGGGTTAAACAAACGAATTTTTGTTAACTACTTTCTCATATTTTCTCTCCTCTTTTACTCTCTTGAATTATAAAATAAAATATACTCAATATGATCTCAAATTCAATCAAAATAAAATTCAAACTCCATCGATTTGATTCTCTATTGATTTCTCTTATCTCTCTCACTTAAACAAGATCAAAGTGCTATTCAAGAGTTTATAGGATCATTTGTAATCAAGATCAACGATATGAGTCTGTTAAACTCTATGAAATCATGTTGTTATACCTGTGGGTGTGATTATAACCCATGTAAATCAATCAAGTACGCTTAGTAGGCCAAAAATCTGGTGGGAGTGCTTAGTGGCCTGAAAATCTATTGGGTGTGCTTGTGGTTCGAATAAATCAAGTGACTCTACCTAAAGATCGAAAAGTCTGCAGGGTGTGTCCCGTTGCTTCGAAATCGAGATTGTATTTGCTTTTGCTATTTGAAAATATACAAGGAATTGTAGAGGACTGGATGTAGGGTAGCTTTAAACCAGTATAAAATTTCGGCGTGTTCTTTTCTTTTTCACTTTTACTGCATTTATATTTATCTGTGTTTGAATATGTAATTGTTAATTGCGTTGTTAAAACTATAATCTTAAAAGAATTCAAAAGGATTCACAAAAATTATAAAACACTATTTATCCCCCCTTTAGTGTTAAATTAGCCTTAAGATCCATCTTCCACTAAACAGCAACATGTTTGTGCTATTTTATTGATTATACCATTTGTAAATTGAGCAATGATTGATATAATCAAACATATTGGCAATCGTATATATTTTCACTTGTTGTATTAGCCCTTGTAAGTTGTATATTTATTGAAGTAAGATAACATTGCTTGATTCCGTTGTGAGATGAACTAAATGTTGTAAACTGCTGTTTTAAGTTATTCGTCTAACGATCCGCTGCTTTTTACATTTAAAACTAATGCTCAAGTATATTTTAATGTTGTTTGACACTGAATATAGATGTTCAAAATTTTGGACTATTATAGGGATCCACCAAAAAAAATTATGCAACAGGGATAACAACATAATTATATTTGATTTTGATACGAGAAAACTAAACTTTTTGGTATTTCTGGTAATAAAAGTGTTAAAAATATTGAAAATAATGATATTCTACTTTAAAATTGGTGAACCTCTAACTCTTTTTATAATCCCCTACTATATTGTTATTCTAGGTTGATTCTTTTCTCCTTTCTCTTTCCTCCTTTCACCTTTCGATAAGTTAAAAAATTTCATATCCACTTTTTTCCTTTCGTCCCCCGGTTTATTTCGAAAATGACCTTTGTTAACTGAGTTTTTAACCAAGCAGAAATCAATAAAAGTTAAAACATTGAGACAAAGATGAAACGACTTGAAATCTTGGAGGAACACTTAGATATAGAAAGGAATGGCTAAGAGAAGTTTCAACTGAAAATATGCCAACCATAGAGGTCGGTATCGACTTCTCACATCGGTGGAGGCTTTACATATTCTCGCGTTTTCCACTCAAACTTTACAGGGGAGATCCAACAGTTAGATATACGGAATTTGCTTCGAAGGTTTGTAGGCTTGCTGTTGGAGATCAATAGTATTTAGAAAATAGAGGACTACTTTTGGAAGATCCATAGGAGCAATAGTTGGTGGTGATAATGCAAACCCCCAACAAACTAAAGTGGACATGCTAATAATCATCGAATAGAGGTTAATACTCGAAATCTAGCACCAGGTTCCTCCGCTCAACAAGATGTTGGGATAAAGGGGAGCTTAGGCATATGAACTTGACTAGAAAATGGCCGATAGCCAAAAGGCTATCATAGATAAGATCGATGCTTTGATAGCGCTGCAGCCACCAAGTTCTCCGAGACCCAAACAAGAAACTGTAACTGCTATGGAATAAAAGAATTTCTCTGTTTTCGGCTTGAACAAAAGAAACTATAAACAAAAGCAGAAGGTGATTGTTGGTGGAGTTGCATGAATCCTAATAGAAGGTAATGGAAGTAGTCCTCCTACTAGAAACCAGCATGCTGCAAATCCAAATCTAGGAGTGAAAACTCGTTAAGTGAACAATGCAATGCTTGTTTCCGACTTTGAAGATGATATACAACTTGATGGTGACGGATTGGAACTAAAACGCTGAAGTAAACAGGAAAAATGTTGGAAATGAAGTTTAAACTACCCCGGTAAGACCAACCATGCACCAACGGAACCCTGCAGGAGTGGTTCTCTAAGAGAATGGAGAACCTAGGCTTCAGCTGTCAAACCGAGACCTTTTGCGAAGTCAAACACTCAGCGCAACCCTAGATAGTCGACCTATAGACCACCGTACTAGCGAGGAGTACATCGCTGACATAGTCAAACAACTATTAGGGGAGAGTTGAGGTAGAAAGAATGAAGGCTGAGGTTCCAAGACAAGTCAAACTCCATTCATTGAAAATGTGCCAAGAGAAGAATATCCTAAGAAGTTTGCTATGTCGACTATGTTGTTGTATAACGCAATGACGGACCCTAAACAACACTTATAGAAATATGAATGGCATCTAGATAGAGTAGGGCGACAAATGCTATCCGCTGTAGGTGTTTTCTATCTTTTTGGAAGAAGTTGCTTTTATGCGATTCACTAGACTTACACCATGGTCTATTTCCACTTCTGAAAAATCAGCAAAAAGGTTTCTAGAGCGGTTTAGATTCCATACTGAATGACCAAAAGATGTAATATTCTTATCCAGCTTTTTCCAAGGACCCAATGAGTCACTGAAATTGTTCATGAATCGGTTCAACATTGCAGTTATTGAAGTGAGCAATCCAAAGGAGGAAATGATTTTTATGGTTTTGGTCCGAGCCATTCACCCGGATATTGATATTAGTAGATGGATTAAAATGAAACAACCTACAACCATAGAGGAATTCCATCGAAAGGAGAAGCAGCTTCTAAGACTGAAAGAGGCAAGTATGGTCAAAGGCAAATCTGTCGGTGAGCAACCAAGGGAAATGGTTTAGAACAATGTCACGGTTAAGCAGAATGGAAACAGTTCTGGAGCTACAATAGGAAATAATTCAAATCATAAGAAGAGGAATCGGAACTTAATTAATCTCAATGGGAACGGGAAATGTCTAAAGAATCTCAGACCTACAAATTATACGTCATTGAACGATGGCTTGGAAAACATCTAACGTGCCACTTAGGGAACTGAGCGGTACAACAAATCACCCAAGTGGGAAGCGTCTAAATAACAAAAGAAAGCAGGGAAGTTTTGTCGCTTTCATGAGACTTACGGGTATAACACAAATGAATGTCGGCATATGAAGGTCTTAATCGAGCAACTAATAAGGAACAATAAGTCCTACAGTACGTGGAGAAATCGTAGAATTCTGACTAACCTATTAGACCCGAAGTTTCGTGCAATCAAGGAAATCAAGGCGAACCCAGCAAGGAAGGGACTCATCGGACTAATCAGAGGCTCATTATAAGTACCAACACTGGTGGACTACACAGCATATAAGAGTTGGGTGAGATGGAGCGATATGTTAGTTCTTTAAAGCACGCTTCCAAGGAAACCTGTTATGCCATTGAAAATGAAGCCCCGAACAAACAAAAGAAGTTGATAAATGATAATATCGTATTTCAAAATGGGATACTGAAGGTATAGAGGTGTTAACTCTCGACCCAACGGTGGTAACAATTGGAATTGGACTGGAAGTTGTGCGTAAAGTGTTGGTTGACAGTGGAAGTGCGGTTAACATCCTTTTTCGACAAACGTTCGATTGGATAAAGATCGATATAAAGGATGTGACCGCTTATACGACGAAGATTCAGGGATTTATGGGTGAACTAAAATAGCTAGTTGGGATGATTGACTTACCTATAGAATTTGGAGAAGAATAACGAAGGTTAGTTATTATTGAAACCTTCGTGATAATTGATGAATTCTCAGCTAACAATGCTTTCTTAGGCTGAACCATCCATCTTGATTTTGAAATAGGTTTGGCTCTGTGGTGCCTTACAACGAAGTTCACATGAAAAATGGGGTTGGAATGGTAAGAGGAGACCAAAGCGCGATAAGATAATGTTATGTCGTAGAATTTGCAAAGCCAAATGATGTGAGAAAGGGAAGAATGTAGGGAAGACTCCACATTCATGACCTGCAAGCATAGCGACTGCAGAATGGTGACTATAGTCGCTTCAACAAGACTATAGACCCTACGAAGAAGAGCATGGGGGACGAATAGGCAGCATCAATAGAGTTTATAGTTGATATCCCTGTTGACATGGATGGCCCAACTCAAGTCTTGAAGATAGGTTCATAGCTTAAAGTCAAGATACAAGACGAACTAATAAAATTTCTTTGTGCCAACCTAGATGTTCTCTTAGACTCATTTCAATATATGTGGGATATCGCCAGAGATGGCATATCATGTGCTTAATATTGACTCAAATTCACACTAGTAAGGCAGAAGAGATGCAGTTGGGTCCGGAGTGATCCGTTGCATTGAAGGAAGAAGTGAATAAGCTGTTGGCCAACGACTTTATCTGGGACGCAACATATCCTGAATGGGTGTCAAATCCTAACTAATCAATAAATCAAATGGGAAATGATGGACTTGTGTCGACTACTTGGACTTGAATAAAGCCTGCCTGAAGAATAGCTTTCCGCTACCTCGAATCGACCTGCTAGTTGACGTAACTATGGGACATGAGTAGCTCTCGTTTATGGATGCCTACTTAGGACACAATTGGATTATGATGCATGAGCCCGATCAGGAGAATACCAGCTTCATTACCGACTTGGGACTGTACTGTTATCGTGTGATGCCATTTGGCTTAAAAAAATGCCGGTGCCACTTACCAACAATTAGTGAACACAATGTTCAATAATCAGATCGGATGGAAGATGGAGGTATATGTGGATGACATACTTGTGAAATCATGAGTATTTGGAAATTATCTGGACAATCTCTCGAAGATATTTGAAATCCTTTGTAAGTATAGGATGAAATTGAACCCCATGAAGTGCTCATTCAGTGTTTCGTTAAGAAAATTTCTCGGTTCATAGTAATGCGAGGGGCGTTGAGGCCAATCCATAACACATCACTACATTATGGAATGTCATAGCCCCATTAAAAAAGGAGTTGCACATTCTAAATGGGAAGATTATAGCATTGAGTTGCTTCATATCCAAAGTGACGGATAAGTGTATCCCATTCTTTGATGCATTGAAGAAGGGTAAGAAGAACTTCAAATTGAATCAAAGCTTCCATACAACATTTGAGGAATTGTTTTGACACATGGAAACACCGTCGGTCCTATCTAAACTGACAGATAGAGAAGATATATTCATATACTTGGTAGTGTTTTCCCATGAGTTAAGTGCGACACTTGTGCATGAGGAGGCTAGGATTCAATGACCCATCTACTACATCAGCAAATGGTTCACCAAAGCCGAACGAGACTACCCGAAGTTAAAAAAGTTAGAATATTTCTTATTGATAGCATAAAGGAAGCTACAACCATATTTCCATGCTTAACCCATTAAGGTATTGACAGATCAAACTGTAACGACCCTCCATCCATCTCCACAGAATGATGCATCATTGGTAAGAAAGAAAGGGATAGAAAAAAGAAAGAAAGAGAAAAAAGAAGAAACAACACATCAGAATCTAAAACAGCGGAACGAATAAACTATATTAATAACATAAAATATTACATAGTTTACAACCACTATCAGAGTGCACAGATAATACAACACATACTAGACAGTTATAAACCCTGTCTAGTTATTACAACATAATAACAACTCAAGACAACACAGAGATACCCAAAATAGCAGAATACTATATATCAAACACAGAAGCCTCCTGCTCCAATGCTCCTCCAATATTCGTCAAAGCTAACCTGAATCCCTTGGCTACTCGTAAAAATTTGAGTACCCAAGAGTTAATGAAAACAAAGAATAAACTCCGGGTCAGACATGGGTCTGGTGTGAGTAACAGGTTAAAGTTGCTTAACTTTCAAAAATCTTTAGAAAAGAAAAGTATCACGTAAGACTTCCCACACATAAACATGGAAACAATTTACCTTACGCTAACCAAAACATTTGATAGGAAATCCGGTGATATTATAATAGGTCTAGGGTTTTCAAGTAAATATGAAATAGCCGAAATTGTTACATCTATTAAATTCCAGCTACTAGCCACAAAAGTGGGTAATACAATCAAAACCGTTGGCACTTATTGGATTTTCGATTCCATACAATGGCTGGGCTACTAGGGTACCGCCCATCACAGTACGTGGCCTAGATCAACGTACCGAGGAATACGCCCGCTCCCCTGCAACACAAGACCGGAACCATTCCTTACTGAACAGTTTCGAACAAGACAACCCGGTAGTTGGTGCGCAATTCCAACTGCCCACTAAGCCGAATAAAAAGGGACCTTTAGACAGGGGTAAATCTCGCTCTCCAGTGGGAGCTACCCACGAAGCCTTGCTGCACCTCCCATGTTTTAGCCATTCCCGGTTGATGAGGCTTGAGGCTACGATTACCTTTAGAGAACACATTTCTTAGAATGCTCATCGTCCACCTGACGATGTTCTGAAAGCATTCAATCCATACAAGTTCGTTCCGGGTTCGAACGAAACCGAAGGCATTATCTCATTACACTCGTTTTGGAATCACCCTCAGAGTTAACGACGATAACTCTTGCACTCTGAATCTCCATCTCGAGCCTGTAAGTACTATTTCCTTCAAACTCATCACGGAATCACCCTCAGGGTTATACTGACTAATAGTCCTTACACCTCGAGTCTTCACTCTTCACATAAGATTCACGACCTATCGTTAATTTGGATCGGTGTGGTTTTCGGATATCCAAATATGGAAACCCGATCTCGGCCTCATCGAAATCCAAAGCGTGTCTTTTAGGTCCAAGTTGTTTTAGAGTCTAAAACAATGCATTACATTATCTATATACACAGAGATAGATAATTCACAGATTCACAACAGATAATTATCATTGTCATAACCACAGATAATCCTACATTATCATTACCAAAAGATAATCCATATCATCATCACAATGCAACCAATGCATCCATATCACTCAACACTACTAATCTCATAGTTGAGATTCCAAACCATTCAAGGCAACCAATATCATCCATTTATAAGCAATGACCTATAATCATACTATCTATAATTGATTTAAAATGAATTAAATTAATTACATCCTCTCTAATTAATTTAAAATTAATTAAATTAATTACTTACATCAAAACAAATCTTGCTTATCGCCATCATTAATTAATTACAAATTAATTAATTAACTAATTTCTAATTTATCATCTTAATTAATCAATCCTTATTAATTATACTTCATTTAATTTCACAAAATTAATTACTCTAAACCAAATACAATAATTATCCTTTAATTACTTCATTAATTAATTAACTATAATTAATTACATTTAACCTTAATTAATTACAATTAATTAATTACACCTGTACTCTTATTATTGATTAATTAATCTTAATTAATCAATCTTAATTACATCATTAATTATATTAATTAATGATCCTTAATTATATTTAATTAATTACTCAATTAAATTAATTACTTTCAGTAATTAATCTCACTTAAACCATAATTATTAATCACCTTTGATTAATCACATTCTATAATTAACTACCTTAATCACTTCATTCAATTAATTATTCCTTGATTAATTTCTGAATTAATCCCTTGATTAATTATACAAAATAATTTAATCCAAATTACTTTCATAATTCCATCATTATCCACTAATTACATCCAGTAATCATCTTTAGTTACTTCATTGAGTAATTTTACTTCATTAATTACATCAAGTAATTATTATCAAATCCAATGTTAAAATTAATTAAACTTAATTAATTAATTTAAACCAATCTCAATAAACTGCATTAATTACATTAAGTAATCAATGTCTTGATTACTTTCATTTAGTAATTAATCTTAAATAAATTTCACAATTGATTATCCTTAATTAATTAATCTAATTAATTATTAAAAATTAATCATATTAATTAATTACTAAATAATCCTTAGTTAATGACCTTCATTAACTATTTGACATTCTTTAATTACTTTTCTTCATTATAAACTAATCTAAATTATTAATTTTGTAACGACCCGTAAATTTAACCGGTTTTAGTAACGTTATTAACTGAAATTTTGTGAAGTTTTAAACAGCAAAATTTTGAAATAAAAATTTGATATTTGGAATGCGTCTAATTAAACATAGTAACTGGTAAATTTTCGTCCGAAAATATGAAAATTTATTTCGTGCGTAAATTTACTTCAATTTAATCAGTTAAAAAGCGATGAAAATAAAAATTTTTCAAAACCAAAATATTTTTACACAGAAAAATTCTGAAACATCTTCTGAACAAGATGTCAGTTTGTCGTTTTTCCAAATTCGGACATCTTTGGCTCCGTCGATCTTATTTTTCTGTGATTTTCTTGCATTTTTCGTAGTATAAAATTTCGAATTTTTACAAATTCGATCGTACAACTGAAATTTATACATCGTTTTGATCGTCTCATCGAACCAATCTCGATGGTATACTTATTTCTCTATTTCGAAGTCCGGTGTGCGTTACGATCCGCGAAATGTCTACCTATCGGTTCCGTTTTCATACCTTTGGCTTCGAGAACTTTCTACTTACCACCGTATAACAAACAACCACTTAAAAATTAATAGCCTTGAGTGCATAGACCGACTTTTGCTGTCTCCAACTTTTCAATTTAATTGTGTCTCTTCAAAATTTTCTAGAGTGGCTCTGGAACATTGATATTATTAATGTATGCATGTATTCTCTTTCATGCTTCTATCTATATGCCTGTTCGAATTCATGTTTAGGAAAATGGATATAATAACTTATATTATGTTCCCAAAAACTCTCCCACCTTACTTTCTTTTGCTGTGAAACTCCACTTCCCTGAAACGTGCGTCACTCTCCTCTCCATGCCTCCATGCAACAGCAACAACCCACATTTTCCCTTGCCCTGCTCACACGCAAGCATGCACGACATGCCACACGAAATCACCCTAGGTTCGACTGTGTGCCACCTCCCACTTGCTCCGCCACCACTCATCTCGGCCATGCACCCCGCCACATGACAGCTGCTGCCACTCCACCATCTCCGACCCCAAACCGAAACCCATGCCGAACCCCTCTCTCCAGCCGAAGATTCCAGGCCCCACCCTCGTTGCCTTGCCGACCACCATGAATCAAACCCGCATAACAACCTTTCTCTGTCGCTCCTCTCCTCCTTGCTTCCACACGTGCTCTGCCTCGCTCCTCCACCAATGGCCGCATGCATCTGTTCCCCTTCCTTTCTCTTACCCGACCACCCTCGTTCATTTTCTGCCGCCTTTTCCCACAACCCACCACCCATGGTGACAGCCATCGAACCTGTAACCGACTATGCCTCCTTCATCTCCGGCCTTCGCCCAATCTCCAGCCGCAACCACCATCACCTCACACCTTTCAACCGAGTGCTTCCCTTAACACGAACCCTCCGCACGCGAAAAAAAAAAGAACCCACGCCTCTTCGTTGCTCGATCACCTCCTCCCCGCCTCTCTTCCCACAAGCGTCGGCGAACAGTTCCACCACAACCGAGCCTCCACACCGATTACCTGAGCACGTACAGTGCATCAAATTCCTACCGCCTTCTCCCCTTAGCTCGTGTTCATATAAGGTATTTTTGTATGTATTAGGTATTATATTTGATTTTGTATATATATAATAGGCCGGAATCCTGTATGGTTATAAAGATATATATGTGTTTGCTATATATGAGATGTCAGTTAGTATATATAATTAGCTACTAGCTTTATCACGTTGTTCTATATTAAAATATACCAACTTAGTATGCATGGTTATTTACATCGCATAGCCTGTAGTTGGCTATACTACTGTGTATTTTGTTTGAGCTTGCATTTTTACATATATATATATATATATATATATATATATATATATATATATATATTAGCATATGTATAATAGTTTATATTCTATATATACTTTGTACGTTCAAATATACAAGTATTATATATGTTCTAAATCTGTTATATAGTTTTGCTTATAGGTTTGTTGCTGACTGTATTTAGTTATAATATTTGAAGGGTAAATTCTAGTTTTATATATATTATGTTTAAATAAATCTTTTATTTTATAGTTTATCCAGTATTCAAAGTACTTTTAAAATGTCAATTTTATATATTAGAAGTTATGGACGTGTATAGATAAGTGATATATGGCTTGGTTTTAGAAATAACTATATATACTAGATCTGTTTATAGATGTTTATATAATTTTATAGCAGTTGTTTGTTACGAAGTATATAAGCTTGTCATGTATAAAATTTTAAATCAGTTGTGTTATTGTTTTATATTGTATAAATATGTTTTACGGAACATAGGATTGAGTATAGTAGTTCTACTACAAGTTTCAGGTTGTACAGTTTGTTTAAAATATATTGTGTATATATATCTTTCATTTGTATATTTTATTTAATATTGGTTTAAATATTTGTTGTAATATATAATTTTGATTTCAAAATTTTAGGTGTCTTAAATTTAAGAATGGTTTTGTAATATAGTATATGGATTTCATGTTATATGTTTTAAAATTTTAAATTTACATAGGATATATGTATGTCATTTTAAATATGTAATTTAAATTAAACATTGGGTTTTGAAAAAATAATAATCATAGTAATGACATTTTATATATATTCCATTTGCATCGAGCTCATTTGACCATTCTCATCGATTCATATCTATCAGCTTTAATCGCCGAATCATGCCAATCTAGCTTTGCTTTGGAATTCGCACTTGGATTCGTAACCCGTTACATTCGTCAAACATCCCTAGCCTCGGAAGGTGAGCAATCACTCACGATTATATTCTTTTATTTATTAAATTTGATTTCAATTGAAACGACAATTGAAATATACTGCTGTTATTTATTGCACTGTTATTTATGTATCAGTTCACCTTTGACATCTGACACCGTTATCTGTTATGTATGCAATAATAAGTCTTGTTTGGCTGATAATTGATTGATTGTTTGTTGTTTATATTGGATGTTAATTTGAAATGTATAAAGTGATGAATATTATGCAATTTAAAATGACGTAGGACAGTTAAAATTAGAAACGACATATGTGTAAATTTGATTTAATGACATTTGAATATTATGACCCCTTAAATGTTGATTTAATGACATTTGAATATTATGACCCCTTAAATGTTTAATTATTTGACACGAAGAATAGTGTTAATTACATCTCGAATCATTTGAATGTATGTTGTATAAATTGATGTAGTATAAAATTGAACGATAAGCGTAAAACCGTAATGTAATAATCTTTAATCTACATGAAATGATAGTGTAGATTTTAGGAATAATTATACTAATTTGCATAAATAACAAATGTAAATTAATACGATTATTTCGGGATTATTTGAATTGAATAGAATTGTTATTGATTGTTTTTATTGCTTGTTTATTTACTT
Source organism: Allium cepa (assembly GCA_030765085.1). Lineage (NCBI taxonomy): Eukaryota > Viridiplantae > Streptophyta > Magnoliopsida > Asparagales > Amaryllidaceae > Allium > Allium cepa. The sequence goes on along the minus strand of CM060931.1, from coordinate 906,352,042 downwards.
TGACACTGTCCATGTTATCACAGTGCAAGTTCCCTTTGCTATGTTTTGATTTTTGAATTGGAATTGGAATCGGGTTGAAATGATAAATACCCAAATAAACTTGTCGTAGGATAGAAAATTAAATAACCCGATTGGTCAAATTTTGGTTTAAATAAAATAAAGATTTTATTTGAATAAATAATATGGTTTTGAATGAAGTTGGAATTTGAATTTATGAAAGGAAAATGTAAGATTGAAATCTGAAACAAATATTAACGTAGTAATTGATGAAAGAACGTTGTTTGAAATTTAATTATATAATAATTAAATTTGGAATTATAAATAAATAATTTGAAATTGGTAATAATTGAGTTTAGAAATTATTAAGTTTGAAAACATTTAATAATTAAATTTAGAATTATAATTAAGTTTGAAATTATTTAGTTGAATTTATAATTAAGTTGAAATGATTTGATAATTAAGTTTGAATTCAAAATTAATTAAGTGGAAATGATTTAATAATTAAGTTTGAATTTATGATCAAGTTGTAATTATTAATTTTTGAAATTATTAATAATTAAGATTGAAATTATTTAATAATTGAATAAGATTTAATTATTGATAATTGAATAAAAATTGAATTCTTTGATAACAGAAATTGAACTTTTGAATAAGTGGATTGAACTTCGTTAATAAATGAAATTGGGTTTCTTTATTTATTAAATTTTGAAAAATTATTTAAGTAAATTAATAAGTGAAATTGAACTTCTTGAATATGTGAAATTTAGTTTCTTTATTATTTGAGTTGAAATTTGTAACTAAGTAAATAAATAATGGAAATTGAAATTCTTTAATAAGGAATCAAATGTGATTTATTGAAATGAATGTGATTTACTGAAATTAACGTAAGACTTGTAATTTAAAGAATTGATTTGACGAATTTAATTTATTTCAATTTGAAGTTTTGATATAATTAAGTTGAACGTAAGTAATTGATTTAAATGAATTGGAATTTAAATAGAAGTTGTTTTGAAGGACAAATTTACCTAGCGAATATTGAATGAACTCGATAATTGAATTTAAATTGATTTGAATGAAAATTAAACCATTATAAATGATATCGGAGTGCAACTTATATACGAACTTGAATCAATATTTGAATTGTTTAAATAAAAGTTGAAATCGAATTATAAGATTTTGAAACGGTAATTTGGAAGTTTTGAAACGTAAACTTTGGAAATTGATTTAGAAAGACAAATGAAATGTTGATTTATAAATTCTAATTGAAATTGAAATTGATTTGGTTTTGAAATTTATTAAACGACCAATCGGTGTAATAATTACGAAAGTTATTAAAGAGACCGGGATCGGTTATGGATATACTCTCTATCTAAACCGAAAACCACTTTAATAACTATACGCGGAGTGATGATCCAGATGAAGTTATTGGAATGATGTACGTGATGACTGAAGAAAGAGAACGATAATGGATAGCCTTGACACTTGTGTCAAATTGGAAATTACTAAAATCAGGAGCCGTGCCGGGCCAAATGGGGTTAGCCACCTCGAGCGGACACACTTCTTCGTAACTATTACTCATTACTTGTGATTGATTGGTGCACCCTCGGAATTTCAGGAGTGTTGTTTCGCGGTGTTGCGATCGCTGTGGCGATGCGTTCTCACCAGTCCGGATCAGGCAAACGGTAGTTTCACTACCTTGGGTATTGCCTCATGTGCCTTGTCATACTTGTATCCCTATATACGCGACCACTACGAATTTGTTTTGTGTTATACCTATGGAGTATTCCCTGATATCCCACCAGTTTACGGTGGAGTTTACAGTGCTGTATAGACTATGATGCTTATATAAAATGTGTTAAGGGGGATAATGGTAACGCCTTAACACTATTTTGATACTTTATATTACTGATAGACATTATCTATTTAGCGTATACTACTACATAGTAGATATTTTAACGGATCCTTAGAGGATGGTGATTCCAACATCCTTTGAGTTACTTGTATTTCGATTGCTATTTCACTTAAGTTGAATTTATTGATATGAGAATATTAATCCTGACTCGAGTGTTTTGTGTTTTGCTTTACGCTCGGGTCAGACTGAGTGGTTCAACTTTTGAGACTCACCTCTGGAGTTGGAGCTTTGCTTGAAGATCCAGCCATCTATTCTACTTCCAGTATTCGATGATTCCAGTGGTATTCTGATTTGTACCTGATTGTATCATATTACTCTTCTATTGTAATCTCTGATGTATCTTATATACTTATATAGTAGCTTCATGAACTACTATCTCTTTTACTTCCGCTGCATATTATTACTCTGTGTCTGTGATTCTGTGATTATTTATTTACTGTATATCTGAGCTTTGCCAAATTTAAATTAACAATTCGATATTTTGAATTATTCAAGTCCGACATGTGCGGATGCGAATAGTACAAAACAGCGGGTCGTTACAAATTTATTCATTAAATAAATAATACATTCCTTACTTATCTTATTCATATGATCATTTTAATACTTCAATAATTTCTAAGAGAAATCCATTTTTATAATGATTTTATAAATATTAAAGTGTACTAGATCATTGCATTTTTAAAATTTAAATTCAAATTCCATTTTGAATCTCAAATTCAAAATGATATTTATTTAAGCATTAACCAATTTAAATTATATTTATACTCCTTTCAAAATAAATGTACATAACATTTATTACTTTCATTTTAAAACTTATATAAGATAAGCCTTAATTTACTTAATTTAATTAAAAATTAAGTTTTAAGTACATTACTATTTAAATTACAAATTCAAGTTAATAAATCATTTAACTTTCTTTTATAAATGACTTCATTCAAAAAGGAAATCAAGTTTAAATATTTGTTTGAAAACAAATTTATCTCTAACAACAATTTAAATAAAACTAGTTTGAAAACATTCAAAATTCTGAAACTTATTCAAATATCCAGATTTAAATTCAAGACACCAGAACCCATTCCTTGTTTAAATCATTTGAATTTAAACTTGAATTAAACTTTTTGATTTAAACCTTGATTCTAAAATTCTTTATTTAAAATTCAAATTCCATTTTTAAAAACTTGAAGATTCAAAGATCTTAAGAAAAACTGAATTTAACATTGAAATTCAAACTACTGTTTTTAAATTAGTTTTTTTTCTTCAGATTTTGAAATAAACTTTCAATTTCCAGAAACTGTCACGTTTCTTTCTTCTTCTTTTTTGAAAAAAAAACTAAAAACCACTTTCAAATTTTAAAAACTTATAAGATGCCCTTTAAAATTATAACACATACTACAGATTTAAACTTGTTTAAGTCTTATCATAACAACTTTAAAATTCATTTAAATTTTGATTTAAAATCAAAACTTCAGACAGTTTTACAGAAAAACCATACTAACTACAAATTACCCGAGCTAGCCTAATATCTGCTTCGAGTCATCAGGCCAAATCCTTCGAGCAAAGCCCATCAAATACTCGAGTAATACTCGAGTTCACAAAAAAACAGTGCAATCCCCAGTTTCACCAGAAACCCAATAGTGCACGGTGCACCTACACCGTGCCTCCAGCCATCATCATCCTTCTCCGGTGACTTCCAAACATCAATGATCATCCCCTCAGTCCAATACGATCATCACCTCGCTCCTATTCAACTCGAATTTGAATTCGAGTTGCATTCCCAAAACCTGGAACAGAAGAAAACAGGTTTCACCCAAACCTGTAACATGCCTCATCCTCCACCTACTGACCACCGGAATGGAAACGACTCCGGCCACATGTTCATCAACCAACTTACTAACATTCCCCAAAATCTTATTCAACTCGATCATCTCTTCAGGTAGAACTGACCAAAGCTAATTACCTAGCCTAAACTAGGGCTACAGGTAGAAAATCATCACCACAGTTCCCATGTCAATTTGTATCAACATCAAACATTTTTCCAAACATCAATGACTGCTCCACCACCTACCAGAAGAACCCCAGCACTTAAATTTGCCTAGATCCCCCAAACACCCAAAATTCCCCTCTATAGTTAAACATAGAACAGTACCCAAAACTCTTAACTAAAAATACAGATTTTTATTCTAAAAATCAAGTTTTGATCATAGTATTTAATTCTTAATACTGAATTTATAATTTATTCAATATGAATTTTCACATATTTAAAACTTGATCAATCAAATTTTGGTTTACAGAGATGTTTACAAGTTATTTTAACTTAACTAAAATCTTAAATAAAGTTTAATATTACATAAACAAATTTGATTAAATCTAAAATTTAAACAGAGGCCCATCTATAAATTTTGGATTTAAATCAAAAACCTGAACCTATGATCTATACAACAGAGAATACCCTGGAAATCACAAGCATGTAATGCATCCATTATAGTCACAGCAGAATTCACCCATATATGCATTCAACACATTTTTATCACAGAGATTAAATATGCAACCTTGTTTATAAGTTAAATCATTTAGGAATAGAAATGTTACTCACCTTAACCTGATGGACAGAGCAGTGATTTTGATAAAGACTTTGGTGCTTCTAAAACTGGAAATATGCAGTTCCTTTTTTTAAACTTGAGTTGCTCCTTACTTAAAACTGTATGCATGTTGCTTCTAGATTGAAATGATGCAGGTTACAGATTGAAATTGCTGGTTTTTGTTTTGCATTTGGTTACAGGAGTTCAGATTTGAGGGTAATGAATGCTTGTGGATGCTTTCTACTTGCTTGCAGAGGCTACTACAGGATTCAGATTTACAGGGTTTTGAAGATGGGTTATAGGGTAATGATTTACAGGTTTACTTTGAAAGTTAGCTGATAGGCTTTGAATTTTGATATGAGTGAATTGATTACAGTTTTTAGGAATTGCTTTGAGAATTTGTTGAAGGGTTTTGGAAATTCACTGAGAATTGTTAGAGGATTTCTTTGAGGATGATTTCAGATTTTCTTTGCTCTCAAGTTGATTTAGAAAAGAAAAAAAAAGAGGATTTGTTTGTATAAAAACTGAAGAAAAAAAACAAAAACAAAAAAAAAAAACAAAAATGCCACATGTCTCTAAATATAACATTTGTCATGCACCTTGTTTAATATTTTAACACATGTTAATTTAAGTTTCTAAAAAGTTTACACTTGTTTTTAATGTTAATAAGCTATAATTAAGTTAACTTGTATTTTAATTAGATGTTTAATATAGGATATGTTTAATTAATTAGATAACATGTATTTATTTACATGTAGATAAATTTTAAAATGAATAAATCCAATTTAATTTATAAAATAAAGCTTATACAAATATTTCAAAATCAAAGCAAATTTAAAAATATTTACACTTTAGTTTTCAAAGCTTTGAATTCAAGTTCTAATTAAAATTTTGAAATCCAGTTTATTTACAAATATAACTACACAATTTTAAATTTTGAAAAACAATTATTTTTATTAAAAAATTATTTGTAAAACAATGTATTGTTATATTTAAAAATAACAACATTTGATAACTATAAATAATTTATAAAAGAAATTATTTCTTTATCAATAAATTATTTATTTTATTCAACTATATTTTTAAGAAATCAAAATAACCTTATTGTTATTTATTTAAATTTAAACTTAAGTTAAACATGTTTTAAGTCATTCCAATATTTTACCTTATGTATTTAAAACCATATTAATTTTTTTAGATACCTTTAAAAACTTAATATCAAATAAATTAATTTAAACAAATTAAATTTTTATCTTATCTATTTAAAAACCGTATTTTATTTATTAATTAACTTTTTAAAAGTTTAACTTTTAATAAAATCAAAATTCCCAATTTTACTAAAGATATATATATTTATAGAAAACAAGACTTATCTATTTATTAGATTAAAACAAGATCTATTAACAATATATACATATTCTATATACATTGTAAATAGAAAATAATTATTAGATTTAAAAAGATAAAATCTGTCAATTAAATATTTATTTTATTTTGATTAATTAAATTAATTTAGATCTTATCACAAAGATTATCAATTCAATTTAATTTTTATTTCAGATTATTAAATTGATTTTGTTTCAAAATTCCGGGTCATCACATTCCTCCCCTCTTAAAAGAATTTCGTCCCCGAAATTTAAAACAAAGGTAATTTAATAATCTATTTAAAGATTTAATTTTAAAACACAAGCATATACCAATGATATGCTAACAATCACAGCAACCAATTCACCCAATCAATCAAATATATCTATCCAGATAAAAATTCTGGATAGAGTTTCCTCGAGTTTCCCTGGTAAAAATATCGGGATACTTGCTCTATAGATTCCGACCAATCAATACTTCTAAGCTACAGAGCTCCTACTCATCTAGATCTACAGAACTAGACAGCATATCAGACTATAGACGAGTCTGATTCAACAACCAAACCATCTGAACAGCTGGTTCCAAAACCAGAGATAGATCATACACGACTCCCTTAGAGATATGTGAAACATCATCGAATTCCAGTTATCCAAACTGGCAATTCAATCCTGAAAACCAAATACCAATCCAGCCAAAATACAGATGAGATCCAAAACATCTCGGAGTTAGCTTTCCAGACTTGCCAAAACTTATAGCTCCTGAATCATAGAAAACTCCAACAACAACGAAGTCTCCAACTTCGAATTCCAAATGTCTCCGTCCTTTATCCACAAAGGTCCTCGAACGATCCTGGCTGCCAACATCCAAACCGATCAGCTCAACCCTTGCTGATTTCTCTAGAACAAACAGAACCAGAAATAACCCAACATAATGATCTCCTCAAGATCAATCCAAAACCAAAACACAATTCTACTCCATAAACAGTAGAAGACTACAAACTCCTCCTAATCCCGAAAAAGACAATCAGAAACACCTCCCAACTGCTTCCGCTGCACAACTCTAATCCGAAGTAGAAGAAAATGCTAATAAAGAACACGAGCACAAACTGGACATCACTTCCCAGAAATATGGTTCAACAGATCCATAAAAGAAAACTTAGAAATTCCCTTGAAACTTGAGTTGCTTCATCGAACTAATCTCTAGGAACCATCCTCCAACTAAACAGAACCACCGGTTCCCCTTCTGGAATACTAGTCGATCAGAAAACTCAATCTCCAGATGCGGACTAATCTCTGTCTTCCCCAGAAGACATCCATAAAATCTCCAACCATCCAAGAGAACACTCAAACAATCGCAAGTCACCTTTGCGATCAACCCAGATAAATTTCCAAAGAAAAACTGTTCTGTCTTTGCTAAACAAAATAGCTTACACTGGTCTAGTCAATCCATTGAAGAAACAGATTCACTCTGCTGCTTTTGAATTCCACCTCCAGAAGAACTACTCAGCTAAGACCTCTTTGTCAGCTCACAGAACATTCCAAGCTGCATTGTTGACACCAAGCCAAACTTCCTGATCTAAAGCTCTTCGAGAAACTCGGACTTCAAAGCAAACAGAAACACCACAACATTATGCTGAATCCAGCCACAATATCGAAGCAGACACACTTCCCAAGATTTGTTCCAAAGAAATATCTTCGAACACATCCATAGTCACTGCATTTCATCACGCAGTTACAACTTCCTGAGGTATCAAGATACCATTACTCACTTCTGCCCAACCGGCTGATATAAACTCAACTCACCAAACTCTGCACTTCAAAGATGACTCCGAACCTTAACAGGTTTCCTTCAGAGATCGATGAAATACTTACATCCAGCTGCAAAGTTCACTCGAGACGGTATTAGGTCTACAGTCTCGACAAATACACTTCCAACCTCAACATACAAACTCCAACCAATGGTAGTAATCGTGTTACGAACACTACTACCTCATCTACCTTTATAACCTATATTGGAAAAACCCGAACAGGTAACCCAACAGATAGGTAGAAATAGATAAATATATTTAAAATTACAAATACGCTCTCTCAAGATAGACACCACTCCAGAGCCTAGGTATTCACTCAACCTAATGCTCTGATACCACTGTAACGACCCGCCATCCGTCTCCACAGAATGACGCATCATTAATAAGAAAGAAAGGGATAGAAAAAAGAAAGAAAGAGAAGAAAGAAGAAACAACACATCAGAATCTAAAACAGCGGAACGAATAAATTATATTAATAACATAAAATATTACATAGTTTACAACCACTATCAGAGTGCACAGATAATACAACACATACTAGACAGTTATAAACCCTGTCTAGTTATTACAACATAATAACAACTCAAGACAACATAGAGATACCCAAAACAACGGAATACTATATATCTAACGCAGAAGCCTCTTGCTCCAATGCTCCTCCAATATTCGTCAAAGCTAACCTGAATCCCTTCGCTACTCGTAAAAATTTGAGTACCCAAGAGTTTATGAAAACAAAGAATAAACTCCGGGTCAGACATGGGTCTGGTGTGAGTAACAGGTTAAAGTTGCTTAACTTTCAAAAATCTTTTGAAAAGAAAAGGTATCACGTAAGACTTCCCACACATAAACATGGAAAAAATTTACCTTACGCTAACCAAAACGTTTGATAGGAAATCCAGTGATATTATAATAGGTCTAGGGTTTTCAAGTAAATATGAAATAGCCGAAATTATTACATCTATTAAATTCCAGCTACTAGCCACAAAAGTGGGTAATACAATCAAAACCGTTGGCACTTATTGGATTTTGGATACAATGGCTGGGCTACTGGGGTACCGCCTGTCACAGTACGTGGCCTAGATCAACGTACCGAGGAATACGCCCGCTCCCCTGCAACACAAGACCGGAACCATTCCTTACTGAACAGTTTCGAACAAGACAACCCGGTAGTTGGTGCGCAATTCCAACTGCCCACTAAGCCGAATAAAAAGGGACCTTTAGACAGGGGTAAATCTCGCTCTCCAGTGGGAGCTACCCACGAAGCCTTGCTGCACCTCCCCTGTTTTAGCCATTCCCGGTTGATGAGGCTTGAGGCTACGATTACCTTTAGAGAACACATTTCTTAGAATGCTCATCGTCCACCTGACGATGTTCTGAAAGCATTCAATCCATACAAGTTTGTTCCGGGTTCGAACGAAACCGAAGGCATTATCTCGTTACACTCGTTTTGGAATCACCCTCAAAGTTAACGACGATAACTCTTGCACTCTGAATCTCCATCTCGAGCCTGTAAGTACTATTTCCTTCAAACTCATCACGGAATCACCCCCAGAGTTATACTGACTAATAGTCCTTACACCTCGAGTCTTCACTCTTCACATAAGATTCACGACCTATCGTTAATTTGGATCGATATGGTTTTCGGATATCCAAATATGGAAACCCGATCCCGGTCTCATCGAAATCCAAAGCGTGTCTTTTAGGTCTGTAACATCCCGGAATTTTTGACAATATCAATTTAATAATCTGTGTTAAGAATTAAATTGATATTGATAATCTGTTAATAATTACTCAGATAAATTTAATAATCTCCTTCAATGATTATTTAAAATGGTTATTTTATCTTTTAAATGATATAAATGGATTTCTATTTACAATATAAATATTGGTTTATATTTTAAATAGATTGATTTTAATTTTTGAGTTTTAAAACTATTTCATAAATAAAAATATGATTCTAAAATTGACAGAAAAATATTAAATGTTTTAAATTAGATTGAATTGAGTTTTAAAATTTAGAATTAATTCAACAAATGGTTTTATAACTTAATAAAATGATTTTTAATTTAATAATAAAAGAATTGAAAATATATAATAATTAATATTTATATGGAATTGTTTTTATAAATTAATTTTGAATGAGAATTTGAAATGTTTATTTCAAATTGAATTTTTATTTATAACTTGATTTGAAAAATATTTGATTTTGAATTTAGTTGAATTTAAATTTAAAAGTATAAACTTTTATATTGTTTGATTGTCATAATTTTTGATATGAATAAGTTCATTTATTAACAAGATTTGTTTTATTTCCATTTGTAAAATTTATACATATGTTAAATATAAATTAACAAATTCAATTTAAGCTAATACACACTTTAGTTGAAAATCAAATACTAATTATCTTTAAAAGATAACATGTGTTAAATACATATACATTAAATTTTAATTATCTTAATTAAACAAGTGTAAATTCATATGCATTCAAATTGACATGTGTTTAGAAATTAGCATAACCATTAGACAAGTGTAAGATTTTGTTTATAATGTTTCTTTTCTTTTATTTTCTTAAAATCTGAAAATACAATTAGTTTGCATCTTCATACATAATACATTTTCATCTCCAAAATCAAACAAAGATCAAACCCTTCTGCAAAATTCATTTTTGAAGATCTGTTCATAAAATCTGCATTCACCATCAAATGAAAAACAAATCTGCATGTTCCTCTTCAAATCAAAATGAACCTGCAAATCCCTGAAACTCATATTCAAATCTGCAAATTCCTTTGCATGCTCAAATCCATCAATCTGCAAACCCTCCATACTTAAAATCTGCATGTACAATTCATTAAAAATCCACCTTCATCTCAAATAAGTTGCATTTCCTCAAAATTCAAAATGAATACCTCTGCATCTCTGTTTAAGCTGGGTTGAACAATCATTTGCATGCAAGCATGAGCAACCAGACTTATAACAACAGAGGAAGCATAACAGAAAGCACCTGTTTTTTTTTTAAAAAAATCTGCACTGTTTAAAATTTGGGAAGAAGGTGCATCTGCATGCATGAGAGAATCTAGCAACTGCATCATCTACATATAAGTAACTAGAGTTGGGATCATGAAGCATATCAAAGTCAAGCCTGCATTTCTAAAGCCTGCATCTTTGTGTTCTGCAATTTCAAACTAAAACAACAGAGGGGGTCTGCATTGAAGGTGAGTAACATTTATATTTTAAACTATAAATAGGTTGCTTGTTAAAAGTTGAGATAAATATGTTTGTGTGCTTATGAAATGTCTGTTGCAATTATGATTATTTATGCATGTTGGTTTTGCTGTGATGTGTTTCCAGATTCACATCCTTTTAAAAAAAAATTCTGCAATTGATCAGACTTGATATAGTAATTGGGCTCTAGAATAATTAAAAGGAAGTTGTTTATCATAGATTAGAATGCAAATTTATGAAGTATTGTTGTCTAATTTTTTTTTTTTAAGTTCAGTTTTTTAAAAAAAAAAAAATATTAGAAGAAGTAAAACTACAGAGTGATATCTCTGTAAAAAGATAAGTAATACCATTTATATTGATCTTGATTAAATCCAGTCATATTAATATTAAAAACCAATCTCATAAACCAAAAACAGTTACTGGAAACTGATCTTTAAATTTAGTATTAGTATTTTTAGTGTAGGTCCTATTTACAGTTTGTTTTTGAACAGAAAATTTGATTTTTAGCAAATACTTGCAATCTGATATATGAGAAATCATAAAATTCTCCTGTGTTGTTTTAAAAAGAACATAGATCCATAGAAAAATCTGAAATGAGGATTTTTTTTTTTTTTTGAGTAAACAGATGCAGTTTTGTTTTTTTTCAGTATGAACCCTAGTATATGGGTTTGTGCATTGAGATGGTTTGAAGTGGTGGATTGAACCGAGTGTCTTGATATCTGGCAGATGGAAAGTTGGTGTGTAGGGGAGTGTGTGGCCGGAGAGGTGGTGATCAAGATGGTCGGAGGTGAGCATGGTGGTTGTTGACAGGTTTAAGTATAACCTGTAGAATATTTTCCAGGTTTGGGATTTTGAGCTTGGTGATGAATTCTTGTTTAAATGTTGATCTGGTGATTGAGGTAGGGTGTAGGTGAGTTATTGGTTGAAGTTTGATCGTGATGATCAGAGATGGTGATGGAAACTCTGGTGATGTTTGGTTTTAGGTTGTTGCAGAGAGGCAGTGGGGAAAAGGGAGAATGACCCGAAGTAAGTTGAGTTAAAACTCGAAGTAGGCAATCTTTTAACCCGAAGCAAAACTTCTGTTTTCTCGGGGCAACCTGCAGTTTACAGTAACACAGTAAACTGTGTTTGTTTTTATAATTTGGGTTTGAACATTTAAAATCTGGGGTTTCTAATTTAGAAATCTGTAGTTATAGGTTTTAAATAAAGTTTAGGTTCAAATTTTATTCAAGTTTGAATTAATAATTTGAATTTAAAATTCCAGGTTTGAATGAAAACCTGTTTTCTGTTTCCTGCATATCTGGATTTAAACCTTTTTAAATCTGTATTTATGGTTTTGAGGAAAATTTAAATTCAAATTTAAATGTAAGTTTAAAATTCTCATCTGATTTTAAATTCCAGTTTTTTTTTTTAAAACAGAAACTTAAGTTTAAAAATGTAACTTTAATAACCATATCATGTTGAAAGATAGTTTAAACATTTTGATAATAAGGTTTTAAAAGTGTGAGTAGATTTAAAGTTATTTAAATCTGGAAATTTAAAATTAAAAATTTGAAAAGCAGTTTTAAATTTTAAAGAAGATTTAAAATTTGAAGTTTCAAATTAAAATGGAAATTTAAATTACTGAAAGTTTTGAAATGACTTTAACTTTAAAATTTCCATAGCATTGTTTGATTTGCAATTTAAAGGGTTTTAAATTTTTTTAAAACTTTGATAAGTTTAAAATTTTTCTATTTTAAATTTGAATTTAAATTGAAATTTAAAGTTAATTTCAAAAGTACTTTGTTTTGAATTAAATTGTTTAAAACATAATTAAGTTATGTTTATTTTGAAATTTAAATTTAGATTTATGTTTTAGAATTAATTAACAAGGTAATTAAGATTTGTTAATTAATTTAATAAATTAATTAAATTTGGAATTAATAATTGATTAAGGATTAATCAATTTGGAATTAAGATCATTAATTAAATTATTAATTAATGATAAATGAATAATAATTATGTAATTAAGTTTTTAATTAAGGTTAATTAATTTAATAATTAACTTTAATTAATAAATGATTAAAATAATTTAATTGGTAATTAATTTAAGTTAATTACTTTAATAAAATAATTAGAGGATGGTTAATGAAGATCATTAACCATGATTATTTAATAATTAATTAATGTAGTTAATTTTTATAATTAATTAGATTAATTAATTTAATAATAATCAATTATAAATGGCTTAAGTATAATTACTTGATGAAGTAATTAAGAAATTAATTACTTGATGTAATTAATTTAATTGAATGAGATTGTTTAATTTAATTAATTAAGTTTAATTAATTTTAAACACTTGGGTTAAGGATAATTGCTTTATGTAATTAATGTTTTGGAAACTACTTAGTTAAGTAATTATTTGATAATTACAGATTGTAATTAAGGGATGTTAAGTATGAAGAAATTTGGATTAATTATTTAGTAATTAATCAAATAATTAATTAAGAAATTAAATTAAGGATAATTAATTTGGATTATTATAGTAATTGAGTTAGTTAATTACTGTGAGTAATTAATTTAAGAAATAATTAAGATCATTAATTATTTAATTAGTGATGTAATTAAGGATGATTAATTAGGATTAATTAATCAATAATAGGTAATTAATTAATATAATTAATTAAGGATTAAGATAATTAATTATGATTAATTAATTTAATTAAAGTAATTAAGGGTTAATTACTGTTTAGTTGAGGATAATTACATGGATGTAATTAAGTATAATTAATCAAGGGTGATTAATTAAAGTAATTTATGATTGATTAATTGATTGTAATCAATTGAGTAAGCAAGATAATTTGGTGAGGTAATTAATTTAATTTATTTTAAATTAATTATAGATGAAGGAATTAATTTAATTCATTTTAAATTAATTTGAGATATAGATAATTAATTTAATTCATTTTAAATTAATTATATGGTGATGAGTAAATCTTTACTTATGGATGAATGGTTGAACTTGATTGTCTTGGATGCTTTGTGATCTCAGTATTGAGATAAATAATATTGTGTGGTATGGATGTTGATTGTATGGTGATGATAATATAGGTTATCTATTGTGATGTTGATATGTGGTATATCTATTTGATATTGATGATGTGGATCACCTGTTATGTGATAATGTTGATTATCAGTTATGTTTTAAGTTATCTATCTGTGTGTATATAGATACTGTAATTGAATTGTTTTAAACCTTTAAAACAACTTGGCCTTAAAAGACACGCTTTGGTTTTCGATGAGACCGGGATCGGGTTTCCATATTTGGATATCCGAAAACCACATCGTTTCCAAATAACGTTAGGTCGTGAATCTAAGTGGAGCTTTGTGAAGACTCGAGGTGTAAGGACTATGAGTCATTATAACTCTGTGGGTGATTCCGTAATGAGTTGACGGAATTAGTCCTTATAGATTCGAGATGGTGAATCAGAGTGCAAGGGTTATTGTCGTTAACTCTGAGGGTGATTCCAAAATGAGTGTAACGAAATAATGCCTTCGGTTTCGTTCGAACCCGGAACGAACTTGTATGGATTGAATGCTTTCAGAACATCGTCAGGTGGACGATGAGCATTCTAAGTGATATGTCCTATAAAGGTAATCGTAGCCTCAAGCCTCATCAAACGGGAATGGCTAAAACAGGGGAGGTGCAGCAAAGCTTCGTGGGTCGCGCCCACTGGAGAGCAAGATTGATCCCTGTCTAGAGGTCCCTTTTATTTCGGCTGTGTGGGACGGTTTAGTAGCTACAACCGTCGGGGTTGTCTTGTTTGGAACTGTTCAGTAAGGAACGGGTCCGGCTTTGTGTTGCAGGGGATGAAGGGAGTAATCCTCGGTACGGTGATCTAGGCCACGTACTGTGACGGGCGGTACCCCAGTAGCCCTGCCATTGTATGGAATCCAAAATCCAATAAGTGCCAACGGTTTTGATTGTATTACCCACTTTTGTGGCTAGTAGCTGGAATTTAATGAATGTAACAATTTCGGCTATTTCATATTTATTTGAAAACCCTAGACACTATTATAATATCATCGGATTTCCTATCAAACGTTTTGGTTAGCGTAAGGTAAAAACTTTTCCATGTTTATGTGTGGGAAGTCTTACGTGATACCTTCCTTTCCAAAAGGTTTTTAAAGTTAAGCAACTTTAACCTGTTACTCACACCAGACCCATGTCTGACCCGGAGTTTATTTTTGTTTTTCATAAACTCTTGGGTACTCAAATTTTTATGAGTAGTCAAGGGATTCAGGTTAGAATTCTGGATTAGCTTTGACGATTTGTGGAGGAGCAATGGAGCAGGAGGCTTCTGCGTATAGCTATTGAGTATTCCGCTGTGTTTTCTTTGAGTTGTTGTATTATGTTGTATAACTAGACAGGTGTCTATAACTGTCTAGTATGAGTTGATTGTGCTGTGAATCTCTGATGTAAATGATACTATGTAATATTTATGTTATTAATATAATTTATTCGTTCCGCTGTGTTAGATTCTGATGTTGTTTCTTCTTCTCTTCTTTCTTTTCTTCTTCTATCCCTTTCTTTCTTAATTCATGACGCGATTTTCTGGGAGTGGAAAGTCGGGTCGCTACATTTGGTATCAGAGCTTTAGGTTGAGTGAATACCTAGGCTCTGTAGTGGTGTCTTTCTTGAGAGAGCGTATTTGTAATTTTTATATATAACTATATATATATATATATATTTCTGCCTATCTATTGGGTTACCTGTTCAGGTTTTCCAATATAAGTTATAAAGGTAGATGGGGTAGTAGTGTGTGTAACACGACTACCATTGGTTGGAGTTTGAATGTTTGAAGTTGGAAGTGTATCTGTTGAGACTGTAGACCTAATACCGTCTCGAGTGAATTTTGTAGTGATGTAGAACTTCATTGATCTCTGAAGGAAACCTGTTAGGGTTCGGAGTTTATTTTTGAGATTGGATGAGTATTGTTTGGATCTGTTGACTTGGCAGAAGTAAGTGATGGTATTTTGAATACCTCAGGAGTAGTAGCTGCGTGATGAGATGTAGTGACTATGGATGTTCCCGAAGATGTTTTCTTTGGAACAAGTTAAGGAAGTGAGTCTGCTTCAGCGTTGTGGCTGGGGACAGCTTGAGTTTCTGTTTGTTTTGAAGTCCGAGTTTCTCGGAGAGCTTTGTTTTGGAATTCTTTGGCATCTGTGGCAGCAGTGTAGTTTGGAATGTTCTCGGTGTTGGCAAGAGATCTTTTGGTTTAGCAGTTTTTCTGAAGTGGAGTTCAGAAGCAGTTATATGGACCCGTTTCTTCGATGGGTTGGCTTGTTGTGAGTAAGCTGTTCTTTTTGGGTTAAGGGAGAACAGTTTTACTTGGATTTGATTTGGGTGGTTCGCAAAAGTGACTTGCGATTGTTTGAGAGTTCTCTTGAGTTATCTGAGTTTTCTGGATGTCTTCAAGAAGTCAGAATTTGGTTCCAGGAGATTGAGTTGGTGTAGCAACCTGGAGTTTTGGAGGAACTCCTGAATGATTCTTATGGATTTGTTGAACCATATTCTGGGGTGTGTTGTCCTGTTTGTGCTTGTGTTCTTCTTCAGCATTCTCTTCTTTGTCGGATCAGAGTTGAGCAGCGGAAGCAATTGGGAAGTGTATCTGTTTTCCTTTGCCCGGACAGGAGAAGTAAGTTGTTATTCCCTGATGTTGAGGAGTTGAGTTTGAGTTCTTGGTTTTGGTTGATCTTGAGGAGATCATTTTGTTGGTTGATTGGTCTAGTTGTTTTTAGAAGTATCAGCAAAGGTTGAGCTGATCAGGAAGGCTGTAGGTAGCCCATGATCGTTTGGAGAGTTTTGAGGATAAGAGTTGGAGGGATTTGGATTCTGAGTCGGAGATTTAATTTTGGATAAGTTTTCTCCGATCAAAAGTGAGCTATAAGTTTGGGTGAGTCTGAGAAGTTAGTTCTGAAGTGATTTTGGATCTTTTCTGTGATCTTGAAGATAAGTGATTGATCTACAAGATTGGCTGGCCAGTTTGGATAACTGGGATTCGATGAGTTTCACGTATATCTGAGGGAGTACGTGTATGGTCTGTCTCTGGTTGTGGAACCAGCAGTTCTGGAGTTTTGGGTGTTGAGTCAGACTCGTTTGTAGTCTGATATCTTGTCTAGTGTTATAAATATAGTTGTATAGGAGCTTTGTAGCTTCATAGTATTGTTTGTTTGGTTTGTCTAGGGCGAGTATCCCGGTATGTATATATATACACTGGGGAAACTCGATGAATTTTATCCAGATTTTGTCTGGATAATTAGATTTGTTTGATTGGTTGAATTGGTTGTTTGGTTGTTAGCATATGTTTGATATATGCTTGTGTTTAAAATTAAAATTTAATAAGATTATTAAATTATCTTTGTTTTAAATTTCGAGGACGAAATTCTTCTAAGGGGGAAGGATTGTAACATCCCGGAATTTTTGACAATATCAATTTAATAATCTGTGTTAAGAATTAAATTGATATTGATAATCTGTTAATAATTACTCAGATAAATTTAATAATCTCCTTCAATGATTATTTAAAATGGTTATTTTATCTTTTAAATGATATAAATGGATTTCTATTTACAATATAAATATTGGTTTATATTTTAAATAGATTGATTTTAATTTTTGAGTTTTAAAACTATTTCATAAATAAAAATATGATTCTAAAATTGACAGAAAAATATTAAATGTTTTAAATTAGATTGAATTGAGTTTTAAAATTTAGAATTAATTCAACAAATGGTTTTATAACTTAATAAAATGATTTTTAATTTAATAATAAAAGAATTGAAAATATATAATAATTAATATTTATATGGAATTGTTTTTATAAATTAATTTTGAATGAGAATTTGAAATGTTTATTTCAAATTGAATTTTTATTTATAACTTGATTTGAAAAATATTTGATTTTGAATTTAGTTGAATTTAAATTTAAAAGTATAAACTTTTATATTGTTTGATTGTCATAATTTTTGATATGAATAAGTTCATTTATTAACAAGATTTGTTTTATTTCCATTTGTAAAATTTATACATATGTTAAATATAAATTAACAAATTCAATTTAAGCTAATACACACTTTAGTTGAAAATCAAATACTAATTATCTTTAAAAGATAACATGTGTTAAATACATATACATTAAATTTTAATTATCTTAATTAAACAAGTGTAAATTCATATGCATTCAAATTGACATGTGTTTAGAAATTAGCATAACCATTAGACAAGTGTAAGATTTTGTTTATAATGTTTCTTTTCTTTTATTTTCTTAAAATCTGAAAATACAATTAGTTTGCATCTTCATACATAATACATTTTCATCTCCAAAATCAAACAAAGATCAAACCCTTCTGCAAAATTCATTTTTGAAGATCTGTTCATAAAATCTGCATTCACCATCAAATGAAAAACAAATCTGCATGTTCCTCTTCAAATCAAAATGAACCTGCAAATCCCTGAAACTCATATTCAAATCTGCAAATTCCTTTGCATGCTCAAATCCATCAATCTGCAAACCCTCCATACTTAAAATCTGCATGTACAATTCATTAAAAATCCACCTTCATCTCAAATAAGTTGCATTTCCTCAAAATTCAAAATGAATACCTCTGCATCTCTGTTTAAGCTGGGTTGAACAATCATTTGCATGCAAGCATGAGCAACCAGACTTATAACAACAGAGGAAGCATAACAGAAAGCACCTGTTTTTTTTTTAAAAAAATCTGCACTGTTTAAAATTTGGGAAGAAGGTGCATCTGCATGCATGAGAGAATCTAGCAACTGCATCATCTACATATAAGTAACTAGAGTTGGGATCATGAAGCATATCAAAGTCAAGCCTGCATTTCTAAAGCCTGCATCTTTGTGTTCTGCAATTTCAAACTAAAACAACAGAGGGGGTCTGCATTGAAGGTGAGTAACATTTATATTTTAAACTATAAATAGGTTGCTTGTTAAAAGTTGAGATAAATATGTTTGTGTGCTTATGAAATGTCTGTTGCAATTATGATTATTTATGCATGTTGGTTTTGCTGTGATGTGTTTCCAGATTCACATCCTTTTAAAAAAAAATTCTGCAATTGATCAGACTTGATATAGTAATTGGGCTCTAGAATAATTAAAAGGAAGTTGTTTATCATAGATTAGAATGCAAATTTATGAAGTATTGTTGTCTAATTTTTTTTTTTTAAGTTCAGTTTTTTAAAAAAAAAAAAATATTAGAAGAAGTAAAACTACAGAGTGATATCTCTGTAAAAAGATAAGTAATACCATTTATATTGATCTTGATTAAATCCAGTCATATTAATATTAAAAACCAATCTCATAAACCAAAAACAGTTACTGGAAACTGATCTTTAAATTTAGTATTAGTATTTTTAGTGTAGGTCCTATTTACAGTTTGTTTTTGAACAGAAAATTTGATTTTTAGCAAATACTTGCAATCTGATATATGAGAAATCATAAAATTCTCCTGTGTTGTTTTAAAAAGAACATAGATCCATAGAAAAATCTGAAATGAGGATTTTTTTTTTTTTTTGAGTAAACAGATGCAGTTTTGTTTTTTTTCAGTATGAACCCTAGTATATGGGTTTGTGCATTGAGATGGTTTGAAGTGGTGGATTGAACCGAGTGTCTTGATATCTGGCAGATGGAAAGTTGGTGTGTAGGGGAGTGTGTGGCCGGAGAGGTGGTGATCAAGATGGTCGGAGGTGAGCATGGTGGTTGTTGACAGGTTTAAGTATAACCTGTAGAATATTTTCCAGGTTTGGGATTTTGAGCTTGGTGATGAATTCTTGTTTAAATGTTGATCTGGTGATTGAGGTAGGGTGTAGGTGAGTTATTGGTTGAAGTTTGATCGTGATGATCAGAGATGGTGATGGAAACTCTGGTGATGTTTGGTTTTAGGTTGTTGCAGAGAGGCAGTGGGGAAAAGGGAGAATGACCCGAAGTAAGTTGAGTTAAAACTCGAAGTAGGCAATCTTTTAACCCGAAGCAAAACTTCTGTTTTCTCGGGGCAACCTGCAGTTTACAGTAACACAGTAAACTGTGTTTGTTTTTATAATTTGGGTTTGAACATTTAAAATCTGGGGTTTCTAATTTAGAAATCTGTAGTTATAGGTTTTAAATAAAGTTTAGGTTCAAATTTTATTCAAGTTTGAATTAATAATTTGAATTTAAAATTCCAGGTTTGAATGAAAACCTGTTTTCTGTTTCCTGCATATCTGGATTTAAACCTTTTTAAATCTGTATTTATGGTTTTGAGGAAAATTTAAATTCAAATTTAAATGTAAGTTTAAAATTCTCATCTGATTTTAAATTCCAGTTTTTTTTTTTAAAACAGAAACTTAAGTTTAAAAATGTAACTTTAATAACCATATCATGTTGAAAGATAGTTTAAACATTTTGATAATAAGGTTTTAAAAGTGTGAGTAGATTTAAAGTTATTTAAATCTGGAAATTTAAAATTAAAAATTTGAAAAGCAGTTTTAAATTTTAAAGAAGATTTAAAATTTGAAGTTTCAAATTAAAATGGAAATTTAAATTACTGAAAGTTTTGAAATGACTTTAACTTTAAAATTTCCATAGCATTGTTTGATTTGCAATTTAAAGGGTTTTAAATTTTTTTAAAACTTTGATAAGTTTAAAATTTTTCTATTTTAAATTTGAATTTAAATTGAAATTTAAAGTTAATTTCAAAAGTACTTTGTTTTGAATTAAATTGTTTAAAACATAATTAAGTTATGTTTATTTTGAAATTTAAATTTAGATTTATGTTTTAGAATTAATTAACAAGGTAATTAAGATTTGTTAATTAATTTAATAAATTAATTAAATTTGGAATTAATAATTGATTAAGGATTAATCAATTTGGAATTAAGATCATTAATTAAATTATTAATTAATGATAAATGAATAATAATTATGTAATTAAGTTTTTAATTAAGGTTAATTAATTTAATAATTAACTTTAATTAATAAATGATTAAAATAATTTAATTGGTAATTAATTTAAGTTAATTACTTTAATAAAATAATTAGAGGATGGTTAATGAAGATCATTAACCATGATTATTTAATAATTAATTAATGTAGTTAATTTTTATAATTAATTAGATTAATTAATTTAATAATAATCAATTATAAATGGCTTAAGTATAATTACTTGATGAAGTAATTAAGAAATTAATTACTTGATGTAATTAATTTAATTGAATGAGATTGTTTAATTTAATTAATTAAGTTTAATTAATTTTAAACACTTGGGTTAAGGATAATTGCTTTATGTAATTAATGTTTTGGAAACTACTTAGTTAAGTAATTATTTGATAATTACAGATTGTAATTAAGGGATGTTAAGTATGAAGAAATTTGGATTAATTATTTAGTAATTAATCAAATAATTAATTAAGAAATTAAATTAAGGATAATTAATTTGGATTATTATAGTAATTGAGTTAGTTAATTACTGTGAGTAATTAATTTAAGAAATAATTAAGATCATTAATTATTTAATTAGTGATGTAATTAAGGATGATTAATTAGGATTAATTAATCAATAATAGGTAATTAATTAATATAATTAATTAAGGATTAAGATAATTAATTATGATTAATTAATTTAATTAAAGTAATTAAGGGTTAATTACTGTTTAGTTGAGGATAATTACATGGATGTAATTAAGTATAATTAATCAAGGGTGATTAATTAAAGTAATTTATGATTGATTAATTGATTGTAATCAATTGAGTAAGCAAGATAATTTGGTGAGGTAATTAATTTAATTTATTTTAAATTAATTATAGATGAAGGAATTAATTTAATTCATTTTAAATTAATTTGAGATATAGATAATTAATTTAATTCATTTTAAATTAATTATATGGTGATGAGTAAATCTTTACTTATGGATGAATGGTTGAACTTGATTGTCTTGGATGCTTTGTGATCTCAGTATTGAGATAAATAATATTGTGTGGTATGGATGTTGATTGTATGGTGATGATAATATAGGTTATCTATTGTGATGTTGATATGTGGTATATCTATTTGATATTGATGATGTGGATCACCTGTTATGTGATAATGTTGATTATCAGTTATGTTTTAAGTTATCTATCTGTGTGTATATAGATACTGTAATTGAATTGTTTTAAACCTTTAAAACAACTTGGCCTTAAAAGACACGCTTTGGTTTTCGATGAGACCGGGATCGGGTTTCCATATTTGGATATCCGAAAACCACATCGTTTCCAAATAACGTTAGGTCGTGAATCTAAGTGGAGCTTTGTGAAGACTCGAGGTGTAAGGACTATGAGTCATTATAACTCTGTGGGTGATTCCGTAATGAGTTGACGGAATTAGTCCTTATAGATTCGAGATGGTGAATCAGAGTGCAAGGGTTATTGTCGTTAACTCTGAGGGTGATTCCAAAATGAGTGTAACGAAATAATGCCTTCGGTTTCGTTCGAACCCGGAACGAACTTGTATGGATTGAATGCTTTCAGAACATCGTCAGGTGGACGATGAGCATTCTAAGTGATATGTCCTATAAAGGTAATCGTAGCCTCAAGCCTCATCAAACGGGAATGGCTAAAACAGGGGAGGTGCAGCAAAGCTTCGTGGGTCGCGCCCACTGGAGAGCAAGATTGATCCCTGTCTAGAGGTCCCTTTTATTTCGGCTGTGTGGGACGGTTTAGTAGCTACAACCGTCGGGGTTGTCTTGTTTGGAACTGTTCAGTAAGGAACAGGTCCGGCTTTGTGTTGCAGGGGATGAAGGGAGTAATCCTCGGTACGGTGATCTAGGCCACGTACTGTGACGGGCGGTACCCCAGTAGCCCTGCCATTGTATGGAATCCAAAATCCAATAAGTGCCAACGGTTTTGATTGTATTACCCACTTTTGTGGCTAGTAGCTGGAATTTAATGAATGTAACAATTTCGGCTATTTCATATTTATTTGAAAACCCTAGACACTATTATAATATCATCGGATTTCCTATCAAACGTTTTGGTTAGCGTAAGGTAAAAACTTTTCCATGTTTATGTGTGGGAAGTCTTACGTGATACCTTCCTTTCCAAAAGGTTTTTAAAGTTAAGCAACTTTAACCTGTTACTCACACCAGACCCATGTCTGACCCGGAGTTTATTTTTGTTTTTCATAAACTCTTGGGTACTCAAATTTTTATGAGTAGTCAAGGGATTCAGGTTAGAATTCTGGATTAGCTTTGACGATTTGTGGAGGAGCAATGGAGCAGGAGGCTTCTGCGTATAGCTATTGAGTATTCCGCTGTGTTTTCTTTGAGTTGTTGTATTATGTTGTATAACTAGACAGGTGTCTATAACTGTCTAGTATGAGTTGATTGTGCTGTGAATCTCTGATGTAAATGATACTATGTAATATTTATGTTATTAATATAATTTATTCGTTCCGCTGTGTTAGATTCTGATGTTGTTTCTTCTTCTCTTCTTTCTTTTCTTCTTCTATCCCTTTCTTTCTTAATTCATGACGCGATTTTCTGGGAGTGGAAAGTCGGGTCGCTACAAGGTCTAAGTTGTTTTAGAGTTTAAAACAATGCAATTACATTATCTATATACACAGAGATAGATAATTCACAGATTCACAACAGATAATTATCATTGTCATAACCGTATATAATCCTACATTATCATTACCAAAAGATAATCCATATCATCATCACAATGCAACCAATGCATCCATATCACTCAACATTACTAATCTCACAGTTGAGATTCCAAACCATTCAAGGCAACCAATATCATCCATTTATAAGCAATGACCTATAATCATACTATCTATAATTGATTTAAAATGAATTAAATTAATTACATCCTCTCTAACTAATTTAAAATGAATTAAATTAATTACTTACATCAAAATAAATCTTGCTTATCACCATCATTAATTAATTACAAATTAATTAACTTACCTCTAATTTATCATCTTAATTAATCAATCCTGATTAATTGTACTTCAATTAATTTCACAAATTAATTACTCTAAACCAAATACAGTAATTATCCTTTAATTACTTCATTAATTAGTTAATTATAATTAATTACATTTAACCTTAATTAATTACAATTAATTAATTACACCTAACCACTTATTATTAATCAATTAATCTTAATTAATCAATCTTAATTACATCATAATTAATGATCCTTAATTATATTTAATTAATTACTCAATTAAATTAATTACTTTCAGTAATTAATCTCACTTAAACCATAATTATTAATCACCTTTGATTAATCTCTTTCCGTAATTAACTACCTTAATCACTTCATTCAATTAATTATTCCTTAATTAATTTCTAAATTAGTCCCTTGATTAATTATACAGAATAATTTAATCCAAATTACTTTCACAATTCTATCATTATCCACTAATTACATCCAGTAATCATCTTTAGTTACTTCAGTGAGTAATTTTACTTCATTAATTACATCAAGTAATTATTATCAAATCCAATGTTAAAATTAATTAAACTTAATTAATTAATTTAAACCAATCTCAATAAACTGCATTAATTACATTAAGTAATCAACATCTCAATTACTTTCATTTAGTAATTAATCTTAAATAAATTTCACAATTGATTATCCTTAATTAATTAATCTAATTAATTATTAAAAATTAATCATATTAATTAATTACTAAACAATCCTTAGTTAATGACCTTCATTAACTATTTGACATTCTTTAATTACTTTTCTTAATTATAAACTAATCTAAATTATTAATTTATTCATTAAATAAATAAGACATTCCTTACTTATCTTATTCATATGATCATTTTAATACTTCAATAATTTCTAAGAAAAATCCATTTCTTATTGATGATTTTATAAATATTAAAGTGTACCAGATCATTGCATTTTTAAAATTTAAATTCAAATTCCATTTTGAATCTCAAATTCAAAATGATATTTATTTAAGCATTAACCAATTTAAATTCCATTTGTACTCCTTTCAAAATAAATGTACATAACATTTATTACTTTCATTTTAAAACTTATATAAGATAAGCCTTAATTTACTTAATTTAATTAAAAATTAAGTTTCAAGTACATTACTATTTAAATTACAAATTCAAGTTAACAAATCATTTAACTTTCTTTTATAAACTTTTTATAGATGACTTCATTCAAAAAGGAAATCAAGTTTAAATATTTATTTGAAAATAAATTTATCTCTAACAACAATTTAAATTAAACTTGTTTGAAAACATTTAAAATTCTGAAACTTATTCAAATATCCAGATTTAAATTCAAGACACCAGAACCCATTCCTTGTTTAAATCATTTGAATTTAAACTTGAATTAAACTTTTTGATTTAAACCTTAATTCTAAAATTCTTTATTTAAAATTCAAATTCCATTTTAAAAAATTAAAGATTCGAAGACCTTAAGAAAAACTGAATTTAACATTGAAATTCAAACTGCAGTTTTTAAATTAGTTTTTTTCATATTTTGAAATAAACTTTCAATTTCCAGAAACTGTCAGGTTTCTTTCTTCTTTTTTTTAAAAAAAAAACTGAAAACCACTTTCGAATTTTAAAAACTTATAAGATTTCAAAACCCCTTTAAAATTATAATTCATACTACAGATTTAAACTTGTTTAAGTCTTATCGTAACAACTTTAAAATTCATTTAAATTTTGATTTAAAATTAAAACTTCACACAGATTTACAGAAAAACTGTACTAACTACAAATTACCCGAGCTAGCCTAATATCTGCTTCGAGTCATCAGGCCAAATCCTTCGAGCAAAGCCTAGCAAATACTCGAGTAATACTCGAGTTCAAAAAAACACTACAATCCCCAGTTTCACCAGAAACCCGATAGTGCACGGTGCACCTGCACCGTGCCTCCAGCCATCATCATCCTTCTCCGGTGACTTCCAAACATCAACGATCATCCCCTCAGTCCAATACGATCATCACCTCGCTCCTATTCAACTCGAATTTGAATTCGAGTTGCAGTCCCAAAACCTGGAACAGAAGAAAACAGGTTTCACCCAAACCTGTAACATGCCTCATCCTCCACCTTCTGACCACCGGAATGGCAACGACTCCGGCCACATGTTCATCAATCAACCTACTAACATTCCCCAAAATCTTATTCAACTCGATCATCTCTTCAGGTAGAACTGACCAAAGCTAATTACCTAGCCTAAACTAGGGCTACAGGTAGAAAATCATCACCACAGTTCCCATGTTAATTTGCATCAACATCAAACATTTTTCCAAACACAATGACTGCTCCTCCACCTACCAGAAGAACCCCGACACTTAAATTTGCCTAGATCCCCCAAAAACCCGAAATTCCCCTCTACAGTTAAACACAAAACAGTACCCAAAACTCTTAACTAAAAATACAGATTTTTATTCTAAAAATCAAGTTTTGATCATAGTATTTAATTCTTAATACTGAATTTATAATTTATTCAATATGAATTTTCACATATTTAAAACTTGATCAATCAAATTTTTGGTTTACAGAGATGTTTACAAGTTATTTAACTTAACTAAAATCTTAAACTAAAGTTTAATATTACACAAACAAGTTTGATTAAATCTAAAATTTAAACAGAGGCACCATCTATAGAATTTGGATTTAAATCAAAAACCTGAACCTATGATCTATACAGCAGAGAATACCCTGGAAATCACATGCATATAATGCATCCATTATAGTCACAGCAGAATTCACCCATATATGCATTCAACACATTTTTATCACAGAGATTAAACATGCAACCTTGTTTATAACTTAAATCTTTTAGGAATAGAAATGTTACTCACCTTAACCTGATGGACAGAGAAGTGATTTTGATGAAGACTTTGGTGCTTCTAAAACTGGAAATATGCAGTTCTTTTTTTTTAAACTTGAGTTGCTCCTTACTTAAAACTGTATGCATACTACTTCCAGATTGAAATGATGCAGGTTACAGATTGAAATTGCTAGTTTTTTTTTTGCATTTGGTTACAGGAGTCCAGATTTGAGGGTAATGAATGCTTGTAGATGCTTTCTACTTGCATGCAGAGGCTACTACAGGATTCAGATTTACAGGGTTTTGAAGATGGGTTACATGGTAATGATTTACAGGTTTACTTTGAAAGTTAGCAGATAGGCTTTGAATTTTGATATGAGTGAATTGATTACAGTTTTTAGGAATTGCTTTGAGAATTTGTTGAAGGGTTTTGGAAATTCACTGGGAATTGTTACAGGATTTCTTTTAGGATGATTTCAGATTTTCTTTGCTCTCAAGTTGATTTAGAAAAGAAAAAAAAGAAAGAGGATTTGTTTGTATAAAAACTGAAAAAAAGAAGAAAAAGAAAAAAAAACAAAAATGCCACATGTCTCTAAATATAACATTTGTCATGCACCTTCTTTAATATTTTAATACATGTTAATTTAAGTTTCTAAAAAGTTTACACCTGTTTTTAATGTTCATAAGCTATAATTAAGTTAACTTGTATTTTAATTAGATGTTTAATATAGGATATGTTTAATTAATTGGATAACATGTATTTATTTGCATGTAGATAAATTTTAAAATGAATAAATCCAATTTAATTTATAAAATGAAGCTTATACAAATATTTCAAAGTCAAAGCAAATTTAAAAATATTTACACTTTAGTTTTCAAAGCTTTGAATTCAAGTTCTAATTAAAATTTTGAAATCCAGTTTATTTACAAATATAACTGCACAATTTTAAATTTTGAAAAACAATTATTTTTATTAAAAATTTATTTGTTCAAACAATGTATTATTATATTTAAAAATAACAACATCTGATAACTATAAATAATTTATAAAAGGAATTGTTTCTTTACCAATAAATTATTTATTTTATTCAACTATATTTTTAAGAAATCAAAATAAACCTTATTGTTATTTATTTAAATTTAAACTTGAGTTAAACATGTTTTAAGTCATTCCAATATTTTACCTTATGTATTTAAAACCATATTTATTTTTATTATATACCTTTAAAAACTTAATATCAAATAAATTAATTTAAACAAATTAAATTTTTATCTTATCTATTTAAAAACCCTATTTTATTTATTAATTAACTTTTTAAAAGTTTAACTTTTAAATAAAATCAAAATTCCCAATTTTACTAAAGATATATATATATATATATATATTTATAGAAAACAAGACTTATTTATTTATTAGATTAAAACAAGATCTATCAACAATATATACATATTCTATATACATTGTAAATAGAAAACAATTATTAGATTTAAAAAGATAAAATATATCAATTAAATATTTATTTTATTTGGATTAATTAAATTAATTCAGATCTTATCACAAAGATTATCAATTCAATTTAATTGTTATTTCAGATTATTAAATTGATTTTGTTTCAAAATTCCGTGTCATCACACAAACCTTGAAGTATCTACCAATCAGATACCTCGGGACGGTTTCTGAAGTGGAATATCGAGTTAAGCCATTACGATATGACTTATCATTCCCGAAGGTCAATTAACAATAGGCATTGGAGGACTTCATCGCTAAGTTCACAATTCAAGATGACGAGGAGGTAGACACATCAGTTGTAGCATCCCAATGGAAATTGTTTGTCAATAGTGCATTAAACGAATTCTTCTCAAGAGCGGGAGTTGTGCCTGAAACCCCCAAACGATGGTCGATCTGTTATGCTCTAAGTTTAGAACTCCTTGCTATTAACAATAAGGCGGAGTACGAGGCATTAATAGCGGGGACGAAGATTGTGAAGAACTTGGAATTAAAGCTCTTCATATATACAAAAACTTTCAATTAGCTGTTGTCAAGTGAAATGGGAGTATCATGATAAAGGCGCAAACCTCGCGCCTTACCTTTCGAAAGCATAGGAATTTCTCAAAGAAATCGAACACTTCACAATAACTCATGTTCATAGGGAATAGAATGTGAAGGCCTATCACTTAGCTAAACTGGCTAGTTCCGGAGATGCACAGTCGCTTGGACTGGTTCTATTGGAAGTATTGTCAGCTCCTAGCATAGATCAGATGGACATTGATGGGATTTTGGAAACTGTAGAAGAGGATGAGTCGTGGATGACACCGATCAAGGACTATTTACTCAAAGGAATACTCCTAAGGGACTGGAAAGAACAAAAGAAGCCTC
Source organism: Allium cepa (assembly GCA_030765085.1). Taxonomy (NCBI): domain Eukaryota; kingdom Viridiplantae; phylum Streptophyta; class Magnoliopsida; order Asparagales; family Amaryllidaceae; genus Allium; species Allium cepa. The sequence goes on along the minus strand of CM060931.1, from coordinate 906,322,944 downwards.
TTTGGAAGGCACTATAATTCATAATGCAAGATGAAGTACTGTACCAGAGAGGGTTCTTCGCTCCCTTACTTAGGTGTGACCAAAAACGAAGCCAAGAAAATCCTCATGGAAATTTACGAAGGAAGTTGCGATGACCACACAGGGGGTAAACATTGGCAAAAAGGATCTCAGCTACGGATACTTATGACCGACAATAAACCAAAATGTGGAAAACCATTCCCCGATGCGATCGATGTTAGAGGTTTGTAAAGATTCTACAAACCCCATCCACGGAAGTTACGCAAATGGTTAGTCCATTGTCGTTTGCAATCCGAGGAATTAATCTAATCGGCATGTTACCAATAGCAAAAGTAGGAGCTAAATATGCCATCATTTCGGTTGATTACTTTACAAAAAGGGTCGAAGTGGAATCGTTTGCAACGATTTCAAATAAAAAGTTATTAAGTTTATAACTAAAAAAATTATTTGCAGATTTAGAGTACCATAGAAAATCATCACGAAAAATGGACCTCGGTTCGAGAGTGCCGAGTTCAAGGACTTCTGCCGGTGTTATCGAATCCAGAAAAGCATTTCCATGATAGCGCATCTGCCGGAAAATGGGCAAGTGGAAGTAGTGAACAAAACCATCAAATCCACCATAAAGAAGAGGTTGACGAGAGCTAAAGGAAATTGGGTTGATGAGCTAACGCTTGCACTATGGATTTACCGAATGATACACAAAACTACGACCGGGCATTCTCCTTCACTCTAGCTAATGGTTCAGAAGCCATGACACCTGTGGAACTAGATATCTCCTCTCATCATAGAAGCCATTTCAATCAACGAGAAAATGAGCAACTACTGCTCGAATAACTTGATTGGATCGATGAGAAAAAGGAGGAAGCCGAGCTTAGAAATGTTGCTTACTAGAAAAGAGTGACACCACACTTTAACACCAAGGTTTGAAACCACACATTCGATGTGGGGGATCTCATCGTGAAACGGATCTTCTCGAGTAGGGAGTACTTGGCCCAAATTGGAAAGGACCCTATATCATCAGCTAGAAACTGGGAGATGGAACATTCAAGCAGACGACGGTCGATGGAATTCCAATTCCCCATGCTTGGAACAACGACTTGCTGCAGCACTACTATATTTAATACTTATCTGTGTATTTTCTATTTTCGCGGATAAACAATCCAAGGATGCTGAAGGCATTGTAAATAGCTATGGCTTATCTTTCCTTATGTTAATAATATATCTCGCTTCTTGAACCAAAGGAACTGCATATTTGTAAGCAAAACGACGAGTTGACGATGAAAGTCGACTCAAATAGCCAGATCGAAGGGGAAAATCGGTCCACGTTTTTTGAGAATTGGAATTACTACGGCAATGTAGGGAAGGCCCGTCTCCTTGTGCACCACCAATAAGCCGCACGTCGCTGTTTGAACTGATGGAACCATGTTCAAGTACGCAACACACCTTGTGCGCCACCAATAATTCACATGTCGCTACTTGAGCCGATGTACCACATTCATATACGCAACACATCTTGTGCGCCACCAGTAAGCCACATTTCGATGTTTGGACCAATAGAACCGCGTCCAAGTAAAAAAACACCCGTCATGTGCTATTAATAACATATACGCCGCTTCCAAAACTGATGGAACTGCATTCTTAGAAGCAGCGGACATCCCACACGCCCGGGAAAATACTTCCCAACCTTCGAATAGAAAGTATAGACACTCAAACCTCCGGATTGACAGAAAAATCAATTTGGAATTTCCTAAGTACCAATGCCGCATCAGCACCACTGGGAAATCCTTATACTCTCTAGTAATCAATGTTACCCTGTTAATACCAAGAGCTCGAACAAAAATTTTAAGCACCGATATAGCTCCAGCAACATTGGGGAAGTTTCCTATCATAGGATTAGTGGAAACCAGCATTGCTCCAACAATGTCACGAAAGTCCAAGTACTTGAGCTATTCGAAAGTTTCCAAAGATAGAAACTGATATATGGATGTAATATCAACACTAAACTTGGAAGAATCCGGTCACAGTGAAGGAACGAAATGCTCGGGATCGAGCATCAGAACCATGGGTTTTCAAAGATAGGAGCTTACCGCATGACCCAGACTAGGGGCAACCAAATGAGTTGCTTAAAACAACCAATCTCTATCCAATTGCTCTGAGTTCTGAGTAATTAGCCTCGTGATGCAAGGAGGATACATACACCAACACATGATCGGGACAAGCCAACCCAAGATACACCACAATTATGTTATGTCGAACGGAGTATTTTGAAAAATCATAAAAGAGCTAAGTAATATAATATGCTAAATAAATGCAAGAGTACCATTTACATGCACAGAGTTGCGGTAAATAAAGATATGGCACAAACATGGAAGTATATGATAGGAAATTGCAATACAGGCAATCATATCATATACATATGCAGTTATTTACAAATAACCACAAATCATAGAATGCAGGAAAAGTACATATGAGAGATTACAATAGAAATGATAATCTTTCATTACTAATAACATTTTATATACAGACTCAACAAATAGCAGGGGCCGTTCTTACACAATACCGGCCAGTATCAGACATCACACAATGTAAAACCAAATAAACAGAAATTACATACTTTATACTTGTACAGACTCAATAGACTTAAAAAACATACAAAAACCATAAATGCTTCCCTCTACCAAAACTCAGTCACATCATCATTTATTTCCATCGTGGCCACCTATCCTAGATGAATCAAAATATTCTTCCTCTTGCCTTCCCTATGAAGGGTAATGACACCCTATAAGGATACAAACTCTCCATATATGGCAGAGCTAGACTCCTCAGAACCTCTTATGGCGGCGTTAGCTTGATTATAGTAGGAGTCTTACGCTTTACTTCCTCCTCCTTCTTCGCATATAGCCCCTTCTTTTCCTTTTCAAGTTTCCTTTCCATCGTCTCCTTGTCACTCGAGTCTGACTCATCGATCACCACCACTTATTCTTCTAGAGACATAGAGACGTCCTTTAAATTCTACAGTGCTTCTATTTGCTCAGATTTAGACCTAGGATCGGAGATTGAAATAGGAATTATACCCGAAGCCACTAAAGAGACAGTGGTAGAAGCGGAAAAGATGGCAGAGGCAGAGCCTTATGCAGCTGGAGGAGGAGGCGGGAGAGACGGTTGACCTATAAGTTGGGAAGCATAGTTGTGTATAAAGAACTATGAACTGAACTGGATCTTTCGAAATAGTGGAGAAACAAGGGAATTACCTGAACTGAGAGTTTGCTTGTGAACTTGATGTAACACCTCGCATTTTTAGATAATTAGATAATCAAATAACGATGAACAGTAAAAATAAACATTTTTGGATTTGTCAGAATATGGCCTCAAAACTTATACCATAGTGTTATTGGCGATTTTCTGACCATTTTTCCTATATAACTTATCGAAATTCGAGTTAATACGAAGAAGTTATAAGAGAAACGGAAATCAGAAATAATCGAGAAATAAATATATAAAAAGGGCCTATGAGTCAACTCGCAATGTACACAGGCCGACCATTAAAATGCACAGGTAGACTTATAGGTCAACCCGCGTTACAGCCTGGATGCAATCTTATCCAGTTACATGTCGAGCCTATTTTATTTGACTTTCGAGCAATTGCAACCATTTTTAATTAAATTCGACGGTTTGAGATCCTGAAACTCTACTATAAATAGACCCTAGGCCTAGATATTTTCTCAAAATCAGATTTTCTCCCAATTAAGGTTCATTTCCTAAGGCTGGATCCTAAATAAAAAATATTTCTAGGGAAAAGATTTTCTTAATAAGAATATTAGACACCTTAGAAGGGGATCCACGAAGACCTTGGAGCAAAGCTAAGGACGATAAGTGAGTGGATTTAAATTATATATCATTTACGTTTATGATATCTTATCATTAAATTCCCATTAATTATTTAATTCGACATTTATTTCAGTAATTAGTTATGTTAATTAGTTATGCTGAGACTGTGAATTTTTATGATAACTTAAATTTAATTATTATTTATATGGAAAAGAAAGAAAGAAATCCAATTAAATATGAATAATATTAGGCTTAACAATTATAGAAAAATGCTTAAGCCTAGAAGTAAAATTTTTACAGTAAATTATGCTAAAACGGGGGAAGTAAATCTAATAACTTGATTTGGAAGTTAGCTACAGGTAATTGGTTGGTTTTGAAAAGAAAATACATTTTCATAGTTTAGTATTTAAAAAGATAACGATAAAAGTAATTGCAGGAATAAAAGAAAGAAAAAAGGGAAGTTAGTGTAAAATAGAGACACTACTATATTTTGCACTACCCAAAAAGTAAGGAAATAATAATAAAAGAAATATCTTGCAATTATGGATTATTGTTTATATCATTATTTAGTATTAAAACATAGAAATTGATTTCTAGCACATTTTTTGCCAACCAAATAGAATAGAACTACTTCCCAGAACAAAAGAAAATAAAGTGAAGAATAAAAGAAGAAATCAAGTTAATTATTGGACAAGACTAGAAACAATAAACAGAAATGTACCTAGATCTGCATTTACTGCACAGGTAGTAAAATGAAAGCAAAGCAGTTATTATGATAAGTAAATTTGTGATAGTCGGACGTAGTTCCAAGTCAAGATTATCGTATAATATAAGAGAATTAAAGAGAATTCAATATCATAATAAAAGAAGACAGACTAGATTAGAAAAGAGACACTTGCAATTATATTTATAATATATAGATTATAAAAGAATAGGGAAGTGACAATTGCAAGAAAAATTATAACATAGGTTATAATTAAGCAGAAAGAACAGAAAAGACTTATTTTAAGACTTAGATTAAGTTAATAAGCAAATAGAGCAGAAATAATAGAAGATGCTTATTTTCAAACTTACATTAAGTTAATAAGCAAACATAGAAACAAGGCCCGTACCAATAGCATTCTCTTTCAGTCAGGAACTGATCATCTCATAATAGTTATGTGAGGCTGGGACAAGGTTATGCTAATTAGGATAAATAAGTAACCAACATAATAAGAAAAGTAAACTAAACGTAGAATAAAAGATTAGACATAGGGTCTAATAAAATAAAAAGATGCGTTTGGAGCAGCCTAAAGGATGAAGAGCCTAACGAAGCAGTTCACTACAGATTTCAGCACAGAATAAGCATATCCAACTTAGTTAATTTGGGCTAAAAGGAAGCACGGGACTTCAACTGGACATGAGGGTTCTCTAGGATGTCCCTTTGGGGTAAGCCTAACAAAACTGCACCCCCGGAGGTAGATCTGTATGTGTTCCATCAAGAGAGAATGCCTTGACTGCTTTTGCATTGCTGGCCTGATGAAGCAGACCTTTGTAGGCAATCAAAATGTTGATGAATAGAGTAGGATATTCGTATGACACCGTACTCTGACTTACGAGTAAGTTAAAGTGGGCAGGACCCAAAAGGATAGTCGCATACGGAGATCACGCCATCATCAAACTAAGAGCGAGTTCGGAAAAGACTAGGGTTAAACCAACAGGCCAATAATTTTTTCACTATCGAGACATTGGATGAGGGGCACAACTAATTGGATGTTTAGATCGTTTGCAGTATGGCACGACCACTTAGCTCTTTAGAGGCATTTCGATTAGTTGAGGGGTGGCTACGTGGGGCCATAGCCACGATGAGAAAAGAGAGACCAAGTAGAATGCCTGTATTGTAGACCTAACGAAGCAATTCTTTACAGACATATAAAATCCTTGACTGAGCTTCGTACAAGGTAGACCTCGTTAAGTGGGATTTAGGGAGTAGCCAGAACGATTACGTATAGTCCTCAAGGTACGCACTAGGTGGTACATTATGGATGTCCAAGCATTAGTATAGGCTAGTGCAGACGTAATTTTACGTTTTCATAGCAGATGACGGAACATCTGTATCGTAGACTTCATGAAGCCGTCCTTTACAAATGTAGTTACAGTACACTCCAGCAGCGAGACAATGGAGTCCTTTTCGAGGTGGATATGAAAGGTACTGTGGGTAGTACCTAGGACCGATGCAGTCATTGGGCATATAGCTACATATATATTAGTTATTAGGTTTTAATGTAACGGGGGTGGATGAGTACGATTCACACACAGAGGCGAGAGTGTTATAAACCCAGTAAACCTAATATAATAGAAAATAGAAATAAAATGGTATATGTGGAATTAGGCTTAAAAGTATATGATTTGTCCATTCACTAGAACTTTAGTTCTGACTTCCTCCTCATAACATTCTATAGGTTAGGTAGAGGGCATAGACTTTCCAGCTTTGAGACACTTGTTTAGAAAGTGTTGTTATCTTGATGAGTATTTACTTACTATTATATTTTAGTTAGTTCCATTGTGAGATATTTATTTGAGCTATGATATATTTGTCTTTGCCTATTTGTAGAATACCAAATACCCAACTCTAGCTTCAGTGGGCTTAGATTTGAGCATTTTTGCGAAGAATCTGAACCCATTGGAATTTGGGTTGTTACATTTGATATTAGAGTCTAGGTTTAGGGTTCCTATGTAGATAGTGAGTGGATGTATTTTTATTTTGAATAAAATATAAATATATTATGTATTATGTACTAAAAATCCAAATAGTCCCCAATTATAGACTTTAACATATGAGAAGTTTTTAGTAGTTCAATTGTGCATAGTTTGCTAGTTGGGTTTGGGATGACCCGAGGGTATTGAACCCTAAGTTATTACCGATGTATAGTGTACAATAAGCTATGTTTAGAGAGAAGATTGGTATCCATATGTTGTAAGAAGTGGAAAAGTTCCCTAGGGATAACAGGTAAAGTATTTCTATTTTGGAAGGAATAAGATATTTTAGCAAGGAAATGAGATTTTCAAAGTTTAGGAAGGATATTCCTAGGGTAGTAAGAAGAAAATTCACTTTTTGTCTGGCCCAATAAAATGAAACTTTTTGGAATTGAAAATTTGAAAAATATAATTGTTAATATGTTTGAGGAAGTAAATATTGAGTTTTTGAAAAAAAAAGTGGTATGAAATTTTAATTAGTTTTTATATGATGTAAATTTGTTAAAAGTGAGATTCTTTTTTAGGACTTACAGAGCATGTATAGTTCGTTAGTTTCTTTGTAGGTAAACAAAGATTTTAAATATAAAAACCTAGAGTGTGTTAAGTATCGAGAACGTAGGTTACAACATTTATTGTTGTAATAGATGTTTTCGTGAAAAATAAAGGAAGCATAAACTAAGACACTATTGTTATAGCAAGTGACTCCCATAGGAAATGTTTTTACATAACATATGAAATTTATTAGTATTTTTTTGAACTAAATCCATATACTATTATTTTTGGGTTGTAGTAATGGTGTTTTACGCAACATCAGTTTTGACCCAAATAAAAATGTGTTTTGAGGATAATTTCTAAGTATAGAAATAAAAAGGTTTGCAAGTACACTTATTATTTAAATAAGTATATAAAAATGTTTTCTAGTTATGAAAACATTAGAACAATTTTGAAAATGAGTTCTTTTGAAAAAAAAGATGTATGTTAAATTAATAAATTTAGTAGGAAGTATCTTTTGTAAGTGAATATAGAGTAAACATACTTTAATCTATTGGAATAAAATGAATAATGAGATAATTTTCTATGAATCACAAATAAAGTTGTTTTGTGCAAGCTATAGGGAATACGTGAAAAAGATGTACAAGGCATAGAAAGCATCATATTTTGTATAGTCTATTTTGATAAATTATAAAATAAGTTCCTTGTAATTTCACACAACCATGAAATCTCTTTTAAAGGATTCATCAAAGGTTCTAGCGTTAATGGATTCTCATAAGAGAAAGTAGCCTCAGTAGGAATGCTAAGCCATGGAAATTTCATATTTTTCCGTTGATTATGCGCATTGATTGCTTGCCTGTGTAGAAAGACCCCCATTTATAGTAAGTTAGAAACCTCCAATGTTAGGTAATTAGAAGAGTAGGAAAGTTAAGGGATTTTTTATTGTTCTTATCTACTTCAGTTGTAGTGAATTTGAAAATCTATGAAAAGAAGATGTTTTGAAAACATGTGAGGACATTTTTTGAAGTCAAGAAAAAAAATTGTTTTAAGAACAAGCAAGGCATTTTTTAAAGAAAAATGGTTTGGTGAAAAAGTAAATAAGTTTTTGGAAGAGAAAAACTTAGTAAGCAGTTAAATTTAAAAAGTCAATTTTTTTTTAAGGAAAGCTGTAAAGGTCTTTAATAGAAAACAAGGAATAAGTTTTGAACTTAGAATTTATAAGCTTTCTCCTCTAGGTTTAGAGAATAATTTAAATTCAAAAAGCTGTAAAAATGCAAGTGTATAAAGGTAAAATGTTAAGAAACCAAATACCTTTGTATTTAATAGAAACTTCAAAGTAACACTTTTAAAGGTAAGAACTTTGGGATTTGATGTTTCAAAAATCTAGAAGCTTTAATTTTTTAAATGAAATGATAAATACCAAACCAAACTTATAAATATGAAGTAGATAGGAACCATTTTCTAAGTATGAAGGGAAGAAGAGTGAGGCTATAGCAATAATTAATTTTAATAGCAATAATAGAAGTTCCCGTAAAGTGTGTAAGACACTGGTAAGAACCTAGGAATGTTGCTTCATGTGTGTTGACTATAAAAAAAATAGTAAAATGATATTAATAAGATAGTACGACACATATGATTGGGATAAAAAGACCTTAGTTGGGGAAAAACGAAAAGTAAAGGTAAAGAGAAAATTTCTCTAAGCTTAATTGTCATTTTAGATAGAGACCACATAGATTAAAATGCTTATTCATTGCAGTAAACGAGGTTTAGTTATTCCATTTTAAGTATGGAAAGAAAGAGATGAATAGATCTTATTCATCGCGAGTAATACAACATAAGTTAGTAAAAAGTAATAAGCGGTAGAAGGAGCATATGCGTTACTTGGATTCCTAGAGCAAGACCTTTCTGTGTCAGAGTGGACATGGTCCTAGGCTTCCTAACCATATATGATAGCTATGTCTAGGTGCTATATTAAAAGAAAAGGTAAAAGTAGATAAAAGCAAATAAAAGGAAAACAACAAACTTAAAGCAAGTAATAGAAATATCAATAGAAATAAATGAGAATTGCTAAAGGAAAATACATTTTTCCCATAAATTAAGCTTGAGAAAAAATTTGAAAAGAAAAAATTTCTTACGTGAATTATGCTTGGGATGGTAAAATAGAGATTTTTAGAACGGCAGCATAAGTTCTAAGTACAGAGAAAGAAGTGCGCAAAAGTAAAACAGTAAATGTGAATTTTTTTGTTTTCTACCTTCTTTCTGACATAAGAAATTTAGTTCAGAAAAATTAGATTTTTCTGAAATTTGAATATTAAAAGTTGTGTGGTAGAATTTGGATGTAAAATACATTGAACTACGCCCCTACTAGGAGTGTGGGAAAAATTGGATGAAAAACGTTTTGAGTTTACAAAAGATTGCATTCATATAGAAATTACAGGTATATTTAGGATGTGTGTATCATATTTTAAAAGGAGTTTTTAAAGAAGAAAAGCATTCATATATGAGGTACCGCTTAGAAATTTATGTACATGCATTTATTTTATGTTGAATGACACTTTGCATAAGAACATGGATGGTTGCAAAAATGATTGATGCGAGGAGTTATATAGTTTTACCCTTGTCGTATTTCGAGGACGAAATTCCCTAAAGGGTAGGAGAATGTAACACCCCGCATTTTTAGATAATCAAATAACGATGAACAGTGAAAATAAATATTTTTGAAATTGTCAGAATATGGCCTCGAAACTTATATCATTGTGTCTGTGATAATTTTCTGATCAATTTCCATATATAACTTGTCGAAATTCAAGTTAATATGAAGAAGTTATGAGAGAAACGGAAATAAAAAATAATCAAGAAAAAATATAAAAAAGGGCCTACGGGTTGACCTATAGATCAACCACAATATACACAAATCGACCCTTAAAACGCACAGGTCGACCAATAGGTCGACTTGCATTATAGCCTAGACACAATCTCGTCCAGGTACGTGTCGAGCCTATTTTATTTGATTTTTGAGCAATCGCAATTGTTGTTTTCTAAATCCGACGGTCTGAGATCCCCAAACTCCTCATAAAAAATAGTCGAGAAAAAAAATATAAAAAAGGGCCTATGGGTCGACCCGCAATATACACAAGTCGACCCTTAAAACGCACAGGTCGACCAATAGGTCAACTTGCATTATAGCCTAGACGCAATCTCGTCCAGGTACGTGTCGAGCCTATTTTATTTGATTTTCGAGCAATCGCAAACATTGTTTTCTAAATCCGACAGTCTAAGATCCCCAAACTCCACTACATAGGACCCTAGGCTTAACTATTTTCTCAAAATCAAATTTTCTCCCAATTGGGTTCATTGCCTAAGTCTGGACCCTAAATGGAAAATATTTCTGGGAAGAAGATCTTCTTAATAAAAATATTGGACACCTTAGAAGGGGATCTACGAAGGTCATGGAGCAAAGATAAGGACGACATGTGAGTGGATTTAAATTATTTATCTTTTATGTTTATGATATATTAGCGTTAAATTTCCGTTAATTAATAAATTCAACATTTATTTCAATAATTAGTTCTATTAATTAGTTACGATGAGATTGTGAATTTATATGACAACTTATATTTAATTATAATTTATATGGAAAAGAAAAAAAGAAATCCAATTAAATATGAATAACAGTAGGCTTAACATTTATAGAAAAAGGCTTAAGCCTAAAAGTAAGAAATTTACATTAAATTATGCTAAAACGGGAGAAGTAAATCTAATAACTTGATTTGGAAGTTAGTTATATATTAATTGGTTGGTTTAGAAAAGAAAATACATTTCCATAGTTTAGTACTTAAAAAGAAAACGATAAATATAATTGCAGGAATAAAATAAAGAAAAAGGGGAAATTAGTGTAAAATAGAGACACTACTATATTTTGCACTACCCAAAAAGTAAGGAAATAATAATAAAAGAAATATCTTGCAATTATGCAATTATTGTTTGTAGCATTACTTAGTATCAAAACATAGAAATGGATTTTTAGCATAGTTTGCAACCAACCAAATAGAATAGAACTACTTCCTAGAATAAAAGAAAATAGAGTGAAGAATAAAAGAAGAAATCAAGTTAGTTATTGGACAAGACTAGAAACAATAAACAAAAATGTACCTAGATTTGTGTTTACTGCGTAGGCAGTAAAATGAAAGCAAAGCAGTTATTATAATAAATAAATTTTTGATAGTCGGACGTAGTTCCAAGTCAAGATTATCGTATAATATATGTAGAATAGAAAAGAGGCGCTTGCAATTATATTTATAATATATAGATTATAAAAGAACAGGGAAGCAAAAATTGCAAGTTAAATTATAACATATGTTATAATTAAGGAGAAAGAACAGAATAGACTTATTTTAAGAGATTAAGTTAATAAGCAAATAGAGCAGAAATAACAGAAGAGACTTATTTTAAAACTTACACTAAGTTAATAAGAAACATATAAACAGGGCTCATACCAACAACATTCCCATTCAGTCAGGAACTGATGGTTTCACAATAATTAGGTGAGGCTGGGACAAGCTTATGCTAATTAGGGTAAATAAGTAGCCAATAGAATAAGAAAAGTAAACTAAACGTAGAATAAAAGATTAGACCTAGGGTCTAATAAAATAAAAGTGCATTTGGAGCAGCTCAAAGGATGAAGAGCCTAACAAAGCAGTTCATCACAGATTTCAACATAGAAGATGCACGTCCAACTTAGTTAATTTGGGCTAGAAGAAAGTACGAGACTTCAATGAGATGTGAGGTACTCTAGGATGGTCCTATGGGTAAGCCTAACGAAGCTACACCCCTGGAGGTAGGTCTATAGGTGTTCTATCAAGAGAGTATGCATTAACTGTTTTTGCATTGCAAGCCTAACGAAGCAGACCTTTGTAGGCAGTCAAAAGGTTGATGGATGGAGTGATGTATTCGTATGACACCGTACTCTGACATGCAAGTAGGTTTTAGTGGGCAGGACCCAAAAGGATAGTCACATGCGGAGAACAAACCATCATCAAACTAAGAGTGAGTTCGGGAAAGACTAGAGTTAAACCAATAGGCCAATGATTCATTCAATATCGAGACATTGGATGAGGGGCGCAACCAATTGGATGTTTAGATAGTTTGTAGTAGAGCACAGCCACTTAGCTCTTTAAAGGTCTTTTGGTTAGTTGAGGGGTGGCTGCGTGGGGTCAAAGCCACGATGAGAAAAGAGGCAGACTGAGTAGAATATCTGTATTGTAGGCCTAACAAAGCAGTCCTTTACAGAAATAGAAAGTCCCCGACTGAGCTCCGTACAAGGTAGACCTTGTTAAGCAGGATTCTATGAGTAGACAGAATGATTACATATAGTCTTCAAGGTACGCACTGGGTGGTACAATGTGGATGTCCGAGCATTAGTATAGGCTAGTATGGACGCAATTTTATGTTTTTATAGCAGACGATGGAACATCTGTATTGTAGACATCACGAAGCTGTCCTTTACAGATGTAGTTAAAGTACACTCTAGCAGCGAGACGATGGAGTCCTTTTCGAGGAGGATACGGAATGTACTATGGGTAGTACCTAGGACCGATGTGGTCATTGGGCATATAACTACATATATATTAGTTATTAGGTTTTAATCTACTAGGGGGTAGATGGGTACGATTCACGCATAGACGCGAGAGTGTTATAAACCTAGTAAACCTAATATAACAGAAAATGGAAATAAAATGGTATATGTAGAATTATGCTTAAAAGTATATATTTTGTCCATTTACCAGAACTTTAGTTCTGACCCCTTCCTCATAACATCCTATAGGATAGGTAGAGGATAGAGACTTTCCAGCTTTGAGACACTTGTTTAGAAAGTGTTATTATCTTGGTGAGTATTTAACTTACTATTATATTTATTTAGTTCCGTTGTGAGATATTTATTTGAGTTTTAATATATTTGTCTTTGCTTATTTGCAGGATACGAGATACCCAACTCGGGCTTCAGTAGGCTTGGATTTTAGCATTTTTTGCGAAGAAGTCAGACCGACTTGAATTTGGGTCGTTACACATGAACTTCAAAATCCCATGCCCCGGTCCCCATTTCAGTGGTTCGCCCCATAGTTGGAGGAAAGTATGGCTCACGCAGAGCTTCAGAAGATGGATGTGTGTGAGCGGCTTTAGAGCTAGCATATGTGGATGCTGGAATGGTTGTTGCTTGCCCATGGGATTTAGGAGCAAATATTTCACCCCGACCCAAAGAACCTGTGCCAACAAGAGCTTTAGCGGCAACAATAGCGACGTCATTCTTTCTCTCTTCTTGTAGAATCTCCCTACCAATCGCTAGGAAAATCTATGTCCTCGGAATTGAGATAATTCGCCATTAACTCTTCTTTAGATCGCAAATCCCCCACTCCCTCCGATCTAATCAATACTTCTTCCTAAATTATAGCGAGAGTCCAGGGATAATCATTTCCGAGCCACTTCAAACTACTCTTGTTCATAACATTGTAAGTATAGAGATGCAACATGCTAGCATCCATATGTCTCATGCTTCATCATGCTCTTCTTGAAGGTCCAAAAGCTTCGATCGTGTGACCAAATGGTGGATCTCGGCCACCAGTTTATCAGATGCGATCCGTTCTTTCTCATTGGTCAGTCTTGCATTCTCCTCGTGGAGTCGAGTGAGTTCGGCAGCCTGCTCAGCAATGGTGGCAGCTTGTTCAGTAGTAGTTTGGTCTTGGGCCTTGATAACTTACTCCCTTTCAGTGACTTGCTCTTTCAGTTTGACGGATTCCTTGTGAGCTTCTTTGAGTTGTTCATTAACCACGATAAGTTCTATATCGTGAGCCCGACTTACTTTAGTTAGAAGCTTTTCGCTGGCAGCTTTTCCCTTCAAGGCCGCATCTTTCTTGGTCTTCAACCAAGCTATCTCACTGCCATGATCATTAATTACTCTATTATGAACATCCCTTTATGTTTCGAACGAAAGAATTTCCTGGTAGTTAATACGGTTAATGTCAGAAAGGGCTCATACGAGACTCTGCCACTCAAACCCAGCCTTCAAGTCCTCGCAGACTACCTCGAGATTTTGGAGGGAAGTAGCTCTATTGGCGGGCTTAATGTTCTTATCAAATTTAACCATGCACAAGAACAGATGCGGAAAGGCAGCTTGAAGCTGGGGCGGACCCGGTGGAAGTGTGAACTTTTTGCCCTGATGGGAAGAAGTAAGAGCAACCGCACTAGTTATGGCTTGAGAGGATGGAATTTCCTGCATCTTGGTATCTGAGCTTCGGCGTGGGGAGTAGTAATAGATAATGAGGTCCCGTGGCGGTTATGAGAATCCTTGTGGCACTTGGTCATATCTGCAAGGGCATTACCTTCATTATCCATTTTCCTCTTCTCTCCCCTCCCACGCTCTCCCTCTAACCGGCGGGCCTCATCATCTTTTCTTTTCCTCCTCTCTTTGTCAGGTTCACGATAAGTGCAATAGGAAAGATTTGGAGTTTGATCCTTGTAAGAGCCTGTATGTTGACGCAGTTAATGGTATAACCCACGACCCATGGCACCTGAAACAAAACGATAAGTGAAGTTAACTCTTGAATTCTAAAACCTAACTTGATGCAGAAATGTGTGTCCGTGATCATAAAGTGGAGTGTGTATTGCTGATGAACCCCTGTCTACTCTACAAACCGTATTGACATAATTTCAAAGTTGAAGTCCTGCCACCTTCGTTTATAAAGGCACCAGAAGATATGTCGATATGCGAGCCAATTCTCGCCTATCATCTCACCAATTGAGAAATCCGTAGATTTATTCAAGTGAATGGAGATGTCTCTTAGAAAATCAAAGCGTGACATATCTCCAATAGGGGTTTCAGTAGCTTGACCCCTAATTGATTGTGGGATTTCAACGGTTAGTTGTTCTTGAGAAGAAATGGAAAGCTTAAGATTCGGTTCCTCAATAGTTAGCAGTTTTGGAGAAGGTAGGTGAGGGAGAGTAGGGCTCATTGCGGGTGACTCGTCGAATGAGTCCTCCCCTTCCTTGCTAGCATAGTAATCACTATTATTGTCATCAAACTCAATTTCTCTTCATCGGTAGCAGGCTCTTTTCCTGACCTCCTCACGAATCCCACATCCTTCTCCGAGATCCTAAGTATTCTAACGCCATCACCCTCGACACCGAGGACATCATCTCCAACGGGCTCATCAGCCCTTATCCCGACGGCTTCTTCCTCATCATCCCCCCTAGGCTTATCAGTCTCTGTATCAACAGTCCCCTCTTTATGTTTATCGCTTGATCCGCTTCCTTCCTCTTCCTCCTAAGGACCCTCATTAGAGCCACAAGTAGGGGTAGAGGAATGGATTCGTGATCTAGAGCCGCTCCATGTTGAGGATTCCGTGTCAGCTATTCTTTCCGGCTGGAGCAGTCCATACTCTTGTAAATTTTGGTTCGTTAAAAGGAACTTGACAGCACGTTGGCCCACTCTAACGTCCTTTAAGTCCTTGAGCATCCTCTGGTGCTTCGATTTGTTGACCCATTTCGGAATACTGCAGGGACATACGTTAAGTTAGAAACTTATAGACTAAAAAATATAGGAAAGAACGACGGAAAGAAACTTACTTCCTCTTAACTAGAAACGATTGCACCATTCTGGACAACGTACGAAGAAATATTCATTTTTGAAGTAGGAATGCTTGCTGTGGAGGTTCTCAATGACCTTGCATCTTATCCAAGCCTTAATAATCACAAAAGACGGACACTCCTTTCTCATCTTAAACTTGGGAAGGTACGCGAGCTCGTTGAATCGAGGAAGGTGACCAAATGTTCACATAAATAGGATATATAATGAACTCATGTCCATTCGGATGAAAACTTGAAACGGTGCGAGCCTAATTTCTCCGGGGAAAACTCTTTAAGAAAGGAATAAAAGACGGAACGACACCGTTAAGACACATATAACAGCTACAGGTTGTGAAGCCAAGCAGGGAGCGATGGGCAAATTCATTTTCTGCCGACAAACGAACATTTTCTTAGGGAATGCTGTGTGGCAAGCAAATGTTCTTAAGCATTTTCGCGGTCAAAATGGAAGGCCCCCGTTCCGACGGATCATTTATAATCAACCCAGGAGGCAGTGGGCGTAGAACAAGATCAATGGGTACTATTTGACCCTCAGGCTCGAAGGTCATAGATTGGTTGGTTCTGATCGAAACAAATGGTGAAACTGAAGCAGCAGTGGATGCAACTTCAAAAGGTGTAGATGATCCTTCGCTAGGTTTGAGGCGAGACGGTTGACGAGTTATTCTAAACAAGAGAATTTGGCGTTCAACGTAGTCGGGTAAATTTCATTTAGGATAAAAGAACCTGTGTGACCAACACCCGAAATCCAAAAGAAATCGACGTGCATTGATTGATTGGGATCCGAGTATTGACCGAGGCAGATGCAATGTTATTTACAAGAAGTGAGTCCAATGTCTCGAGCACTGCGAATGAACCATCCTGTGTAGATAGCTTCCTCGCGTTTGAAATATAAGTCGTATCACATCTCAAAATTATTTCTTTTTTGAACTTACCCGTTATCGATTGAGAATCGCTAAAGGATCCGTTGTCCCGAATGACGTGGAGAGTTTTTCTTTTCAAGATCGTTCGAAGTGTAGAAATGGAAAGGAAATGCGAAGAAATCATTTAATATGCTCGAGTTCAAAAAGAATCATCATATTGTAATCTATTTGATGATCGAGATTTAGCCAATTTCACGAAAAAAGACAATTGATTCAAACTTCTCTTCTGAATCACACGAGTTCAACTGGGGCAAGCTTTAACTTCACTACCGATCGGACACACAAAAAGTCAATCGTCTTTCTTCAAATTGAAATCAGTCAAGTCAAGGCCATCATCTCCATCACTGCCATCACTAAATTCTTCAACTCCAACCTTTGATTCAAGTGCGAATTCAGGTCAGGTCCTAGAGTTTTGAGTATTAATCGGGTCCAAGGATTCAACCAATGGATCTGGAGGTGGTTGCAATGCTTGAAAACAGCAAATAATCTGGAGAGGCAACAACAAGAGATAATGGCACGAGATCAGGTCGATGGTGTCGGCGGTGGAAGGTTGAAGTAAGGTCGGTAGGAGAAAACTCGGCAGAAGACTTGGAAAACTCGGTACCTGAAGGAAAATATGAAAGCATGAAAAGAATATGTTGACAAGTGTTAACTTATAGGAAAACTGAAAATTTTTCTCAAGTCAACACGTCGGTACCGACATGTTTAAGTTGGTGCCGACATGTTATTTTTCCTCCAATTTAGTTCAAATTTATTATAGTGAACCTACTCAACAACCTAAAGTAGCACATGGTTTCGGGTATGCAAATTGCGTCGCTGATGCAAGGAAAAGAAATGTCAATAAAAGTTAGTGTAGACAGTTAACATAAATTAATTAACTGAATTCAAGTAAAAGCAATGTTTTAAGACAACGTTCAAACGATCAAGTGGAATTCACAATATAATAATCCAAGACTTGTCTCGATCCAGAGTCTACTTTGTTTTCAACGAAAGCATACTCTGAAGGGCAAATGTTAACTAAGTTTTTAACGAAGTAGAAACCAATAAAAGTTAGAACATCGAGACAAAAACGAAACGATTTGAAATCTTGAAGGCGCACCTAGGTATGGCAAGGAAATAGCTTTGAGAAGTTTCACATGAAAATACGCCAACCCTAGAGGTTGGTACCGACTTCTCATGTTGGTAGAAACTTCACATAGTCTCGTATTTTCCACTCAAACTTTACAAAAGTCATTCTATACTTTTTCTATGCTTGCTCAAAAGATTTTCAAGGGTTTTGAACAACCAGTTATCAGAGTTGAAGAGCTAGCAGCTAGAACAGCTAAACAATGCATTTTTGCCCTTGACAGCCCCACTCACCTTAAAATTGCGTGTGATGTAGTTTTTTTAGAGACCATGCTCGACCGAACAATGATATTATATAAATCTCGCTCAGTTTGTGTGAGGTTATTACGAATCTCGCTTCGCTCGGTCTGAGCGAGGTTATTACACCAATCTCGCTCGGACCGAACGATGTTTTTACATGTACCATTCTCGATTAAAATTTTATTTTTGTGTAGTTCTCTTGTACGTGATCCTGGTTTGGATGTAAGGGATAATTTTATAACATTTGAAATTGATAGCGGATACGAAATGAGGAGAGTCGGGATAATAGAACTAGTCATCGTTGTAATAACACTTACAATGTACGTGTGCATTGGGCATTTGAAAGATGAAATCGGCGTTGGGGGCATGACAATGACGACGCGTCCGAACTTCCGCCAACAGTACCTTACTATGCCTGTAACACTGAGGTAAAACAAGAAGGAAAAAAATGGCGGCCTTCATCATCAAATGCGATTTTCCGTCCTCGTCCTCCAATTATCGTTCCCATCAATTTGGCAGAAAGAATAAAATAAGAAAACCAATATTCCCCACCAAGCTTCTGTCATCTCCAGAGGAAGGAGAAGATGAGCAGCAGCAGCGAAGGTAATTGAGTTTATTTGTTACGCATTGATTTTAAGAATCTGTAACTACATATTCCTTTACCAATCGACTGCTAACTAATTATTTTTTATTTGAAAGACCATTTTTGCTTGAGAGGTATCAAGATGGCACGTCAAAGAGGTTGCTATTTTCTCCCTATCCCTCTACTTTCTATAAATATTTTGTCCGACGAAGATTGATGAATATTTAAAGCATATTCATTTAACAATTATATATTACTTTTGCGTCAATTTGGGATGGACAATTGTTTGTGTTTTGGATACATTTTTGCATAGCAAGTCCTTAATCTTGATACCCGAGACAGAAAACTTAGAGCAGTTGCACCAATGGTTGAATTGCTAAACCATCTGTCAGTTGCATAAACAATTATTAATGTTTATCCTTAAATTATTGCTTGCACAATTTGTAGAGCATGGTGGCTTATTAAAAAAACAACTAGATTTGCCAATAATTGACTGTGAATGTCCATAACTATAGGCTTCATTAGTGAAATGAGAGGAGATGAGAAACAAAACTGGAGTATGTTGGAATGTTGGAAAAAACTTGTTGCAGATAATGATGAATGACAGAATGATAGAGTCATGGTATTTTACATTTTGTTTCCATAAGCGTTGATATACCAATTATTGCACACGAGATCTTGTGGTACGTGCCACACACATGTATATAAATTATTTTTTATACATTTGTAAAATTTATAATTTCAACCTAGTTTTGATAAAAATAAATTGAAAAAATAAAAAAATTGTTATTTCTATTGGAACGAAGTTTCAAACTTTTAACTTTATTTATATTTTAAAATTTTATTTGAAAATAGATGTTAATTTTTGTTCTTTGTGTGATTCGAACTTCTTACCTTCTTTTTGCATATAAGGATATTTTTGGAATTTCGCAGTCGGACCAAAATATTATGGTTTCATTCCCATCATTAATAAATTATTAATAAAGATTTTCGTTTGAAAATAGATTTTAAGTTTTGTTCTTTACGTGGTTCGAACCCCTTACCTTTTGTTTGCATATAAAGGTATTTTTGGAACTTCGCAGTCGGATCAAAATATTGTAGTTCTATTCCTATTATTAATAAAGATTTTTAAATTTCCAAGGCGTCGGTATTATAGTATTGAAATGGAAATATGCACAGATGCCGGGTTTGTGCAATTTAGAGACAATTTTCAGACACGTCATAGTCTCCACTCAGGTTGGTGTGCCACCACCCTTGAAATTCAGAATAAGTGATCAACCATCGGATCAAATCCCACTCTTGAAGGTGTCCGATAGGAGGAGCCTTCAATTTTTTAACCTCTCAACCCTCCTAATCCACCTATGAAGATATTCAAGCCGAAGTTGATGTTGATACTGACAGTCCTTCTTTGGTTCTAAGTCTATCAACGGATACTTTCGAGTGCAGATAGTGTCATGTCCATATCCACATCCGAAATTTTCTATATATTAGATCTCCGCATCCGTGGATACAGAAAGATATTGAATATTTATCATATCCATTGACGATTGAAATTATTTTCAGACATAAAAAATTGGTTTAACATAATCTTTTTCAATCCCATTGATTATAAAATTACAAAAAAATAAACAAATATGATCGTAGTAAATAATTTTGTGCGGTTAATATGCATTAAAGGTATACGGTGTAAGCCATTAAATTAATTAAATAATAATTGTATATCACTCATTGTACTAAGATACATATAATATAAACTATAGTTTTGACCAAAACCGAATTGATAATTTTCGAATGCGAATGTCTTCATATCTGCATCCGTATCCATTTTTTCGGATATTGGATTTTTTTTCGAATACAGATGCATGCGAATTTTAGATTTTTCGAGTATCCATTGACATACTCATTCGGTTTGATGTTCCATGATTGCTCTTACTGCTCGCTCGATCAGAAGATGCTCACATGATTTGTTATGGGATGACGTTCATGAAATAGCGGAAATGATGGAAATAACATATTTAAAGCTGTTTGGTTCTTCTGGAGGTAGTGATGATTCTTAATAATGCAATTACAAATTGGTTGGTGCTATGAAAAACCGAGAATGATGCATGAGTTTGTGCTCGTATAACCTTGAAGAGATTACAAAATTATCTCTCAGCAAGGATCTTCAAAGAGGTATGCCAATACTAGAGGGTGATGATGCAGCTTGTAAGTGGATCAAATCAGAATCGAGGGTACTGCAAGAGTAGTGTTAGGTAGTTTGGTTGTATTAGGTTTTGTGCATTGTCGATGTACTTGTTTGTTGTTTGTTTTACTTCTTTTATGTTTGAATCTAAATTTTATAGTTCTATCATGCAAAATACTATTAATTACTAACCGATGATTGTAAATTGTTGATTTTTAATTAATTAAATAAATAATCATCCAAAATATTAAAAGGATACAATTGCATCAAATTTATTACATCCTACCCAATCTCTAACCAACATCTTATTCAAAAACATCTCCTATTCAAAATCCTGTCCAAAACCGTCTCTCACCAACCTCTAGAGTTTTTAACTCTAACTATAATTTTGTCTACAAACGCACCCGCTTTGCAGTAATAATCGGCGGTGGGTATGGAAAGTCTCCGAACCAACCGAGACATTTTCTTTTTGTTCCCAATTCCAATTGTTGTCAGAATGATACATGTTTTGTATTCCGCACCGCTAACTCCAAATTCCAATGGCGGAAACCAGAAGAAATGGAACAAAACATGAATTTCCATTTTTCCAACAAGAAACTTTTTAAATGCAGAATATAAGTCGAGCATCGGCACTAACAGAAAACAAAACCAGCAATAAATTGAACACAATATGTGTATCACTACCAGAATAAAACCAGTAATCAATTGAGCACAATATAGCTTTAGAAGAATACAAATACAATAATGATTTGAACACAATAGTTATTTGAATACAGTATAATGTCTAATAATTCAGAAGGAAAACACAGCATAGGCCATAACATAATAAAAAACCAACAATAAATTTGTAGTTTAAACTGAACCGAACCATGAAACAGCTTCTTAACAGAAGCAGATTGCAAAATACCAGATTCATTTTTGAGAGTAGCAAGCACCAAAGCAAATGCGTCAAAGATTCAAAATTGGAGCTAAGTATCATATACCCTTGCTACCAAGATTTTATCTTCATTCTGCTTCAATTACAGAATGATAGAACTTGTGAGTGCATGCATTTTCAGCGAATATTACAACTGCGCAAGTATTACAAATTATTTAGAACATAACAAATAGTTAAGAATATGATGCAAGTATCTTTGAATGTATTTGTAAGCACAGCTACACACATATGTATCCCCCCCCACCCCCCCCCCCACACACACACACAACCCCCCTTTCTATTCCGTGTTCTATTTTATAATCACGTTCATCAATATATTGCCTACATACCAATTCAGCATACATTCAGCAACACATACATATACTCCAAGAGTTTGCAAATTAAAAAAAGAGTGTGAGTGATGTGAAGCATAGCTACATATGTATAAAGAAGCATTAATCATACCATAAAGGCATTAAATCAGTTATGTAAAACTGAAGAAAAATGTGCATGCATCTTACCAAAACAATGTAGTGGTGATCTGTCTGTATTCAGCGTTAGTATAGCTGTGAGCTGTACTTTCATAAGTTTGTTTCAAGAAAATACTGCTGCATAATTTGTATCCTAATGTAATACTAGCATGTTATCTTAGAAATTAAAACTGATCATTTTAGTTTCTTTTTTAGATTTTGTTGGCCATGTTCCAGAAAATTTTACTGCAAAAAAAATCCTTTAATTATATGTAGACAAATTTGATCTATGGAAAATAAATTTAATGTTTTCCTACGTTCATGTTTTAGACAGAACATTTAAGTACACAAGATTTTGTTAACTGCACATATGCTTTGTTAAACTGCACAAACCTACCGTCTGTGTCCTCTAACTAACATATAAAAGGGCCAATCGCCAATAAATTTTTATCAATGAAAATTTATCTTCACAAACATTAATACTGTTATATCTAAAATTTCGACATTAATACAAACAGTAATACAAGTGTAAAATTTCAGTAGATGTTGATATGCTAACATACAAACAGTATTAATACTGAAACAGTTGTAATGTTTGAGAAGAATGATCAGTACTGAAATTAGAACTGAACACTTGACACATTAATACAGACAGTAATATGACTATTTTTACTGCTTACATAGGTGACTGTGTACTGAATTAGAACTGAAACACTGCTCAATAAAAAATAATCAGTTCACCTAATGCTTTTAAGTTAGAATTTCAAATGGGTTTTGTTGTGTTACAGTAATGCAAGCAATTAAACGCATAAGTTAATTACCAAAAGTTTAGTTTACAACAAAATAAATAAATTAATAACATATATTCAACCCTAATGTAATTTCTTAAATCAACCAAAATTTAAAACAACATTCAACATACTAGTTTTTTTCATACAGGAAATCTAATCATTTTTAGTTTTAGCATGTCATCAAATCAACAAATCTGAAACAAAAAGGATAAAAATAACAGAAGTAATTAGTATTGAAGGGATTTTAAATACCTAGGAGAGAATTTCTTAGTCGAAAATGAAGCGATGTAGGTTACTAGTGGTTTTTTTTGAAGAACCTGTGAATAAGAAAAGAGGAATTAGGGTTAGTGTTCTTCTGCATATGAATTTGAGTTAACAGTCGAGAAAATGTTTTCTTTGAGTGTTAAACTACGGTGAATACAACGTTTCCTCAATGGGCTTGGACTCAATAATGAATTATTTTGGAAGGAATGAAATTTTCATGGAAAGCAGTGGAAATTTCCTCTTTCTTCCATCAGAAATTAGGAATTTCTTTCGAACTATGTTTAACGAAAACACACAAAGTGAAAATCTCGGAAATACGCAGAAGGAAAATGTCGGAAAACCGGTAAAACGGGAGAATACCCAATCCTAATAATAATGTGGAGTATATAATTTTTAGTAGTTGTTTAAATCACATTTGATAGCTGGATGTTCTTCTAGGTATTAATTGATTTTGTAAATTTCTATTCGACAATTTGATTGGCAACTGATTATTACAAATGAGTGCAATTGGTTATGGATAATGCTTTATGACAATTGCTTGCATTTCAGATGCATTTCAACACACTAGCTGGTCCTAATGATTTTGATGCATGGGATATGACAAATCCTCATATGATGCTTCTTTTTCTAATTGAAGTGTGTTGGGGAAAGAAAATAAGATTAAAAAATGATAATTCAATTTTCTCTTTGATAAACTAATCAAATTGTATAAACATCTACTGTCAATGTACTCATGCTAAGTTCATACAATAGGTACTGTGTTTATTTGTTTGTGGATAAACTGTAAACTATAATGATGTTACTGTTTTTGAATTATTTTGTAATGGAAAATAATAAACTGTAAACTATAATGATGTTACTCTTTTTGAATTATTTTATATTGTTTTTGTAATGGAAAATAAAATAAATTGTTGATGGATTTATCTAAATAATAGGTTGTTTTATTATTAGCAAGCAAAGTTTAAACTAAAAAAAGAAGTTAATATGAAGAAAGAGCAAAGATTGTGCTATATATCTTTCGTCGTGGGATGAATGATAGTATTTTAGACTAATTCTCGATTGGATCCACATACTAAATGGAACTTTTTTATTTGTCGCATTGAAAGTTGTATGCAACATAGTATACCAATATATTTTAAACCATTAAAATGATCAAGATATATAATCCTCGAGTTATTCAAATGCCATATGCAAAAGTGGTAATTTTAGACAGCTTTTAGCATTTGATACTAAGAGGAGTTTTTATGAAACCCGTTAACCGTGTTTCTTTGTTTCTTTTTTATCATATACGGATGATCATATAGACCCGAACCTTGGTGATATATCAATGACCAAGGTAAAGCTTGGGCGAACTAATTGGAGGCTTGAACCGACTGATGTTGAAAGACCTATAGATCCCACTCGAATCAAGAGCTAATTGGTTCTTCTCGAAATACGTTGAGGTGCGACTATTGACTTGACATCTAGTGGGTAAACATTGGTTTGGTGTAGGTCGTGAGTGCAGTACCGAATCAGGACAAACTCCTTTTCAAACTACAAAAAAATTTCGATTTTGAGTTGTTTGCATTACTCGAGTTATCCATCGATGGTGACTAGGGGATTGACCTTGCATTCACATGTGAGAAACATATATAAGAAAGGTACCACCTGTACTAAATCTACATATTTTTTCCAGTAAGTCCCCTGCTAACCAGAGCGAACATTCAAATAATACATTCATTCGTGATGGTGCTCTTAATGACTTGAAGATCATATCAATATGCGTTCCATCTTGCAAGTAAGGCACAAACCATTATGACTTAGTCATTGAGGTAAGTAGGAACCTAAAATATCAAATGTAAGCTCGATTAACATCCTCATTTTTTGCGATTATAAATGTTGAAGGACCTTTTCTGTCACCTGTTAGCTCTGTCTGTCACGTGTTAGTGACAATGTTTTAAATCTCGGATATTGGAGAAAATATTGGGCTGATATCTCGGTTGAATTGAAGGAGATTTAAAACTTTGATAAATAACCAAGATACTAAATCTTGGATTTCAAAGAAAATCTAGGGTCGATATCTTGGAGATTTATAACCTTGGTTAGTGATAATGATTAATGTCATGTCAGATCTCAAGAACAAAGATTGATTTACCAATTCAAAACAATTCATGTGAAAGACTTTCTTTAACAAAATATATAATTCCTTGTTATGAAGCTTGAAAAGGAGTAATGGATACTACTGTATGAAGATTAAATGCAGAATACCTCATGCATAGAGTTCAGACTTCATTGTGCATAATCTCTTGCCCACAAGAGGTGTCGAACTTAGCGTTTGAAACCAAATCCGTTTTTTTTTCCATGGTGTCACATTATTCCTTCATTAGCATTGTGCTAGTTATTAAGAAAATAATGGTTGGGATAGCAAACGCAAAGCTATTGGACTTAGGCATGGTCTTCTGTCGAAACAACGGACATTCATTCATTTTTATTTTCCGTTATTCGACTTGAGATATACTTATAATTTGAAAGTTGGCTATCTAATTGACACTGTTAGTTTGTTCTTTTAAGAATAGGAACAAAACCTTTTGCTTCTTATTTCCTCCTCTAAATAGATAACTATTTGTTAGATAGGCTACCTGGTTTGTTTTCACTTTTCATGATGTTAGCGGGGTTGCATGGAAAGCGATATGGACTGCGAAGCTTATTTATGCATAACATAATTCAGACATGATCATAATTTTTTTCCCTTAAACGAAATGTCCTAACCTATGACACATGGGGATGTGCTTGATAGTTTGATGTGGAGACACATTTGGTTATAACTTGTTAATTCCAACATGATAGATAATAAAATGGTTCAAGAAGACCCAATCACTGTTTCTAGGCACTACTTCGTATAACTTAGCAAATGTTTATATCTCAATCATACGACAACTAGATCAACTTAGAGTACAACCAGCAATGGCTTGTTCAGTAGAAAAAATGGACTAAACTAGCCACAACGCAAACAGATATAGCTTGTTCACTTGCCTATGCCTGGTTCAATTCGGTTCCGTGGCTAGTGAACTGAGCATGAGATGTGCTGATAAAACGAAAGATGCTTCGCCGTCATATTGCGAATTAAATAAAACGATAATTTTTTGTCGTTTTATTTAATTTTTGCAATAAAATGATAAAAACTTTGCCGTTTTATTTATTTGTGATTTTTTTTAAAGTTGGTTATGTAGTTGGGTTTTCTTCTTCTGGGTGCATTGTTCATTTATTAAGTGTAAAACTAAGAGAGAAGGGGCAAGTGAACAGGTATAGAAGAGGTAAGTGAACATGTTTGTTGTTGGTAACGGTCTTAAATTACCGTCGAGGAAGATCCAAGAGTGGTAAATATGCTTCCGATGAGGAGATGGGATGGACAAAGAACATTTTGGGCGCAAATTCAATTTTCAATGGGTATACATAATTAGAAAAATATTTTGATTTTTTTTGGGTTAATCTCACTTCTGATGTCTTGTTCAAAATCATTCCAACTTTTACCTAACTTATTAATACGATAGTATGATTCAACCTGATACCACAAAAAGTAATGATTGAGTTGCTTGGTACACAAACATTTATTCGAGACATTTTCCCTATCTCATTTTACCCTAAAAAAGGAATTAAACGGATTTCAAGAGAAATAAATGATTCAACGATCTCATCAAATAATAATATTAATAGTAGATCAAGGAATGCAACGAGCATAAGATATGGTAAAAGATCCCTATCTTGAAAAAAGAAACGTTGCAGACTATCCGTGGAAGTGATTTCTCTTGCTTTTGGCACATTAGACTTCCTATTAGGTAGTCCCACACAAAGGGCTATTAGCTCACTAATAGGTCTTCAATCCAAGAATAAGTTTTCTGTTTTATGTTTTTTTAATTCCCAACCATCCTCATGAGTATCAAGTTAAAAATCTTTGTAAACCAGACTATCTTTACCTTCTTTAGTGGATCTCTCCTATTTTTGTTACTTTTTCTTCATTGGTGAGTTATTTCTGACACGGGAGGGGAGATAACTTATTGAGGAAATGAAAGGTTTTGTTGTTGAACATCTTGGAAATATTTTGTCATTGTTAGTGCAGTCAAACCTACTTGCATACGAGCTTTCAATGGTCAATTCATTTGACCATTGACCAAAGCATTTTTTGATTGTGCAATATTTTTAGCAAATTCTTACATTAGCTTTTTGTCCTTTGATTAGTATTAGCGAAAATCGCTCAATTTAATAATAGTTATCTTACTCTACTTTTTTTATTAATTATCTTTCTGACTAATATATAAGAATTTAACTTGTGAATTTAGAGAAATAAACCGAGTATACAAGGAGAATAATGGTTTCATTTTGTTTTCTTTTTATGAATAAATTTTGGTATCGATCGATGCATTAAAAAACTGTTTTATTTTATCCATCTTGCTCTTCTCGTTGGGAAACATATAATGATAATACTTGCATGTTTAAGTCGATTAAGATTGAATGAGATTTTTTTTTCTTCTCAAAATTGATCAATAATTACATTGCAAAGACAATTATCATACTTCAAGTGAAATTAAGGAAGCGGAAAGTCAACTAGATAAAAATAGATTAGTTTGTTGCTTAAACTATTTGAACCCGAAGTATTAATTTCTCTGCCCCAATTTTTACATAATTGGAGTGTTCTAATTTTACCTTGCATACCTCATTTATCGACCAAAACATCCTCATTACTTGCATAATGTTTTCTTTCTTTCAGTCATTCTTATGGTATTAACTCAAAAATAATAATCAAAGTTAGATTGAGTTATCAATCAAAAGTATCATTTTAGGCATTCAAAATTTATCAAACCAAATTTGTAATTAATATATTATGAAGAAGTGAAATACCCTTTTGATTTTTGTTAAAAAACTTACCGGTGAATGGCAATATGTTGCATTTCATGAAACACACGTGTTCTTAAAATTAAAAATAAATCAAAACGTTGCACTAACTTAGTCCAATTTATGTTATTGTATGAATCAACAATCCATAATAATTTGAAGTTTTTGTTTTGGAGATATGAATATTGTTCTGTTTTAATAATTAGGAGTGTATTAAAGAATAAGTACTTTTAACACTTTGAAATGTTATCTTTCTGATAGGACAAGGAATGCAATGTAAGGTTCTCAAATAGGATTCAAGTCGGAAATCTTAAAGTTCAAACTCTTTGTTGTAACAGGATATAAATCATAAATCATAAATTCAAAAGACCTATATTTTAAGGACTGTGCATAGTTGATTTTGATGTTTGAAGTTCTACATCTGAACATAAAAGTTAAAATCCAATTTTGTTTCCCTTTTCCATTTTTATCTTGTTTGGAAAACATTAGATGTGGAATTGTGTATCCAAATAAGTATGTGGATGTATTAGCATGAATTGAATGATTTCTCTAAATTTCAATTTTAACAATATGTAAATCGGAATGTAAATCAAGTCATAAAGGGAAAAAAATCCAATTTGATCAAATGAGTAAATAGTATGAAGTTAATAGCCTTGCACTATATTTATATATATTAGTAACCAATTATTCAACCAGAACAGTAATCAGTTACAGTATTTCTTAAGAATATATTGACAGTCGTAAAGGATGCCTTTATGTGCAGGGTGACATGAATAACCATGCACTATTTGAAATCAAAACTGACAATATAACACTATCATAACTATCAAAGATACGATCGAGTTTCATTGTTACAGAAAATCATAAAAATTGCATAAACAAGTAGAAGGAGTGATTCGATAACACTATACTCTAGAAGGACTTCAAAAATTTGTTGACAAAACTCCAATCATAATCTATAAAACTCTAGTCTTCTCAATAAAACTTAGATTTTTGTCAATACAACTGTTAAGCCTTGCCCAGAATGAACTCAAAATCTGACTGAAGATCGTCTCATTGCTAGCGATTTTCAAGGACATTTTTTCATGTTAAAAGATATTATTTTATTAGAACAAAATTTAAAGAAAGAAAAATATTAAGTGAGAGAAATTGGTCTAAAGGAAATAATTGTAAAATATTAAGCGGGAGCATTGGGCCGGACCGGGGCGAGCGCCGGGTGATTGCCAACTCGTGCGGCTCCCAAAAGCGTGTCGATTTGTCGGACGCACGCCCGAGTGCATGGTTATGGAGGATAGCGGACCTATTTATTGCCAACTCGAGCGATTTCCAAAAGCGTTTCGAGTTGCCGGACGCATGACCGAGCGCACGCTTACGGAGGATAGCGGACATATTTGTCGACCCGACTCGGAGCACGCTTTTGTCGTTTGTACGCTCGATTCGTATCCACATTCCATATCCAGCTTCAAATTTTCGAATGCGCGAGCCAAAGCAACTTCCGAGTTCTCTCGGAGCAATATCTTCCAGGGCAAGCTTCTGGTACGTAGCCGCATGACCCGAAGCACGTTTGCAGTTTTCACTAATTGAACGCTTCAATACTTGTAGACTACACAAAAGTTTATACGTGTTTTGAATCACTTAGAGTAACATTATAGTTTATACCATTTAGCATATTTAATGCATTCGTAAATCAAGGTTGATGTGTCATAACACAAGGTTTCTTCACTGCATTTAGTGATAATTTACTTTGAAAAAATATTGTAAAACTTCTTTCTTTATTTCCCATGCGGCATAGCAAAATCGATTGTGGTACAATATAAAAAACTTGAACAAATGATTTAAAAGGAAGTTGAAAATATTGAGGTGTATTTTTCTCATTTAAAAAGTAATCAACGAACAATGACTTCAACTTTAATAAACGAGTATTTTAGATGTTAAAGTATTTTATTATACGATGGTTGTATATATTATATGTTAAAGTGTAACATATATCAAATTCGATAAACTAATATTTATTGAATATTAGTCAAATTAGAAAATACATTATAATATTTTCAATATGAAATTTTATTTTAGGAAAGAAATGTTGCCTTATTGGAATTTCTCTCATATTCGTTCGTATAATTTTTATTTGTTTTAGTAAAATGTTGAATATCAGAATCCTCTACTA
The DNA here is from genome assembly GCA_030765085.1 of Allium cepa. NCBI lineage: Eukaryota > Viridiplantae > Streptophyta > Magnoliopsida > Asparagales > Amaryllidaceae > Allium > Allium cepa. The sequence continues at coordinate 906,292,706 of CM060931.1, read as the reverse complement.
TATTTATAACATTTTAGTTTTCCATGATTCAATCAAGATTCGAGATTTCGGTTTCGATCTTTTGTAATTTTAGAAATTTCGATGTAATTCGTAAATTTTGAGAAATTCGATTCTAGTTCGGTTTCGGATATTATTGTTTATTTTTCATATAACTACACATATATTTGTTTAATTTATTGAAACAAAACGTATAAATTATATTTGATTAAAAAATAAGATATAAAAGAACAATACTGATTAATTATAAATAATTATAACACTAAAAAATGTTTATTCATTATTTCGTTATCAACTTTTTTAGTTACACCATTCACATATTTTGTGAATTTATATGTTTTCTAAGTTACAGTTTAAATTTGATTATCCATGCATTTGAAACTCAAATTAATTCTTTTTTAAGACTTCTTTTTGTTGTAAAATTTGAAGTTCGATAGTTTTTATTGAATCGGAATTTTGGATTGGCCTAGCGAAACCTATACGGAACGAACAGAACTCAGTGTTTCGGTCGAAAGCTCAAACCTTGGATTCAATAATTTATTAACCTCATATGCATGTAAAATACTATTGATTCTCATACTTTGTTTTAGCTTTATGTCCCACAATGGGCTTCGTAGAATAATTATTAGTTTTGCTTATGTCCAAGGGCTTGAGATGAAAGCTCATTTGTAATTGATAGATTTTTCTCTTCTAGGAAATAATGCTCTTTCAAGCAATTTAGGAAATCTTTTACGGTCACTAGCGTGTAACTGGTTTGTTGCCATGGTAATGTTGTAAAAATACAATTTTTATATTTTGAATTAATATATTAATAAAAATAGGTTTTGTTATGCAATGTATGGTGAATTTGTTGAGATGATGAAATTTAAATAAATTAAATAATAATAATAATGTTGTTTAAAGGTATAAAATTTTGTTATACGATTCACATATTTTATATTGTGAATAAAGAATTAATTTTACAAATTTTGTTATTACGTGTGTAATTATTGTTTTTGTGATTTAATATTTGTTTGGCGAACTAATGAACATTAGTTAACTGAAATTGTTTATTTAATTTTAGAATTAAAGGCCATTTAATTTATTTGGTTATATTGACTTGCATGTAAAATATTAAGAGAATTGAGCAGAATCTTCTGAACAATTATAGATATTATAAGATATAAAAACTTAAATGTAAAATCGTGAAAGAGAATCAAGAGAACATTGTAAATTATTGTAGAAGTTATATATTTATGGATTTTATTCTAATATAGTTGGAAAGAATTGATAAGATTTTGAAATTCTTCTGTTTTACTATTATTTAATAGTTTTAAACCATGGTTTCGATTGGCATCCAAAAATTTCGGTCATTTCAATCTAGTTCCAGCTTGTCTAGATCAACAACAACAACAAAGACATTTTTTCCAAACAAGTTAGGGTCGGCTAGAAATGGAACCCGAAACTAAGTGACAAAAGTAATTTAAAGGTTATAATAATAACATTAACAATAACAGTAAGAATAATAAAATAAAGTCAAATAAGTAAACTAGTAATAATAGTGACTAAGTGAAAATAAAATAAAGATATATATACAAATGTAAATAATAATAACAATAACAATAATAATAATAATAATAATAATAATAATAAATGATGATAACAGTACAAATAGTAATAATGGTGTTGATAGTAATATTGATCAAAAACCAAATGCTATGTCTTAGGCTCTTTTTCCTTAATCTTATAATCTGAAACTTAAAAAACTCATAGCTCATGATTCCAGTACGCGGATTGCTAACTTCCACGCGCTCCTATCTGTTACCAGCTCTTCGGATATATTCCAACCCTGCATGTCCCTTTTAACTACTCCTTCCATGTTAGTCTTGGTCGACCTCTACCTCTCTTTGAGAAAACGATGCGGCCTATAATTCCAACACGCACATGTGCCTCAGACGGTCTTCGTTGAAGATGTCCAAATCATCTTAAGCGATGTTGAATTAGCTTCTCCTCAATTGATGCTACTTCAAGTTTTTCACGTATATCATCATTTCTAATTCGGTCTCTTCTTGTATGACCGCAACTCCATCGCAGTATACGCATCTCTGCTACGTTTATCTTCTGCACGTGTTGGTTTTTAGTAGGCCAACATTTTACACCATACAACATCGCATGCCTAATTGCCGTTTTATAGAACTTTACTATAAGCTTCTGTGAGATTTTCTTATCATAGAAAATGCCAGATGTCTGTTGCCACTTTATCCATCACACTCGAATTCTAAAACTAACATCTTCATCAATCTCACCATTATACTGCAACATTGATCCCAAATACCGAAAGGATTCCTTCTTAGGAACTATTTGTCCGGGCAGAATGATATCTCCATTTTCTGACCTGACACCGCTGAACTCGCACTTCATATACTCTGTTTTAATTCTACTAAGCCTAACCCTTAGATTCTAAAGTCTGTCTCCACAGCTCAAGTTGTCTATCAACTCCAATCCTACTATCATCAATTAGTACAACATCATTGGCAAATAGCATACACCAAAGAATCTCTCCTTTTATACTCTTCGTAACTTCATCCATCACTAGGGTAAAAATGTAAAAGCTCAAAATCGACTCTTGATGTAATCCTATGTTAATTGAAAAGTCATTAGTTACACCATCGCATGCTCTGGCACTAGTCACAACATCATCATACATATCATTGATAATGACAATATATTTTGTTGAGACTCTCTACTTTTTCAGAGCCCACCACATCACATTTCGCGGTACTTTGTCATAAGCTTTCTCCAAATCGATAAAAATAATGTGTAAATCATTTTTTTGCTCCTTAAACGTCTTCATAAGTTGTCTTATCAAGAAAATAGCCTCCGTGGTCGACCTTCCAGGCATGAAACCAAATTGGTTTTTTGAAACACTTGTCATTTTTCTTAATCGATGTTCGATGACTCTCTCCCCGAGCGTCTTTGTTTGACTTATAAATTTAATTCCTCTCTAGTTTGTGCAACTTTGAATATCTCCTTTATTTAAAAAAATAAAAGATAAAAACATGTTTCTGGTTCTGCGCTAAAAAATTACCATGATGTTGTCGACTTGCTTGGATTTCGAGCTTCAATCTGTCGTTGATTTCAATAGCAGCTGCTGGTATTTCTTTACTCTTGTTTTCTTCAAATCGAATAGGAGAGCATGGATGAATTAGGGCGTGAGAGGAAGAGAGGAGGAAATCGAATTCGTGAGGAACTGGGGTAAGGTTACGTATTATTAACCGAACGTATTTAATTGGGCTGAGTTTGGGTATGATGTACTTAAGCATGGGTGATTTATATAATTTATGTTAATTAACACAATCAGCAATTCTTGTGTTAATTTGGGTATTAATTTATATAAGTTGTGTTTAAATTTGTATAAAATTATAATTGTCTTATACAATTATTAATAAGAAAAAAGTATTAACATTAAAAAAATGTAGTGCTGAAATTATTTTGTTTATGATTTCAAGCACTTGATTATGACAAATCGTGATACCGTTTGGAATTATTGTACGACAAGTTGGTAGGAGAAAACATGTGTCTTGTATGTAATCCAAAAAATGTAGTACAAATTTATGTTAGTATTGAGAATTTATTAATTCATTTATATAGAAAAAAGTATCGAAATTCACAAATCTGAATTAAAGCGGAATTTGTTAATTTTTGAAATGAAACCAAAATTTCAAAAATACATTAACTGCTTAAGTGTATAATTTTTGTTATATGATTTACGTATTTTATATTGAATAGAAGTTTAATTTTATCAGTTTTGTTAATATGAATGTGGTATACATATTTAAATTTTTATTTTTAGGATTTAATATTTGTTATGCGAGTTAATGAGTATAAGTTAATTGAATTTATCTGATAAGTTTGATTATTTAATTAATTTATTTACATATATGAACTTGATAGAAAATATAATGAAAGAGTTAAGGAGAATAATGTAAATAATTGCTTAAATTATAAACTATAAGTACTAAAATTTAAGTGGTGGTCCAGCACCACTATCACAATGGTTATGTGCTTCGACTTTGGTTCGAAAGGTCATTGGTTCGAAACCTGCATATTGTGATTCGAACTATTGGACATATATTTGACATGCATCATGCTACATACTATCTAAGACTTGTAGCACTACCATATAAATATCCAATTTCAAAAAAAAAAAAACAAAGAAAAAAAAGTGGTGAAGGAGAATTAAAATAACCTAGTAATTGTAGAAATTGTTAACTTTGTGGACTTTGAAGAGAATTAAGAAGAGATTTAGAAATGCTTTGAGTTAATGAGAGACCTATAAAAAAATTTCCGTGCTATTATTTAATAGATATGCTCAAATGTTACTTTTCCCATTTTGATTTAGGAAATTAATCTTCTTCCTTCTGATCTAAAATATCAGCATGAAACTTCTATTGTATTTGAACACCCAATTGCCATTACTCTAGAGGTCCTTTGTAATGAATGATCACAAGGGTAAGTTTCAAAATCTTGTGAAATTTTGTATAACTATGTTTTGTATCATCAACACCAAGATGAAAGAGATGTACAATAGCTGGTTTAATAAATATAGCAGGTTATCTAAAGTTAAACCGAATGCAAATTTAATAGAAATTACATCTATTTATAGTTTTTCACACATTTAAAGCTTTTTAATTTGATCATCTGTCATTAATTTGTAGTATTCCTTCACTGCATATGTGATACCACAGTTTCCCAGTGAAGGTCTGTGTTACTAGTTAACCATCTTTGTTGTGATTCAGTTCACAAGCCACATCTCTGTTCTGTAATTTTTTATTTAGATTTTTGCATGCTAAATTTTAGTCCATTTATAGTAAAGTTAACAGCAACAAATAATTATGATATATGATTCATATCTCTTCATTAGCAGATATACTCTGGATGATAAATTTGAGTTACAGGCTAAATGGGAGGAGCATGACAGCTTGAGGAAAAACTTAAGGAAAGAAGACTTATCTTGGCTTCCAGATGCAATTAGAGGATTTATCCTGCCTACTGGATTTCCAGGTGTTATATGTATATGGGCTAGGTTTAATCATACCTCAGACATTAATATATCGTTTGCACGTTGATCAAGTCTATTGGATTTATATTCTCAGTAGTTGTCAGTATAACTGCATCATCTATATTAATTATCTGTCACGTTAGCATCTTTATTGAACATTGATTATAGTGTGCCTGTGCACGGCTGCACAAAAAATATTTGTTCCACAGTTTGGCTTTAGCTTAAACAGACGGGTGCAAGTTTTAGTAGACCAGAAAGTTAACTTGGATATAATTGAGGTGGACTTCGTGGCATGGTTTGATATGTTCTTCTTTGAGCCATATACAGCAATGCAGGGACGCTGTATTGCTTGAGATGTCAAATTCATTGAAGTCATAGTGCCTTAAGAAGTTATAAATTCAGTTTACTTAGTTTGTTCCATAAGCTGTATATGATAAAATAGAACAAGGTTCTTTATGCCTGTTCTGGACTTAATTCATTTAGTTAACAAATTAAGCTGACTGTAGCCAGTTGAACAATTCAAGTTTGGTATGACATAAGTTCTTTTAGTTGCGGTATTTCAGTTTTTAATGCTAGTAACTTGCATGTGCGAATTGGTTATTGTATGAAAGATCATAATGTGTAGATTTTGATTTTGAAAACGGATCTTCATTTTTGCTTACTATGGGGAGAGATTTTCAAAATTTATTTCTTATCTAAAACAGTTGTTAAAATCTTTAAAATGAATAAACATATTTTTGAAGCAAAAAAGTGGACACAACTACCTTTGATTAAATTATTATATTGTATACTAAGTTTTTTTTTTTTTTTTTTGATTAAACTACAAGGCTTCACCCAAAACTTCTGCACCTGTCTGTATTGTTAGAGATATGAAGGTGAAATGGTGTTCCTTATCAGAGTTAATTGAACACAGTACAAGACGACATGAATATTGTCCATATTGTCAAGCATGTTGCAAAGCGAAGTAACGCATACTTTTCTTTTCTGGCTGAGCTAGTAGCTTTGACTAGTGGAACTGAGTGATGTGTTTGTCAATGTTTTCCCTCTAAAATTGCATTAATATGTAGAGGTTAACATTCCTCCAACTTGTATTCCAGAATCAGTGTCAGATGATTACTTGTTCTATATGCTATTGCAATTCCCAACAAATGTCACTGGGTGGATATGTTATACATTGGTCACTTCAAGTCTTTTAAAGGTATTTGATATATTTACCTTTTGTTTTTTATTCATTTGATGTATATTTATTTCAGAATGGGCAAATTATATGTATCATAGTACATGTCAAACAAAGTATAATTTCGCAAAGCTTGGATTATAATACTTACGCTATCATATTATTGTGCAATTTTACCATATCACTATTACTTATTTCTTAGAAAGAAGCCTTTGAACATCATTGTACACTATAATTATTATTATGTAGGTTATGTAAAATATCAATAATTATTAGCTATAAATCTCACATACTATCTTAAGAGGAATCAATGTAAATCTAATAAGATAAGAAAAATGTATCTTTTACTAATTAATGTTATGAAGTTCAAGAGACTATAAATAAAAGAAATGAATATTTTCACCATTGTATGAAGAAATAGTGTTTTTTCTTGCATGTCGCCAATTTGCCATTCAAATTGCTTGCCGTAGAGTAAGTGTTTATAACTCGTAAAAATGTAGGTTGAATGCAGTAATTTATTATGAGTGAAAGAGTGTATCGTATTTACATAAGTCAAATACAATCAGTGACGTAGGTATGAATTTTAAGTTATGGGAGGAAAAGGTCTAAAAAATTCGTAGTATTTCACAATTATTTTGCATTTAAAGGGAAATAGAGTGGGATACTATATAATATAACAGATAACATTTTATTACCAAACTTTGCAAAACTCCCATAATGGTGAGTACTGAAGCGAGATGATATCTGTTATTACCATGCATTTTCATTATTATTAGTTTACTACTACCATACAACCTCTTGATATAGTGTAATAACTAATAAGTTTTGCGAGTTATATATAGAAATATGTGCAGTGCATGTAAGAAATGCTGTTATAACATATGAATCATGATTCTACTTTCTGAGTAAAAAAGGTCTACTACTGTTCAACTTGTACTGACTTTAATATTTTTGAAATCAAACTGCGCGCGCATACACACATGCAAGTCATGTGAGCAGAGCTAAGTCACTGGTCTAACACTGTTTATGTGATTAGTATACAATGAAACTTCAGTTGTATTTAAAAAAGCAAAATTTTGGGTAGTTTGATCCGATTCAACTTCTTGCAATCAAAAAGTTATTTTTGTTGACAAATATTTACTAACATGCCATATAAAGGTTGTGCCAGGCTGCAGGTGTTGGCTCTTTTAGTGGCACGAGTGCTGCTGCCTCGGCAGCTGCATCTGCTGCTGCCATTAGGTACTTTTCCCCAATTTTCCTATTACCTACGCATGACTTTCTGATCCAACCGTTCCCTTTTTATCCTTGGTCTACACTACAAAGGTTGGGCACTTCTACAGGAAATGTGTAGTTATGCGGTCTCATTTAAGTAATTCTTTTGATATGTTGTTAGCATGCTGTAAACACCTATACCTAAAAATATTACATTTCTCATAATTTAATATCGCATTGGAAATTCGAATTGGTACTGCTTGAAGAATCATGCTTGATTCAGTTTACATGTATATATATTATTATAGGTTTTCAGTTGGTTGACAAGGACTGTCAAGAAAATTGTTATTTTAATTCACGTAGTAATATTTTATGGTATTATCTCTAGGCAATGTGATCATATTATATAATAATTATATTTCATATATTTAACTATATAACGAGATAGACAATAAAATAAAAAAATATAACCAATGTACATATGTGAGTATGCATTATGATTGTTTTCACGAATGTTTAAACTGCAATAAAACTAATATTTTTCTGAATTTTAGTTGTTTCTTAACTACTTTATGTGAAGTCCTTAAATTTTGTGTTATTCACTCTCATTTTCATGTTAATGCAATCATAACTATCTCGACTAGTGCCATTATGCATGCGTGCTGCCAATCCCTACAGAAAAAAAAAAAAAAATCCTTACCAAACGTTTAGGCTGTAGTGGACGGACTATATTTTAAGAATAATATGATTATATGAAAGTGAATAATATTAACAATAAAATATAGTGCGTGAATACGAAAAAAAAGCAATAGAACACACCAGATCTAACATGGTTCGGGAAATAATTTTTGTCCATGGAGCAAGCACATAACAACAGCACAATAAAGTGCAAGAATGAACACATCGGATTTAACGTGGTTCGAAAAGTTATTTATGTCCATGGAGCAAGCACCTTCAAAGTTTTATATGGGTGCGTTTTGAACAAAGCGAAAGGAGAATTGGAAAGAAATTAGAAAAAAAAGTTATTGTGAAAGGATATTGTGTTTTTGTGTGCTTTGAAAGAAATATTGAAAGGAGAATGATTGTTATTAATTTAATGTTATTATTGTTTTTAGTTTGTTTTAGGCTTTTCAAAATTAATATTATTAATTTACTTAAAATGAAATTAATTTTATGGAAGTTAATGTTAATTAGTAATTAGCTTAATAATATTTTATTTATATTATTTGTGTGCTATGATATTTCTTATTTTATGTATAATTTTTTTGAAAATAATGTAATAACTTCTGCTCTGTGGGTTTCAGAAATATTTTTTTTTTCCGTTTTGCGTGCCTATTTATAGCGTAAGGTCCAAAACAGGCCGAACTCCAATCGAGGCGTGCCGCCCGGCGTTCATAATGTTTAAATAGTTAAATATTTTGGTCACTCGGAGAGGGTTCCAGGGGTGGCAGTCGCTCTAGTGGCACTGGCAGTTCCAGCCCTGGGCTCAATTGGGCCTGTAACCGAGGTCATTTTTCTAAAAAAAAAATACACACCTTTTCAAAACCCTATCCCAAGAAGCTTAGGCAAATTACAGCAGAGACGCAGTGTCCAGCCTTCCCATTCCTTGTATTTCACTTGTTTGAACTTCATTTAATCTTCATCCTCTCTCTTGTAGGCTGAAAAAAGGTGGATTTTTTTTTTTTTTTTTTTTTTTTTTTTTGTGAATCAAATTTCAATTTGATTGCTCAGTCCGAAGTCCACTACTCAACATAATTTGATTCCTTTTTTATAGTTATTGATGTTGTGTATTTAATTATTTTGATAACTGATCCTTTTTTGCGATTGAATTAGGGTAACTGACCAATCTTTGGATTGCATTTGAAGCGATTCTTAGATACATGATAGATTATAACTGGATTTGGAATTTAGGGTTAGGAAAAATCGAGAAATCAGTTTTTTAGGGATATCCAGTAGCAGTTGGTTTTGATTATTCAATAGTTTTACTATAATAAAATTACGGTTCTGAACGTTCAGTGATAGATAGGGCTATACAGGTATGACCTTCAGGTATGTTTAACCGTAAAGAACACATAAACGCATATGTTAGGTAAAGAGTAATTCAAGTCTGTTTGTCTAACATACTAAACATGCTTACTTTGATTTTTTTGAAAAAAGTTGTTCAGACTTTTATGAGGTGCAATACTATATTGGTATAAATTTTTCGTCTAAACTTTTTTTTTTGGATTTAAAATAGAAATTGTATTAACGTCGAAGCTAATTTAAATATACATAATTGATAATGGAATTGTAATTCAGATGTCGAACTATGCTCTATTAACCTCTTACTATTGGCTGGATGCTCACTAAGTTTCAGCAATACTTGGTCATTACAGTAGATTATTGATGCACCTTTTCTATTTTGAAGATGGCTACAACAAATTTTTCTCTCAAAGCAAGTGGGATCAAATGGCATTATGTATTGGAAGTAAAATGTGAAACCGGTGTTTTTTATTATTATCATGTATCCTTTTATTTTTATTAGCGTTTGCTAGTAGTAATTGTGATGTATTAATTACAACAAAAAGGCTATAAAAAAAATCATCTTTAAAAGTTAGCCCATCCTAGGTGAATTCCTGGATCCACCCTTGCTAGATGAGATGTGTGACAACGCCTCTGCGAATGGCGGATGACCTAACCAGTCTAGTTGCAAGGATATAGAGACAATGTCACTTAACGCAGCGGCGGCGGCAGCCTTTTCACATTACATTTTTTTTTTTTTAAAAATATTTGTATTAATATTATATTATTATTTATATAAAAGTATGTTGTTATTTTTTTTTTTTTTTTACAAAAAATAATTATTTTTACAAATTATAAACATTGATTAAATTTTCAACCACAACAACAATTACTACTATTTGTTTGCATGGAAAGCAGGATTAAGAGGGCCCCTTCTATTATTGTTGAACCAGAAAAGGAGGTACAAAGATAAAACAAAGAAGATTAAAAAAACAAAGTGACTACATCTAACAAAGGCCCAAAGAAAAGAAAAACAAACTAACATAGCAAATATTTATAGCTCATTCATTATTTAGTAAATTACTTACGAGCCATTTGGATCGACTTAAATAAGCTACTTAGCTTATTTAAATCGATTCAAACGAGGCCTTAAAAAATTGACCTCGTGTCTGACACGTTGGATGCATCAGTGATGTCCAACACAAAATAGTCAAATTTTCTGCTCCGTGGGAAAGGAGTATTTTTTCCCTCTTACTTCGCTCCCACATCGGATGCGTCAATGTGGGAACAGAATAAAAGATGCCGCGAACGCACCCAATAAGAGAACCAACTTTAAGATTACAACCTCAAGAAGATTCTTTTTTCACAACATTATACCATGAACTTGGAGTGAAAATTCTCCCATCTATCAACTTGGAGTAAGCTCTTTTCTTTTCCTTCGTTTATTTATTTATTTAGTTTTTTCTTATTTATTTATTTATTTTGGATTTCATGATGAAATGAGCATTCAACTCGTACTTTTATAGGCCGAGTCCAGGTCTTCCTTATTTATGAAAAATGTAAGAAGACTCCAGAACTCACAATTATTACACCGTGTCATTCATAGTTCTTTAGTTTGATTATAGTTCTGGAATATTTTTTGGTTCTTTGCAACAAAGAAGATTACTTCATAACTTACAATGGACCATAAAATTTTAGATTATGATATGAAGCTTATGTAATGGCCTTCTAATAAATTGATTAACCATTCTGTCATTTAACATACCGTTACTTGTATCTAAAAGGTGGGTTACCAAATACATTGCAATCTTTCTCCCTAGCCAAACATATTTTTTGGTTATTTATAATGCAGATTGCGCCCGCCCGTCCACCCGCCCGTCCACCCGCCCCATGCACACGCGCATGTGCATGTGTGCCACGTGTGCACGCACACACACACACACACACACATAATTATGTAAGTATATGAATATATTTAGATATATTGTTCACTATTCTGTATTCATATATTTCTTTTAGATGGATATCTAAAGATGGTCTCGGAGCTATTGGACGTCTATTTATTGGTACCAAATATTATTATCAAGGAACCCAAATTTCATGAATTATTCTGACATAAATATACTTAAATTTATATAACATAGGCGGACGCTTTGGGAGTCTTTTTGATAACGACCCAAAGCAATGGAGGATGTATGCAGATTTCATTGGAAGTGCTGGAAGGTATGGCTGAAGTTCATCCTGATAAAATATATTCAGATCCATGAAATATGTTTCAGTTTTCACCCACTATATATTAATCCATTGTGCAGTATATTTGAGCTCGCCACACCTTTATACCCAGGATATTTCCTCCTCCTTGCGTCTTTGGGAAATCTTACCAAGGTAACCGAAGCTAAATTTATCCTACATTTCTTCAGCTATAACAACAACAATGATTAATAAGTGATCTGATAGCTAATCAGTTCTACACTATGACACTTCATTAGGCATATATTTATGCTGACCTTTAACAAGAAAAAAGGTTTAATTTGAATAAAATACATTAGATTGGAGGGACTAAATGATATATATGTAATACGTATATGCGCGTGCATGTGTGTATTCGCACTGCTACGCTTGTCCGATTTACATCATTTTGAAGCATAGAAGCAGCACCAACAAAATTATAGACCTGCGACCATTTCTTCTAACCAACCATATGAAGTTCGTTGTGGGTTATTGTACAGTAGCCATATGAAGTGTTAAAAGGACATGATATATTTGTTTGTGCAATTAGATGTTTAACAAACCAGCATGCAGGCTGTAGCAACAGGACTAAAGGATCCTTCATTCCGTGTGATCCAGAACCATTTTGCCATCTCTGGGAATCTTGGTGAGATTGCGGCGAAGGTAATAGATGAAATTTTGGCATAATTTGCAGCCTCTTAACTATTCTTTTCTGAAATAATGTGATAGCCTCCAACCAAATACATATAATGTTTTTTGCTTTCCTTCCATGGTTTTTATTTTTAAAAATTTAGGTCAGTTTTTAAAACTAATAACAAAATTAGACCGCTTTGAAAACTTATTACAAATATAGGCCTGTTTTTGCCACGTTGGTGCTGAGTCAGCGCTCTTCTGTCGACGCATTTGGAAATGTGTCATAAACTTTTTTTTCTCAAGTTCTACATTGGCTCCATTTCAAATGGAGCCAATAAAAATTATTGGAAGAAAAAAAATCTCTTCTCTTGGCTGTATTTAAAAATGTGCCAATGGTTATTTTTTGGCGCAATTTCAAATGGAGCCAATAGGAATAGCAATATCCATTGTCTTCATTTGGAATCGCTTCAATATAAAACTTTAAAAACCAAATTTACATGGTGCATTTTCAAATTGCGCCAGTAGAACCTGACTCAGCGCCAACATGGGTGAAAATACATGCCTATATTTGTAATAAGTTTTCAAGTGGCCTAAATTTGTTATTAGTTTTCAAAACTGGTCTAAATTTAAAAAAATTCCTACCTTCCATAGTATGCACTCTTATTTATTGTACTAAATCATCCAACTTTTTTAAAGTTAGATATACAATCAAGCAACAGAATAATGTTCTTAGCCTCATACATGACAGTATGTGTGTTATAAATAAATTGAAGGTATCAGTGATTATTTACTTGACTTTTTTCTTTTCTTTTCTATATCGTACTAAAATTTCTCATATTACAATGTGTGGAAACTATATCTGGAACTCTCCAGTGAAAGAATGCACATTGGCAAATCCGCACTTGGATTTGGCACACTAAATCGCAATACCAACCATTTTTATGTTGATAACATCGAAGAGTTATGAGAAACAAAATTTCACATTTTAAAATGTTTGTGTGATGTACACAGACGGAGATTGGCATTTCAATGTTTTTGCATCACATAAACTTTTCCAGATCTGTTTATGTTTACTGTTATTCAATTTAATTAACGTGTAATTAAACAAGATAAACAAATAGATAAATTTATATGTCTACAGCTCTAACACTGTAGCAAAGATCGCAGAGTAGTTATTTACCAAGTTTTTTCCAATTAAGATTGAAGACTTCTAAACCAAGCTTCAGTCAGCCCTGTCAAATCAACTGAATTGAAGAGAAATTGTTTAGAATTCATTAATAATTATTTGATTTAATTCTATTTTATATTTTTTCAGATAAATCATAAAACCACAATTTTAATCACTGAAATTGGTTGCTTCAAACAACACCACCAAATCAACTGAATTAAAGAGTAATTATCTAGAATTCATTTCTGAGGGATCTACATAGTGAGAGCCGTTTCATTTAATTCTGACGTATATCTTTCGATATACATATACATATACATACATACATATATAACTGGAAAAGCGGTTTCTATAACTTTGAGATGGTACAGTGCATATACAAGAAAATGCTAAGCAGTTGCAAAAAAAATTCAATCAGAAAAGGCCATCATATGAGCACCATCATTTAAAACATTGTTTGAGGCGTTTTCTTTTCCAGACTTTCACTCATATTTTGGCCTTAATTTTGCACGAGTATTTCATGTGCGTATCCCAAGTAATACTTTTCAAACTTGTGTTGCACATGTTTAAGGATGTCTACATTTGTAATGTTTATTTCACTTTCTTTCAACATTTACAATTCAGTTACCTGTAATTATGTTTATTCATCTGAAATTAAATCACACATATAGTCGATTTTGTTGAATCAAAATGAAATTTTTTACAAGACTTTTTGGTGAGACCTACATGGTGAGACCTGTTTCATTTAATTCTATTGTACATCTTTCTAGATTTTATACATACATACATACATACATATACATACATACATACATACATATATATATATATATATATATATGTATATGTATATAACTTTTTGTAAAACATTCTATCTAAGTTTCAAAAGTACACAGTCGTCCCTTCTTAAAAACTTGTTATAAAAAACATCTATGTTTTTAGTTTTAGCCAGACTGCATATATTTGCAATAAAAAGTGCAAATATTTGTTGTTCCGCAAAAGAAATTTTTTTTTAAAAAAAAGGATTATAGAAATCTGTGATTAAATGCAAATTTTATTTTCGAAAAACGGGATTTTTTATATTGAAACTAATTTTAAGGGTGAAATTTGAAACATGTTTTTGAGGAGGGTTTTTCATGTATCAAACTTAAAAATAAGGGACGGATCTAAATTTCCTATACACACACATATAATGCTAAAAAGTGGTTTCTAAAACTTAGAGATGGTATGGTGCATATACAAGAAAACACTAAGCAGTAGCAAAAAAAGTTCAATTGAAAAAAGCATCATATGGCGCACCACCATTCAAAACATTGTTTGAGGCATTTTCTTTACCAGATTTTTCACTCATATTTTAGCCATAATTTTGTATGAGTATTTAATGTGTATATCCCAAGCTACACTTTTGAAACTTGTATTTGCACGTGTTTAAGGATGTTACTACATTTATAACATTTATTACACTTTCTTCCAACATTTACAATTCAATTACTTGTAGTTATATTTCTTCATATTGAGCTAAAGCATACACATCATGCTTTAGCTTAAGACGAAGAAACATAATTACAAGTTATTGAATTGTAAACGTTGAAAGAACAATTTAAATCTTACGAGGCATCAGTGGTACTGTACTCACTTAATGACTACATGTAAAAGAGCCAATGCTTATAGATTTTGGGCCTCTAGATTGCATATTAACAGTGGTTGTATCTTCAGCTAAAATATAGCAATTATACTATTTAGGAATGGGGATTCTCAAAGCCCCAACAACATTATTTGCATATATAATGAACAAAGTCTAATGAGTAAACAATAATAATTTATCAAGAGATTATCTGTTTCCCTTCTCTATGCTCTCACATGCCGCATTTTATCAAAAGAGATGAATCTTCTCTTAAATGATGTCTTGTTCTATGTGCATTCAATCATACACCCAACCATAATTTAGGCACACTCAGCTATAGAAGCGAGTCAATTACAATTAGAGTATAGTTGTTTATATATTGATACCTGGATAAAGTTATAGCTTAGTGTTGCAACTATGTGAAGTACTCGGTTTGTATGCTTGATATGGTATGTTTCAGGAGGAAGTGTGGGAAGTTACAGCTAAGCTTATGGGACTTACAATTGGGATATTGATAATGGTACATTGTTGTAAAGGTCTACTTCTATTTTATTTTATTTGCATCCATTGGTATAACAATTTTATTTATACATTCAACATTTAAAGACTTTTTTCCCATATCATGTATATGCAGGATACATCTAGTATGCAATCATCTTATGATATACTAGTATATACATGGTTAGGTGTGCGGATTGTTCATCTTTGGTTACGCTATCAGTCCCTCTCCGTTCTTCAATTTCGCTCGGTGAGTTAATATTTTTGCTGTAGTCAGAAACCTGAATTATATATATAATTACTTATAAAATGTCACTTGATGTAGCTGGCAACTTGAATTATGTTGTATGTTAAATATTAGCATAAAAAAAATCATCCTAAAAAGCACACAGGGATGGTAGTACTATTTGAGTATTCACTCTCAACCTTGTTATCTTCCCATTTGCTAGATAAATCTAAAGCGTGCCCGAGTGCTTGTGAAATCACATGTATCACATAATTTGGTTCCTGGTACGTTACTTCATTTCTTAAGATAAAATATGTTTACGAAGCAATGACAAAAAGTGCCAATTCAGGTTATGTCGAATGCAACAAAAAAGAAAACATACTTACTTGGGAAAGATTCATGCACCCTCGAGTTACCTTTGCTGTATCCATGAATAAAATGATTCCTAGTGAATGCTCCATCCACATGGTATACTTTTTAAAACATGATTATAGGTATTTTATGATTGAAATTTTCATGTTTGATAACTTGACAGGTGAAGGCGCTAGTTGAGGTTTATGAAAAAGAGAAGTACATTCTTTTCCCAACCCAAAATGGATCGGAAACAGCTGAATACTTTGTCACTTTCAAGGTTGATTAGAGAAAACAAATTGCTATTGCAGCTGTAAGTTTACTAACCATCTTCAGTTTATATGTATTTTTATATTCAGGTAGGTGCTACAAGCATATCAGTGTTGAAAAGCTTATGGCACGTGCATTGGCTTAATGAGCATCCGAACAATAACGAAGACCCACTCTTGAATTGGCTCGAGGAGAGCCTTCCAAAGTTAGAAGAAGGGTTTTCTGAATTTATTGTGCAACTAGAAAAAGCTGGTTGGGAAAAAGACCAGATTGCACTCAAAGTGCCTCAGGATATTATTTTTGATCAAGAAGACTCAGCATCTACCCAGTGAAGATGAAATTCATATTTCTAGAAGAACTTTACAGCCAGGTAAATATTTTTAGACGTTCCTTGCTTTTGTATGAATTGGAAAATGAATTAGGCAATGTCAACTGATTAAGATTTACGGAAAGAAACCAAATATATGTGCCAACTCAATATTATATTCCAAATTGAAAAGCTCATTCCTTAGGGACCAATTGTAATCACTGTGTCCTCCAGACAAATTGTGATCATGGTTATATATTTTGCATGGTTCACTCAAGATGTAGTCACGAAAGTTGTCTGTGTTTGAATATGAAAAACTATGTGAAAGTTCTGCATATGGAAGCTTAATGTGCTCATGCCTTGTATTGTTAATGTTCCATATGAATATTTTACTTCTATTGGGGTTCCACCAACTCTCAGATTTCAAACGTGATCTCAATCATTGTGATCGGTTTGAAATCTTAATATATCAAGTGAGATAAACGTCTTAAAAGTAAAAATTACATTTGAAGTTTGGTCTGAAAAGGAGAACGTAAAGGAGATAGACACAAGAAGTTCAGAACTTTTCTGCTAAAAACAGAAACCGTTGGCTTCTTAAAATTCATGTGCGTTTGCCTTGATGACCTGTTATGATTGTACTTGGCCAAATGTTCCTATTTTTGCTTTTGCAAATATCTTTTCTTTAATATATCTTTAATAATAGTTGTAACAGCTTTGGTGTCACACTTTTTTGGTATCAATGTGAACTACCAAAAATGTCTCTCTATATATTATCCAATCTTAATTACTTAAAAGTAGGATCTAACACTAAATTTCGTTTACAAATTCAAATGCCCATAAAAGTAGGATATAATACTAAATTTCGTTTACAAATTCAAATGTCCATAAAAATAGGATCTAATAACTAAACATGTTTTAAAATTCAAAACGCTTCTAAAAATAGGATCTAAAATTAAACCTTATTTATTGATTCAAAATACTTTTTTTACAAAATATCACTTGAAAATAAAAAATTATTTTTTAACTGATTTAAACATATATATAATTTATATATTAAACTTCTTTTATATATATTATCAAATCCTAGTCGCTTGAAAATAGGATCTAATATTAAACTTCTTTTACAAATTCAAACGTCTTTAAAAGCAGAATCTAACAATTAGACATGTTTTACAAATTCAAAATGCTTCTAAAAATAGAATTTAAATCTTTAATAATAGTTGTAATAGTTTTGGTATCACTTTTTTTGTATCAACGTGAGCTACCAAAAACGCCTCTTTATGTATTAGCAAATCTTAATCACTTAAAAATATGATCTAATATTAAACTTCTTTTACAATTTCAAACGTCCTTAAAGTAGGATCTAACAATCAAATTTGCTTTACAAATTCAAAACGCTTCTAAAAATAGATTCTAAAATTAAACTTCATTACAAATTCAAAATACTTCTTTACAGACATACATATCTTAATATCACTTGAAAGTAAAAACTCTTTTTTTTAAGTGATAATATTAGTTGTAATAGCTTTGGTATCACATTTTTTTGGTATCAACATGAACTACTAAAAACGCCCCTTTATATATTATTAAATCTTAGTCACTTGAAAATAGGATCTAATATTAAACTTTTACAAATTCAAACGTCCTTAAAAGCAGGATCTAACAATTAGACATGTTTTACAAATTCAAAATACTTTTAAAAATAGAATTTAAATATTTAATAATAGTTGTAATAGTTTTGGTATCACTTTTTTGTATCAACGTGAGCTATCAAAAACGTCTCTTTATGTATTATCAAATCCTAATCACTTAAAAATATGATCTAATATTAAACTTCTTTTACAATTTCAAACGTCCTTAAAGTAGGATCTAACAATCAAATTTGCCTTACAAATTCAAAACGCTTCTAAAAATAGATTCTAAAATTAAACTTCATTACAAATTCAAAATACTTCTTTACAAACATACAGATCTTAATATCACTTGAAAGTAAAAAATCTTTTTTTTAAGTGATTTAAACATATACAATTATAAGGAAAACAACTCACGCGCGAAGCGCGTGCCGTAACAGTCGTATAGGAAAATTCTATTGTACTATGTTGCTAAGCAACCAAGCAATCTCATGGTGATTCCTTGAAAATTCTATTTCTACAAACATTAAGAGTATTCTCTAACCAAACGGGTTGTCAAACGTCAATTCGTACGAAATCAACTAAAAACCATCCTCAATGGAAAAAAATACAAACATCCTTAACCGACTAAATTAAAATCGGTTAAGATGTGTGCTGTGAATTGTAATTTACAGCCGTTGGATTGAAATCCGTGTGTTTACAGCAAATCAATCTGAAACGTCCCCTTAAGGCTTTTATAAAGCCAACTAAGGGAACTAGGGCTGTTATAGTAATGTTTACCATTACCATTTTGTAAATAACGTTACCGTACCATTTTTACTGGTAAACTAAAATTGTTTACCGTTACTGTTACCGATTTACTGGTATACCGATGACTGGTATACAGATAAACTAGTAACCGTTACACTGGTAATGGTAAATTACCGTTTGTCTAGAAAAATAATAAGTTGATATATTTTTACACTGAATAATGCTTCATTACATATCTTATCGGGTCACTTAATAAAAGACATAGAAAAGAAGTGTATTTATCATCATTTGATTTGAAAAACTAAAATAAATTGAACTATTTTCTTGCTTCTAAATGCCCGTAATATAACATCTTATATAAATATCAATGTATTATGAACGGACTGGTAAATTACCGTTACCGTAGGTTTTGAAAAAATATTGCCGATATTTTATCGTAGAAAATGGTAAATTTACCGTTACCATACCGATTATAATGGTATACCAACTTTACTTTAAAATAGTAACCGATTGACTAGTAATGATATGGTAATGATAAATTTACCGTTATCATAACAGCCCTAAATGAAACATTAAAAAATAAATATTGTTTTAGCCGGTGATAATAAAGCCGTTTATACCGAGCCGACTATAATATAGTCGGCTAAGAAGAAACCTTCAGGGTTGGTCCCTCAACCCTAAAGTGACCAACCAATCTTTTGCTGGCGTCGATTGATTTCCAACCGACACAAGGTTGAGATACTCTAATCCTCCGCATGGTCTATATGTACGTCTTTACAAGACTATGCTATTAACCCCGGGCCTAGACGTACTAACAAAAGTTCCAGCTATAGACTCTTGGACTGATAAAATGCAGCCAGAAAATGACCAAATATTATGCAATGGATAAAAGTATGAAACATGGAGTAATAGAGGCAAAGTAGAAGCTTCTTTTATTTTCTATTTAAATGTCAAGTATAAATTTGTTCCAATCTGTTTTGCTTTTATAAAAGTTATGCCACATGAGGCGTCTTTTGTAATCCAGTGATTGGAAACTATTTATATAATGATTGGAAACTATCTATATAATGAAAGGTCACATAGTAATAAATTTCTAGCAATTGTTTTTCTTTCCTCCTTGCTCACTCTACTCTAATTCATTTCTGCTTTGTCTAACTTATTTCTTTGCACTTCAAACCTTGTGTCAGCTTTGTGTTTAACATTTTTGATGCTTTCACTTTTCTTGTTAATCTTTTCATTGTCTCTACTACATAACTTTACACCATGTGTAACGGATGGGTCGACATTAGTAAGTCCACTGTATAAAATACCGAGTAGTCGAGTGCCGAAAATACCAGTTTATTAGGGGTGAAGAATAAAAAGGATAGAAAAAAAATAAAGAAAAACAACACAGGATCTCACAATCGTAGCGGAACAAAATATAATATGTAATAACAGATTTTAAATACAAGAACTGTATTGTTAATATACATACCACCATCACACTACAATCATTCAATACATCAATCTGAACAGTTTAATAATTTGTCGTGATATACATAACTCACACAGCGGAAATAACCAAGTACGTGATATACGTCTGAACTCCTCCAGCTCGTCTCCTGAACTCCATAGCTTCCTATCACGAATCTGTAATACTCGATCTGACCCGAGTATTATAATAAAATAACATCCAAGTCAGTCTGCAAAACTAGCGTGAGAAAACACATTCAATTTGTATTATTAACTTTTCAAAATCTTTTGAAATAAAGGTATCTCGTAAGACCACGTCACAAATAAACACAATGGTTTTTTACCTTACGATAACCAAAATAATTTTTATCAAAATCATCTGATATTATAATGATGTCTATATAAATAGAATATAGCTGAAATGCTTGCATCTCACATTCCAGCATAGTTGGACACAATCAAAACCGTACGACGCTTATTGGAGAATGGATTCCATCGAATGATTAGTCCACCGGGGTACCGTCCACCACAGTACATCTCTAGAATAATGTACCGAGGACTACATCGGGATCCCCTGCTACACAAGACCGGATTATTCCTGTCCTGGATAGGCCGAATATATTATCACCCCAGGTGTTTCCATCCTTACCACCGAGCGCTCATTTCATGCACAACCATATCCAAAATATTAGGTTTCTGAGGACATCTAGAAAGGTGATAAAACACCGTGCTTGGGTGCGACCCACTTAACTTTACAGTATCTCCTCTGTTTTTGTCATTTTCGGTTGATGAGGCTTGAGGCTAAGCGTTAGCTTTCAAGAACAAAATTTTACTTAGACTGCTCATCGTCCTCCAATGATGATGTTCTGATAGCATTCGTCCATACAAGTTGTTCAGGGCATTGACAAACTGAATCACCATCTTCATCATCTTCACGGTATTCATTCGTAACGTTCAAACCGGATTGAAGTGGTTTTCGAATAATTAAATTCGATCTTGGTCTCTTCGAAACAATTAACGAAATTGGCCAAAATTGATAATCCGTTATTTAAACTATCAATAAAATCCAAAAGCAATCGTCAGGCCTTATTATAAATTTCCCAAAATTTATTTCAAAATATCTTTATAAGATATTATTTTCAGTTCTTCAACATTTTGAAAACAATTTTCAAATCCTTATAATTTCAACGGAACATTTCCAACCCTTCCCAATACTTAGAATATTCTCCCCACTTCATTTTGTATTCAACACTTAGAAAATATTCTTTTTAATTATTTCCTATTTCTTTCTCAAAATCATTTACAAATTTTATTTATGAATTCCTTGACTAGTTTATAACGAATTCTATAAACTTCGGAATCCTTTGATTAATTCCCTTTAATATTTCCAAAGTCAGTTTTGCTTACTTATAATTCCAATTTCCCTTTCTACTCCTTTATGAATTCTATTTCATTTTTTCGAAGCATACTTTTATTTAACTACTATGAAATTTTCTAACTTTCTCCCCAAATCTCGGTCTTAGAATTTTCTTGGAAGTCCCGTCAATTTAATAACCCTTTCCAATTCTCGAGAAGATTTATGAATAAATTTAAACCATTTTCAACTCTATGTATGTGTATACATATGTAAACAAAAATAAGTATTTAAAAGAATAATAATAATAATATATTTTTAGACATGTCCGAATAATTTTTTTAAAACATTGAAACACTTTTTATAACCTAACTAACAAAGCAGGTTTAAAATTTAGGATTTATTAAATAATAGTAAGCATTTGAAAGATTAACCTCTGAAGTATTTAAATACTAACCGACTTTAAATAAAAATTTCCTTTTAAATAAACTTAACTTATTAATAAATATATTTTTAAAACCCAATGACCAATTTTTAAATTTATGAAGCCCTCTCGATTTCTATCACATCACTTTCACTTTGGTCTCCTTAACCATTTCCTCTTCAAAAATAGTATCCATTATTTTTCTTTCACCCTATTTTCATATTTTAAATATATGTTCTTCTCGTAGATTTGTATTCCAATTTTATCATCCGATACCATTTTCCTTTATTTATAAACTTCGTTCATAACTTTTTTTATAACTCCATAGAGCTTCACTAAAAAAAAAATCTCTTTTATAAATTCCATTTTATAAATTCAATTTCATATGAATTTTATTTATTTTGCCAATCCACTTTTAAATATCGGTTGTAACTTCCTTCTATATTTTTTTTTTCCGAATATCGTTTTAAAATCCAGTCTTAAAATTTCCTTTATATGATTTATTTTAAATTCTCTATTTAAAATATTTTTTCGCATTATGTAATACGATAAAAAATTCACCATTTCTTATTCAAACCATTCTCTTTTAAATAATCTGATTTCCGATATACATATTTTCATATTATAATTCTGTTTTTAATTCTTTAAATTTTTTAAATAATATTATGCTATTTAATATATCCAAAATTAATTTCCATGCCATTATAATATTTAAAAATTTAGACCACACAATAATCTAGCAGATTATTCATTCACATCATATATTTTTATATATAGAAACACCAAATATTTTTTAGGGATCCCGTTGGATCCCTCCAACCTGTTTTCCTACATCCACAGATGTTAGACAACAATAAAAATACCAATCCTACTTTGACGTGGATATCGCGGTATCCAGGCCTCGCTTCCACCAGCTTCGATACGTTGCCACCCTCATCGCTTACATCGGTCGCTTAGGAACAGTCGTGAATCGCCTAACACAGTCCTAGTCGCTCACCTTCAGCCATCACGCTCGCCCACGGCCTCCATCACCATTCCATCCCACTCAAGACCCAAAGTCGCGACGATCCACCCAACGCCAGGCAATTCCGACCCTAAATCCTAGGCGTGACTTCATCTCCAGGCGAAGGTAGTTCTAGTTGAAGGCGGGTCCATGATTTGATCCCCATTTGTCTAATTTTGATCATAGCTACATCCCTAGACGAAGCTTCCTACCGTCGTCGGCTCAAACAAGCAATGCATCCATCGAAGGCGAGTTGCACTCGAGCTCGATCAGAGCAATCGCGACTTTATCGCGATTTGATTTCTTCGTTCGTCATTTTTTTATGAGCGAATTGATTTTGATTTTGATTCTCTTTTTTTTTTCTATTATTACTTTGTTCGTTTTTCAATTCAATTTGAATTCCTGAAGTCAGATAAAGGAAGGATTTAATTTAAAAAGAAGGGAATACTGTTGCGTGTTTCAGAAGGAAAAAGAAGATGTGAGAGGGACTTAACTGTTCATTCGATTTGACCCTTACACACACACACACACACACACACACACATATATATTATATACTCGAATCACATACCGTGAAATTTCGACCTCCTATTGAGGCGTCCCACTAGACGTTTATAATGTTACACCCCTATTTCGAACGCAATGGAAAAGGTTTTGAGTCCTAATTTGATTTTATGGAGAAGATAGTTTTTTGGACCCAATTATTATATTGAATTTCGATATTAATTTCAACGCGTTTATATCCCGTGCGATCAAACGATATCTTCAAACACTACGAAACTTGAAATCCGATAATAATACACTATTACAGATCCAATGAAACTAGTTTCGTCGAATTCTGAGACTGTGCCCTGAATCTTTATTTTTAAATGTAAATTTGAACAAACTATTTTTAAAACTGAATAGATCGCTTTTAAATTCAATTTTTAAACTTTTATTATCTTCATTATTATCAGTATAAATTTTACAAGCCTTTAAATAATTTTTATCAAGCTTAAAACTCCAGATTCACTATTTTAATCAATATTTAATTATAAATTTCAATAATTAAATTATCCAATAAATTGCTATATTTAAATTATGAATTTATTTTATAAATAAATACAAATTTTCATATTCAAAATCAATCTATAATTCAAATTCAATATTTAAAACCATTTAAATATTCGAAATCTAACAATGAAAAACCGGGTCGTTACATTCCTCCCCCATTAAAAGAATTTCGTCCCCGAAATTATCGAGGTAGAAAAATGCTCCAAACCCATTACTTATTGAAAACCCACTTAGTGAAACACGACACTTCACTTTCTAACCTCTTAGTTTTCAGTTGAACAATTAGTTTTTAATCCTAAACCAAAATCCTTTATTTCGATTATAAATTAGAAATCGATTTCCGTTAACAAAATTTTCCAAAAAATAATAATAATAGTTGTAAAAGCTTTGGTATCACACTTTTTTGGTATCAACAGGAACTACCAAAAACGTCCCTTTATATATTATCAAATCCTAGTCACTTGAAAATAGGATCTAATATTAAACTTCTTTTACAAATTCAAACGTCCTTAAAAACAGAATCTAACAATTAGACATGTTTTAAAAATTCAAAATGCTTCTAAAAATAGAATTTAAATCTTTAATAATAGTTGTAATAGTTTTGGTATCACTTTTTTTGTATCAACGTGAGCTACCAAAAACGCCTCTTTATGTATTATCAAATCTTAATCACTTAAAAATATGTTCTAATATTAAACTTCTTTTACAATTTCAAACGTCCTTAAAGTAGGATCTAACAATCAAATTTGCTTTACAAATTCAAAACGCTTCTAAAAACAGATTCTAAAATTAAACTTCATTACAAATTCAAAATATTTCTTTACAAACATACAGATCTTAATATCACTTGAAAGTAAAAAAATCTTTTTTAAGTGATAATAATAGTTGTAATAGCTTTGGTATGACATTTTTTTGGTATCAACATGAACTACCAAAAACGCCCTTTTATATATTATCAAATCTTAGTCACTTGAAAATAGGATCTAATATTAAACTTTTACAAATTCAAACGTCCTTAAAAGCAGGATCTAACAATTTGACATATTTTACAAATTCAAAATGCTTTTAAAAGTAGAATTTAAATATTTAATAATAGTTGTAATAGTTTTGGTATCACTTTTTTTGTATCAACGTGAGTTATCGAAAACGTCTCTTTATGTATTATCAAATCTTAATCACTTAAAAATATGATCTAATATTAAACTTCTTTTACAATTTCAAACGTCCTTAAAGTAGGATCTAACAATCAAATTTGCCTTACAAATTCAAAACGCTTCTAAAAATAGATTCTAAAATTAAACTTCATTACAAATTCAAAATACTTCTTTACAAACATACAGATCTTAATATCACTTGAAAGTAAAAAATCTTTTTTTTTAAAGTGATTTAAACATATACAATTATAAGGAAAACAACTCACGCGCGAAGCGCGTGCCGTAACAGCCGTATAGGAAAATTCTATTGTACTATGTTGCTAAGCAACCAAGCAATCTCATAGGATTCCTTGAAAATTCTATTTCTACAAACATTAAGAGTATTCTCTAACCAAACGGGTTGTCAAACGTCAATTCGTACGAAATCAACTAAAAACCACCCTCAATGAAAAAAATACAAACATCCTTAACCGACTAAATTAAAATCAGTTAAGATGTGTGTTGTGAATTGTAATTCACAGCCGTTGGATTGAAATCCGTGTGTTTACAGCAAATCAATCTGAAATGTCCCCTTAGAAGGCTTTTATAAAGCCGGCTAAGGGAACTAGGGCTGTTATGGTAATGTTTACCATTACCATTTTGTAAGTAACGTTACCGTACCATTTTTACTGGTAAACTAAAATTGTTTACCGTTACCATTACCGATTGACTGGTATACCGATGACTGGTATACAGATAAACTAGTAACCGTTACACTGGTAATGGTAAATTACCGTTTGTCTAGAAAAATAATAAGTTGATATATTTTTACACTGAATAATGCTTCATTACATATCTTATTGGGTCACTTAATAAAGGACATAGAAAAGAAGTGTATTTATCATCATTTGAGTTGGAAAAATTAAAATAAATTGAACTATTTTCTTGCTTCTAAATGTCCATAATATAACATCTTATATAAATATCAATGTATTATGAACGGACTGGTAAATTACCGTTACCGTAGGTTTTGAAAAAATATTGCCGATGTTTTATCGTAGAAAATGGTAAATTTACCGTTACCATACCGATTATAATGGTATACCAACTTTAATTTAAAATGGTAACCGATTGACTAGTAATGATATGGTAATGGTAAATTTACCGTTATCATAACAGCCATAAATGAAACATTAAAAAATAAATATTGTTCTAGCCGGTTATAATAAAGCCGTTTATACCGAGCCGACTATAATATAGTCGGCTAAGAAGAAACCTTCAGGGTTGGTCTCTCAACCCTAAAGTGACCAATCTTTTGCTGGCGTCGATTGATTTCCAACCGACAAGGTTGAGAATACTCTAATCCTCCGCATGGTCTATATGTACGTCTTTACAAGACTATGCTATTAACCCCGGGCCTAGACGTACTAACAAAA
Organism: Allium cepa; assembly: GCA_030765085.1. Classification (NCBI taxonomy): domain Eukaryota; kingdom Viridiplantae; phylum Streptophyta; class Magnoliopsida; order Asparagales; family Amaryllidaceae; genus Allium; species Allium cepa. The sequence continues at coordinate 906,265,736 of CM060931.1, read as the reverse complement.
GTTCCAGCTATAGACTCTTGGACTGATAAAATGCAGCCAGAAAATGACCAAATATTATGCAATGGATAAAAGTATGAAACATGGAGTAATGGATACAAAGTAGAAGCTTCTTTTACTTTCTATTTAAATGTCAAGTATAAATTTGTTCCAATCTGTTTTGCTTTTATAAAAGTTATGCCACATGAGGCGTCTTTTGTAATCCAGTGATTGGAAACTATCTATATAATGATTGGAAACATAGTAATAAATTTCTAGCAATTGTTTTTCTTTCCTCCTTGCTCACTCTACTCTAATTCATTTCTGCTTTGTCTAACTTATTTCTTTGCACTTCAAACCTTGTGTGAGCTTTGTGTTCAACATTTTTGATGCTTTCACTTTTCTTGTTAATCTTTTCATTGTCTCTACTACATAACTTTACACCATGTGTAACGGATGGGTCGTCATTAGTACGTCCATTGTATAAAATACCGAGTAGTCGAGTGCCGAAAATACCAGTTTATTAGGGGTGAAGAATAAAAAGGATAGAAAAAAACAAAAAAAAACAACACGGGATCTCACAATCGTAGCGGAACAAAATATAATATGTAATAACAGATTTTAAATACAAGAACTGTATTGTTAATGTACATTCCACCATCACAGTACAACCATTCAATACATCAATCTGAACAGTTTAATAATTTGTCGTGATATACATAACTCACACGGAAATAACCAAGTACGTGATATACGTCTGAACTCCTCCAGCTCGTCTCCTGAACTCCATAGCTTCCTATCATGAATCTGTAATACTCGATCTGACCCGAGTATTATAATAAAATAACATCCGAGTCAGTCTGGAAACTAGCGTGTTAAAACACATTCAATTTGTATTATTAACTTTTCAAAATCCATTGAAATAAAGGTATCTCGTAAGACCACGTCACAAATAAACACAATGGTTTTTTACCTTACGATAACCAAAACAATTTTTATCAAAATCATCTGATATTATAAGGATGTCTATATAATAGAATATAGCTGAAATGCTTGCATTTCACATTCCAGCATAGTTGGACACAATCAAAACCGTACGACGCTTACTGGAGAATGGATTCCATCGAATGACTAGTCCACCAGGGTACCGTCCATCAGAGTACATCTCTAGAATAATGTACCAGGGACTACGTCGGGATCCCCTGCTACACAAGACCGGACTATTCCTGTCCTGGATAGGCTGAATATATTATCACCTCAAGTGTTTCCATCCTTACCACCGAGCGCTCATTTCATGCACAACCATATCCAAAATATTAAGGTTTCTGAGGACATCTAGAAAGGTGATAAAACACCGTACTTGGGTGCGACCCACTTAACCTTGCTGTATCTCCTCTGTTTTTGTCATTCCCGGTTGATGAGGCTTGAGGCTAAATGTTAGCTTTCAAGAACAAAATTTTACTTAGACTGCTCATCGTCCTCCAATGATGATGTTCTGATAGCATTCGTCCATACAAGTTGTCCAGGGCATTGACAAACTGAATCACCATCTTCATCATCTTCACGGTATTCATTCGTAACGTTCAAACCGGATCGAAGTGGTTTTCGAATAATTAAATCCGATCTTGGTCTCTTCGAAACGATTAACGAAATTCGCCAAAATTGATAATCGGTTATTTAAACTATCAATAAAATCCAAAAGCAATCGTCAGGCCTTATTATAAATTTCCCAAAATTTATTTCAAAATATCTTTATAAGATATTATTTTCAGTTCTTCAACATTTTGAAAACAGTTTTCAAATCCTTATAATTTCAACGGAACATTTCCAACCCTTCCCAATACTTAGAATATTCTCCCCACTTCATTTTGTATTCAACACTTAGAAAATATTCTTTTTATTTCCTATTTCTTTCTCAAAATCATTTACAAATTTTATTTATAAATTCCTTGACTAGTTTATAACGAATTCTATAAACTTCGGAATCCTTTGATTAATTCCCTTTAATATTTCCAAAGTCAGTTTTGCTTACTTATAATTCCAATTTCCCTTTCTACTCCTTTATGAATTCTATTTCATTTTTTCGAAGCATACTTTTATTTAACTACTATGAAATTTTCTAACTTTCTCCCTAAATCTCGGTCTTAGAATTTTCTTATAAGTCCCGTCAATTTAATAACCCTTTCCAATTCTCGAGAAGATTTATGAATAAATTTAAACCATTTTCAACTCTATGTATGTGTATACATATGTAAATAAAAATAAGTATTTAAAAGAAAAATAATAATAATATATTTTTAGACATGTCCGAATAATTTTTTTAAAACATTGAAACACTTTTTATAACCTAACTAACAAAGCAGGTTTAAAATTTAGGATTTATTAAATAATAGTAAGCATTTGAAAGATTAACCTTTGAAGTATTTAAATACTAACCGACTTTAAATAAAAATTTCCTTTCTAAATAAACTTAACTTATTAACAAATATATTTTTAAAACCCAATGACCAATTTCTAAATTTATGAAGCCCTCTCGATTTCTATCACATCACTTCCACTTTGGTCTCCTTAACCATTTCCTCTTCAAAAATAGTATCCATTATTTTTCTTTCACCCTATTTCCATATTTTAAATATATGTTCTTCTCGTAAATTTGTATTCCAATTTTATCATCCGAGACCATTTTCCTTTATTTATAAACTTCGTTCATAACTTTTTTTATAACTCCTTTGAGCTTCACTAAAAAAAAAATCTCTTTTATAAATTCCATTTTATAAATTCAATTTCATATGAATTTCATTTATTTTGCCAATCCATTTTTAAATATCGGTTGTAACTTCCTTCTATATTATTTTTTCCGAATATCGTTTTAAAATCCAGTCTTAAAATTTCCTTTATATGATTTATTTTAAATTCTCTATTTAAAATATTTTTTCGCATTATGTAATACGATAAAAAATTCACCATTTCTTATTCAAACCATTCTCTTTTAAATAATCTGATTTCCGATATACATATTTTCATATTATAATTCTGTTTTTAATTCTTTAAAATTTTAAAATAATATTATGCTATTTAATATATCCAAAATTAATTTCCATGCCATTATAATATTTAAAAATTTAGACCACACAATAATCCAGCAGATTATTCATTCACATCATATATTTTTATATATAGAAACACCAAATATTTTTTAGGGATCCCGTTGGATCCCTCTAACATGTTTTCTTGCATCCACAGATGTTAGACAACAATAAAAATACCAATCCTACTTTGACGGAGATATCGCGGTATCTAGGCCTCGCTTCCACCAGCTTCGATACGTTGCCACCCTCATCGCTTACATCGGTCGCTTAGGAACAGTCGTGAATCGCCTAACACGGTCCTAGTCGCTTACCTTCAGCCATCACGCTCGCCCACGGCCTCCATCGCCATTCCATCCCACTCGAGACCCAAAGTCGCGACGATCCACCCAACGCCAGGCAATTCCGACCCTAAATCCTAGGCGTGACTTCATCTCCAGGCGAAGGTAGTTCTAGTTGAAGGCGGGTCCATGATTTGATCCCCATTTGTCTAAATTGATCATAGCTACATCCCTAGACGAAGCTTCCTACTGTCGTCGACTCAAACAAGCAATGCATCCATCGAAGACGAGTTGCACTCGAGCTCGATCAGAGCAATCACGACTTTATCGCGATTTGATTTCTTCGTTCGTCATTTTTTTATGAGCGAACTGATTTTGATTTTGATTCTTTTTTTTTCTATTATTACTTCGTTCGTTTTTCAATTCAATTTGAATTCCTGAAGTCAGATAAAGGAAGGACGTAATTTAAAAAGAAGGGAGTACTGTTGCGTGTTTCAGAAGGAAAAGAAGACGTGAGAGGGACTCAACTGTTCATTCGATTTGACCCTTATATATATATATATTATATTATATATACTCGAATCACATACCGTGAAATTTCGACCTCCTATTGAGGCGTCCCGCTAGGCGTTTATAATGTTACACCCCTATTTCGAACGCAATGGAAAAGGTTTCGAGTCCTGATTCGATTGTATGGAGAAGATAGCTTTTTGGACCCAATTATTATATTGAATTTCGATATTAATTTCAACGCTTTTATATCCCGTGCGATCAAACGATATCTTCAAACACTACGAAACTTGAAATTTGATAATAATACACTATTACAGATCCAATGGAACTAGTTTCGTCGAATTCTGAGACTGTGCCCTGAATCTTTATTTTTAAATGTAAATTTGAACAAACTATTTTTAAAATTGAATAGATCACTTTTAAATTCAATTTTTAAACTTTTATTATCTTCATTATTATTAATATAAATTTTAAAAGCCTTTAAATAATTTTTATCAAGCTTAAAACTTCAGATTCACTATTTTAATCAATATTCAATTATAAATTTCAATAATTAAATTATCCAATAAATTGCTATATTTAAATTATGAATTTATTTTATAAATAAACCCAAATTTTCATATTCAAAATCAATCTATAATTCAAATTCAATATTTAAAACCATTTAAATATTCGAAATCTAACAATGAAAAACCGGGTCGTTACATTCCTCCCCCATTAAAAGAATTTCGTCCTTAAATTATCGAGGTAGAAAAATGCTCCAAACCCATTACTTATTGAAAACCCACTTAGCGAAACACGACACTTCACTTTCTAACCTCTTAGTTTTCAATTGAACAATTAGTTTTTAATCCTAAACCAAAATCCTTTATTTCGATTATAAATTAGAAATCGATTTCCGTTAACAAAAATTTTCCAAAAAATTTTCACACCCCCTAAATTTTCGAATTTTTTTGGCAGAGTCTCTTTTGTATGGATGACCTTTTGCAATATGACAAGAGAGATAAAAATATATACATTGACCCACGCGGTCGGAAAACCAAATATATATCAATATTTTTATATTTTGCTGTATTTAAATCGAAAACGTACCTTATTTTAGCGTTTTTAAGCATTATTAAGCAAGCAATTAACTTCAAATGCAAATACACAACCAAAATCTAGTCCGAAAGCCTCCGGTTACCTGTACTTATGAAAGTTCAGTAGCATAACATTCGATTAGATAGCTAAAACACAACTTCATAACTCCATCATTTCAAACATATATTATAAACAATTTAAGTTTTCGATACTAGTTTAATTACTTTCAATCGATCCATATATCATTTTATTCAATTCAAATGATTTACAACCAAATTTCTTACATTCAATTCATTTTTATATCAAGCAAACCCGAATCCATTTCAAATCGATTGAAAATCAATTTACCCACTTTCTATTACTTTACAGAATTTAATTTACTTCTGTTTACGACAAACACTAATCTTTCTATGCCAATTTTGGCGATATTTATTTAACAAAATAACAATTTCAGTTTATAGCAATTTAAATTGATCCTAAATCAATTAATATTTAATTCTATTCCATTTCAGATTCAATCATTCATTTGCATATTCATTCATATCCACATTATTTATATTCAAATCTATTTTATTAAGCTCAGAATTATTCCACTCTATTTATTTAATTAGTTTCTCCATTTAATCCACTTCGATTTCAATTTCATACTCAAATTTATTTTCGAATTCTTTTGAATAATATTCCAATGCCATATTCACTTGATTTACACTTAAATTGAATTTATTTATAACTCGAGCCATATTTATTGCACTCCAATTCCATTTGGTCGCATTCAACTTATTTTTAATCAGCTTTTATATATGAGTCGAATTTTATTTATTTCTCAAGTTCTAAATTCAGCTTCAGTTCCAGCCCACAATCCATATTATTTAATCAAGTTAGATTATATTCAATTTTCTAATTAATGTATCACATTAGCTCTCTTCCATCTTTACAAATTTCCATATCTGATTTTTATTTCAAAAATCACTTCACTTTGATTTACTTGTCCCGGTTTTGATTTTTTCTATTTCTTTACTAAATATCAAACCATTTTTTTAATTTTTGGTTTTCTATCCCTCTTTCCAATTTTTTATAAGTTACACAACTTATTTTCTCACATTCTATTTTTAACTAAGGATTGTACATGACTTCATGGCTTAAATATATACTTATTCCATAAATTTCAGATTTAAAAGCCATTCAAATTTATTTATCTACGATTCCAAATTTTCACTCAAATTTTATTCCATTTAAATTTTTATAACTTATAGTCATATAATTTTTCTACCACTCACAATTTATATTTACTTCAATTCGATATTACTTCTAATCCAATCAAACTTTATTTTACTTAGCTTGCATTAAATTTTTATCCATACTATTTATTTTAGTTCTATCAAGTAAGAGTTTGATTCCAACTTCAAATTCCTCCATACTTCCTTATATTCAATTGTTCCATTCACTTATCCACATTCATCATTCATTTATATTTAGTTAACTTCATCACATTCTACTCATTCCAATTTATTTATTATAATGACTTCCTTTAGTTTTAATTTCCTTAACTTCCGCTTAAGTTAAATTCCAATTCATACAAATTTACCTTTTACAACTCCAATTTATTTAACTTACACAAGTTAAATTTTTATTTCATACTGAAATTTCATTTTCCAAATTTTATTCAAAAACTTATTCTCTTTTTATTTCACTTTTGTTCTTAACTAGAAATTTCAGAGTTCAAACACCCGATACTTATTTCAAACCATTTGAAATAATAGTAATATATACGTAAATATACAATTCTGTTTTAAAAAATCATTTCCTTCAACTTCCAAAAATCAACTTGATTTTTTTTCGAAACAATTCCCTCAGAATTTCTAAAATCATTTATTTTTCAACAAAAATCTTCATATCCAATTTACTACGGTAGCATTTCGTCACCTAGAAACTTGAAATTGAGTACCGGTGATGCTGCAGTCATTACCAGAATTTATTTTCCAGCGACTGAATTGAGCACTGTGCTATATCCCTTTCAAAATCCATTTTAAAACAATTTTCTTTCAAAGATATTTCCAGAAATAATACTCTTATTATTATTCCACACCACTTTGAAAAACATTTTTCCAAATTTCCCGGGTTTTAAATTTCCAGATTTGATTTGAATTCCATTTTAATTATAATCCGTTTGTATAACTTATATTTATACAAATTTTCAATTAGTTATATAATCTATTTCCAATTTTATAATCTTATTCGATTATAATAGTATCAACCAAACACTTAAAATATATATAATATTTTCATAAAATTACTTCTTTTATATAAAAATATATCATTTGGTAAAATTATTTCATTTACCCCATTTAAAAACAATACTGTGTCGAATTACTCTATTCAAGTGTTTATAAACCCCCATCGATACAGTTATACGGACTGAGTCGATCGGAGTTTATAAGCCACTCAATAAATCTGTTGAATATGTGCTTATATGATTTTTGATTGTTGAATATGTGCTTATATGATTTTTGTTTGACGATAATAAACATATATATATATATATATATATATATTTGTTTAAATGTATTTGTTAATGTACTATTTTATTTTTCATAAACTAAATAAATATTTGCTGAATAAAAATAAAAAACACATAATTTGAATTCAAACAGAAATTTTATTCAAACAAATATTTATTACAATTTTGAATAATACAAATTCAAGCTCTCACTATTCACTATACAACTTTGATACAAATTCAATTACATCACAATTTTACATTTACAGTTGACCTCACTGCATATCACTCATACTCGTATTTATCTTCAATTTCATTCCATTTAGAATCCAGCATCTGAGCAATCTGCAAAAATATTCACTAACGCAGTAAAATTGAAAAAGAAATATTTTTGCAATATAAAATAAAATGTGAATTTTGAAAATAATATTTGCCTCGGTTATTTAGATTGTTCGTCATCATTTAAATTTGAATTCATCATACACGAACAGCTTGTGACATACACAGTTTGTCACTGTATATGCCACAAGGCCGTGCACATCGAAATATACACTTGATTGATTTACAGGGACATGTGAGCACAGGTCAAACCCAAATGAAAAGCCAGGTTCAACTCAAATGCAATATAAATAAAATCACAACACGCGCACAAGGTCGAACCCGAGCTATTAGCTGGATTCAACACAGGGCAGTTGTACAGGCTACGACTTCGAGCATGCAAGCAAGATGGTGATCAATATGCATTACAGTGAAGTACAAAACAAGTGCATCTCAAACCAACAAAGGAAAAACCAGGCAAGATCAAATGCCATCAAGCAAGCAAGACCAAAGAATGATCAGACCATCAATACACAAAGAAGCACATTAAACTACAAATGCACTTGCAACTGAAACTGTAGCTCAAAGTAAAATCAAAGTGTCAGTGACCACTCAAACCAGTTCAAACATTAAACAAGACCAACTACAGACCAAATGCCAGGTCGAACATCTATGCAACAAAAACCCAGACTCATGAACCAGGCTCGATCAGTGACACCAATGAAGTCAAAGACATAAGCAAGCCAGCAACTATCAAAGTTCAATACAACAAGGCCAGAATGAAGACAACATCACTGACTCAAATGGACAAATCAAATGATCACTATATACATGACTCGAGGCAATGCACCAATGAAACAACTCAGCAATGAATTTAACCAGGAAGAAGACCCAAGCACCATCAAAGTTCAACTCAAAGAGATAGTCGACCAACAGCTACATGAATCAATAGCATATCAAATGAACTAATGAACACACGAACTACAAGCTAACAAAAGCAAACCGTATCGAACATGATATAGTGACAAGATCAACACAACAACTCAAATGACACAGTGTACACAAGTGAAGCCAAATGAAAATCAAGACATCATGTATATACACAATGTCAACCAAAGTAGCGGAACTGCAACAACTCAAATGAACGCAGTGAAATGCACAGAGCTGACAGTAAGAATATTAATGGTATAACCGAAGTCAACAAAATCAATATCGTCAAAAGAATTCAACACAGTGGTGGTCACGAAATCAAGTTACAAACAGAGCCATCAGAAATTCACTAGGCCGAAGCAGTACAACGAGAAATTCATGAAACCAAAAAATGACTGAAATCAAAGTGTGAACAAGTCAAATTCAAAATCGTGGTGGACAAAATTGAAAGGGCGGTGTGTATACAATTATATGTGCTAATATAGTATACACGGATCGTGTAATATGGATTACAATACAAATGCGGAAATAGATGATAATAGCATAGTAAATAAAAAATAGAAAAATCACACCAGAGATTTTTATACTGGTTCGGAGCACCGTCCTACGTCCAGTCCCAGACTTCTATCTGGATTTTCACTATTAACTACCTCGCTTCACCCGGAGGAACAGGTTTACAACACCCGAACAACCGAACGGGATTTCACGCCTCTAATACACTGAGGACTTCAACACTTGCCTCTTACAACTCAGAGGACTTCAACAAAAGAACAAATACAATTGTTGTTGACAACTTGTGCTCTTGAAAAACACGGATTTGTCAATAGCAGTACACCCTTCCTATAATCTTATCCTCAAAGTATGCGATATGATGTTTTGAAAAGATTAAGGAAAGTATATTATTGAATCAAAGGATATGAAATAGTTTCAAAGATTCAATAAATAATTTAGAGCTTTTATAATGCAGAAATAAGATCAGAGATTAGATTAAAAGAATATGAAATCGTTATTATTTAATCAATGAATTGGATGAGTTTATATAGATAAGAATGGTTGTAACTCTTTGTCATTAAGAGATATGATCTTTGGTGAAAGGTAAGAGATGCAACCTTTGGAGAAGAGAAGTGTCTTTTGGAAAAATTCTTTTCTGTTCAAAAACGGTCGACAGGTTAAAAAGTGACCAGTAGACAGGAATTTAAAATATATATACGTTATGTGCATGTGTGCACGTTCATTGTGCATTTTACACAGAAACGGTCGACCGTATGATTATTAACCGGTCGACCGGTTCCTGTTAATTTGCACAATGAATGTGCAATGCTATTAAACGTATATATATCGATTATATTGAGGTGCATGATTATTTGAGGATAGATTTTAACAAGTTGACAACTATTACAATATCAAATAATCAACCTATAATCTATAGTAACATATGTAGCTCTAATGACCTTGTTTTGTCGATCGCCTTATTTGTCAGAAATCAAAACTTTCATAAAACTTGTGACTCAACATTCTCCCCCTTTTTGATTGATGACAATATATATCTGCAAATCTGAATCTATCTGAATCTCCCCCTGAGTACGTGATCTCTTTCTCTTTGAATTCTTATAAATGTATGTTCCTGGAAGCAATTGTTAGCCCTTTCTCCCCCTTTGTCATCGACAAAAAGGAGTAACAGATACTAGAATATGATATGCATAGAATGAATATAATATGCATAGAAAAATAAATTATTAACACATCAAAAAACATAACAGAGTTTACTACAGAACATAATGTCAAATGAAAATCATAAATAACGACACTATTTAGTACAAGTGTCGATGAATGTTTTTAAAGAGCTAAAACATAGTAGAATCTAGGATGAAGCAGATCGTATCTCCTCTTCATCATCATCATCGTCGTCGTCATCATCATCTTCTTCTTCCTCATCATTGTGCCCTCTAGATGATTCACCATGTCCATGACCACTCATGCCTGTAGACTCGTCAGATGATGTCCAGGTGAAAACTGGAGCAGCAGGACGTTTTCCTAGGTCTTGTGCTTGAACAGAGGTGGATGTGGAACATGATATAGCATCCCATAGCATACCAAAGAATGACTTGACCTTATTGAAGCGCTTATCGATTTTAGAGTCCATGCGCTTGAGACGTGATTCAAGCAAAAATTGGTTACGCGCGATTGTTTCAAGTGATTCTTTTGTTGATGACTTTGATTTTAAAAGTTTTACTTCATCGGAACGAGGACGAGATGAAGTTGCTCGTTGTTTCCTTGGTCCTCTTTGTTGCCATTCTTCGAAAGGCATAATCTCAAGATAAGGTGGAGGAAGCTTCATTCGCTTGATGGTGATGGAATCAATGCATTTTGGTTTTGAGGTTGCAGAATCAGGAGGATTGACCCCACAAGCTAACAAAAGTCTCATGATATATTCATTGTAAAAGAAATGAGGCCGGGTTGAGTTATTTACCTTGAGAATTTCATCAAAAAGCATGTGAACCCAATTGATTTCGATTTCACCATAGATAGCATAGAGTGCCTTGAAGTTTTCTTTGTACACTGCATCATAATTTCCAAGTCTAGGAAAAAGAGAATGCATCAAGACCCAATGAAGTAACCTGGCTGTCGGGCGAAGTCCAATAGACTTAGTGCCATCGCTATTGTCTTCTATAAACTGATGACTGGTACTATTTCGAGTGAAAACTTCACAGAAGGTAGATGAAAACTCTTCGCCTCGATTTGGTATACCAAGTATAGAGGCAATTCTAGCATGAGTAAGAAAAATTTGCTTCCCACAGACCATAGACCAGATGACGCCGTTTGGATTATCAGGTTGATATTCATCAAGATTCATGTTGGCGTAAAATAATTTGATCATCAAATGATTTATCTCCACACTATTTGCAGAAAAGTCTATCAATGGAGTAATGTTGGCATTATTGGCTAACCTCCGAACTCCGTAAGCCGTGAAATCATCAAATTTGATGAAAGAGCCTGGATGAAACTTGTAATTTGTCATTTGATTCCATCTTGTTACAGCAATTGGAGTTTGAAGCCAATTTTTGACGGAGATGGTAAGAGATGAAGTTTCAGAGGTTGCTCCTTTCTTTGATTTCTTTTGAGGAGGAGCCATTGTTGGAGGATTTGTGATTTGGGAATTGAAGAATGGGAACTAGGGTTTGTGATTTGGGGTAAGAGAATAGTTTGAGTAAAGAGTGAATGAGGGTAGAGGGAAAAGTAACGTATAGGTTTATATAAAAAACTGAAAATACGACAACCGGTCGACCTACTGTTTTTGGCCGGTCGACCGTTTTCAACCAGAGAGCAAACGGTCGACCGGCTATAACAGGGGCGGTCGACCGGTCTTGGTCTGTTGTGACATTTAAGTTTATATTTCTAGTTTTTATCGTATATCAACCTATATATATATTATATTTTATACATAATACAAAATATAACCGTCATTACAAGAGATAGATAAAGATATAATAACTATATATATTAGTCTAATGAGAAAGTTCGTTATTAGAATTATCGTTGTTTCCTTCAATACGTTTCGACCATGGACTCCATTGTTTCTGAGCTCCTTCATTCTTCTCATAGTTCCGATCCCATGAGTTAGGACTTTTGGATGTTGATGGCCCAGACGGCATTGGTTCATGCACGTCATGTTTGTTGGAACCGCAGAAAAATGTTGCCAACTTTTCTAAAACAGACAATCGTGCCGACGTCCGTTGTTGCTCGTGATAAAGTTGACTTTGCCCGTAATGGAGTTGTCTCTGAAGGTCTATCTGATGTTTCTGGTAGTGGTGTATCTCATCGATTTGAGCTTTGGTACGAGGAGAATAGAATAGTGTCCGCTTCACTCGTTTTGAATTTGGAGTTTTATCAGACATACAAGAGCATTGATGATGACAACTTGATTTTTGTTTTGGAGTTGTAGGAGAATAAAATTCCTCCGACTCAGAACTCGTAATTGAAATGTATGATTCTTGAGCACATTTATCACAAATGTGAGCCATAGTGTATGTTGTATAGAATATTATGGTTTGATAAAAAGAAAAGATGAACAAAATATAAAATGTTTGCAAATTTATATATAAGTTTGTTATGTATAACCTATGGATGTGAGTTACTGATAAATTTTAACCAAGAAAATATAAGCAAATTTTTTTTTTAAGTCTAAAATAGCTTCCTTTTTTTAAAAAAGCCGATTTTATAAGATAAGAAAGAAAAGAATGATCACAAAAAAATAAGTAAAGTGAATTTAACCATTAAATAAAGCAGTGGCTTATATTTAATGTAAAAAAATATAGTTTATGTAATAGTTGTAGTTAAAGGATAACTAAAGAGAATAACTAAAGAATAACTAACAAGAAGATGTTCTTTTAGAAATTTCTTAGTCAAGATTTTTTCTTGAAATTAAACCAAGCTCTCTTCGTAATTTAATAAAATTAGATTCGAGCAGAGGCTTAGTAAAAATGTCTGCTAATTGATTGTCAGTATGAACATATTCAAGACATATATTTCCTTTGTCAATATTATCTCGAAGGAAATGATGACGGATATCAATGTGTTTGGTTCTGGAGTGATTTACTGGATTTTTAGAGAGATTTATAGCACTAGTGTTATCACAGTATATAATAGAATTTGATAAATGAATATCAAAATCTTGAAGTGTTTGTTGCATATATAGTACTTGAGTACAAGCAAGAGCTGCTGATATATATTCAGCTTCACATGTTGATAGTGAAACACAATTCTGTTTCTTACTGAACCAAGAGACAAGTGATTTTCCAATAAAATGGCATGTACCACTTGTACTTTTTCTATCCGTTCGTGAGCCACCGAAATCAGCATCACTATATGATACTAATTCAAATGGACATTCTTTTGGATAAAAAAGACCGAAATCCTTGGTATTATTAAGATAACGAATTATACGTTTTACTGCTCGTAGATGTGATTCCTTTGGATCGGCTTGAAAACGAGCACATAAACAAACACTCATTATTATATCTGGACGACTAGCTGTAAGATAAAGAAGAGAACCAATCATGCTTCGATACAATTTCTGGTCAACATTCTTACCACTTTCATCTTTGTCAAGATGTGTAGTTGTACTCATAGGAGTTGGTTTTCCAGATGTATTTTCTAATTCGAAGCGTTTGATAAGGTTTTCACAGTATTTTTCTTGATTAATAAAAATGCCGTTTGGAAGTTGCTTTATTTGAAGTCCAAGAAAATAAGATAGTTCTCCCATATGAGACATTTCGAATTCTTTGGTCATAATATTTGCAAATTCTTTGCAAAGTTTATCGTTTGTTGAACCAAAGATGATATCGTCTACATATATCTGGATAACTAGAATATCTTTTCGAGAATGTTTAATAAACAAAGTTTGATCGACTTTGCCTATTTGAAATCCTGAGTTAATAAGATAGCTACGTAGTCGTTCATACCAAGCACGAGGTGCTTGTTTTAACCCATACAGAGCTTTCTTAAGTTTGAACACATGGTCAGGATATTTTTCATGTACTAACATAGGAGGTTGTTCGACATAGACATTCTCTTTGATAAATCCATTGAGAAAAGCACTTTTGACATCCATCTGATAAAGTTTGAAATTATGGTGACAAGCAAAAGATAATAGGATTCTAATGGCTTCTAGTCGAGCAACTGGTGCAAAAGTTTCTTCATAATCGATACCTTCTTCCTGATTATATCCTTGTGCTACTAATCTTGCTTTATTTTTGGTGATATTGCCTTGTTCGTCAGCCTTATTTTTATAGACCCATTTAGTACCAATTACTGACTGATCAGTTGGTCTTGGAACAAGTTCCCAAACGTCATTGCGCTCAAACTGATTTAGTTCTTCCTACATGGCAATGATCCAGTAATCATCTGTAGCAGCTTCTTTTGGATTCTTAGGTTCGATATTTGAGAGAAAAGCGACATGACCCATTTGATTGAGTTGACTCCTTGTTCTGACATGTGATGTTATTTCACCGATTATATTTTGAGGCGGATGGTCTCTTAATATTCTTGGTGGTGATTGTAACTCACATATTTGAGGAATATTCTCAATAACTATTTCTGAGTCAGAATCAATATTTGTGATGATTTGATTGTCAGTGACTATTGATTCGTCATCATCTGATATAGTGTGAGGGTGCTGATAGATTTCATCAAAAGAGACATGAAGTGATTCTTCAATAGTTTTGGTTCGTTTATTAAATATCCGATAGACCTTACTTCGTTCCGAATAACCGACAAATATTCCTTCATCGGCCTTTGGATCGAATTTGCCAAGCTGGTCTTTTGTATTTAAAATAAAGCACTTCGAACCAAAAACTTTGAAGTATGAGATTTTAGGCTTCCTTTTGTTAAATAATTCATAAGGAGTATTCTTGGTAAGAGGTCTTATGGATACACGATTTAAAACATAACAGGCAGTTGCCACAGCTTCTGCCCAAAAATGTTTTGGTAAGGTGGTTCCATTCAATAATGTTCTTGCACATTCTTGTAAAGTTCGGTTTTTCCGTTCTACAACTCCGTTCTGTTGTGGAGTTCTGGGAAACGAAAAATTATGATATATACCTTTCTTTGTACAAAATTGTTCAAATTCATTATTTTCAAATTCTCCGCCATGATCACTTCTTATATTTTTAACTTTAATCCCTTTTGATTTTTGAATTCTTTTGACGAAAGATTTGAAATGATCGAAAGTATCACTTTTATTTTTTAAGAAAATTGTCCATGTATAACGAGAGAAATCATCAACAATTACAAGCACATATTGACTGTGATTTATTGATTGAACTCTAGTAGGTCCAAATAAATCCATGTGTAGTAACTCAAGTGGTTGTAATGTTGATATGACTTTCTTGGATTTAAAAGATGATTTGGTCAATTTTCCTATTTGACATGCGTCGCAAATGTTGTTAACTTTAAAACTCATTTTGGGTAGTCCTCTAACTAGATTGTTTTTGGCTAGCTTGTTCTGAAGTTTATATGACAGAAGCGTTTGTGCCATAGCCATGGATCATTGTCATTAGCCACAAGACACATATCTGAATTATGATTAATGTTCATATTCAAAATATATATATTTCTGTCTCTATAACCTTCGAAAACCAAATTATGGTCTTTATCTAGAATACTACACTTATTATTTGAAAATGAAATAATAAAACCCTTGTCACATAACTGACTAATACTTAGCAAATTGTGTTTCAAATTTCTAACCAGCATGACATTAGTAATAAGAGGTAAGTTAGATGTACCGCAATTGCTCACATCGCCTTTGCCGATGATATAGCCTTTTGAATTGTCTCCAAAAGTGACGGAGCCACCATCTGAATATGTAATATTTGTTAATAAACTCTTGTCTCCTGTCATGTGCTTTGAGCAACCACTGTCCAATATCCACTTTCCTCTTTTCTTAAGTGGGACCTGCAAAAAATAGAATTAAGTCCATGGTACCCACTTTTTATAGGGTCCTAAGAGTTAGGTCTTAGGAGTCCAAACCCATTTGGGTCCGGTATCCCCTTTATATATATAATTGTTATTAAAATGCACAGTATTCATGAATTGCTGAATGTATTTGTTCCTAATCAAATTATTATTTGTTTTAGGAACCCATATTTTGATAGTCTTGACATTTTTCTTTTGAAATTTCACAACTGGTTTTGGTTTGGAATATAATAAACTAAGATTTTTCTTAGCTTCAGTTTTTTGTACTTTCTTTTTCCTTTTATTTCCAAGATGTTTCTTGGTTTCTTGTTTGTTATATCCCAATCCTTGTTTGTCTGAAATAGATTGTGAACTTTCAATGATTTTTGTCAAGTTTTCTCGACCTTTGTTAAAATTAGAAACATTTTGAGTAATGTCATCAAACTTTGTTTGTAAGCTAGCTTTTTCTAGGTCTAGAATTTTGACTTTTGCTTTAAGCTCATGATTTTCAGTAGTGAGAGCATTATTTTTCTCTTTTTGAGTTTCTATTTCTTGACTCAAAAGGGATATTTGAGAATCAACATTAGATGATGATTCTTGAATATTTTCAAGTTCCTCTTCTAATATTTTCTTCTCATCTTTTAACATATCTCGTTCAAGCTCTGCTCTACTTAAATCTGCTTTGACTACTTTTAATTGACGTTTTATGTCTTTATATTTGACTATCAATTCAGCATTAATATCAAGTAATTCATCAAATGTAGGAATTTGTACCTCATCTTCTGTTGCCATAAAACAAACATTAGCTTGTTCATTCTCTGTATCACTTTCACTTTCTGATGAAGATGACTCTGAATCATCCCATGTTACTGAGAAAGCTCGTTTCTTAGATTTGTCCTTTTTATATTTGAATTTGTCATTTTCTGACTTCTTTTGTTCTGGACAATCTTTCTGCATGTGTCCCTTTTTGTGGCAGTTGAAACATTCTATAGCAGATGAAGATGGTTTATTTGATCCAGGTTTCCTTTTATTGTAACGACTGGCTTTTCGATATTTTAAGAATTTTTTGAATCCTTTTGCAATGAATGTCAAATCTTCGTCTTCAGAATCTGATTCATTTTCATCTTTCTCAACATGAAATGCTACATTTTTCTTTTCTTCTCTCTGTTCTTTTCTAGCCTGCAAATTTGCTTCATAGGACATTAAATTTCCTATCAATTCATCTGGCTTCATGATGGAAAGGTCATTAGCTTCTTCAATTGCTAATACTTTTCCTTCCCATTCACTAGTCAGAGAATGTAGGACTGTTGAAACAACATCGAAATCAGAATACTTTTGTCCTAAGCCAATAAGTGCATGGTGAATAGTTTGAAACGGTGAATACATGTCATTGATTGTCTCATTTGGTTTCATTTTGAAATTTTGAAATTGACTTTTCAGCATGGCTATTTTGGCTTGTTTAACCTTGTTAGTACCTTCATGAGTGATTTTTAGTGTTTGCCAAATTTGATATGCAGTAGTGCAGATACTAACATGGTTATATTCATTTTGGTCTAATGCACAGAACAACATATTTATTGCTTTTGCATTTACGGCTGCTGCCATTTTCTCAGCTATTGTCCATTCTGAATAATCAGTTGTTGGATTCATTATTTCTCTTTGAGTGGCATTCCAAGCATCATAGCTATTTGATTGCATAAAGAATGACATACATGTTGCCCAATAACTATAGTTAAGACCATTGAAAAATGGAGGTCTTTGTGTTGATTGACCCTCCGTGTAAGTGGTGTTTTGAGTGCTAGTACTTACGTTATTTTCCATATTACTATAATATATCAAATAACTGTGTTACGGTTATATGATGACCGTGCTCTGATACCAATTGAAAGGGAGGTGTGTATACAATTATATGTGCTAATATAGTATACACGGATCGTGTAATATGGATTACAATACAAATGCGGAAATAGATGATAATAGCATAGTAAATAAAAAATAGAAAAATCACACCAGAGATTTTTATACTGGTTCGGAGCACCGTCCTACGTCCAGTCCTAAACTTCTATCTGGATTTTCACTATTAACTACCTCGCTTCACCCGGAGGAACAGGTTTACAATACCCGAACAACCGAACGGGATTTCACGCCTCTAATACACTGAGGACTTCAACACTTGCCTCTTACAACTCAGAGGACTTCAACAAAAGAACAAATACAATTGTTGTTGACAACTTATGCTCTTGAAAAACACGGATTTGTCAATAGCAGTACACCCTTCCTATAATCCTATCCTCAAAGTATGCGATATGATGTTTTGAAAAGATTAAGGAAAGTATATTATTGAATCAAAGGATATGAAATAGTTTCAAAGATTCAATAAATAATTTAGAGCTTTTATAATGCAGAAATAAGATCAGAGATTAGATTAAAAGAATATGAAATCGTTATTATTTAATCAATGAATTGGATGAGTTTATATAGATAAGAATGGTTGTAACTCTTTGTCATTAAGAGATATGATCTTTGGTGAAAGGTAAGAGATGCAACCTTTGGAGAAGAGAAGTGTCTTTTGGAAAAATTCTTTTCTGTTCAAAAACGGTCGACAGGTTAAAAAGTGACCAGTAGACATGAATTTAAAATATATATACGTTATGTGCATGTGTGCACGTTCATTGTGCATTTTACACAGAAACGGCCGACCGTATGATTATTAACCGGTCGACCGGTTCCTGTTAATTTGCACAATGAATGTGCAATGCTATTAAACGTATATATATATCGATTATATTGAGGTGCATGATTTTTTGAGGATAGATTTTAACAAGTTGACAACTATTACAATATCAAATAATCAACCTATAATCTATAGTAACATATGTAGCTCTAATGACCTTGTTTTGTCGATCGCCTTATTTGTCAGAAATCAAAACTTTCATAAAACTTGTGACTCAACAAAAATAACTGACCGAGTTAAACATCAATACCGTGAGGAGCAAGCATCAAATATACGAATTTGATTAAGTCAGTAAAATTATCAACATCAAAAATTAATCGAATGGCCGAAAGTAAAACTTTGAACAAATGAGACGAACGCAACTAAAGGAGATCGAACTCCTATATAAACTACAATCATCATCGGAATATACTCGTCGAGTTCAAGTACGAAAGCACTAAAGAACAAAAGCAAAAATTACATACCGAAGCAAGGATAGAACTCGATCAACGAAGCAGCCAAAGTGAGCAACAAGGAAAAGATCGATCAAAGCTACTCGCGAATTATCCACGCGAATCGATCAACATAAAGTCGGTTCTTCAAAAAACCCTAGTTTGGATCGAAGAAGGAACAAAGCCCTAATTCAATTTCACGAAAAGTCGAAGCCCTAATTTAGTTGCAAAGAGGAATGACCACCATATTCACATAAACGAACGGAGGAAATAAAAGAGACGGTCCAAATTATAAAAGGGGCCGGCATTTTTTTAATAAGGGGTTTTAATTTTTTAATTAGGGTTATATTAATTTTAATTATTTTTAATTTGTAATTTCTTTTTAAACCGTTGAAATTTCTAGTCATGTGACTAGGGGACAAACTACGTGGCGTAGTTTGAGAATTTGCAACTCAGTGGCTGAGTTGTGGCAGGGTTTTGAGCGGTGAGTTAGGTTTAGTCGATAGCGGGTGTCGTGATTTTACGTGTGTAAGCGTCTAACTATCTAATTTCTAGTAGAAACCTTGGGGGCAACACGTAGGTAGGGTTTTGCCGAAGCTAGGTAAATTCTGTGTCGTTCTATTTCTGCATTTTATTATTCTGCTATTTTTCTGTGCTGCTATTAATCTGTGATCTGTGTTGAAATTATTTTATAAGCTTCCGCAATAAATTTTTATAATTAATAGTATCACCCTATTCACCCCCCTCTAGGGTGAAATCGATCCTACAAGTGGTATCAGAGCTAGGAACAAAAGCCGTTTTTTGTTTTAAAAATTTGTTTTCACGAAAACCAATTTTTGTTTTAAAAAGTTGAATTTTTTAAAATGGCTTCTTTTAATACTGCTTTTGCTGAGGGTCAGTCCATAGTTAGACCACCAATGTTCAATGGTGAATATGCTTATTGGAAATATAGGATGGAAATTTTTCTGAAAACCATTGATGCTTGGAATATTGTTGAGACAGGTTATATAGCACCAACTATAACTGTAGATAATCAAGAAATATAGAAACCAAAGGAACAATGGACATAACTAGAAAATAAATTACAAAATACTAATGCTAAAGCTATGAATTCTATTATTTGTTCATTGGATCAATTTGAATTTAATCGTGTCTCACATTGTCTAACGGCACAGGAAATATGGCACACACTAGAAGTGACTCACGAAGGAACATCTCAAGTGAAAGAATCTCGCCTTACCATGCTAAGCAGCGAATACGAGAACTTCACAATGGCAAAGGAAGAAAATGTCAAAGAGATGCATGGACGACTTTCCAATATCGTTTACAAATCAAAAGCTCTTGGAAAATCATGCACAGAGTTGGAGATAGTCCGAAAAATCCTCAGAGTTCTTCCACGAAAATTTGAAAGAAAGGTGACTGCCATTCAAGAATCGAAAGATTTAAAACAAATGAAAGTTGAAGAACTCATCGGAAATCTCACCACTTATGAGCTAGAAATGAAATTCAAGGAAGAGCGTGAAGGAAGTGACACTCGAAAGAAATCAATAGCTTTTAAAGGAACAACAGAAAGTGATGGTGATGATGATGCAGCAGCAGAATTGGAGCTATTAATAAAGAAATTCAAAAGATGGAATTACATATATGGAAATTCAGCTCGAATTCAAAAAGCGAAAAGCAGAATAGCCAAAGCACTAGACTACTCTAAAGAACAGAAGATCATCTGTCACAAGTGCAACTAACCTGGACACATCAAGCCCAATTGTCCTCAAAATCAACGCGACTTTAAAAAGAAATCAAAAAGGAAAAGTTTTGCAGCCACGTGGAATACAAGTGATGAAGATAATCAAAGTACTAGTAGTGAGAGTGAGAAAGCAGATATGTGCCTTCATGGAAATATAACCGATAGCGACGATGATGAGCCAAGCGAGGTATCAAAACTCACTCACTCTGAATTACTTAATTATTTCCACGAAGCAAATGGCTGTTTTGAACGACTTAGGAAGAAATATGCTAAACTTGAATCACAAAAAAGTTACTTTGATAGAATTAAATGAACAACATGACCAATTAGTTAAAACATATCAAAGTAGGATCCCTAAGTGTGATAAGTGTCCAACATTTGAAGAAGAAATTAAAATGAAATCACTTGAAAATGAAATTCTGATTTTAAAAGAGAATGAAAATACTAGGAGAGAGAATTCTATTAAAAAGTGCACACAATTGTTAAACGAAAATGAATCTCTCAAAAAACAAGTCCAAAAATTGTTAACGACTTTAGATAAATTTTCAAAAAGTGAAAAATCGTTGAATATGCTATTAGGAAAGTAAACTATTAATACGATAAGACAAGGACTTGGATATAATCATTCTGAAAATGTTGAAAAAAATATTAATCAAGTTAATTCTATGTGCACGATTTGTAGAAAATATGGACACAATCACAATAATTGTTGGTATAGACCCAAGCATGTGAAAACTATACCGATTTGGGTTCCAAAAGGCACAAATATAAAATCTCTCAAAATTAAACAAATTTGGGTGCCGAATGGAACAATTATAAATAGTTTTAGGTCTTTACAAAATTTCAAAATTTTCTGCCACTAACAACCATGGACCTATAAAAACAAATAGGTCACATAAATCTTTTCCCGTGTAGGTGTGGTGGCAGGCTAAGGAACAACAACAGTGTTCTCTGGATTTTGGCTGTTCAGAAGCACACCGAGCGACAAAGCAAAGTTCCTTAGCCTAGTATAAAGGTGACAGAATCACAACGGACAACAACGAAAAATATTGTAAAGGTAAAACAAGTAAAGGTATATTTATTTAAACGATATATATTAAATGTGATAATCTGCACCATATTCTGAATTAAAGCAGCCAATAATGAGATGATGAAAAGATGATGATTTTGACTCTGACTTATTCAAAATAGTTGGCCAATTATGTTCTTATGCCAAAAACACTATAAAATTCTCTAGATTCTTTGAATTACTTCATATACATCCGTTGTTGGATGATAATACATTTGGTTATAATACGGCTAACTCTTTATTCACGGTTTTTGATTATTTACACGGCTTCAATTCAAATTCAAAAGAATGTTATTTAAAATGCTGTTAAAATTGAGTTTGAAATTTTTGATGCACACTTCATGGTTTGACCGATCAAATTCAATTAATGATAATTTTGAGTGAAAAAGAAATTCAGATGCAGATTACACTGGTAATATAGTTGATAGAAAAATTACTAGTTGGACGTGATTTTTGAGACATTTAGTAACTGCATCGTTTTTCAAAGAAAATATCTGCATATTTTTCATGTCAAATAATTTTCAAATAGCAGAAAAATTTCTTTTAAAACCCCCTCGAGAAAATCATTTTTGACCATATTTTCAGATTAGTCATTTTGAAAAATTGATTTCATAATTATTTTTGAATTTGGTTTTAAATGACTATTTTGACTAATCCGACTCCCTAATAATTATTGAAAAGATAAATGGTGATTGAAAAAGTGACGAGTGTTGATATTTATCATGTATTATGACTCGAGAAAGTATAATTAGAAAATTTCTTTAGAAATTTAAACAAGAGTTATGAAACTTTTTATTGGTAAAAATTCCATGACCATCTCTATCTCTATCATATTTCTAACGACCATCACTCATCAAAATTCTCTATGGTTTGTCGATATGTGGTACTTTAAACAGGAATAGTTCGTTTTTCATTTTCACATTTAAAAAAAAAAATAGAAAAAATTTATATAGTAATAAAATAAAATAAATAAATCAATAAATACCAAAGTATTCACTCTCATTCAAAAGTCCTCACGGTTATGCATGGGTGAATTACTTGGAATTTGTTATGTGCTTCCATGCTCATTTAAAAGTCCTCACGGTTATGCATGTATGGAGCGCATATCAAAAGTTGATTTTGAAAATAAACAAGTTGATTCTAATTCCATTTAAAAGTCATCACGGCTATGTGTGGTTATAAGATACTTGAATTTATTTATTTTTAAAATAAAATTAGAATACTACTAATCTCATTTAAAAGTTCTAACGGTTATGAATGGTTAGTAGATATTCAAATTCCTGATATAAATATACCACAAATAGACACAACTGTATGGTTTTATATGATGACATCATTCCCATAATTCTAAAAGTGGAATATGCGGCTAACAAAATATTTATGATTTTTGTTTGATTTTTATTGAAATTTAATATTTATATTCAATTGAGTTTTAATGTTGGATTAATATCGATCACTTTATCTTTATTTTCTCTAACACTATTATTCTTTTGCTGATAACAAGGGAGGGGGGGAGAAAAGTTAAGATTTTGTCAAATAAAATCAAGCAAAGGTCAAATAATTTTCTATTTGCATCTACGTTCATTTGCATATTTTTATTTGTATGCATATATGTAGGGGGAGCTTTGTGTAGAGAGGAAGCATTTAAATAGGGGGAGCAATTAGGATATATCTATGATCAAATACATTTAACATATTCAAAATCTTAAATATATGTTTGTTATCATCGAAAGGGGGAGATTGTTGAATATGTGCTTATATGATTTTTGATTGTTGAATATGTGCTTATATGAATTTTGTTTGATGATAATAAACATATATATATATATATATATATATTTGTTTAAATGTATTTGTTAATGTACTATTTTATTTTTCATAAACTAAATAAATATTTGCTGAATAAAAATAAAAAAACACAGAATTTGAATTCAAACGGAAATTTTATTCAAACAAATATTTATTACAATTTTGAATAGTACAAATTCAAGCTCTCACTATTCACTATACAACTTTGATACAAATTCAATTACATCATAATTTTACATTTACAGTTGACCTCACTACATATCACTCACACTCGTATTTATCTTCAACTTCATTCCAGTTAGAATCCAGCATCTGAGCAATCTGCAAAAATATTCACTAAAGCAGTAAAATTGAAAAAGAAATAGTTTTGCAATATAAAATAAAATGTGAATTTTGAAAATAATATTTGCCTCAGTTATTTGGGTTGTTCGTCATCATTTAAATTTGAATTCATCATACACGAACAACTTGTGACATACACAGTGTATCACTGTATATGCCACAAGGCCGTGCACATCGAAATATACACTTGATTTATTTACAGGGACAGGTGAGCACATGTCAAACCCAAATGAAAAGCCGGGTTCAACTCAAATGCAATATAAATAAAATCACAACACACGCACAAGGTCAAACCCGAGCTATTAGTTGGATTCAACACAGGGCAGTTGTACAGGCTACGACTTCAAGCATGCAAGCAAGATGGTGATCAATATGCAGTACAGTGAAGTACAAAACAAGTCCATCTCAAACCAACAAAGGAAAAACCAGGCAAGATCAAATGCCATCAAGCAAGCAAGACCAAAGAATGATCAGACCATCAATACACAAAGAAGCACATTAAACTACAAATGCACTTGCAACTGAAACTATAGCTCAAAGTAAAACTAAAGTGTCAGTGACCACTCAAACCAGTTCAAACATGAAACAAGACCAACTACAGACCAAATGCCAGGTCGAACATCTATGCAACAAAAACCCAGACTCATGAACCAGGCTCGATCAGTGACACCAATGAAGTCAAAGACATAAGCAAGCCAGCAACTATCAAAGTTCAATACAACAAGGCCAGAATGAAGACAACATCACTGACTCAAATGGACAAATCAAATGATCACTATATACATGTACTCGAGGCAAAGCACCAGTGAAACAACTCAGCAATGAATTTAACCAGGAACAAGACTCAAGCACCATCAAAGTTCAACTCAAAGAGATAGTCGACCAACAACTACATGAATCAACAGCATATCAAATGAACTAATGAACACACGAACTACAAGCTAACAAAAGAAAACCGTATCGAACATGATATAGTGACAAGATCAACACAGCAACTCGAATGACACAGTGTACACAAGTGAAGCCAAATGAAAATCAAGACATCATGTATATACACAATGTCAACCAAAGTAGCGGAACTGCAACAACTCAAATGAACGCAGTGAAATGCATAGAGCTGACAGTAAGAATATGAATGGTATAACCGAAGTCAACAAAATCAATATCGTCAAAAGAATTCAACACAGTGGTGGTCACGAAATCAAGTTACAAACAGAGCCATCAGAAATTCACTAGGCCGAAGCAGTACAACGAGAAATTCATGAAACCAAAAAAATGACCGAAATCTAACTATGAACAAGTCAAATTCAAAATCGTGGTGACCAAAATAACTGACCGAGTTAAACATCAATACTGTAAGGAGCAAGCATCAAATATACGAATTTGATTAAGTCAGTAAAATTATCAACATCAAAAATTAATCGAATGGCCGAAAGTAAAACTTTGAACAAATGAGACGAACGCAACTAAAGGAGATCGAACTTCTATATAAATTACAATCATCATCGGCATATACTCGTCGAGTTCAAGTACGAAAGCACTAAAGAACAAAAGCAAAAATTACATATTGAAGCAAGGATAGAACTCGATCAACGAAGCAGCCAAAGTGAGCAACAAGGAAAAGATCGATCAAAGCTACTCGCGAATTATCCATGCGAATCGATCAACATAAAGTCGGTTCTTCGAAAAATCCTAGTTTGGATCGAAGAAGGAACAAAGCCCTAATTCAATTTCACGAAAAGCTGAAGCCCTAATTTAGTTGCAAAGAGGAACGGCCACCATATTCACATAAACGAACGGAGGAAATAAAAGAGACGGGCCAAATTATAAAAGGGGTTGGCCTTTTTTTAATAAGGGGTTTTAATTTTTTAATTAGAGTTATTTTAATTTAATTATTTTTAATTTGTAATTTCTTTTTAAACCGTTGAAATTTCTTGTCGTGTGACTAGGGGACAAACTATGTGGCGTAGTTTGAGAATTCGCAACTCAGTGGCTGAGTTGTGGCAGGGTTTTAAGCGTAGAGTTAGGTTTAGTCGATAGTGGGTGTCGTGAGTTTACGTGTGTAAGCATGTGACTATCTAATTTCTAGTAGAAACCTTGGGGGCAGCACGTAGGCAGGGTTTTGCCGAAGCTGGGTAAATTCTGTGTCATTCTATTTCTGCATTTTATTATTCTGCTATTTTTCTGTGCTGCTATTAATCTATGATCTGTGTTGAAATTATTTTATAAGCTTCCGCAATAAATTTTTATAATTAATAGTATCACTCTATTCACCCCCCTCTAGGGTGAAATCGATCCTACAAAATCAACCAACACAATATAAAACATTTTATATTCACTAACAAATATGCGCTCATATCTATTAATGCACCCAAACTCATTCTGGAGTACCACTGACTCTATCTTTAATGAGTAATCCCTACCAGAGCCAAGGTTCTCGCTTAACCTTCAGCTCTGGTACCAAATGTAACGGACAGGGATTTTCGACCCTCAAAAATCGACATTAATACATCCACTGTATAGAATGCCGAGTAGTTGAGTGCCGGAAATACCAGTTCATTAGGGGTGAAGAATAAAAGGGGTAGAAGGAAATAAAGAAAAACAACAACATGGAATCTCACAATCGCAACAAAATATAATATGTAATAATAGATTTTAAATACAAGAACTATATTGTTAATATACATACCACTATCAGAGTACAACCATTCAATACATCAATCTGGACAGTTTAATAAATTGTCCTGATATAAATAACTTACACAATGGAAATAACCAAGTACATGATATACGTCTAAACTCCTCCAGCTGGTCTCTGAACTCCATAGCTTCCTATTTTGAATCTGTAATACGTGGTCTGACCCGAGTATTATAATAAAATAACGTCCGAGTCAGTCTGGAAAACCAGCGTGAGAAAGCACATTCAATTTGTATTATTAACTTTTCAAAATCCTTTGAAACAAAAGTATCTCGTAAGACCACATCATAAATAAACACAATGGTTTTTTACCTTACGATAACCAAAACAATTTTTATCATCCGATATTATAATATTGTCTATATAAAGTAAACAAAAAATAGCTGAAATGCTTGCATCTCACATTCCAGCATTGTTGGGCATAATCAAAACCGTACGGCGCTTATAGGAGAATAGATTTCATCGAATGACTGGGCCACCGGGGTACCCCCACCACAGTACAGCTCTAGAACAATGTATCGAGGAACACGCCGGGATCCCCTGCTACACAAGACCAGACTATCCCTGACCTAGATAGATCGAATATGTTATCTACCTGAGTGTTCCCACCCTTACCACCAAGTGGTCCTTCTTTCATGCACAACCATATCCAAAATATCAAGGTTTCCGAGGACATCTAGAAAGGTGATAACATACCCTACTTGGGTGCGGCCTATTTAGCATTGCCGCATCTTTCCTGTTTGAGTCATTCCCGGTAGATGAGGCTTGAGGCTAAGCGTTACCTTTCAAGAACAAAATTTTACTTAGACTGCTCATCGTCCTCCAATGATGATGTTCTGATAGCATTCGTCCATACAAGTTATCCTAGGTCTAGACAAACTGAATCACCATCTTCATCATCTTCATGGTATTCATTCGTAACGTTCAAACCGGATCGAAGTGGTTTTCGGATAATTAAATCCGATCTCGGTATCTTCGAAACGATTAACGAAATTGGCCAGAATTGATACTCGGTTATTTAAACTATCAATAAAATCCAAAAGCAATCGTCAGGCCTTATTATAAATTTCCCAAAATTTATTTCAAAATATCTTTATAAGATATTATTTTCAGTTCTTCAACATTTTGAAAACAATTTTCAAATCCTTATATTTTCAATGGAACATTTCCAACCCTTCCCAAGACTTAGAATATTCTCCCCACTTCATTTTATATTCAACACTTAGAAAATATTGTTTTTTATTTCCTATTTCTTTCTCAAAATCATTTACAAATCATTTCCTATTTCATATTCAACACTTAGAAAACTTGAAATCCGATAATAATACACTATTACGGATCGAATGAAGCTGGTTTTGTCGAATTCCGAGGCTGTGGCCCGGATCACTATTTTTAAATGTAAATTTGAACAAATAATTTTAAAATTGAACAGATCACTTTTAAATTCAATTTTAAAACTTTTATTATCTTTATTATTATTAATATAAATTTTACAAGCCTTTTAAATAATTTTTATCAAGCTTAAAACTCCAGATTCACTATTTTAACCAATATTCAATTATTAACTTCAATAACTAAATTATCCAATAAATTGATATATTTAAATTATGAATTATTTTATAAATAAACCCAAAATTTCATATTCAAAATCAATCTATAATTCAAATTCAATATTTGAAACCATTTAATATTCAAAATCGAACAATGAAAAATCCGGGTCGTTACATTCCTACCCCCTTAAAAGAATTTCGTCCCGAAATTACTAAGGCAGGAAAATGCTCAAAACCCATTACTTATTAAAAACCCATTTAGTGAAACACGACACTTCACTTTCTAACCTCTTAGTTTTCAATTGAACGATTAGTTTTCAATCCTAAACCAAAATCCTTTATTTCGATTATAAATTCGAAATCGATTTCCGCTAACAAAAATGTTTCAAAATTTTTCTAACACCCTAAATTTTCGAATTTTTTTGGCAGAGTCTCCCTTGTACGGATGACCTTTTGCAATATGACAAGGGAAATAAATATATATACATCGACCCACACGGTCGAAAAATAAAATATGTATCAATATTTTTATATTTTGTTGTATTTAATCCGAATGCATACCTTATTTTATCGTTTTAAGCATTATTAAGCAAGGAATTAACTTCATATGCAAATTCGCAACCAAAATCTAGTCCGACTGCTTCCGGTTACCTGTACTTACTCAATTTTAAACCTCGTAATTATTAAAATATGAAATTCAGTAGCATTTCAGTCATTTAGATAGTTAAAACACACAACTTCATAACTCCATCATTCCAAACATATAATATAAACAATTTAAGGTTCCCATACTAGTTTAATTACTTTCAATCGATCCACATATCAGTTTATTCAATTCAAATGATTTACAACCAAATTTTCTTACATTAAATTCATTTTTATATCAAGCAAACCTAAATCCGTTTCAAATTGACTGAAAATCAATTTACCCACTTTCTATTACTTTACAGAATTTAATTTACTTCTGTTTACGACAAACTCCAATTTTTCTATGCCAATATTGGCTATATTTGTTTAACAAAGTAACTATTTCAGTTTATAGCTATTTAAATTGATCCCACATCAATTTATATTTAATTCTATTCCATTTCAGATTCAATCCATTCATTTGCATTTCATTCATATCCACGTTATTTATACTCAAATTTATTTTATTAAGCACAGAATTATTCCATGCTATTTATGTAATTAATTTCTCCATTTAATCCACTTCAATTTCAGTTTCATGCTCAAATTTATTTTCGAATTCTTTTAAATAATATTCCAATGCCATATTCACTTGATTTACACTTAAATTGAATTTATTTATAACTCGAGCCATTTTTATTCCACTCCAATTCCATTTGGTCGCATTCATATTTTTAATCAGCATGTATATATGAGTCGAATTTTATTTATTTTTCAAGTTCTAAATTCAATTTCAGTTCCTGCCCACAATCCATATTATTTAATCAAGTTAGATTATATTCAATTTTCTAATTAATTTATCACATTAGCTCTCTTCCATCTTTACAAATTTCCATATCTGATTTTTATTTCAAAAATCACTTCACTTTAATTTACTTGAGCTCAGTTTTATTTTGTAATCCAGGTTTTGATTTTTTTTATTTCTTCACTAAAATATCAAACCATTTTTTTATTTTTGGTTTTCTATTCCACTTTCTAATTTTTTATAAGTTACACAACTTATTTTCTCACATTTTATTTTTAACTAAGGATTATACATCACTTCATGGCTTAAATGTATGCTTATTCCATAAATTTCAGATTTATAAGCCACTCAAATTTATTTATCCACGATTCCAAATTTTCACTCAAATTTTATTCCATTTAAATTTTTATAACTTATAGTCATATAATTGTTCTACCACTCACAATTTATGTTTACTTCAATTCGATATTATTTCTAATCCAATCAAACTTTATTTTACTTAGCTTACATTAAATATTTATCCATACCGTTTATTTCAATTCAATCAAGTAAGAGTTTGATTCCAACTTCAAATTTCTCTGTACATCCTTACTTATATTCAATTGTTCCATTCACTTATACACATTCATCATTCATTTATATTTAGTTAATTTCATCGCATTCTACTCATTCTAATTTATTTATTATAATCACTTCCTTTAGTTTTAATTTCTTTAACTTCCGTTTAAGTTAAATTCCAATTCCTACAAATTTCCCTTTTACAACTCCAATTTATTTAACTTACACAAGTTAGATTTTTATTTCATATTGAAATTTCATCTTCAAAGTTTTATTCAAAAACTTATTCTCTTTTTATTTCACTTCTCTTCTTAACTAGAAATTTCCGAGTTCAAACACCCGGTACTTATTTCAAACCATTTGATATAGTAATAATAATATATATGTAAATATATAACATTGTTTTAACAAATCATTTTCTTTAACTTTCAAAAATCAACTTGATTTTTTTCCAAAAAATCCCCTCGGAATTTCTAAAATCATTTGTTTTTCAACAAAAATCTCCATATCCAATTTACTATGGTAGGAATCCGTCACCTAAAAACTTGAAAATGAATACGCTGATGCTGCAATCATTACCAGAATTATATTCCAATGACTGAAGAGAGTTCAGCGCTATATCCCTTCCAAAATCCATTTTAAAACAATTTTCTTTCAAAGATATTCCAGAGATAATACTCTTATTATTTCTCCACACCACTTTGAAGAACATTTTGCCAAACTTCCCGAGGTTTAAATTTCCAGATTTGATTTGAATTCCATTTTAATTATAATCCATTTGTATAATTTATATTTATACAAATTCTCAATTAGTTATATAAACTATTTCCAATTTTATAATCTTATTTGATTATAATATTATCAACCAAACGCTCCCAATATATATAATAATTTTATAAAATTACTTCTTTTATATCAAAATATATCATTGGGTAAAATTATTTCATTTACCCCACTTAAAAACAATACTTTGTCGAATTACTCTATTCAAGTGTTTAGAAACCCATATCGATATAGTTATACAGACTATGTCGACCAGAGTTCATAAGCCACTCAATAAATCAACCAACACAATATAAAACATTTTATATTCACTAACAAATACGCACTCATATCTATTAATACACTCAAACTCATTCTAGAGTTTCTCTAATGAGTAATCCTCACCAGAGCCAAGGTTCTCGCTTAATCTGCAGCTCTAATACCAAATGTAACGGACGAGGATTTTCGACCCTCGAAAATCAATATTAATACGTCCACTGTATAGAATACCAGTAGTCGAGTGCTGGAAATACCAGTTCATTAGGTGTGAAGAATAAAAAGGGTAGAAGAAAATAAAGAAAAACAGCAACACAGAATCTCACAATCGCAACGGAACAAAACATAATATGTAATAACATATTTTTAAATACAAGAACTGTACTGTTAATAAACATACCACCATCAGAGTACAACCATTCAATACATCAATCTGAAAAATTTAATAACTTGTCCTGATATACATAACTCACACAGCGGAAATAACCAAGTGTGTACGTCTGAACTCCTCCAGCTTGTCTCCTGAACTCCATAGCTTTCTATCCTGAATCTGTAATACTCGGCCAGACCCGAGTGTTATAATAAAAAAACAGTCGAGTCAGTCTGGAAAACTAGCATGAGAAAGCACACACAATTTGTATTATTAACTTTCCAAATTTTTTTAAAACAAAGGTATCTCGTAAGACCACGTCACTAATAATACCTTACGATAACCAAAATAATTTTTATCAAAATCATCAGATATTATAATAGTGGCTATATAAAGTAAATAGAAAATAGCTGAAATGCTTGCATCTCACAATCCAGCATAGTTAGGCACAATCAGTTCGTACAGCGCTTATTGAAAAATGGATTCCATCGAATGACTGGTCCACCAGGGTACCAATCACCATAGTACACTTCTTGAACAATGTACCATGGACCATGCCGGGATCCCCTGCTACACAAGACCGGACTATCCCTGACCTGGATAGACTGAATATGTTATCACCCTGGGTGTTCCCACCCTTACCACCGAGCGCTCCTTCTTTCATGCACAACCATATCCAAAATATTAAGGTTTCCGAGGACATGCAGAAAGGTGATAACATATCCTACTTGGATGCGACCCACTTAGCCTTGCTGCATCTCTCCTATTTTAGTCATTCCCGGTTGATGAGGCTCGAGGCTAAGCGTTACCTTTTCAGAACAAAATTTTACTTAGAATGCTCATCGTCCGCCAATGACGACGTTCTGATAGCTTTCATCCATACAAGTTGTCTTGGGTTTGGACAAGCCGAATCACCGTCTTCATCATCTTCACAGTATTCATTCGTAACGTTCAAACCGGATCGAATTGATTTTCGGATAATGAAATCCGATCCCTGTCACTTCGAAACGATTAACGAAATTGGCCAAAATTGATATTCGGTTATTTAAACTATCAATAAACATCCAAAAGCAATGTCAGGCCTTATTATAAATTTCCCAAAATTTATTTCAAAATATCTATATAAGATATTATTTTCAGTTCTTCAACATTTTGAAAATAGTTTTCAAATTCTTATATTTTCAACGGAACATTTCCAACCTTTCCCAATACTTAGAATATTCTCCCCACTTCATTTTATATTCAACACTTAAAAAATATTCTTTTTATTTCCTATTTCTTTCTCAAAATCATTTACAATTTTATTTGTAAATTCCTTGACTAATTTATAACAAATTCTATAAACTCCAGAATCCTTTGATTAATTCCTTTTAATATTTCCAAAGTCAGTTTTGCTTACTTGTAATTCCAATTTCCCATTCTACTCCTTTATGAATTCTATTTCATTTTTTCGAAGCCTACTTTTATTTAACTACTACGAAATTTTATAACTTTCTCCCCAAATCTCGCTTTTAGAATTTCTTATAAGTCCCGTCTATTTAATAACCCTTTCCAATTCTTGAGAAGATTTATGAATAAATTTAAACCATTTTCAACTCTATGTATATATATATACACATATGTAAATAAAAATAAGTATTTAAAAGAAAAATAATAATAATATATTTTTAGACATGTCCAAATAATTTTTTAAAACATTGAAACACTTTTTATAACATCACTTTCAAAGCAGGTTTAAAATCTAGGATTTATTAAATAAATAATAAGCATTTGAAAAATTAACCTTTGAAGTATTTAATCACCAACCAACTTTAAATAAAATTTTCCTTTCTATATAAACTTAACTTATTAATAAATATATTTTTAAAACCCAATAACTAATTTTTAAATTTATGAAACCCTCTCGATTTCCATCGCATCACTTCCACTTTAGTCTCCTTAACATTTTCTCTTCAAAAATAGTATCCATTAATTTTCTTTTATCCTATTTCCATATTTTAAATATAAATTCTTCCGTAAATTTATATTCCAATTTTATCATCCGATATAACTTTTCTTTATTTATAAACTTCATTCATAATTTTTTTTATAACTCCTTTGAGATTCACTAAAAAAAATCTCTTTTATAAATTCAATTTCTTATGAATTTCATTTCTTTTTGCCAATCCATTTTTAAATATCGATTGTCACTTCCTTCTATATTTTTTGTTTCGAATATCGTTTTAAAATTCAATCTTAAAATTTCCTTTATATAATTTATTTTAAATTATCTATTTAAAATATTTTTTCGCATTATTTAATAAAATTAAAAATTTACCATTTCTTATTCAAACCAATCTCTTTTAAATAATCTAATTTCCGATATACTTATTTTTATATTAAAAATATCTTTTTAATTCTTTAAAAATTTAAAATAATATTTATGGTATTTAATATATTCAAAATTAATTTCCATGCCATTGTAATATTTAAAAATTTAAATCACACAGTAATCCAGCAGATTATTCATTCACATCATATATTTTTATATATATAAACACTAAATTTTTTTAAGGAATCTTGTTGGATCCCTCCCACCTATTTCCCTACATCCACAGATGTTGGACAATAATAAAAACACCAATCCCACTTTAACGGGGATATCGCAGTATATAAGGTCATCCGCTATTATGCAGAGCGCAATGGTCTCATCCGCTATAATGTGTGGGAATATCACTCCAATACTAATATATATACTACTATATATATATATAGTCATGCACAGATAACTGTAAATTTATCAATCAACCAAGCATTCAATAATTTAAACTTAAATCTGGCAATCCAAATGAATGAGAAATTCTCACCCTGACTTTTAATTTGCTAGCCGTTCCTATTTTATTCTTTCGCTCGTAATCCGTAGCTTCAAATTCCTATACGATTGATTCCGTTTGATATAACCTTGTATAAGAAAATTCTGAATAATATAAATTAATGATTACGACTTTAATTTAAATTAATCATCTAGTTGATCAGATTAATTACATATCAGTGATATAACTAGTTATATAATATAAATTAACGAGTACTACCTCACTAACCACAGACGAATACACGATCTTGGGGTCATCTAGGCCTCGCTTCCGCCAGCTTCGACATGTTTCCATCCTTGCCGCTCATATCGGTTGCTTAGGAACAGTCGTGAATCGCCTAACACATTCCTAGTCACTCACCTTCAGCTATCACGCTCACCCACAGCCTCCATCACCATTCCATCCCACCCGAGACCCAAAGTCGCAACGATGCACCCAATGCCAGGCGATTCTGATCCTAAATCCTAGGCGCCGCTTTATCTCCAGGCGATGGAAGTTCCAATTGAAGGCGGGTCCACGATTTGGTCCCTATTTGTCTAAATCCATCATAGCTATATCTCTAGACGAAGCTTCCTACCATCGTTGGCTCAAACTAGCAATGCATCCATCGAAGACGAGCTGCACTCGAGCTCGATCAGAGCAATCACGACTTTGTTGCGATTTGATTTCTTCGTTCGTCATTTTTTTATGAGCGAACTGATTTTGATTTCGATTCTCTTTTTTTTCTATTATTGCTTCGTTCGTTTTTCACTTATATTTGAATTCCTAAAGTCAGATAAAGGAAGGACATATTTTAAAATGAAATGAGTGTTGTTGCGTGTTTCAGAAGGAAAAAGAAAGACGTGAGAGGGACTCAACTGTTCATTCGATTTGACCCTTATATATATATATTAAAAAAAAATCTTGAATCACATACCGTGAAATCTCGACCTCCTATTGAGGTGTGCTAGTAGGCGTTTATAATGTTATACCCCTATTCGGAACGCAATGGAAAAGGTGTCAAGTCCTAATTCGATCGTATAGAGAAGACAGCTTTTTGGACCCAATTATTATATTGAATTTCAATATTAATTTCAGCGCCTTTATATCCCGTACGACCAAATGATAACTCCGAACACTACGAAACTTGAGATCCGATAATAATACACCATTATGGATCCAATGGTACTTGTTTCATCGAATTCCGAGACTGTGCCTCGGATCGCTATTTTTAAATGTAAATTTAAACAAACTATTTTTTGAAATTAAACAGATCACTTTTAAATTCAATTTTAAAACTTCTAGTATCTTCATTATTATTAATATAAATTTTACGCTCCTTTAAATAATATTTATCAAGCCTAAAACTCCAGATTCACTATTTTAACCAATATTCGATTATAAACTTCAATTGTTAAATTATCCAATAAATTTCTATATTTAAATTCTGAATTTATTTTATAAATAAACCTAAATTTTCATATTCAAAATCAATCTATAGTTCAAATTCAATATTTAAAACCATTTAAATATTCAAAATCGAACAACGAAAAACACGATTTGTTACACCATGGCCCGTAAATAAATGAGGTCATTCAACAATTACACAACAAACCATCAACTCCAAATAAGCTAGGCAAACCTCTCATGACACCTTACTCCAAGATCAACAAACCTAAATTGTCGAAATACAACAAACCCTATTTTCTCATGGCATCGCCTTACAACAACTCCCGAAAAGCATAACCAACGTCAACAACAAAATTTGCTCTATCCCTCCACCTTCCCTGTGATCATCTCCTCAAAATACAACTATCTAACTTAATCACTCACAAGGCTCCGCCTATTTTCATCGCATGTTCTTTTTAAGAGAAAAGAAGGTTCTTGGCATTTTTGCATTGATTAACAAGCACTCAACGTTATTACTCTTAAAGATAGATTTCCTGTACCTATGGTATATGAATTGTTGCATAAGTTACATGGCTTCGCCTATTTTTCAAATTTGGATTTAAGAAATGGATCTTTCCAAATCTGGGTCCGCCCATTAAACGTCTGTAAATCAACATTTTCCATCTATGAAGACCATTACGAATTTTCGATCACGCCTTTCGACCTCACTAATGCACCTTTTCCATCTATGAACGATGTATTTCAGCCACATCTACGAAAATTTATTCTTGTCTTCTTTGATGACATTTACATCTGCAATAATTATTAAGACTCCCACCTTACACGCTTAAAGATCAAATTGGATATTTTAGCTGACCTACAATTTTATATAAACATTTCCAAATGTGATTTTGGACCCACGGAACCTGGCTGTTTGGACCATATTATCTATAATAAAGGAAATCAAGTAGATCATACAAAAATTATGCAACGATTCTGATTTTTAAGCCAAATTAATTTAGTAATTAATTTGATATTTGGATTAAATAGTGGATTTAATTGCGGAATTAAATTGAAAAGGAGGGAATTAAAATAAATATTTATGTATATATATATAAGATTTTAAATAAAGGATTTGATTTGGAAATCTAAATATTTTACAAATAAATTATAATTTGGAATTTGAATTTGAAATTCAAATACATATGTGTTGAAGATAAATATATGGAAAATAAATAGATTGTGAAAGGAATAAGTTATATATTTAAAAAAAAATTGTTTACTCATATACAAATACAAATTGATTATATATTAATTTTTGAATTTAAATTTAAAAATAAAAGTTTTGAATATAATTTTGATTTGGAAACTCTAAACTAATAGGAAAATTTGTTTGTATTTATAATATGATGATTTGAAAATTTTATTTTGAAATTGATTTACAAAGGTTATTTAAAAAGTTAAATTCAAATATATACATATTATAGATTAAATTATTAATGTTTGATTTATTTTGAATCACATTCTTTAAAGTTATAAATCTATAGATAAAGGTAAAGTATTAGTTTAAAAGTAGAAATATATCTTTTGAAAATGAAAAAAATGGTTTGTATTTATATGTAGATATTTATAAGTACATAACATTTAAACCCTATTATATAAACATGATTCTTGAGTATATAAAAGTATAAATATATGTAAAAGTAAATTTAAATAAAATTTAACAAAGGATGTAAACACAAAATATATACGTCTTGACATTTGTAAATGAATTTTTACTTATGGTAAAAAGTGTAAGCCTTATTGACAAATGGCAATTTGGTTTTTATTTTAAAAAATTTAACATAATAACATATTATTAGGAAAAAAAACCAAGCTATTATCGGTTTTCTTAAAACTGAAAACAAAAACTGGAAATCAAACGAAAGATCAAAAGGAAATCTGAAAATCAAAACCAAAACCAGAAATAAAAAGAGTACCTGTAAACAATATCATCTAATCTTCAACCTGATTCATAAAGCAACTCAAATCAAAGCCCGTAAGAAGATCATTACAAACCAGAGCAACATCAAAACAAGAAATCAATGCAAAATCAAGCAAGTGTTCAAGCTTTCAAACCTGGAATAAGTAACAGTTTCAAGCAATTTCAAACAATTCAGAGATCAAAAGGAAATAGAAGAAAAAAAATATTGCTTGAATCTGGAAATCAAACCAATATCAAATCTGGAAGTTACAAACGTGAAGCAATGTAAAGAAGATCAAGCAAACAACTTCAATTAAAATAAGGATCAGGCATGCAGTAGATAAATTCAGACCAAACTCAACAAGGTCCAGATCATAGATCAATTCAGTTTTCAAATGACTTCTCCAGGTTCTCTATCTTTCCATTTCTTAGGTGAGCAGACCCCACTTAAAATTGCTTTTGTGTTTTAATATCTGGATTTGCATTTGAAAAGGTGTTTGTTTAGTTATTGAAACATATCTACATGTCTGTGAATAACTGGATATATATGTCTGAATATATTCATCTCTCTGTTGTTCTTCAGGTACAAGAAATTTTTACAAAATTTATATCACGAAGTACAAACATATCTAGGTGATAATCTTCAAATGGAATATGATGGGATAATCAAATTCTTAGTTTTAAAAACAATTTCAAGTGTTCAAGTTGAATATTTATTTCAAAAATAGAAAATGACAGTAATGTTCAAAGCAAGTCCAAAATTCTAATATCTGGATTTTGATTTTTAATCATAGTAATGAATTCGTACTTCAACTTCATGGTTTTTGATAAACATTTTAGAATTTTTAAGTAAGATTTTATGAGGAACTCTCGAGTTGAACAGAATCGTATTTCTGTTAATATCCGATATTTGATGTTTCCACACTAGACGAGATTGATGATGACGGTAGTGGAGGGTTTAGCGAGGCTGGGAAAAATACTAGATGAATTTATCATCGGTCGAGGTGGCGGCGCGATGGATTTGTGGGGTTTAAGGGCATAATTTTGTTAATGTCATTCTCGAATTAATTTCACCGTCGATCGATCATCGGTGGTGTGGCGATAGGGGATATGGCTCGTCAAAGTTGTGAAGTAACTTCGGGTAGGACGGCAGGCGATCCAGTGGCCGGAGTTGGGTGTGGCATGGTGATTTTGACAACGAAGTCTGGTTCAAATATTTAGGTTGAGTGACTCAAATTCGACTTTTGAATTTGTTCGAGATTCTGGGTGATCGTGGTGGTTATGCGAGTAGTTGTTGACATGTGACGGATGGCGGCGTCGATCGCCGTGGCTTTGATGAGCGGTGCACGTGCACGTATCACTGTGGTGTATGCGTTGTTATGATCAGTGAGCTCGGGGAGGAAGAAGGAGCTGGATCGAAGTCATGCTCGTGAAATCATGGTGTTGGCTCGAAGTGAACATTGGGTTGGTGCGTAAATATGTTAACAAATTTTAAAAGGTTTAAATTAAAAACAGAAGAAAAAAAACAGAAGAGAGGGAAGTGACTCGGGGGTAAACACTGGTCTGATTAATATTTGCTCGAGTTTTCTATTGGTGCAGTAATAATTCGTTTTCCAGATTTTGTATGAAGCTTGGAAAAGTTTTTAAATCAAGTTTTTAATAGCATAATAAAAATGTTAAAACAAGTTCAAAGCCAAGTGGAAATTTATCATTTTCATAAATATGAGTTAACCAAGTTTTAAAAGTAAAGTAAATATGAATTTTGTTTTCAAAGTAAAATTTATTTTAAACAAAATTTAAAGGTTTAAAATTAAAGTTAAATGGTAGTTAAAGGTTTTGAAATAAAAGTTTAAAATTAGTTAAGTTTAAATTGTTTTAAACTTATATTTTAAAAGAGTTTATTTTAAATAAAACTTAACAATGTAATTAAGGAGTCAATCAAATATTTTTTAAATATTACTTAAAGGTTAAGTTAATTTATATTGTCAATGATAATTAGCTAATTAATTATTAATTAAAAGGTTGATTAATTTATAATTAAGGATTAATTAATTAAGGTAATTAATTATGGATTGATTAATTAATTAATTAATTAATTAGAGGATAATTAAATAATTTAAGGCTAATTATTTAAATAATTAAAAATTGATTTATTTATAAATCAAGGTTGATTAATTGTTGATTAAAGGTTAATTAATTAATAAAGGTGATTAAGGAATGATAATTAATTAAGGAGTAATTAATTAATTGAATTAATTAATAATAATTAATTAGATGGTAATTAATTAAAGGTTCATTAATTAATTAAGAGAAAATAATTAGGGGTTAATTATTTAATGATTAGGGATTGATTAATTATTAATTAAAGTTGATTTATTTATAAATAAGGGTTAATTAATTATGTAATTAACTTAAAAGTTAACTTAAATTAATTTGATTAATTAAGGACTAATTATTAATTAAAGGTAATTAATTAAGATGGATAATTAAGGATTAATTTATTTATTAATTTATTAATATTAAATGATTCGTAATTAATGAATCAGGATTAAGTAATTAATTCATGAGTAATTAATTTAATTGAAAATTAAATTGAATTAATTTAGGATTAAACAATTAATTAACCATGTTTATAAATGATTATTGAATGCTTGGATTGCTTATGAATGTTTGCATTATATGAAATGCCTTGAATTGATTGTTATATCTGGACTATAATATTCTGTTCTATGAATTGAGCTGTGTGAAATTTATTTTATTTCTTTATCCGTGATACATTTATCTGTGAATCTGTGAATGAATGATAAGCGTTATAGATTATACCACTTATCGATATTGTTGTGTTTGAATCCCTGATGATTGATGTTGTTGCACTATTGTGTGAAGCCCCTGGACCACACTCATACACACACAAATATGGATTGCACGAGGAAATTGGTTAAGTCACATATTTTTTTGAAATGATTTTAAAATTGAATTTTGAATTCAAATGGTTTTGGAAATTGAATTGGATTAAATATGAAAAACTTTTGAAAAGTAATTTTGAAGATAAAAGTTATTTTTATAACTTGATAAAGTTTTGAAATTTAAATAGTTTGATTTGAATTCAAATTCAAAATTTGAAATTGAATTCTATATTTAGAAATTATGTTTTAAAAAGGTTATATAAGTTATAAATGTGTTTATATAGGTTTTTAATAACCATTTTAAAAGTAGTGTTTTGGGAATTTGAATTTAATCCAAGTATTATACCTGAAGGTCTTTAATTTGTATAAATGTAATCGGATTTTTCTGAAACGAAACTATTTGTTTTTAGCTTTAAAATAACGAAAGGACTTCTAGTTTGTATTATAAAGATTTCAAATTTGAAAGTGAATTGTTTTGAAATCTATGAATAAATCTTTGTGAAAGACTATTGAACCTTATCTTGAAATTGAAGAGGATTTTAAATGGTGCATCTTCATAAAAGATTTAAAATGGGAATTGTTTTGAAAGTTATGAATGGATCTTTGAAGAAGTTTGAAAGCTATAAATTGAATCTTTGATTTAATAATTGGATCCAATTTGAAAAGGAAATTGTTTTGAAAAGCTGTGAATGAATCTTTGTGAAATATAGGTGAACTTTGTGAAGTAAATCTTTTTTTTTAAGATTTGTAAAGGGTGATTTGTTTAAATCATTTGAGGAAAGGTTTTGGATTTTAAGTTGTGACTTAACTTAAATCCGATATCCATATGTTTTTAAAATATAGCGCTCATTGTTCGGTTTAGCCGGGAGAGAACCTTGTGTCATATAACCCATTTTGAATAATGATACGACGATATGGATAGCATTTGAAGACCGATTGTGAAGACCTGATATTTTCGAAAACGAAAGGATAACTCGTCGAATGTCTCTGCATCGGCTGATCCCCGGTATAGAGATCTCCATATGTGATGGGAAGTCCGGACGTGATTATGGATTATCCAGATTTGCAAAGGCTTCTTTGGAAGTGCCTC
The DNA here is from genome assembly GCA_030765085.1 of Allium cepa. Lineage (NCBI taxonomy): Eukaryota > Viridiplantae > Streptophyta > Magnoliopsida > Asparagales > Amaryllidaceae > Allium > Allium cepa. The sequence continues at coordinate 906,223,646 of CM060931.1, read as the reverse complement.
CGGTTCTGTTCGAACCAGAAACAGACTTGTATGGATGTATGCCTGACATTACACTTTGAGATGCAAAACCAGTTTCTATCAAATACATTTCTGTTTGGTGGCGGAGAATTTATTCTCTTAGCTTAACACCCTTCTCTGAGACGTACGAGCTCAGAGGTTATGTAGTTGATAGTTATTAGTGATATACTCCCAATTTGGTAGTGTGGCATGCTGAGTATTGCTGTGTGTTGTGATCATTTATTGATCAAAGCATGGCTTTTGTGTAAAGTGTAGCTTTGTGGACGAGACTGTATCAGGACCTCACACCCTGGAAATGGTCAAAACAGGAAAGATGCGGCAAGGTTATGAGGGTCGCGCCCTTTAGGGTGTGTCATTCCCTTTTGGAAAAGGGTGGTATCATGGTATGGAGCCCGGACACTTAACTCATGTGGTCACTGCAAATCTATTATTTTGTGATTGCTTTGTTGTTTTTGGTGTAGAGGTACCTCGGATAAAGGTCGCAAACGACCGGGAGATGGCATGCTTGAGTAGTAGTTACCTAGTTACAGAGGTAACCCGGCCTTGTGTTGGCAGGGAGCCGCGTAGGTTCTCGGGAGTCCCTCTAGAGACGTACCCATGTGGAAGTAGAAAGTTCCTTAGTCTAACCATTTGTTGGAAATCCAAAGAAATAATACGCGCCCTATACGGTTTTAGTTGTATAACCTGCCAAGGGATGTGGCGGTAACCTGCTATTGAACATGGTATCTATAGTAAGCATAAGTGCGAAATGTCTATGCTGGCTAAGATTTATATTATACTTTCGAAAGGTTTTCTGCACTATGCACTAATAATAATATCAAAAGGATTTTTCATATCAAGCATGTTTGACTATCATAAGGAGAAATCTCCTCCAATTCTGCGTTTGCATTGTGTGTGCGACGAGAGGCCTTATGGCAGTTTCATTTTTCAAAAAGCAGTGCGGATTCCAAATTTCAAATTCTTTTGTTGTTTTTTTAAAGATAAAACTGTTTTTGTTTGCTCATACCAGTCCCATGACTGACCCGGAGTTTATTGTTCCCTTCCTAAACTCTGGATGCCTACAATTTTCCACACGGACAGTCTAGAGTTGGGTTTTCAGATAATCAAGTAGTAGAGATAGATTCGTTTGCATCCACCTTCCTATTTTGAAACCTTTGGAGTCTTTGGATCTTGGTGATCACATCGATGACTGACCTTGCTTAAGTCATCGTGATGGGGGTTTCTCGCTTTACGTTTGGAAAGCATGTTGGTGGATCTAGCTTTTGGAGTTTTTGGAGTTTCAGCAAAGGAGTTGCAGATGCAGTTTGATGTTAGAGTTCTCTTTGGAGTTTCTCTATTGATGCTTATCTTTCCACTGTTGTATATATGTCTTTGATATTGTGGTACCATATTATATTAGATATTGTATTCATTGGAGATATATGATATTATCTTTTTCTTCCGCTGTATTGTTATACTTATTGTGTTATAAGTTCCGGCGAACCAGATTCGACGTTTGAATCCGCGGCATTTGAATATAGGTGATGTATTCGGTGCCGATTTTCGAAGGTTGAGTCAGGACCGTTTCAAATTGATGTAATACTTAGCTGGGTAACACCAACCTCAACCATAGTCGGGTCAATTTTTTGTTTTGTTAGAAAAATTAAAAAGATATCATTGGACCATGGAAGCTTAAATTGCTTTCACTTCTCCAAAATGCTCTCACTTGTTCATCCATTCTCTCCCTCTCCAATTTTGACTTCCCTTCCAAATTTCCACCGATGCATCAAGTACGGCAATCATAGTTCTCTTTTCACAGCAACCACTTCCCATTGCCATACATGGTAAAAGACTTCCTCTAAAACTCCAAAAAGCCACCTATGATCGAGAAATGTTTGCAATAACTTTGGCAGTCCAAAAATTATGAGAGTACCAATTAGGTCATCGATTCTCCATAGTCGATGACCATTAAAGTCTACGAGAACATATGACGTAGACCATTTAAATGCTGCAGCAATAAAAATGGTTGACAAAACATCTAGGGTTTGAGTTACAATCGATAACATATAGATGTAAATAATATTATTGTCGGTGTCCTCTAATAATGAACTGCCGACGAGCTTTTATACACAATATTAACCCCTCAATCTCTAATCATCGGCGAGATCCTCCATCACTTACTCTGTAACACCATACGAAACTTGCAACATTGCGTTCATAATGATTTTCTAGACGATTTTCATATATAAAGTTTTGCAATCGAAGCTAGTATGAAAAAATTACTAACATCTAAAAATTCAGGATAAAAAATAATTAAATAAATAATGAAGGAGATAAATTAAAAGTGGCAAGCACCACCGGTCGACAGTCTGGTATAGATCGGTGAACTCTCAACGGTCGACCGCCCATGACTAAGCGGTCGACTGGTCGAGCATATTCAGCTAGGGTTTGGCTTGGCCGAACAGCTTGGATTTTTTAAAGTTAATCTAACGGCTGATGTTGTTTTATACCCCTATAAATATAACTCTAAGCTAATACTGAAAACACTAATCTAATTCATAATGTATCAAAGCTCTGTCTCTTAGGAAACCAAACTCTCTGTTCTCTCCAAATTAATTTTCTTCAAAAATTAAAGGTTGCAAATTAAATTCGAAAGATTGAAGGAGGAATCAAATCAAATCAAATGGGAAGGAGAGATCATCGAATCAAGTAGGGCCAATTCCAAGTAGATAAAAAAGGGAATAGCTTGCCAGAGGTTAATGGGTTCACTATTATTTAGATGATTTATATGTAATTAAGTTTGTTTATATCCTATCTGATCTTGAACTTTCAAAGCACCAAACCTTAAGACGTCTTTGGCGTGATTTGGCATTGCAAACTCATCCTCAACGCGTAAATACAATACATGTAGTCGTAGTTATGAAGTTAAAGCCTCGCTAAAGTTCCGCATAATCCTCGCTATAGCTCGTAGCGCTCTTTGACAGCTACACCTTTTCAATTTAGAGCCATTAAATAGTAGATCCGTTTTAAGCTCTGCGATTTTTCGGTAGAGCTGCTAAATCAAGTCTTTTGAAACTTGCTTTAGAAACATTAATATAAAAAAGTTGATTTGACTAATTCTCTTTTAAACCAAATCAATAAAGTTAAGGTAAAAACATAATTTTAGGCATAATTGTAGTCACTAAATCTGGACTGCATAAATCATGATATTTTTCGGTTTTATTATATAAAATTAAACAATATTTCTTTTTTGTATATAAATGATGTGATAATGAGAATAAATGAAATTTAAATATTTGGTTTTATATCTAATTAAGCTTTTTACACATCCACTGCTATAGAAACTTGAGCACTTTAATTGCATAGAGTCGTAGTTTGGGAATGTAGTCCTAAAGGTGATATTTTAGGCGATCCTATGTTAGCAATAGTCCCAGAGGTTGGTAGTCCAATCCATCGTTGATTTGTGGTTTGATTAATTGTTCAATCGTGACTGTAAACATTCACAAGATGTTGGGTGTAGGTGTAGTTTGGGCTATAATTCCTTAAATTAGTGAAATCAACCTTGGTAAATATTTCATAAAGCCAAGTAGGTTACTTTATGTCACATATATTATAAATGAATTCAATTGCATGTGAACACCATATATTAATGATGTAACTCGTTCACCAGACTTTTATCTGACCCACTACTTTCATTCCCCCCTCCCCCGCCACAGAAAGACAGGGTATCGGTTGATTTGGTCCAGGCATAATGCATGGGGAAAGGAGTTGAATGTTAAAGTTGCATCATTCTTCATTATTTCTTATGTAGCTATTATTTGTATTAAACGTCTGTTAGACTTTATATCATGTTTCAGAAACATTGTATATAAACTAAGTATTTTTAAAGACCGTTTTTCTGAGATGACTATTTTCTATATTTATATTTTACCGTCTTTTGTTGTAAGATTTGAAGTGTAGAATGTCTTAGATTTTATCCTTACATTCTTAATCTCTGTAATGTTTTAAACCAGATAGCTCATACTTTTTTGCACGATGCGAGTTTGATAGTCACCCTAGGCTTTGGTTCGGTGTGTCGATGAAGGAACTAGGCCAGCTCACAATGGAAGAAGTGGGCGAATTTCAATTTTTTTTTACCATATTGGATCTTAGTTGAGCTTATGAAGCCTAATTTAAATAGAACATATCTAAATTGGTTTTCAAATAAAATCGTATATTTTATTTAATTTAGTTAAAGGGAAGTTTAAATAAATTTAACTTCAAATGTATCGTGTATCAAATGCACCTAATATTTAATAATAATAGTTAATATATATATATATATATATATATATACACACACACACACACACATAGGAAGGAAACTTTTTATTTTTTCCCTAAAACAAGTAATTAATTGAAAGCATTAGTAAGATTTAATGTATATACAGGGAAGGAAACATTTTATTTCTTTTCCTAAATCAAGCAATTAATTGAGAGCGTTAATTGCATTAAATGAAGAGACGTACCTTTCATTTATCTCTTTAATTTGAATTGGTTGATTAGGTTTAATATATATATATATATATATATATATATATATATATATATATCAAATACATATATGTGTGTGGGTATGCATATGTAACATGACAATCAATGAAGGGTCTAATGTGTATGTATATAAATATCGGGATTTATATAGCAACAACACATTAACTCTCAATTTGTGTGTACTGTAGTTTATCCAAATATGTGCTTGTACAATATGACAAAACAAGATATTATTATGTAAACGAATTTACATATATATTTATACATAATATATACATATAAATACACACACACACACATATATTGTTGAATAAAACAGTTTCTACCATAATAAATTAATATGAAATAATTATATGAGAATTACAGGTTTTATAATTTTAGAAAATCTAGAAACACATTTTTGGCTTAAATTAATTTATTGAATTTTCTCAATTAAAATGATATTTATCATTAAATAATTGATAACTGATCGAAATAAAATTAATTCTTAAAAATATGAAATCAAGTCTAAAACTTCTAAAACTTTTTCCAAAAGTACCTGTGACATATTTTAGGCTTAGAAAATTTCTAGAATTTTCTCAATTGAAATTATAATTTTAATTAAATAATTGCTTGCAGGTCGAAAACAAATTAATTATAAAAATCTCAAATTTTTTCTAAAGATGCCCAAGTCAAATTTTAGGCTTAAGAAATTCTTTTGGAATCTTCTCGGTTGAAATTATATTTTTAATAAAATAATTGATTGCGGGCCGAAAATAAATTAATTATAAAAATTATTAAATTAAGCTTAAAAATCTAAAATAATTTCTAAAGGTACACGAGGCACATTTTAGGCTTAAGAAAAATTTCTAAAATTTTCTCAATTTAGATTATATTTTTTATTAAACAATTAATTATGAGTAGAAAGTAAATCAATTTAAAAAATATTAAATTAAGTTTTAAAAATCTAAGTTTTTTAAAGTAAGCCTCTTGTACGGTGCATCAAATTAAAAAAAAAAACCAAAATTCTGAACCGTTAATTAGTTTACCCATTATAAAGAACATACAAAACATTAAATAAAAATAGAATATGCATATACGTATTTAATAAAATATTGTTATATTTTATGATGTATAATAAGTATAAATCATCATAAGAAAATTTTAAGATCAAATTTATACGGTATATAATTATATATACAACTATACATATTGATAATTTGTAGATCTTTGTACATACACACATACATGCATGCATGCATGCATGGCATACATGCATACATACATACATAAATACTAAGAATAAAGTTAATAAACAATAAAGTTCTTAATTTGCTTTATATTTAAAATAATTTATTGCCGTTGAATGTTCTTCATAATAAGAATAAAGTTCAGTACTATCAATTTCTCTTGTAAGTTCTTTTTCTTGAAGAATAAGATAATTTTTATAGTAAGTGGGATCAATATCTTCAACATTATTTTGTTATTTTCTTCAGAAGTATATTTGACCATTCGAATGCTGTTAAGCGAATGGATCTTTGGTGTGTTTCGACTAAATTCTAAGGTTGCTGTTTGTTTTTGTAGTTTATTACTTTTGTCTTTAACTTCTAATTTAATTTCTTGAGGTAGATCAATCATAAAATTATGAATCCCATTTACTGGGTTTTTATGAGTGGGGATATGAACAACATGCTCATATTGTTCTGTATTTAGATCAATTGACACTTATGTGTGTCGAGAATAACAAGCTTATTATTTTTCATCAAAAGGGGGTCTTTTGAACATAATTCAATCGTGAGTTTTCACAAAACTTTTGTAAACCCTAGATTAAGCGGCTAGACACGATACTCCTTAATGCTTTCCTAGCATACCATGATTTTATAGCAGGGTTAGGCCTCGAATTAATAACCACAAGCCTATAGCGTCGCTTCACTTAAGTAGAGCACAACATTGGTTCGTTTCCTACTCCAACGCGTAATAATCAATAACAAAAGGTTGTCGAACTAGCTTAAAATTCGAAAAAAGTTTTATCTGTCACAGAAGTTTTGCGGACTCATAACGAATCATGCTCAAAAGGATAACTTAAGCTTTCATTTTAAAATTTTTAATTTTTATACTCTTTTTTTTACTTTATCAGAATATATACAGAATGATCTAATTCAGAAAGTATAAAACAGAATGACTTACCTAGTCTTAGCCAGGCTCCGATATCAGATAACGCTTCTGTAATGAATGATCTTAACTCTTCTATAATTATGGAAGATGAAGAATAGGAAGAAAACACATATAATAGTCCTCATACTGATCCTTACCCTAAAATGCTTAGGCATGGTACTAGATCAGATGGATTAGATTACACTCTTCTAGAAAGCAATTAAAAGATTTTTATAATGAACAACCCTCTTCAGCATATACCCTAACTTTCAATATAGATGGACTTCCACATAGAAAAATAAGAAAATATATTATAACATGGCTTCAACATATAAGCGGGACAATTTATTTATTACCTTCGAATATGAGTGTAATGGAATACATACATTACGCTACCTGTTATTTGATAGGAGATGCTTTAGCTTGGTGACTAAACCTTGAAAGGATAAATCCGAATCAATTACAAAGAATTAGAAATATTCAATCTAAAAAAGAAGCTCTTGGAAAATTATTAAAATTATTATTAGCGGACTTTACAGGAGAAACTTTCTTAGAAGATACTGATTATGAAAAACAATTATTAAAAATACAATTATGTGATATATCTATGTTAGAAGAGTTTGCTGCAAAATACATAAGCCTACTTTTTCATTTAAAAATTAATGACCAAAAATTATTCTGGGTAAAAGGCTTTTTTACAAAAATATCTTATCCATGGAATAATATTATACAAAAAAAGATATGACATTTTAAGACAAAGTAATACCGATGAAAATCATAACACGGGCTTATTAAAAAAGGCATGTAGGGATATGATGGAAAGGGTTTGTGAGCAAGCAAGTGACACAAATAAATGAAAAATAAAATTAGAAACTCAAAACTGGGGTTTTCTTATTGTACAAAGTACACTGAAGATATTAATACACAGTTTGGATGTTCACTTGAATTTGAAAGAAAAAGGACAAGAATTTTCAAAAGAAGAACCAAACCAAAATATCGAATCACTGGGAAAAAGTCAAAACCAGAATATAAGAAAAAATTTAGAAAAGAAAACAAGTTTTCTAAGATAAAATTTATTAAAGGCTGCAAATGTTTTAGATGTAATAAAGAAGGACATTATGCTATTGAATGTCCTACGAATATACAATATATCATTATATCAAATATCGAAGAATACGGTATTCATGTTGGCACTATAGAAGATATATCTAGTGATGCTAATTCGTCTGTATATGAAATTGAATCTGTTTATTCTAACACTACTAAAAAAGAAGATGAAATTAACAATTTTTTTGCTAACTTTAAAATAAACATGACTACGATCAATCAGACACATAATCAAATAAAAATTATTTTGTTAACTATATATGCTATACTCCCCAAAAAGGAAAAAATAATTTCTACAGGTTATACATTACATGCAGCAAAGTGCTATAGGTTAAGAAGATACTTCACAACCGAAGTATTCTTAGATCTACTAATAAAAATCCCACTAGGATATTACATGCAAATTTATAATATACCTAAACATACTAAAGAAAATATTTTTATAACTCATGGATTAATAGAACCTCTTTCTAAGAAAAACGCTTCTATACTATTTAAAAGTACTAGTATGGAAGATAAAGATTAAATTATAGAGCAAGGATACCCAATATGATTACTTGTTTTACATAAATATGAAGGTCTTCCAATTATAAAAGAAGAAATATATAATCATGATACGTTTACCCCATTAAGTGGTTCTACATCCAGATCATCAAAAAATAAGGAGTCGGAATCATATCAAGAATATAGAATATATATGAACATTTTTATATCTGAAGAAACATGTAACCCACAAACACAAGATAGCACAGGAGAACAATTTGAGGTCACTGACGAAGATTTAGACAAATTAAGAGAGGCAATCCCTCACTCAGACAAAAAGGATATTTATAATCCTTTGACTTTTAAATCAATATTTTTAAATCAACTTACATATATATTTGAGCGTATGCAAGGAAATGTAGAGTTAAAAGGAGAGGAAGATTTCGCTTCTATAAGCCTTTTGAATAAAAATAAAATAGAAAAACTAAAAGCCAAATATCCAAAAATGAAATACCTCCATATAGGTTTAACATAGCTAAAAATAACAGGGTTATTTAGATCTGAAATTGATACTCCAACAATGATAGTCTGTATGGATGAAAGAATTATCAATAATCCTTTAAATAGTATTATTGGAGGAGCTAAGCCAAATTTAACAAATAGATCATTTGGAGCAAAGATACATCCTTATTTTTGTATAAGTCTTGATGATCAAAATGTAGAAAAGGCTTGTACATTATCAGTAAATCTACAAAATATAGAACTTCTATCAGGATCTAAAGTTCTTGGCATACAATGGGAACATTGTATGGCTTTAAATGATACTGCTACCTTCAAATCAATTACACCCAAACAATTCGTTAAACTATTCGAAGTTGGATTAGGAAAAACAATCCAACCTAGATTAATTGACATAAGACATTTAAAATTCAATAATGAAATTCAAGTCTTTGTAAAATCACTTAACCCGAGAATACAATTACCTACAGAATATTTTATAGCATCAACAAAGACCATTTCCACCATAACCAAAAATAATGAAGAAAATACAAATTCACCCAACACATTAAAAAGAACTCAATCATACAATTAAATCTGATGTTGAATTAACTCCTGATATATTAAAAAGTATCGGCCATCGCATGAGCTTTAAACAAGAAAATCCAATAGAAGGAAGAACAATGGGAATACTTAAAAAATAAAAAGAACAGGAATCAAACCGAATGGTTATAAAGGTTCCTATAGAAAATATAAAACATCATGATTAAATCCGTAGATCTTAAAAGAAAGGTACTGTTACATATATATCTTCCAATAACGATATGTATCCCTGAATATCAAGAATTCACGGTGCATGCGTTACTGGACTCTGGTGCAGAAGCCGGTTTACTATAAGAAATATTTATTCCGCAACAACTCTGGGTGCCTTTAGACAAAAAAGGAATGCTAAATGACTTCATGGGAAGACAAGTCCCTGTTACTCATAAAGCAAAAAACTTACAGGTACAAATACCAGATATATATGGAAATAATAAAATATACAACTTTGACTTTGCATTAATTCCAAAGGAATTTGATAGTGATTGCATCCTTGGAATGGAAAATTTATGACACCTCCCTCCATTCAACAAATATTATTTTGAATTAGATAACGTTCTTGTGCCTTGCGTAACGCTACCCGCTACAATTGCACCACATTATACTCCAGCAGCACAGCGTGGTGAAAAACCTGTTACATTAATTGAACATGTAAGAATGCCAAAAATAATACAACCAAAAATTTGTACGTATAATATACCAAGTACAGACGAATTTGAAATATTAATACATAATATGTAGAACCCCTTTATTCAGAAAATCCATTAAAATGGTTTGACAAAGCACCATGGTATTGTAAAATTGAATTAATGGAACAATACAAAGATGCCAAAGACCGAATTAACAGTATCATGGTATCTCCAACTGATAAAGAAGAATTTACAAAAAAAATAAAAGACCTATTGAATTTAAAATTAATACAAAAAAGTTTTAGTACCCACTCATTCCCAGCTTTCTTAGTAAGAAATCATACTGAAATTAAAAGAGGAAAAACAAGAATGGTAATAAACTACAGAAAACTTAATAGCTATACGAAATTTGATGGATTTTTTATTCCTTCTGCTAAGCATCTAACAAAACAAATCCAAGGAGCAAAATATTATAGTAAATTTGATGCAAAATCGGGTTTTCGGCAATTAAAACTTGCTGATAAACAGTCCATAGAATTAACAGCCTTTAGTTGCCCTCAAAGAGATTTTGAATGGTTAGTTATGCCTTTTGGATTAAAAAACGCAACACAAGTATTTCAAAAGTGGATGAATTCTATGTTAGAACATTTACCTTTTGTAACTGTCTATATAGACGACATCCTTGTTTTCTCTAATTCTGCGGAAGAACATAAACAACATCTTCTAGCAGTTGTACAAATATTACTTCAAAACAATGTTATTCTAAGTCTTAAAAAATTGAATTATTTAAAAAAGAAATAGATTTTCTAGGAAAAATAATTAAAAATGGACAAATAGAATTACAACAACACATTTATACTAAAATTAAAGATTTTCCCAATACATTTAAAACATTAAAGAACTCCAAAGTTTCATAGGATTATCAAACTACGACAGAAAATTTATTCCTAATTTATCTGCTAAGACCCAAAATTTACAAAAAAAGCTTACTGATGAACAAGCAAAATATAAACAGCATAATGGAGAACAACCAAGAAGATGGAACACAGAAAAAATTCCTATTACCTTACAAAAGAAAGAAGAAGAATAAATACAAAATATAAAAGACTAATAAAGGATCAAAAGATCCTCTATGTTCCTTCAGATGAAGAATTACTTACACTACAAACTGACGCTTCTGACAATTTTTGGGCAGAAGTATTAATTGCTCAACAAAAGGAAGTTGTAGCATATTCCTCTGGAAAATTTAGCAAACCCCAGACTAAATATGCTACTTATGACAAAGAATTACTAGCTATTAAATTAGCAATCAAAAGTTTACGAATTTATCTTTTGCATAGACAATTTGTAAAAGAAACAGATAACAACTCTGTTGCTCAGTTCTTAGAGAAGAAAACTGTAAATAATCCAGAAGAAAATCTTCAGAGAATTAGATTAGCTATGTATTTAGAAATCTATAACTATGATGTCAAATACATTCCAGGCTATACTAACTTTGCTGCTGATCTTCTTACCAGGTTATGAAAAATGGATGAAGATGACATAAAAAGAATCAAAGAATTATTAGAAACAATGAAAAGGCAGAAAGATTTTCAACAAGTGAAATCATCCAAAAAGGCAAAGAAAACCTCCAAAGAGGCTTCATCTTCGCAAGAATCCAAAGAAACCAATACTCCCACTGGAGTAAATGAAGAAAAGGTCCAACAGACCAAAGCCACTCAAACAAACAAGGGCAAGGCAACACCTTCCAATACAACTCAGAAATTTGTTCCAATGAACAAAGGGAAATCAATTGCTCCTACAGGAGTACAAAGACCATACATCTCAATTGTGGTCTGCTCAAAAATTAGTACAACTTCGAGATGAAAGCATCAAATCCTAATTTACATGACAATTTCAGTGGTTGCTTTAAAGCCATCTAATCTGCAGACCATAGAGCTGCAAATTTCTGGTTAACTCAACTAGGGAAAACTTATTTGGGATTAAAGCATACAATATCCCAGAAAGATAAAAAAATTGCAAGGCACTCAAAAAATAGTGTCTAAATTATCACAACATTTTTTTACATATAGGTCTAAAGCTCTAGATTTAAAAGAAGCGGAATTGTTCACTGACAACATAGCTGAACAAGCCATTTGAAAAAATTATTTTATCAAATGCAAGCATCCGATCTCGTGAATCTAAGAATTCAAGATTTTTTAGAATTAGTTAGACTTTATGAGTTAGATAATACAAAATCCAAAGAGATGGTGGCTGAAATGATAGTTCAGGATATGATCTCTCTATATCAGCAACATCTCATCGATGAAAGTAATCTTCTGAATTTCTTCAAAAAGTTAGAAGACATAGAGTTAATTAAACTCTTAGAAAATGAAGAGTTAATTCTCAATAACAATAGAAGACCACGCCTAATAGCCTGTTTTTTTGAAATATAAAAGTATCAAAAACATATCAAAAAGGGCTTAGTGCATAAAATTTATGTTAACACAAGCCGTCCTAAAGAATATTCAGGTTATATTCTAGACACATGTACAGCAAAACTTGTTGAACATTCAAGCAGGTTTTTTACTATGTTCATGTTCAGAATTTGGAGTGTCTAGGAGGAAAGACAATACATACGTCTTTATCTCTATCTAATTATGGGAATTACATAGAGTAACCGAAAATCCTCAACATGAATTTGTTAAATTCAATCAAAAAGAATTTAATGAAGAAAATGAAAGAATCTTAGTAGCACAAGAATTCTTTTCAGAGGTCATTAACAAAGGCGAAGTTGGATCACACTCTGCCACTGAAGGCAAAATAATATTGTTGTTAGACTACCTATCAGCTTTTGAACCATCAACAGACAGAATAATTAAGGTTCAACAATTTTTAGATAGTCTCAAAATTGGCCCAGTTGGCACAATGGCTCAAGAAGAAACTTTGAAGAGAAAGTAGAAAAGGAAAGACTTAGACAAGATTCAATAATGAGAGATATTATGGGTACCGACCCTTTCGACAACGAATCTCTAGCTAATATAGAAACTCAAGATTAAATCAGAAGCATGGTGGACCACTATTCAGAATAAAAGGACAGAGAATCTAGCCTCTACACTAGGGTGACATATCACCCCTTAGCCTTACCAGCTTATCTTCTGCAAAGATTAAAATAATGGACACATCCGCAACCTAGAAGGGACACATATTGGCCGTATAATAGACAGATATCAAGCCTAGGAAGTAACAAATAAAGAAGAGAAGACGCTATAAAAGGAGACTCTACTCTGAAGAAAGAACATCAGAAAAATTGTTCTTCATATCCTTTCTTCTTTTCATCGTATCCGAAATCTTTGTAATATTATCTAGTGTATTAATAAAATTTCTATTTCTGCAAGTAGATTTTGTTGCTGCATATTTTCGTTTTCTACATTCAAATTTGGTTCTTCAATCACATGCATTCATGCATGCATACACCAAATTTTTTTTTTAGACCGTCAATTCAACAATAAATTGATAAACAAAATATTACAACAAGCACATAACCAATTCAATTGTAACAAGCACACGTTCCCACAAAAATTTCACTTAATCTAAACAATTAACGGATATGAATATAAATAGACGATTTGGATGTAAATCAACTTTTATATGATAAACTTGATAACAAAACAATAATAATAAATGAAAATTCACTTCTTAATGAAGCCTTTGAGTCCTCGTTGAACAATGATTTCTCTTCTTAGAACAATTCTCAATCTGTCAAGTTGCTCATCCGTGAATGGAGACCTTCTACTACAAAATAGTATTTTTTTAATTTGAAATGGATTTGAGAGTCTTTGGAATTGTTTTAAAGGATAGTTATTACCATTAAAATGAGGAGGAGGAGGAAGAAAGCGGTGGCTTAAAAAAATGAATTAGCTTTAGATAAGGGTTTTGAGATTAGTATTCATATGCATAGGATAAGGGAGCAAACTACGTAAATTTCTCACTATATCTTAGCCACACATCAACAATCCCTAATCCTATGTTGTACCTGCCTCCGACCTCTCTCAAACTAATGCCAATCCTCTCCAAATCTCATGGGTTGTGAGCCCATTTAACCCAAATTAAATATGTAAAATCATATTTAACCTATTTTGTTATTGATATCTAATATCGATCAGTATATTCATAACTTCTATAAGTATATGCAACAATTTTATTTCTCAAATCACATTAAAATTTCATAACTACTGTTTCATAAATATTAATTAATTTAATTTATTTATAAAAATTATAAACTAATTAAATCGTTTGGTCTAAAGAGAATTCATCGTTTCGGTTTTGTGACTCTTGGGTGTGAATTCGATTAGCGCTTAACGTCGAACTATTTAAACATTACTACTCACACTTCACTTAGCAAGTGGTATGATAATATGGCCAAATTTGTTCCTTACTCATTTTCAAAAATATTTTATTTTAATTTAATAAGCGTTACTCAGTTGTGATAATTATTTACACCAATTCTCTTCGTCAAATCTATCACTTTGTACTTATTGAATTTGGTAATGGTGAAAATTCCAACCTCGTCCACATTCAACTCTATAGTCCAAACACAAAGTCCTTGGTTCGACAGTAACAATTATTATTAACCGAACTACTCTGGCCAGAGATTTTGAGTTTAGGTTGACTTAAGTTGACTGCGGCACTAACCCCATTTAACTGAGAACAGACATCCTCGCTTGAATAGTGCTTCACTTCCAATACTTTCACTCGACCCAACTATAGTCACTCGATGGACGTTATGCCATGATTTGTCAATAATTAAAGCGGATCTTTCATATTAAAGATTCCTAGTATTCTCAAGTCGAAAGAACTGTGTAAATTATTCTCATCGATATTCTCTGTTTGACCTTAGCTATATTAACCAACAGAAAGCTATCGAAGGAATCATTCCATAGTTATCTAATAACTGTTAGTATGTAACCCCTAGGTGCCCCTAGTAATCATGAGTAATGCATCCCAATATTTGGAGAGTGTTACGTACTCTAGTCTCAATGGATACATCGATATCCACTTTCGATGCACTTGACTAAGAACATTAAAAATGGTATATTAGATTTTGTTGTAATAAATTATTCATGATTATAATATTTTGTAAGTACCATCACAAAACATACCATTTGTGGATTTTCTATTACATATACTTTTAGTTAAATTAATTAATTAATATAACCATATTATATCAACTATACAATAGAAAGAAAACACTTTTATTTCTAACAAGATTGGTCAACAAGTTAGATATACGTAACAGATTACATAATTGCCCCTAGGGTACACCCCTAACTCTATCAATCTCCTACTTGCACTTGGGGTCAATTATGGAATATCATTTCAACTTCTCCAATCGGTTTTCTCAAAACTAATTGTGTCAGTCCCTCTGTGAACGAGTAAGCTATTATGTTTCAACTATCTACTCTATCAATCAACTCTCTTCGACTGTAATAAAATGTTTTATCACGTGGAACAATTCAGAGTACGTCTCTCAATTTCAAGTGAGCTCTAAGTTCAATTACAAATTATATTGCGACATTGTTATCATATAACAATGTCATGAGATTCTCAACATTTGAAACCGGTTCGGTTTTAAATTTGTGCACATATATTTCATATACATTGCTTTCATTGTAGCGCTATTCAAGGTGATGCACTTAGACTTTTTAATTGCATCGGCTATGATCTTTCATTTGGAACATTTCCAACTTAAATATTTACTATTGACATATTATACTCAATATCACTTATGAAAGTTTGAGTCTGAACATTCCTTCATAAGGAATTTGTTGTTGTTATAAGCAATTTTATAGTTGTAACGACTTGTAAATTCGAACAAATTTTAAAATATTAATTATAATTGTTGAATAAAATAGATTTAGAAATAAATAATTTTCAATTATTACTATAAAAAATAATAATAATAAATTCGTTAGAATATAAAATATGATCTTAGGTAAAATTCTAAAACAAGAATCTTTAATGAAATGGAAGGTGGTAATGCGTATTAGAATATAATTTAATAATATTGACTGAATGTAATTGACAACTGTATTAGTGCAATTTCAGTCAACTGTAACAATAAATGTTACTAAAGATTGGGATAAACAATATTCTAAGTAGGATAGCATACAATAAAAAATCAATTATTTGGTAAGCAGATTTATACTGCTTGTGTAAACAATAAATTAACATATATGAATTACTAAGTTGTGACAATTGATTTATTCCTCATCCCATTGATTAATCCACATTGGAATTTATTTGTAATCAATGGAATTAAATGTGACTGAAATCTTTCAAATAAAAGGAAAAGGAACAATAATTGTAATTAACGGACGTAATAATAGAAACATATGTTTGAATTAAAATAAAAAAGGAAGTCAAGGAAATAAAAAAGGAAACATATGTTTTAATTGAAAGAGAAATTTAATGAAATATAAAGAGCATGTAAATTGAAATAAAAGAATAAAACTTTGTTTGAATTATTTAATGAAAATAAAACGATCAATGTGTAACCAACATTCAATTGGAAATGTAATACTGAATTAATTGGAATTAAATATTTTAGTTAAGGTAAAGAGAAACAGATGGTAATTGATTCAGTCAAGAATAAGCAACATACGTAGAATTGAATAAAATAACTATTTGGACGAAGACAAACCTTTGTTAATAAAATGGAGGTTCAATTCAACCAATCTTAAAATATATTATTATTTGAATTCAAATAAAATTTAAAGGTTAAAATTAAAGGACAAATTTTGAAACATTGAGTAATATATTTTTCCAAATTCAATGAAATAGAATTTTTTAAAATTTTAAATTTTGGTCAAAATTTGACCTTTGGTTGAAAATTTTAAATTTGAATTTTAAAATTTTATTCACTTTATATGATACTAGACTAAATTCTAATCTTTTCTCCACTTTTTATTCCGTCAAAATCAAATTTTTATTGCTCTAAATATTTGAATTTCTATGAAAAGCTGAGATAAGTTTGTGGTGTTTTGTTGTGAAATTTGGCTAAGTCCTAATGGGTTTGGTTTAGTCCTAATGGGCCTTGGTTAACTAAGAAACTCTAACCATACCAAGATACTTCTGTCTATTCCTATGCCTATGACCATTTGTTTCCTTCTGACTAACTTGTGTGTACATAATTTTGTCTCCAGAAAACTTTCTCAACACGCTTCCTTCTTTCTCAAAATTTACAAAAAATTCTAGATCTCAAATCTTCAAAACCTCACAAATCAAAACTCTTTCCTCCTCTCCTTCAATCCTTCCTTCCTTTCTCCTTGTGCCTCCCTTTCTTCCACCATCCAAGCCCTCTTCTCCTCCTCCTTATTTTGGCCACCAATCATCACCCAAAGCCAAAACCCTACTCCTCTTTTCCTACCCTAGGCCAAGCCCTCTTTGTCTTTTTTCTCTTCTTATTCATAAAAAAAACAAAGGTTACATATTTCTATTTTGGTGATCCATCGATTCTAGCTTGCGTTGCTTTAGAATTAAGATTCAAATTTCATAGCCTTGTTTTGTCGAATATTTCCTTGCCTCGAAAGGTGAGCTATTCACTAACGATTTATAATCTTATGCTAAGTGAATGAATATCAATTGATATTTTGTTGAAATGTTGCAATAGTTAAGAAATTTTGTGTAGTTTGGTTATGATTTGATATGACATATGTTCAACGTTCCCTTATTATTTTTTACATCAAGTTGTTATTGATATTATGTTGTTTGTTTATAAAAATAGATGTGATGATATGGTTATTAATACGCTTCATGATGTAAATATTAAATTGCCGTGTTGAAAAGAAAAAAAGGAAAATATTATATTGATTTAAAGGTTGACACTTTTGTGATGGAAATGGTCATTAGTATGTTATGAAGTTTATGTGTGAAAATGAGAAAAGGAAAAAATGAACAAAATTTATATACATATATGTGTTGTGTTGGAAATCACCTAAATTGCTATGTTAAAAATGGTTGCATATTGGGATATGTTATGGTAGGAATCTTATGTCACCTTTCATGTTAAATATGCATATATGCTATATTATGTAGTTTGTATGAAATTATGTGTGATTGTATGTAATTGGTTATGTAAGTAATATGTTATGTTATGTGATTCATTATGTATGTTATGTGCTATCTTATGTAAATTGTTATGTATGATTTTGTGTTATGTTATTTATTTTATGTAAATCATGCTGCAAGTTTCCTTAGTTTTAGGAATTCCCTACGGGCTGAAATAATACAAACCCGAATGATCATTATAACAGGAAAAAATCGTTATGGGTTGAAATGATAAACCTAAGCGGTTTCTATTGATTTTAAAATTTTGGGATTACGGGTTGAAATGATATATACCCGTAAATTTTAAATTATTGCGGATTGAAATGATAAATATCCATATCACTTGACCTTAGCATAGAAAACTATATACGGACACTGTTTTTAAAGTGATTTCTGATATTTTGGAAAGATGTGTTGGAAAAAAGGAAAATAATTTTTAAATTTAATATAAAGATTTTATTTCAAAACGTATATGAAAAATTTAGATTTTAAAATTATATATTTTAAGAATTCTAAATTTATAAGTAAGTTTCAAAATGTAAATTTTAAGGTTTTACTTATAACTTTATTTATTTATTTTTTCTTTCATAATATAAGATTTAATTTGATAAAATTAATATAAATAAAATATATTATGTTTAAAATATTTAAACTAATATATTTATTTTAATATATAACCTATTTTAATATATAAACTATTTCAATCTATAAGCTATAAACTATTTTTATTGTATAACTATTCCAATATATAAACTACTTACAATATTCAAAGTGTTCAAAGTTGGAACTATTATGATTTAGATTTAATTGATTTGAAATGCGAATATTTTGATATGATGATTTAACCTATTTTGTGGTTATGATTTTGAAAATGAATATGATTTCGGAAGTGAATAAGTGATATTATTTTGAAGTGAATATCATTTCAAAATGATATGATTTTGAAGTGAATATGATATTTTGATATAAATTATGAATCGGTATTTTGATATAAATTATGAATCGGTATTTTGATATAAATTATGAATTGGTTTTGGAAATGTAAAAGAACCAGCTGGTGTGAAATAAGCGTTTGGTTGTTAAAGAGACCGGGATCGGATATTGTCATATGCTCTGCCAATACCGAAAACCACTTTAACAACTGTGCACGTGGTAGAGATTGTAGAATGAAGTATGATGGTTTGGCAAATGATTCTGTACGAGGTATTAACGTTGCCCTAACTCCATCGAGTCAGCTTGATGTGGCTAAAACATGAGCTATACCGAGCCAAGTGAGGTCGCTCCTCCTATCAGGTACATTTCTTCAATACTGTGTTATGACTTTGTGATTGATTTTGGTGGCCACCCCTTGATTTTATTATGAGATTGTGTTCCGAGGTGGGCGGTAGTAGCTGCTATGCGTTACCACCTGTCTGGGAGTGCAAACGGTAGAATCCTAACCTGGCATTGCTTCGCATGCCTTGTCACATGCCTTATCGCACCCATTACGAGTTTGGTTTGTGTCGTACTTATGTAGTGCTCCCTGATAGCCCACCGGTTTACGATGGAGTTTACAGTACTATATAGACTATGACATTTGTATAAAAATGTGTTAAGGGGGATATGAGTAACGCCTTAACACTATTTTAATATTTGTCTTTACTGTAGACATTATTTATGCAGCATATTGTATTATGTGTGTAGATAGTTCCACACATCCTGAAATGATGGAAATCCCAAACATTTTTTAAGTTATTGCATTTCATTTTGACGTTTCGCTTGAGTTGGTTTACTTGCATAAGATTGTTAATCCCGATTGGGGTGTTTTGTATTTTGCTTTATGATCGGGTCAGCCTGAGGTATTACATCATTTGAGACTCACATTTGGAGTTTGGAGCTTTGCTTAGAGATCTATCTTTTATTTATTCAGCTTTTCAGTTATCTTTGTTATTTCAGTTATTTCCAGTTATCTATGTTCAGACTTGTCATTTGCTTATGTATTAGTGACTTCTTTATGTATAGGATTTCTGTTGTATTTACTTTAGATTATGATGTTGTAGTAGCTTCATGAACTACTATTTATCCATTCTGCTGTGTATTGTTGTATCACTCTGTGTCTGTGATTCTATGATTCATTTATTTATTGTATATGCTAAGTTTTGCCAAATATAAATAACAATCTGTTATTTTGAGCAATTCAAGTCTGACATGTGTGGTTTATTGTCAATTTGAATGGTTCAAAATAGCAGGTCGTTACACTAGTATTTCATAATTAGACGAGAAAATTTCAAACAACTATTTAGTAATATAAATTTGGATTCGATATTTGCTTCATGTATCAAATACATAAAAAATCGTAGACAACATAACATGTATGATAATTCGTATTTTTAATATATAAGGAACTCATCTCATATGTTTCATATGAAACAATTTAATAAGGTGTCTTTGCATTTCGATTTGGGACATTCTCAATATCTTTTATATTCACTATAAAAAACATCATTTACAATCCAAAATTGAGTATTAAAAAAACTAAGGCTGGTTTTAACAAAAGTACATCATTAAAATCAACAACGTATTATATACTTATAGTTTAGAAATATCATTGTACGTTTTAACATTCTTTCTTATAAACACATGCTTCCTCTGTATTTTGATTAATAATCAAACTATTTGATATTTATAACAAAATATTTGATATTTCTATCAAAATATTTGCTCAATTTTGATGCCTATAAAATTATACTTTCTGTCATTTCTTGGATCATCCAAAGACCCATGAACTCAATATCGCTCCCATTGACTCGAGATATTTTGGTTATTATGTGTACTAAATCATCATTAAGAATTTTCTGTTTCAATGCATATGTACCAAACATAAAATCATACTAAGTGGCAATTTTGTGAGTAAAACTGTATTAACTTGAGTATGTTGAATACTGAATCTATTACGCTAATTCCAAAAATTGAATTTTGCAAATTATTTTTATCAACATTGCTCATTTAATTCCAATTGAACAGTCTTTCTCATAAAGACACTATCGCGGCCGATGGTCACATCCCTTCGGCTATGACTATCAAAATCATATTTTCATAGCGTACTTGGAATTCTTTTAGATTTGCGCATCATATCATGTCATAAAGTCAACACTCTTAATGGTTTAATTAAACAACCGAGGCTTATATATTTCAATATTGATATGAAACTCATAGTTTCTCTTCAATATGCGAAAATACTTATTAGACACTCTAATGCAATGTGTTCGTTTAGGTTGGTTAATTTCATCTCCTCTAATCAATTCTATCTACGGATAGTATTCAGTTCCATTTAACTACCAATTTCTCAAAGAAATTCCTTCACAATGAAGTTGGTATATCTTCAAACAATGATTGTTTCTCAGTACAATAGAATAGGTATTCATAAAATCTTTATGAATTTATTTATTTATAAAACTAGTTTAGTTTTAGTTGACAAAATTTACAAAATTTGTGTTCAAAACATAAGTATGTCATCCAATGACAATCTTTTCCAAAATCCCATCTGGGAGATTAATACAAGATCCCTCATAAACAATTATTACATACAATCTTTCAACTCGCACAACCTGCCAACTCCTTGGCCTAGGATATGCTGCGGTTTCTTATAAAACCTTATCTAGTGTGATTTTGTAAACTGTTATTTAGATGAAATAATATTAACCCTGTGTACTACTCTAATGTACATGACCTTATAGAAATAAACTAACTTAACTTCACTCATAATTAATCGTACATTGTCCAACAAAGTTCAGTAATTCCTTATTGATGCATCATTATGTATCATATGGAGGAGTTCATCAACTCTTATGATATTCCTATTAAATCGATGCATAGCCGATAATTATTTTGGATATAGCTAACCAGTATCATATAATTCAAAATCATATAAGAAAATTATTTTCTCAAAACTATTGCTTAGTCTATAATTCTAAAATAACTGTAAATAATATTAGATACTTCTGTATTTTCCAATGCGTCACTTTTGTTATGAAAAAAAACATCACATTATATATTCCATAACGAATATTCATAATATTCATATTGAAATAAGCTATGTCTATTTCTCATTCGATACCGA
Organism: Allium cepa; assembly: GCA_030765085.1. NCBI lineage: Eukaryota > Viridiplantae > Streptophyta > Magnoliopsida > Asparagales > Amaryllidaceae > Allium > Allium cepa. The sequence goes on along the minus strand of CM060931.1, from coordinate 906,201,479 downwards.
AAAATAATCATTATTTCATAAATAATGTTCGGTACGTTTTATGAAAACAATTTTCATAATATGATGCAATCAATTAGTGATATATGACATGCTTCCATTATTTACGCCATTACTATGATATCATACTTAATTCAAATATCCAAAATTCACTTAATATAGATTTATTTATTTCACATACTGCAACTAGTTTACCGTGGAGTGTTCTTCGATTAAATATCTTAAACTCAAGAGAAATAAATATCATGGAAAACAATTTTCTATATGAAAATACATTTCGAAATAGAAATCATATTTCTTATTCCAATGTTAAGTATCAATCACGATAATTATAATTCTTATTTCTGTTGTTTCTTTATGAAGCAAAAATGACTGTTTACTCTCTTCATCCCAACCGTACCTTAAGTCACATCAACTCTGTACATCCGTTATTCTTTATAAATGGTCAAACCATTCATAAGAAAACTCTTGCTACAATAACATAAAAAACTCTTTACAAAAGTGCAATCGATCATTCTTACATTTAAGGATATCAAATATATTACCCTTTGTGTAAACTGATCAATCTAACATTTCAACGATCAAGTTCTTAGATCTATCTCATTGTTTTGGTCTACTGTTATAGTTAACACAATACGATCCTTTTGTAAACAATCAAATCGAATACTTGATCTTCAACTAAGGTTTATTTTGTTTTTCAGATGAACTAATTTTATCAAAATATTGTATATTACAAACTTTGACCTTCACCATATAACATTTATATGTGATTGTATATAGATCAAATATCCATAATCTTATTTTGCTTTTAGCGTTGAAACTCATAGAATGCAATACACGATGTCGACTAAATAAATGCATAAGTAACCAAAATATGAATGTTTAGTAGTTGTAATATCAGGCATTTGCATGGGAGTTGAAACGTTAACATGCAATAATATTTTATTGGTAGATATATGTTATATTTCTAGTTGTTAATCTTCAATTCATTTGCATATCTTAATTGATAAACATTTTATCAATCTTATTAAATGCACAAATTTATCAATGTAGATTATTACATTATATAACATATGTTCTTCAAATATTACAAAGGTTAAATATTATCATTTCATTTTTCTAATATGGCTTCCACTAGTCTTTTTATGTTTCACCAAACCTTAAGTGAAACATAGAAGTCTTTTGGCTTCATTACTGAGTGTTAGGAGTCGATCGTCTTGGAATTATGGCCTTAGTTTGCTCAACAAGTCATAGCTTCATGGATGATGGATAACTCCTTATAGGTTGTACCACATACAACTCCTAACCTATGGTTCCTTGTCCTAATCTCATTTTGACCTTGAGTTTGCTTAACAAACCGAAAGAGATTATTCACTCGTACCTACCATATCACGACGGCCTAAGTATAGTATATGTACCTTGAATATATTATATTGAATGATATCGATTTATGGAATAATTTATTATCCATGAAATACCCTCGTGGCTCAAGTGTCAAGCACAACTGAAATCACGGTATACATATAATATATATGTTTTTATTCTTTAAATCTGTTTAGGGTTTTTTAATGTTCCACATTTAATTTATACATTCATATTATTTAAGTTTTACTATTATATAACTTCTATATTTTATATTACTTATATAATAGTCTTATGTATAACATTATATTAATTAAATCTTATTTAATTAATATTGATTAATTAACATTTTAATCAATTTTATATCAATATAATATTTATATTTAATATTTATTATATACTTTAACCTATATAGTATAACACATATATCGTATACATGTGTATATTATTTCATTAATTAACCTTTAATTTATTTATTTGATTAAACAACTTTACTAAATTATATCAATTTCAACATTTATCTTACATACGTACATGTGTTTTACATTATCTTAAACACTTTTTAAAATAACATAGCATATATCAACTTATACAATACATGCATATAAGTACAAATTAATAACTCGTTTAATTTATTTATTTTATTAATCTTATTAATAAATTTTAAATTTCAAAATTAATATTTGAATAGTTTCAAATAATTTGAAATTTTCATTACCTTTTCAAACATATTGAAAATATATGTTATACTATACCTTTTATAATAAACATATTTTATTTTAAATTGAACTATTAAATTTAAAAATTTAACTTTTATTTTCAAAACGACTTTTAAAATTAGCCCTAGGGCTAATACAAGTTGGGGCTTTTCTATTAGGGGCAACCTTTGGGCTCACATCACCTTTCAGGTCAGGTTGGTAATCTAGTAGGACAAAGTACTTGATTATCCAATTCCAAGTCTAGACATTACCTTTCTATACATCGTACTAAATGGGCAAGCTTAATATGACTAATTTAAACTGCATAGGTTATTAGGTTGTAATACCATTGAAGAAACTAGGTCAGCCCACATCGGGAGAAATGAGTGAATTTCAAAAAAATTACCCTATTGGATCTTAGTTGAGCCAATGAAGCCTAATTAAATTAGAACATTCTAAATTTGTTTTTATATAAAATTATTTATTTATTTTTAAATTAGTTAAAGAAAGTTTAAATAAACTTAATTTTAAATGTATGGTGTATAAAATACACCTAACATTTATTAATAAGAGCTAATATATATATATGTGTGTGTGTGTGTGTGTGTGTAACCATTGATTTCTTCCCTAAAACAAGTAATTAATTGAGAGCATCAATAAGATTTAACGTATATATAGGGAAGAAAACCTTCCATTTCTTTTCCTAGAACAAGTAATTAATTGAGAGAATTAATTGCATTAAATGGAGAGTTGAACCTTTCATTTCTCTATTTAATTTGAATTGACTGATTTAGATTTAATTTACATATATTTGTCAAATACATACATGTGTGTGTATGCATGCATAACATGATATTCCATGAAGGGTACAATGTGTCCGTATATAGATGTTAGGATTTACATTGCAACAAACATATTAGCTCATTTTGTGTGTAGTGTAATTCGTTCAAATATGAGCTTGTACAATATGGCAAAACAAGACACTAATATATGTAAATGAATATACATACGTGTGTGTGTGTATTTTATTGAATAAAATTGTTTCCGCCATAATAAATGAATGTAAAATAATTATATGAAAAATTACAAGTTTTATAATTTTGGAAAATCTAGAAGCACATTTTGGGCTTAAATTAATTTATGGAATTTTCTCAATAAAAATAATATTTATCATTAAATAATTGACTATAAGTCGAAATTAAATTAATTCTTCAAAATATGAAATCAAGTTAAAAATTATAAAACATTTTCTAAACGTAACCGAGACATATTTTAGGATTGAAAAAATTTCTAGAATTTTTCAGTTGAAACTATATTTCTAATTAAATAATTGATTGTAGGAAGAAAATAAATTAACTATAAAAATATTAAACTAAGTTATAAAATTTTAAAAAAAATTTAGAGGTACCTAAGACCTATTTTAGGATTAAGAAAAATTTCAAGAATTTTCTCTATTGAAATTATATTTTTATTTAAATAATTGATTGCTGATCGAAAGTAAATTAATTTAAAAAATAATAAATTAAGTTCTAAAATTTTGAAAATTTTATACTAAGTTTCTTGTATGGTGCAGCAAATTTAAAAATATAAAACTTAAATTTTGAACCATTAATTATTTTATACATAATAAATAACAGAAAATCATTAAATAACAATAAAATATGCATATACATATTTAATAAAATATTTTTATATTTTATGATTTAAAATAAGCATAAACCATCGAAAAAAATTAAGATCAAATATATATGGTATGTAATCATTTATATATAATTATGCATATTGACAATTTGTAGATCTCTATATATATTTAACATATTTATGCACACACACAAATATATATATAAATCAAAACTAAAAATTCTTTTATCAGAAAGTCAATTCAACAATAAATCAATAAACAAAATATTACAATTAGCACATAACCAATCCAATTGTAACATACACATGTATCCACAAACCAACTCCAATCCTCAAATCGCATAGGTTGTGAGCCAATTTAACCAAATTAAATATGTATAGTCATATTTAGCCTATTTTGTTATTGATATCTCATATCGATCAATATATTCATAACTTTTATAAATATATGCAACAATTTTATTTCTCAAATCATACTTAAATTTCATAGTTAATATTTCATAAATATTAATTTATTTAATTAATTTATAACAATTATAAACTAATTGAATTGTTTGATCTAAAGAGAATTCATTGTTTCAGTTGTGTGACTCTTGGGTTTGAATTCAATCAGCAATTAACGTCGAACTATTTGAACATTCACATTCACACTTCACTTAGTAGGTGGTGTGATAATATGGTTAAATTTATCGCTTACTTGGTTTTGGAAAAATCTCATTTTAATTTAATAAGCGTCACCCAACTGTGACAATTATTTACGCCAATTCTCTTCGTCAAATCTGTATTACTTTATACTTATTGAATTTGGTAATGGTCAAAATTCCAACATCATCCACATTCAATTCTATATTCCAAACACAAAGTCCTTGGTTCAATAATAACAATTATTATAAATTGAACTACACTGGCTAGATTTTGATTTCGGTTGACTTGAGTTGACCGTTGTAACAACCCGCATATTTATCGATATTGTATTTAAATATTTTATTTAAATATTTCATCGTTAGTCGGATTTTAGTCCGAAAAGCTACTTTTTGCAAACTGTCGAATTAGGACTCGGGACTACTTCCATTGAGTTCAAAACGCCGTTTGCGACATTTTTGAGTATAAACTTCGATATGTTTGGAGCTAGATAAAAATTTGACCTTTTCACTTAGGGTTTGGGTTTGGGTTCAGCCCACTAGCCATCATAATACCCCAAACTGAATCATCCCTCCCCATTCACTCTCACTTCCTCCTCTTTTCAGCTCTAAAGCAAAAACGGTGGAAGAGAATGGGAAATAGAAATCCAAAACCCTAGTTCTTTTGCAAAATCCAAGATCTAGCTCCAAATTCTAAGAGAACCCATTGGTAAGCATCCTCTTCATCTTCTCCAACTCTTTCTCCATTCCATTTCAGAAATTCCTAAACCTAACATAGGAAATATTTTACTTGTAAGCTTAGATTGAAGCTTCTTGAGTTGTTATTGAAGAGGAATTGATCTTAGCTTGTTTTAAAAGCTTCTCCTTCAATTGTTTTGGTTCAAAGGTGAGATTTTTATCTCACATCTTAGTCTATAATTACCTTCGATTGTTAGGTATGAATTCCTAACACTTATTCTTGTGCAATTGATTTTGGTTTGGATTGATTTGGTGTATATTCCAATTTTTGATGTTTTGAAATCAAAATCTATGAAAATCCTTTTATGGATATTTGGACATTGATATTTGAGGCGTACCGAAGAGCCGTTAAGGCTGGGTTGTCGCTGGACGTAAATCCTTAGTCGTCGTTGCTCGTCCGATCGCTTCCGGTATTTATTTTGGCCATTTTTGGTCTAGGTTCAGGGAATGCCCTGAACCCCAGTTTCAGACGTCTGAAACGTAGTATTCAGACGTCTGAGTATTATTCTAGGAAGATTTCTATTTCCAGATTCAGACGTCTGAATATATCATTTCAGACGTCTGAATTGGTTCGTTTGGAACCAGAAAGGAAATAGGCTAAAAAGTTCCTATTTCAGACGTCTGAAATCAAGGAATCAGACGTCTGAATTCTGTTTTGGAAAATATTTTATTTTCCAGATTCAGACGTCTGAATCCTTAATTTCAGACGTCTAAATCTGCAGTCTTTTTCCTATTTGCCTATTTAGTTTGAATTTCCAACTTTAATCGATTCGTGTTGATTTCCTATTTGTTTTTATCATTTATTATCGAGGTCGCTCGATCATATCCTCCCTTAGGTCTTCACTAGGTCGTAGCGTTTTGGACGGGACGCTGCCCCGCACCCCGCCGGGGGCGCTGCCCCCTGGACCCCCGCAACCTGACCGGGCAGGTCGAACCCCGTAGCGGGGGCGTTGCCACCCCCCTGGACCCCCCCTCCGTAGGGGATCTTATATGAAAACATTCAACAGAACTTGCTTTGTTGAGATGCTAAGTTGACCATTCTTCGAGACAAACTATCTTGGGCTTCTCGGTCGATTTTATGGATTTTTGAATATCTATTTCGATGGATTCTTTATCGGCTTCTTTGGATTTTATTCACGTCTTCGTATGTGAATTTTGATGACTGATTGTTTCTACAATCATTTCTATGATTTGTCACTTTAAAATATAAAGGTTTTCTATACTAGTAGTAAATATCAAAACTCTTTCTTCAAATGATTTCAACACTATTTTATAACAAAGCTCATTTTCTCAAACTGATTTCCAATCTATTAGTATATACAAACCTTTACCTCACTCGTATGAGAAATCTAATTAAACGGCTTAGTAAAACGAGTGGTATGAAACGCTTGCGTTTACTTCGTCGGTTAATTCTTGGACTTGTTCGATTGAATCTCTTGTGACAATTTTCTAGTGGAGATCTACAGTTTGTTCGTAAATATTTAAGTTAAGCAAGTGGTTATGGTACATGAAGCTAAACTCATATATTTACTAACTTAGTATGATTGACACTTCTTGATGATCGATGATGATCATTTTATGGTTTAGACTAGCAATGTGCGATGTCTCTTTGTCCATGTGGAGGTCCGTACCTCAATTCATTGAGCTTCGTCTCATTTCTTTGTAGGCTGGCATCCCATATACTTTAATATGTTCGATTCATTGGATGTACCGTTTGCACTACATCAATGTCTTTGCTTTTGGATTCATTGGATGTACCGTTTGCACTACATCAATGTCTTGGCTTTTTGGATTCATTGGATGCACCGTTTGCACCGTTTGCACTACATCAATGTCTTTGCTTTTTGATTCATTGAATGTACCGTTTGCACTACATCAATGTCTTTACTTTTGATTCATTGGATGTACCGTTTGCACTACGTCAATGTCTTTGCTTTTGATTCATTGGATGTACCGTTTGCACTACATCAATGTCTTTGCTTTTTGATTCATTGGATGTACCGTTTGCACTACATCAATGTCTTGGCTTTTTGGATTCATTGGATGTATCGTTAGCACTACATCAATGTCTTTGCTTTTTGATTCATTGGATGTACCGTTTGCACTACATCAATGTCTTTACTTTTGATTCATTGGATGTACCGTTTGCACTACGTCAATGTCTTTGCTTTTGATTCATTGGATGTACCGTTTGCACTACATCAATGTCTTTGCTTTTTGATTCATTGGATGTACCCTTTGCACTACATCAATGTCTTGGCTTTTTGGATTCATTGGATGTACTCTTTGCACTACATCAATGTCTTTGCTTTTTGATTCATTGGATGTACCGTTTGCACTACATCAATGTCTTGGCTTTCTGGATTTCTATATGATGATTTCTGGAATTTATGTTTCACCACCTTTTTCAGTTGGCATTGATATGGATGTCATTTATTGTGGTTTGGTGAATTAAATAAAGAATATGACATTCTTTTGATGCTATGAGATTCTTGAGATATTGTATGACTTTTGTGGATTTTCTAATGTATACTTGTCGTAGTATGACATTTTTGGTTATCATACGTCTTTTTATTATATCTCTTATTCTATATCAATTCATCTGATATTTATAGCTAGACTGATCCGTTTATTATTTTCTTATTAAATAATACTCGGGTCAGACTAAGATTTTACAGGTGCTTCTGCTTGACTCCTTATTGGACCATCATCTGAACTTTTGGTTAACTACTTAGCTTGTAGTTTTTGGTTGTGTACATTTGAGATATTGACTCCTTGATGTATACATATTCTTTTGTCTTGCACTTGCATCTATTCTTTTGTGTTATTGTGGATCTTGTTTGACCACTACTCTGATATACACTTTTATGTGTAATATTCATATATGTTTCCGCCTTTGTGATATGAATTATCTGTGACTGATTTATGTTATGTCTATTTCTATATTTGTTTCCGAAGATTATATATATAGCCACTATGTCATCACTTTGAGTTTGTATCGGTATGTCGGATTTCCTCCTTAAAAGAAATATGCTTTAATATCTGACATATCGGTGCTCGCACAAAGAAATTACACGAATGGTCGCTCCTCAACAGCCTTATTCTCCGTACTAGTTGACAGCATTACTCCGTAGTGTTCTTGGCTAGCGTGTGTATAGAGGTGGGGCGTCACAACCATGATACTAACCCCATATAACTGATGAGACGAATCCTCTCTTAAACAGTGCTTCACTTTCAGTACTTTCGCTCGACCCAACTTAGCTACTCGATGGATATTGTGTCATGATTTGACTATAATAAAAGCGGAGCTTTCATATTAAAGATTCCTATTATTCCCAAGTCGAAAGACTATGTAAATTATTCGCATCGATATTTTATATTTGACCTTAGTTATATTAACCAACAAAAATCTACGGAATGAGTCGTTCCAAGGTTATCGAATAGCTATTAGTATGTAATCCTAGGTGCCTCCAGCAGTCATGAGTAATACGCTACCCAATATTTGGAGAGCGCTACGTACTCTAGTCCAACGGATACATCGATATCTAGTCTTGATGCATCTTGAGTAAGAACATTTAGAATGATATACTTAATTTTGTTATGATAAATTACTCATGGTTACGACACTTTGCAACTACTACCATAAAACATACCATTTATGGATTTTCTATTAAATATACTTTTAATTAAATTAATTAATCAATATAACCACATTTTATCAAGTATATAATAAAAAGAAAACACCTTCATTTCTAGCAAGATTGGTCAACGAGTAAATATATGTAACAAATTACATAATTACCCCTTGGGCATACCCCTAACTCTATCATTGGGAGGTGCAGTTTGTCATATATGGTATTAGAGCTTAGGTTCAGGGTTCCTTACGAATTATGTATGTATTGAGAGAGCGTACTTGTATATTTTAAAAAGGTTTTTACTTTTTTTTCAAGGGTTATATATATATATATTTGAAAAGTTTTTCAATGGTCATACATACATAAAAGTATAATACGAAAACGTATTTGCTCCTTTCTTATTTAATACTATCTGCAGGAAAGTTGCTAATAATTCCTAATCATAGATAGTAAAAATGAGCAATTTTGCTGGAAATGGGTAAGAGAAGGAAACAAAGATTCCAAGTGTGAACATCCTTACATGGTTACAACGGTAAGGCGAGGGGATAAGCTGAGCCTAATCCGATTGAGGGAGCGTATTAGTAATTTTCTAATATACATACTTATTAATACACAACACCATATACATTTTGACTCCCTTATACAAGAAAATAATTGTGAGTTAAAGTAAATTATGGATATAAGGGTGACTGGAAGAAGATTATTACCATCGAACCTATATAATTAAAGTGTGTTGCGATAAAGCGTAAAGGGAACATGAAAGGACTTTGCAAACTTAGAGAAAATCTCCCTGGTTAAAGGGAAAATCCTATTCAATATTGGTAGTATTAGCATAGACTCCATTTGACCTAAATTTATAGCCGGATTATTTTTATATTAGAGCTAAAACGCTGTATTGGAAAATAAATTTGGGTTAACCATCCTTGAAGAAGTGGGACGAAACCTCATAAGCATTATTAGCTGTAACCGAGCTTTTGTAAATTAGGTTGCTTTTATCTACTCCGATTTAGGTAACACATCTGTGAAAACGTTTTCTAAAAGTTAGAAATGGTCTATGTCTGATATTTTTAAAGAATAATAAGTTGGGCCATGATTTTCTATGAAAAGATCATGCAAACTTTATGAAATTTATTTAAAAAAGTAGAATTAAAAGAATATGAAAAAAGCAATTTTCAACAACAACTTTAAAGCTTTTATTTTTAGGGCATGTTGTTGCACTTACCCTTGATGTGTACTTGGCTTTTGAAAATGAAATCTTTGAAAGGAAAATTGAGAAGTATGTAAAAATCAGCTTTGGATCTTTTTTATAAACAAGAAATGATCAGTGCTTGAAAATGTCTTTTATAAATATTTTTATCACACTTTAAATAAAATAATAGTAAGTTAAAATACCACATTTTCTTTTAAAATATACTTCTGTGAAAATTTCTTAGTTAGAAGGGAGAAGTTTAGAAAGATACTTGTATGGCCATTTTTCTAAGTTAATCTGAACTGTTTGAAATTATTTTTGAAATTATTTTTTATTAAAGAAAGATGTCATGATTTTTTGTGAAAAGAAAAGTTTATTGAAATAAAATAGAAGATTATACAATTTTGGGAACTAATTAATTTTGTGGAAATGATGTTAATAACAAAGATTTTGAAAAAAAGAGTAAATAAAGTGAAAGTATTAGTGTGATTATCCTTAAACTTAAAAGAAAAGATTTAAATTAGTGTTGAATAAATAGGATTATACAGCCTACTATAAGGACTGAATTAATTATGTAGTTCAGAAGCGTTGAAATGTTTGGGGGTAGAGATAGGAAGTAACATGGAGATTTAGGGACCCGTTCGATCAACATTTGAATTGGAAGGATAAAGTACTAAATCAACCTTAATATAATAGTGAAGAGTGAACACCACTTTGTGTTTTTCTACCAAGTATAATTTGAATTGTACAATCTTTGGACAATATTTTGGAAAGTATGAATTGGGTAAAACATATTTTCAGAGTAAAGAATGGTAGGCCAAGATATTTTACTATATCAAAGAATGTTATGGATGTAAGAGGTTTTCTAGGTGTGGCCAGCTACTATAAGAAGAATTTAGTTTTCCATGGAACTTGGAATTGAGCATGCTTTTATTTAGAGGAGTTATTGGCTAGTTCACGAGAAGGATTATCCAACCCATGATCTTGAGATGATAGCTATTATTCTACTCTCAAATCCTGATAAGTTGTAGGTCTCTAAAGTGTTAGTTGTTTTAACATCATTGGGAGAGGAAAATAATTTGGATTATTTATGGGTTGGTGGCGTTGATCCATTATTTCGGTGACGTTGTGCCAATATTTTGCTTTTGGCTTGGGAAGTTATAGGCACCAGGCATGTCATTTCCACTTGGAAAATTATAGATAACCAATCAAGTAGGTTGTTGTCTTTTAGTATATATTATATGGAAATATTTATAAAATATTGGTGCTTGAGTTATTGTCACAACTACATGTAAACTGTTTGATGTTGACGTGATATGAGTTCCATAATATGTATACTAGGCTAGGATATTGCCCATTTGAAATGTTCCTAGATAATTTTTTCGATATGACGCTATTTAAATATTAAACATTATGTCTATTGGATTAAAATGGAAAGACATTATTCCATTTTGAGTTGTTTGGACCATAGAATAATAAAAGTTGAATGGTGAGGAATTATGTTTGGGGAAAACTCATGTTGACGGAATATATCGAGAAATGGTAAATTTTGGAAGTTTAAACTACAAAATCCATCCTAGATAAAGTTGGAGTGTGAAAGGAATGGTTAATTCAACGATTTGGGTTCCCGTTAAGAAAACAGTATTGCTATTTGCATGCATTGAGAATGCGAAGGCGATTTTCATAGAAAATAAGATTTGAAATTTTTTATTAAGGTTTGGAGGAAGGAATAATAGGATTATTTCCGATCATTCCTCGGATTGGAAGAATGCTATTTGTTTAAGTAAATTCTTGAAAGACTGACTTAGGATACATAGTTTGTGTTGCGTGACAGTTGCATGTGAACGATGTATCGCCTTGTCAATTACCGTCAATGCTAAAATAATATTATGTTATAATTTCATTTAAATATTAGGACTTCACTTAGACTTAGGATTTTGATTTTTAGGTTAAATAGAAAAATAGACCAAGTTTACCCTTTTAGCATACTTGAGTATTTACTTACTTGTATATTGAAGAATTTAGGATAAATCTCCGCTGACTATAAACGTGATACATAGGTACACGATTGTTGAAGGATTGGAGAAACCAATCATAAGTGAAATGAGATAGCTTAAGTTTAATTGAATTGGAAAGGAAGTTATGCTATTTTCAATAATGTAAGAAATCACCAGGTTTGGAAATCCTTGGGTGAAATGAAGGAATAGAAAAGGATCTAAGTAAGTAGATACTAAGGGTAAAGGGGAACGCCATCCACTTTTGGATTGTCTTACCTTAGTATCTAGAAAAGGAAGTTATCGGCGTACTACTAGATGGTTTAAGGCATTGGGTATGGGCAACGAGGTTTGCATAGGTTACATTTTCATTGGAACATAGTATGCTCTGGTTATCTATTACGATGCATGTTGACATCACTTTATTCAGTTGGTAGCAAGGATTGCAGAGGTTTTCCTATGCATATATATTTAGGTTGAAGTTACATGTCAGTAGTAAAGATTATAAGTGCAGTTACTTCTCAACTCTTTGCTGAAAGATTTTTACATCGACAGAAAGAGACTGTAAGAGATAGGTAGAAAACATATGTTGATAGGAGACACATGGGGTTGAATACCGCAGTGAGCGACATGGTGTATGTGCAGATCTCACTACTTAGATATGTCATTGGGTTGGTAGTTTGGAAAACTTAGCTTCAAGAGCTGTAGGGCCTTTTTCGATTTTGAATAGAGCAGGGAAGTTAGCCTATAGAGTGGAGCTTCCTGAAGGCTTGGTGAGAGTTCACAATGTTTTTCATGTGTCATACTCTTGTGGAAGTGTTTACACAATTCAGCTACCATGGTTGAGCTGTGTCAGTTCAAAGACTGAAGTATGAATTAAATCACTTGTTTTCCATCCATTACCCCCATTGTTGGGCATGGAACAAAGCGACTCCATAATAAAATAATTAGACTAGTTATAGTCTAGTGGAAACAGGATTAGTAAGATTACTTGGGAGCTTTAGAAAAAAAAATCCGAGCTACCCATGAAAGAATTTTTTTGGTGGGCCTCTATTTAGAATAGCTAATTATTTATGCACTTATGATTTAGCTTAGCATACCCCATAGAGTCGGGATATTTGGATGCTAGGAATGATTGCGAAAGTGTCATTGTGACATGTTTTGAATGATGATTGCTAATGGATGTATTTATTAAATTGATCTTTGCACACATAGGCAAATATATTCTCGAGTTAGCATACACTTAAACCATCACTTATTTTATTTTACCAAGTTAGATGCATATGGTTGTTGCATATGGATTGAATGGTTGTGCATATATATAGAACGCCAGTATATTTATATAGGATGTTGCCTACATTTGGATACATGATATAAGCATTTACATTTCAAGAGACCGACTAATTCGAGAGGCCGCTTAACTTTTGCATCAGTTATATGTTCATACGCACTCCATGCCTATATGTACATATTGCATTAAAAAAATTTAACTAAGGGCAATGTGTGCTAGTGGTTGATGCTTGAGTAGACGGTCGTAAGTATTAGTTTCCATACGTACGAGTTGCATTTTTTCCTACCTGGGAGATTTTGAGGACGAAATTCATCATCTTAAGAAGGAAAGAATGCAACATCCCACAAATACTAACTGGAAATTTAACAAAATTAAATATAACAATAGTAAAAATGGAATTTTCACAAACGTCAGAATTTGATTATGAAACTTGCACCATTGCTTCGTATGTTTTTCTAGACAATGTTACTATACGAACTTTTGTAATCGGAGCTCGTATGAAAAAATTATTAACGTATAAAACTTTGGAATTAAAAATAGTTGAATAAACAAGGAAAGAAATAAATTACTATTGGAAAGCACCACCGACCGACAGCCTAGTATGGATCGATCGACCGCCTAGGACCAAACAGTCGACCGGTTGAGCATATTCAATTGGGGTTTGGTTTGGCCAAACAACCTAGATTTAATATAGTTAATCCAGTAGTCGATGTTGTTTCATACCCCTATAAATACAACCCTAACCTAATGCTGAAAAGCCAAATCAAATCATAGAATACCAAAACTCTATCTCTTCCAAAACTAAACTCTGTGTTCTTTCCAAATTAATCTTATGCAAAAATAAACTATTTACAAATTAAATTCAAAATATTAAAGAATGAGAAATCAAATCAAGTGGAAAGGAAAGATCGATCAACCAAGCTAGGGCAATTCCAAGCGGATAAAAGAGGGAATAGCCTACCAAAGGTGAGTAGGTTCATTATTATTATGATGATTTATATGTAATTAAGTTTGTTTATACTCTATTTTATCTAGAAATGTTTTAATTTAATTAGAGACACTATTTATCTAATAACTCTAGTAGATTGGGAATTTGATAGTAATTTAACCCATATGAATACGATCCATATCTAATCTAAATTTGGCTGAAGTAAAATTTGTTGGATAAATATGATATAGCTTGAACACACTCTTTCTGGTAAATTGAATACAGATCAACATATCAATACCCTGTTGATTCTAAACCTTATTTAATTTGAATTGATGACATATGCAGTTATGAAATTGTGAAATGATTAGAAACTGAAATTGAGAACATTAGGATTTGTAGATTAATATATTAGGGTTTACTGTAAAATGAAATCAATAAATGAAAAGAAGAAAAATAAAATTTTGCAATAATTAACTTTGACCAATCGAGATGGTTATTAGAGCCGCTTGAGAGAAAGATGTTGACCGATCCAGTAGCTGACAGTCAATCGGTTATCAATTTACTATTGTAAGTTAAATATTAGCCTAAGGCCGAGGTTATAGATTTGTGTATATATAGTAGGGAAATTAGTTTCTTAAATTTACGACTCTTAGACGTTACAAGATTGGATAGATGTGTATGCTGACAATTAAGCCTATCACTATTTATTCGGCATAATCGATATTAGATAGGGGAGTTTTGATCGCAAATTACATTCACATAAGGTTTCATGGTGTATGCGCAACACTGACAAGGATGTTTAAAGAAGTGTGTGGCCCCGCACTAACAAGAGGTTCCTCGGTACATAAGGCAAGTAGGTTGTGATATAGTTGTTTTCAATAAGTGACATTACGTTACCATTGAGAGTGGACATGGATGCAGCGGACCCAAAGACATCTTTGGTGCGAGTCGACTTTGTGGGATCCTCCTCAATATGTAAATATGGTACATGTAATCATAGCTTGGGAATGTAGTATAAAAGTTGGTACTATAAGCTGTCCTATGTTATGAATAGTCCCAAAGGTTGTTAGTCTGATCCCTTGTTGATTTGGATCTCGATTAGTTGTTCGATCCTGAGTGTAAACCTTCACAAGATGTTTGGTGTAGATGTAGTTAGGTCTGTAATTCCTTAAGTTAATGATATCAACCTTAGTAGGTAGTTCACAAAACCAAGTAGGACAACTTTAGTCACATATATATAAATGAAGTCAATTGCATGTGATCACTATATGTTAATGGTGTAACTTATTAACCAGACATTTGTCTGACCCGCTCCTTTCATCCCTCCCAACACAACAGGAAGACATAATAGCAGTTGATTTGGCCTAGACATAGTGAATGGAGAAAGGAGTTAAATGCTAGAGTTCCATTATTTCTCATTTAGCTATTATTTGTGTTAAATGGCTATTAAACTTTACATTGTACTTCACACACATTGTATACAAACAAAATATTTTTAGAGACTGTTTTTCTAAGATGATTGTTTTCTATATTTATATTTTACTGCATTCCCCCATGAAGTCTGAAAGTGTAGAATGTCTTATATTTTATCATTATATCCTTAGTCTTTGTAATGTTTTAAAAACTAGCAAACTCATACTTTTTGGAACGACGCCAGTCCAAAAGTCACCCTAGGCTTTGTGTTGTTTTGTCGGGAAGTGTGGGTTGTCATATAGTCCATAACATAGAAACTCAACAAATCATCGCAATAGTAGGGTTCAATCCACTCACCACTGCCAGATTTAACAGAAGTGGTGGCGTACTATCTCAACGAAGCAAATTTTTCTCCCAATAATACCGAGCTGCAACACAAGAAATTTCAAGTTTGTTATTGTTCAAAAGAAAGGGAACACTTAGATATCAAAGATACAATAGCTTATACCTCATGCAACTTATATTGGAAAAAACCTTTTTTTGAATTTCAAGATGCTCTATTTTCCTACAAATAAAATCTGAAAATACCCTGACTAAAAGCATTCTATAGCCATGACTCTACCTTGGGAAGGCATCTCCATGGATTTCAGAACACATCTTCCATTTTCCTTTGAGAAATTGTATTTTGGTTATCATTGATTGTTTATCAAATTATGCTCATTTTAGAGCATTACCGACATCCTTTACCGCTATAGAACTTTCTACATCATTCAAATGTATGCTCGATTACCTAGATTTTTTCAAATTGTTCAATAGAGACTGAGTATTAATGAGTCACATTTGGAAGGAATTCTTAGTCTTCATCGAACTGAAATTTGGATGAGTAGTGCATACAACCCTCAACCGACTATCAAACGGAGATTCCAAACAGATTTATTAAAACAACCTCTTCCATCGGAATGTCCCCCACCAAGCGGTCTATGGATGATCTGCCATCCGTTTTCAATTATCTTTTAGGAAATACCAACCTCAAAGAACTAGATTAATGGGCCATCTCAAGAAATCACATACTATAAACCATTAAAAACACCCATAGTGAGCTCAAGTTCACATAAACCACCAAGCGGATAAACATTGCCAAGGTAAGTAATTTTCTGTTGACTCATGAGTCTTTTTCTAACCTCAACTATACCATCAACACCTATTCCTATCAACTTACCACAAGCTCTTTAAGAAATACTTCAAACCATTCAAAACTGTAAAGCGAGTTGGGTTCATGACTCATAAACTCTTACTACCTTAAGAAGTCTGAATTCAACCCATCTTCACTTGACCTAACACACAAAAAGAAACCTTTACCTCTCTTCTTGAAGAATTTACAAGCTTGTATGAATTAGAACTTGAGAACAAGGTTGGTTTCCAAGAGGGGTTGGGGGTTTGGGTGGGTGGTGATACTATTAGAATAGGTGCATTAGCAGTAGAGTTAAAATGGTGAATTTCAAAAAAAATCTTTCATTAATTTTCATAAGATTGTATTTGTTTATACAAATAATAATTTCATACTAAATGATATTTCGTATTAACAAGTATAAGATTTTGGAATATATTTTCAATTTATCAGATTTGTGTATAAAAATATTTATTTATTTGTTATTGTTTAATATTATTATTTTATTTTTAATTTATTAAATTATTTTTATATATTAGTATGTTCGTATTCATAATACAAACATTATAACTATATTAAGAGTGGTAAAACCTAGTGGCAATATGTGAACATATGTCATACCTAATCATTGTGATTTACAAGTAAAAAATAGGTTAAGGTCATAAGTCAATGGTAATGTCATGAACAAACATACATACATACGCACACACGCACACGCACGCACGCACACACACATATACACATATACTTATATCCACATTAATACAAACTATTAATATATATGTATGTATGTATGTATGTATATATACATAGGTACAATTTTTGATTCGACCATTAGTTTATTAACTAAGATTATAAATAAATGTGTATATATTATGTAATATAATATTAATTTTTGTATATATACACACATATATTGTAGTATATTTTTTGGCTTGTATATAATCATACATTTAAAATAAAATATTTAGATTAAATGACACACATACACACACCTATATATATGTGTTTGTGTGTGCGCGTGTGTGTATAATCATGTGTGTATGAACTTCATAAAGATTTATATATTTACTAATTTAGGACTTTGAATTTTAAAATATTTCAACTAATTCAAATAAGATTTTTTTTTTAGACTTTGCAACCCGTGAATTTCTTTTAACCTAAAATCCATATGAATTTCAGTTTAAATATCTATATTTGAAATTTTCAATTATTTGTATTTAAAAATCATTTTGACATTTTAAAACTAATTTTTTTATCTGTACCATATGAGCGCATACACACACGTGTGTGTGTGTGTGTGTATTATTTGTAAGAAAACCTTGAATAACATTTTTTTACAAGTATTAAAACCCAAAAATAATTTGTAAAGGTTTATATAGATAAAATATTATTTTATAATATATACACAAACATATATTTAGATCTGGAAGTACCTATATATTGTTGCTTTCTTTATTTAAGAACCGAAACTAATTATATATGTTATATATTTAATGTCATATTTAATTAATTGCTAATTTTTTTTAATTTTTTCATCATGGCCAGATTACATAATGGAAAGGACAAGCATGTATGAACATAAACATATATTTGAATATGTTTAAAATGAATAGTTTACCTCCTCGTAATCCTATTGATCGTCTAATACCTTAATCGCCTATTATTTCCTTTCTCAAACACCTTGCTCTTTCCCCATGGAGTATGAAATGCAATGTCGTCTCCTTGACTTCACCAATGTCAGCTACGGTGGCTAGGGTTAGGGCTTTTTATATAAAGAGAGAGTGAGAGTGGGAAGCTATTTATTGCTAACTATGTAGGATCGATTTCACCCTAGAGGGGAGGGGGGTGAATAGGGTGATACAATTATAAAAATTTAATGCAGAAGTTTATAAAATATTTTCAACACAGATATGTTAGAATAGTAGCAGCATGGAACAACATAGAATTTACCTAGCTTTGGCAAAACCCTGCCTACGTGCTGCCCCCAAGGTTTTCACTAGAAATTAAGCAGTCAGAAGCTTACACATGTAAACTCACGACACTCGCTATCGACTAACCTTAACTCTACTCTCAAAACCCTGCCACAACTTAACCATTGGGTTGTGAATTCTCGAATTGCACCACCGTAACTCGTCCCATAGTCATATGACTAGAAATTACATAAGCTTAAAAGGAATTACAAAATTAAAAACAATTTAAAAACAAATAAAAGTTTAAAACCCTGATTAACTAAAGCCATTATTAAAATAAAATAAGGCCGACCCTTTTATTTCTTTGCTCTACTTTCCACTATAAAAATGGCATCCTCATTCCTTTATTCTCTCGTTCCTCTTTTCCTTTGCTCGAAAATTAGGGCTTTTGGAGAAATCGATGAAGCCGACTGATTGTTGGTCTATTGCAATTGTTGTTCCTATGATTTGCTTCGACAATCGACCATTTCTTCGATTCAAACATGGCTTCTTCGATTTGATCGAGTTCGACTACAAATTAGTATGTGATTTTTGCTTTTTGCTTTATGTTAATATTCTTGAACTCGATGATTTCGTAGCCCATGATGATTGGGTTTAAAGAGGAATCGAATTCCTATATTCTCGCCCGAATTGATTTTTGAATTTGGCTGATATTTTTGTTTTGAATTCATCTCGTCCACTTGATTTTAGTTGAATGCTTGAGATTGATTCAATTCATTCATTTCATTGCTTAATTATCACGGTGTTGATTTCTGACTTGGTTCGTTTACTTGGCTATCACGGTTTTGAATCATTGTTACTCTAATTTGCTGATAAACTTGATTGACTTGCGGCTTGATATTGAGATAATGTTTGACTTCGAGCCTGACTTGTTCAATTTGAAATTCCTGATGCAAGCTATCTGTAACGACCCAGAATTTTAAAAAATTTAATTTATAATACTTTAATTAAATTTAAATATTTGAATGATGGTTTGAATTGAATTTCAAATTATCAGAATGAATATAACGATTGAATTATAGAATTTAATCTGTTGTGAGTTGAGTAAAAATTTGAATCTTCAAATTTAAGCCGATTAAAAATATTTCAAAGGCTTGTAAAATTCGTATTGATAATATTGAAGGTAATAGAAGTTTCAGAATCGAATTTGAAACTGCTTTGCTCAGTTTTGAATTAAATCGTTTGAATCGATATTTAAAAATAGCCGTCCGAGGCACAGTCTCGAAATTCGACGAAACCAGTTCCATTGGGTCCGTAATATTGAATTATTGCCAGATTTCAAATTTCGTATTTTTCGGAGTTATTATGCGAGCATACGACATAGAAACGCATTTGAAAATTGTATCGAAAACAAATTTTATTTAAATTTAAATTTAAATATTTTATAACAGACAACATCCCTTCAATTATGCCTTAAACTATGCCTAGTATCGTGCCTAAAATCACGAATGAAATCGTGAGAGCATGTTCCCTCTGTTTACATATACTCCCCTTTCATTCTTCAATTCTCAAAAATTCGAACTGACAGTTTATAAAAAAAAAAAAAAAAAAAAAAAAAATGGCGCGCACGAATTTGGGGGTATCGGCAATTAGGGCTTCGCGACTAGAAGCATTGGGTCGCGTGAGGCGACTCGCGAAGATGGAGATGGAGGCGTGGGAGGTTGGCGTTCGCGTAGAAGGGGTGGACTCGCGGCAGCAACGCGATGTCTCGAATAGGGGCGCGCGCGTAGGAGGGTTCGCGAGGCGCTGAGGCGATGGGCGCGCGACTCGAGCAAGCAAGGCGGCGGCGGCGAGGAGATTCGATTGGGACTCGGCGGCACGAAGTGGCGCGCGTGATAATCGCGACGGTGGCGATTTTGAAGCTCGAAGGAGAAGCGCGTGTGGCGGAGGGTGTGCGCGACGCGTATGGCGATGGAAGCCGCGCACGCGATTTGAGGCGCGCGACAATGGCGCTGGGTCGTGGGCGCGTGGGTGAACGCGGCGGCGTGTGGAGGAAGTGGTGGACGACGTCGCGTGGTCTCAGGGATTGGGGCCGAGCATATTGGAGGCTCGAATGATTTACAGTAAGTTTTTTTTTTCTTTTCAATTTCTTAATTTAAATTTAATTCAAATATATATATATATATATATATATATATATATATATATATATATGTATATACGGATAAAAAAAAAATATAATAAAAAATAAAATAAAATTTCTAGTTAGAAATTTTACTTATTTGATAAAATGATTAATTTAAGGAAATTGATTTTTAAGTTAAATAAAGAAATAAATAAATTAAGCTATTAAAGGGTAAGTGATTTTTCACTTAGTCCGAATATTCTATTTAAAAGGAAAAATTTATTTATAACAAAATTAATAGTTAAAAACCAAAATCTATTAGTTGATTTAATTTATGAAAAGGAAATTTAGTTCAAGTTGGAAATCTCTAGTTAAAATTATTTTAAAAGAAGTTATTTTAAAAAATTTAGTCAGACAAATTTATTTAAAAGAAATTTGATTTAAAAGATATCAATTTAAAGTAAAATGATTTGTTAAGTTGTTATAAAATAAATAGTTACGATAATAAATTTATTTTATCTATTATAGTTACTAAAAAGAAAATCTTTAGTTAAAATTAAATCTATAGTTAATTAAATTATTCGAAAGAGAGTTTGGTTAATTAAATTTAATTTTTAGTTGAAATAAAATTTTTAAAGGAGAAACGGATTTAAATAAAACTATTGATTTATTAAACAATCAAAAATGAAAATTTATTATTCGATTTATTTCGAATATTAATAAATTGTGTAAATATTTATACAAGGTATAAATGAAGAAAACAAGTTGAATTGGAAGTGGATTGCAAACGGGAATAAAGGTGAGAACTTCTCACTCAAAAGGAATTTATGTTGTTTATTTAAATTTTAAATAGTTAGATTTAAAATTTATTGACTGTGTTGATTGATTGCTTGAATGATGATTGTAATATATATATTGGATGTGAATAGACCCTATACGCCGTTAGTAAGCGGAGGTTATTTATTACACACATATACCGCGATATTCCATCTTGAAGTGGAATTGGTATTATATTATATATATAGCAATATATATATATATTGGCATATGTATATATTGCAGTTGATTTATTTCCCGCATTTCTTTTTAGCGGATGAGACCCTATTGCGCCGTTAGTAAGCGGATATATATTTATAAAATCCCATATACCGCGATATTCCGTCTCGAAACGGAATGGTATTGTGCTAATGTCTGTGGATGCAGGGAAACTGGTTGGAGGGATCCAACTGGATTCCTCACAAATATTTATTGATTTTAAATATTGTGATGTTTGATTGTTTATCATATCGATATATGATATTGGAAAATCGTGATTGACTATTTGATGTGTTGCGTCATCGGATCCAATTTTGAAAGTATACGTTTATAAAATATTTTTGGAATTGATTTATTACAAATAAATAAACGTTATAATTTTTATGTTATAAAAATTATGATTTTTGAGGAATGTAGTTAAAAGTGATTTTTGAGAATATGAGATTAATGATTTGATAAAATAATTTAAACTGGGATTTTTGAATCTATTATAAAAAGTTTAAGAATAGGATTTATGAAATTTGATTATTTTATAAATCAAAGTGATGAAATTATGAAAGACTTTGAAGATGTTTCAAAAGAATAATATAAATTGTTTATATTAAAAGATTTATAAATCGATATTTATAAATTAAAAACATTAGAATTTGTAAAACGAACTTTTCTAAGTGTTAAAATAAATTGAAAATAAATTTCATAAATAGAAATGGAATTATAGAATTATAACAGTGAAGTTATAAATAGAATTTTATAAGCAATAGGTTTATAAAATTTATAAAGTTATCGAAAGAATGAATTTTGGATAAATAAACAATCTTATAAGTTAAGATTAATAAATTGGGAAGTTAAAGGAACGATTTTGTAAAATAATCGTTTTATAAGTAGTTAACTTATAATTTGAACTTTTAGTCTATAATTGAATTATAAACTGAATAGGTAAATAAAAGGATTTATAAAAAAGGAAGTTTTTATAAATAAATAGAAAAGGAATTTATAAACGTTGTTTTATAAATTCGCAAATGACTTATTTTGACAAGTTAATTGTTATAACTTAGAAATGGAGTTATATTCGCATTTTTTAATAGTGAATAACACGTTAAAGGAATTGTTTTGAATGTGATGTTTAAATAGAATTAAAACAATCTAACGATGTTTTTAAACATGTTGAGATTCGAAACCACAGATTTCAACATTTATTGTTGAAATAGATGTTTCGAGAAATGAAAGGAGATGATGGACTATAACACTGTTGTTATAGTAAATGATTTCCGAAAGGAAATGTTTTTGTATAGTATTGGGATTTATATATCTATTTTAATTTCGAATCCCTATACTAGTGATTTTGGGTTGTCGTAACGATGTTTTACGTAACATTCGTTTTGGCCCAAATAAATATGTTTAAGAGAATGATTTCCCTTAAAGAATGAATAATATACTTAATTCGATTTAAGTATATTGAATATTTTCAAAGGTTGAAAATAAAAAGATTTGTGAATTACTTATTTTTAATAAGTATGGAATTGTTTTCCAATATAAAGTGAATATATTGAATTTATCTTTTTGAAGATAAATTGAAATGGATAGTTGAAATCATATATGCATGAATATTTTGAAATATAAATTCATTATGGAATTTATATGTGAAAGTGGAAATTTGTTTGAAAATAAATATTGATTTATTTTTGAAGTATTGGAATTTTATATCTTGTAAAGATATTTTGGAAAATAAATAATTTGGAAAATTATTTGGAATCTGGTGATGTATGCATATCCATTGATAGTTCGATAGCCGACTATCAATATTTCCCTTTGAATGGGTATTTGATGTGATTTGATTGAATTTGAATGCACACTTATTTTTGAATAAGCGCTCACTATTCGGGTTAACCGGGAAAGGACCATGGGGTCGTATAACCCATTCCGAATATGTGATACGTCGTTGTGAATCGCATTTGAAGATCGGTGTTGAAGACCGGTATTTGCGAGAGCGATAGGATGACCTATCGATTGTTTCTGCACCGAGTCACGCCGGTATAGAAACTCCCTAAGTGATGGGAAATCCGATCAGGATTGTGAATATCCGGATTGCAAGGACTTCTTTGTAAGTGCCTTCGGTTCTGTTCGAGCCCGGAACAGACTTGTATGGATTGTATGTCTGACATTACAAGTTGAGATATAAAGCCGATTTCTTTCAAATATATTTCTGTTGGTGGCGGAGAATTTATTCTTTTAGCTTAACACCCTTCTCTGAGACGTATGAGCTCAGAGGTTATATAGTTGAAGTTATCAGCGATATATTCCCAATTTGGTAATGTGACATGCTGAGTGATGCTGAAATGATCATTGTGTTGATTATTTGTGATAGGATCGTTTATTTGATCGTCTATCTTAGTGATCATTGTGTTGATCATTTGTTGACCCAAAGCACGGCTTTTGTATAAAGTATGTTTTTGTGGACGTGAATTCATCGAGCCTCACATCCCGGAAATGGTCAAAACAGGAAAGATGCGGCAAGGTTATTAGGGGTTGCTGTAGCTCCCCTTAGGGTATGTGCATTTCCTTCTGGAAAGGGTGGTATCATGGTATGGAGCCCAGATACTTACTCATGTTGATACACTATATCTATTTCTGTGTGGTGTTGTTGGTGACGAGCGCTCGGTTAAAGGTCCGATGGGACCGGGGGATGCCATATTCGTGTAGTAGTTACCTAGTGATAAAGGTAACCCGGCCTTATGTTGGCAGAGAGCTGGTTAAGTTCTCGGGACGTCCAGCCAGAGGCGATCCCATGTGGCAGTAGGAAGTTCCTTAGCCTGACCATTTGTTGGAAATCCAAAGAAACAATACGATCTTGTACGGTTTTAGTTGTAGAACCTGCTTCCTCAGGAGGTAGCTATAGTAGGCATAATATAATGGTACCTATGCTGGCTATGATTTATATCTTTACTTTCGAAAGGATTTGTTCTACACTATGCACTAGTAATAATATCAAATGTTATTTTAATGCGTATCAAGCATCTTTGACTAACATAAGAAGAAATCTCCTCCAAGTCTGCGTTTGCATTGTGTGTGTGGTGGGAGGTCTTATGGTAGTTACATTTTTAAAAGCATTGCGAATTGATTTAAAAATATTCCTCTTTTGATTAAAAAAAAAAAAAATAAACTGTTTTGAGTTCTCACACCAGTCACATGACTGACTCGGAGTTTATTGTTTTCATTCCTAAACTCTGGGTGCCCACCAATTTCCACACGGGCAGTCAAGAGTTAAGGTTTATCAGGATATTCTGGATATTCTGGAGTTGCTGGAGGCAAGCTGGATTGGCATGGCGTATTACTAGTATATAGTATTTCTTTTTCCGCTGCACTGTTTATTGTTGTATGTTGTTGTACACTCTGATGATATGATGTAATGTAATATGATGAAATGTAATAACTGATATAGTTCTTTGTTTAAAGATTTTTCATTTATTATTATATGTTGTTCCGCTGCGAATTGTGAGATTCTGATGTTGTTCTGTTGTTCCTTTCTTTCTGTTCTATTTTAAAAATTCTTCCATCTTCTATTTTCAAATTCTCTATCTTCTTTCCTCTCTATTTTCTATCTTCTCTCTTTTTCTCTCTTCTTTCTTTTCTTAAATTCTTTTTTAAAAAAACCCATAACTATTCGGTTTTTCGGCAACGAAAATCCGAAACGTTACATCTGGTATCAGAGCTGTTGGTTAAGCGACAACCATGGTTCTGATGGGTATTACTCGTTAGAGATAGAGTCAGCAGTACTCTAGAATGAGTTTGAGTGTAATAATAGATATGAGCGCGTATTTGTTAGTGAATATAAAATTGATTTATATTATAAAATAATTTGCCCAAAACTATTTTTGTATAGAAAAGAATTTTCTATGAATTATTATAGTATATGATTGCATGATTGTTAAGAAGTGATAATATTGAATTATTACCATTAGTATATGGAATTAAATAAAATAGATTGAATTCAAGTAAATTAACTTGATAATTTATTCATTTCAAATGGAATGAATATGAATATGGAATGTGGATAAAAAAAAATTTTGAATTGAGTAATTAAGTAAATTCGAGATGAATTGAATATGGAAATTGAAATGAATTAGTAAATGAAACTAATTCAATATAGTAATGTGAACTACTAAATGAAAGTTAGTCGTTAGAATTCAATATTTAAAATTGAGAATTGAATTCGAATAAATTTGAAGTCATGAATTGAATTGAAACGTGAAATTGAATGAAAATTAATATGTAACTTCAACAGTGAAGTAAAAATATATAAGAAGCATATATTGAAAATTTTGTAATAAATTGGCAAAATAGTTTGAATGTTGGATTTGGATGCTACTACTAGCAAATTATACAGGTTATACAGGTGTATAAAGGAATTGAGATTTTGATTTCAAAGAATAAAATTGAATTGCTCGACAAAAAGGTACGTATTTCAATTTTAATATGAGATTTGATGACTTTCTTCTCTAGCCACTTGGCTTTTCTCTTTTCTTTTTGATTCTGAGGGGCCGTGGTGCCATTTTGTAGTCGTACCGATCGAGCCGCGCAAAGGAAACGCTGGCGAAATTTTTCGAAAATTTAGGGTGTTAGAAAAATTTTGAGAAAAATTTGAAAGTTGAAATTTGAATTTGAATTTAAATTTGAATGGTTAGTAAAACAATGTTGTTTGAAACCTACAATTGGAGTTAGAAAGCTAATTGAAATGATAGTGAATCTTTAATAAAAAGATTTAGGCTAGTAAGTTGATAAAACTATTTGAATTGTGAA
This sequence comes from Allium cepa, assembly GCA_030765085.1. NCBI lineage: Eukaryota > Viridiplantae > Streptophyta > Magnoliopsida > Asparagales > Amaryllidaceae > Allium > Allium cepa. The sequence continues at coordinate 906,174,911 of CM060931.1, read as the reverse complement.
AAATAATAATCAGGATAAGGGTATTCTTCTTAACTTGTAATTTCGGGACGAAATTCTTTTAAGGGGGAAAGATTGTAACGACCCAGAATTTTAAAAAATTTAATTTATAATACTTTAATTAAATTTAAATATTTGAATGATGGTTTGAATTGAATTTCAAATTATCAGAATGAATATAACGATTGAATTATAGAATTTAATCTGTTGTGAGTTGAGTAAAAATTTGAATCTTCAAATTTAAGCCGATTAAAAATATTTCAAAGGCTTGTAAAATTCGTATTGATAATATTGAAGGTAATAGAAGTTTCAGAATCGAATTTGAAACTGCTTTGCTCAGTTTTGAATTAAATCGTTCGAATCGATATTTAAAAATAGCCGTCCGAGGCACAGTCTCGAAATTCGACGAAACCAGTTCCATTGGGTCCGTAATATTGAATTATTGCCAGATTTCAAATTTCGTATTTTTCGGAGTTATTATGCGAGCATACGACATAGAAACGCATTTGAAAATTGTATCGAAAACAAATTTTATTTAAATTTAAATTTAAATATTTTATAACAGACAACATCCCTTCAATTATGCCTTAAACTATGCCTAGTATCGTGCCTAAAATCACGAATGAAATCGTGAGAGCATGTTCCCTCTGTTTACATATACTCCCCTTTCATTCTTCAATTCTCAAAAATTCGAACTGACAGTTTATAAAAAAAAAAAAAAAAAAAAAAATGGCGCGCACGAATTTGGGGGTATCGGCAATTAGGGCTTCGCGACTAGAAGCATTGGGTCGCGTGAGGCGACTCGCGAAGATGGAGATGGAGGCGTGGGAGGTTGGCGTTCGCGTAGAAGGGGTGGACTCGCGGCAGCAACGCGATGTCTCGAATAGGGGCGCGCGCGTAGGAGGGTTCGCGAGGCGCTGAGGCGATGGGCGCGCGACTCGAGCAAGCAAGGCGGCGGCGGCGAGGAGATTCGATTGGGACTCGGCGGCACGAAGTGGCGCGCGTGATAATCGCGACGGTGGCGATTTTGAAGCTCGAAGGAGAAGCGCGTGTGGCGGAGGGTGCGCGCGACGTGTATGGCGATGGAAGCCGCGCACGCGATTTGAGGCGCGCGACAATGGCGCTGGGTCGTGGGCGCGTGGGTGAACGCGGCGGCGTGTGGAGGAAGTGGTGGACGACGTCGCGTGGTCTCAGGGATTGGGGCCGAGCATATTGGAGGCTCGAATGATTTACAGTAAGTTTTTTTTTTCTTTTCAATTTCTTAATTTAAATTTAATTCAAAAATATATATATATATATATATATATATATATGTATATACGGATAAAAAAAAAATATAATAAAAAAAAAAAAATTTCTAGTTAGAAATTTTACTTATTTGATAAAACGATTAATTTAAGGAAATTGATTTTTAAGTTAAATAAATAAATAAATAAATTAAGCTATTAAAGGGTAAGTGATTTTTCACTTAGTCCGAATATTCTATTTAAAAGGAAAAATTTATTTATAACAAAATTAATAGTTAAAAACCAAAATCTATTAGTTGATTTAATTTATGAAAAGGAAATTTAGTTCAAGTTGGAAATCTCTAGTTAAAATTATTTTAAAAGAAGTTATTTTAAAAATTTTAGTCAGACAAATTTATTTAAAAGAAATTTGATTTAAAAGATATCAATTTAAAGTAAAATGATTTGTTAAGTTGTTATAAAATAAATAGTTACGATAATAAATTTATTTTATCTATTATAGTTACTAAAAAGAAAATCTTTAGTTAAAATTAAATCTATAGTTAATTAAATTATTCGAAAGAGAGTTTGGTTAATTAAATTTAATTTTTAGTTGAAATAAAAATTTTAAAGGAGAAACGGATTTAAATAAAACTATTGATTTATTAAACAATCAAAAATGAAAATTTATTATTCGATTTATTTCGAATATTAATAAATTGTGTAAATATTTATACAAGGTATAAATGAAGAAAACAAGTTGAATTGGAAGTGGATTGCAAACGGGAATAAAGGTGAGAACTTCTCACTCAAAAGGAATTTATGTTGTTTATTTAAATTTTAAATAGTTAGATTTAAAATTTATTGACTGTGTTGATTGATTGCTTGAATGATGATTGTAATATATATATTGGATGTGAATAGACCCTATACGCCGTTAGTAAGCGGAGGTTATTTATTACACACATATACCGCGATATTCCATCTTGAAGTGGAATTGGTATTATATTATATATATAGCAATATATATATATTGGCATATGTATATATTGCAGTTGATTTATTTCCCGCATTTCTTTTTAGCGGATGAGACCCTATTGCGCCGTTAGTAAGCGGATATATATTTATAAAATCCCATATACCGCGATATTCCGTCTCGAAACGGAATGGTATTGTGCTAATGTCTGTGGATGCAGGGAAACAGGTTGGAGGGATCCAACTGGAGTCCTCACAAATATTTATTGATTTTAAATATTGTGATGTTTGATTGTTTATCATATCGATATATGATATTGGAAAATCGTGATTGACTATTTGATGTGTTGCGTCATCGGATCCAATTTTGAAAGTATACGTTTATAAAATATTTTTGGAATTGATTTATTACAAATAAATAAACGTTATAATTTTTATGTTATAAAAATTATGATTTTTGAGGAATGTAGTTAAAAGTGATTTTTGAGAATATGAGATTAATGATTTGATAAAATAATTTAAACTGGGATTTTTGAATCTATTATAAAAGTTTAAGAATAGGATTTATGAAATTTGATTATTTTATAAATCAAAGTGATGAAATTATGAAAGACTTTGAAGATGTTTCAAAAGAATAATATAAATTGTTTATATTAAAAGATTTATAAATCGATATTTATAAATTAAAAACATTAGAATTTGTAAAACGAACTTTTCTAAGTGTTAAAATAAATTGAAAATAAATTTCATAAATAGAAATGGAATTATAGAATTATAACAGTGAAGTTATAAATAGAATTTTATAAGCAATAGGTTTATAAAATTTATAAAGTTATCGAAAGAATGAATTTTGGATAAATAAACAATCTTATAAGTTAAGATTAATAAATTGGGAAGTTAAAGGAACGATTTTGTAAAATAATCGTTTTATAAGTAGTTAACTTATAATTTGAACTTTTAGTCTATAATTGAATTATAAACTGAATAGGTAAATAAAAGGATTTATAAAAAAGGAAGTTTTTATAAATAAATAGAAAAGGAATTTATAAACGTTGTTTTATAAATTCGCAAATGACTTATTTTGACAAGTTAATTGTTATAACTTAGAAATGGAGTTATATTCGCATTTTTTAATAGTGAATAACACGTTAAAGGAATTGTTTTGAATGTGATGTTTAAATAGAATTAAAACAATCTAACGATGTTTTTAAACATGTTGAGATTCGAAACCACAGATTTCAACATTTATTGTTGAAATAGATGTTTCGAGAAATGAAAGGAGATGATGGACTATAACACTGTTGTTATAGTAAATGATTTCCGAAAGGAAATGTTTTTGTATAGTATTGGGATTTATATATCTATTTTAATTTCGAATCCCTATACTAGTGATTTTGGGTTGTCGTAACGATGTTTTACGTAACATTCGTTTTGGCCCAAATAAATATGTTTAAGAGAATGATTTCCCTTAAAGAATGAATAATATACTTAATTCGATTTAAGTATATTGAATATTTTCAAAGGTTGAAAATAAAAAGATTTGTGAATTACTTATTTTTAATAAGTATGGAATTGTTTTCCAATATAAAGTGAATATATTGAATTTATCTTTTTGAAGATAAATTGAAATGGATAGTTGAAATCATATATGCATGAATATTTTGAAATATAAATTCATTATGGAATTTATATGTGAAAGTGGAAATTTGTTTGAAAATAAATATTGATTTATTTTTGAAGTATTGGAATTTTATATCTTGTAAAGATATTTTGGAAAATAAATAATTTGGAAAATTATTTGGAATCTGGTGATGTATGCATATCCATTGATAGTTCGATAGCCGACTATCAATATTTCCCTTTGAATGGGTATTTGATGTGATTTGATTGAATTTGAATGCACACTTATTTTTGAATAAGCGCTCACTATTCGGGTTAACCGGGAAAGGACCATGGGGTCGTATAAACCATTCCGAATATGTGATACGTCGTTGTGAATCGCATTTGAAGATCGGTGTTGAAGACCGGTATTTGCGAGAGCGATAGGATGACCTATCGATTGTTTCTGCACCGAGTCGCGCCGGTATAGAAACTCCCTAAGTGATGGGAAATCCGATCAGGATTGTGAATATCCGGATTGCAAGGACTTCTTTGTAAGTGCCTTCGGTTCTGTTCGAGCCCGGAACAGACTTGTATGGATTGTATGTCTGACATTACAAGTTGAGATATAAAGCCGATTTCTTTCAAATATATTTCTGTTGGTGGCGGAGAATTTATTCTTTTAGCTTAACACCCTTCTCTGAGACGTATGAGCTCAGAGGTTATATAGTTGAAGTTATCAGCGATATATTCCCAATTTGGTAATGTGACATGCTGAGTGATGCTGAAATGATCATTGTGTTGATTATTTGTGATAGGATCGTTTATTTGATCGTCTATCTTAGTGATCATTGTGTTGATCATTTGTTGACCCAAAGCACGGCTTTTGTATAAAGTATGTTTTTGTGGACGTGAATTCATCGAGCCTCACATCCCGGAAATGGTCAAAACAGGAAAGATGCGGCAAGGTTATTAGGGGTTGCTGTAGCTCCCCTTAGGGTATGTGCATTTCCTTCTGGAAAGGGTGGTATCATGGTATGGAGCCCAGATACTTACTCATGTTGATACACTATATCTATTTCTGTGTGGTGTTGTTGGTGACGAGCGCTCGGTTAAAGGTCCGATGGGACCGGGGGATGCCATATTCGTGTAGTAGTTACCTAGTGATAAAGGTAACCCGGCCTTGTGTTGGCAGAGAGCTGGTTAAGTTCTCGGGACGTCCAGCCAGAGGCGATCCCATGTGGCAGTAGGAAGTTCCTTAGCCTGACCATTTGTTGGAAATCCAAAGAAACAATACGATCTTGTACGGTTTTAGTTGTAGAACCTGCTTCCTCAGGAGGTAGCTATAGTAGGCATAATATAATGGTACCTATGCTGGCTATGATTTATATCTTTACTTTCGAAAGGATTTGTTCTACACTATGCACTAGTAATAATATCAAATGTTATTTTAATGCGTATCAAGCATCTTTGACTAACATAAGAAGAAATCTCCTCCAAGTCTGCGTTTGCATTGTGTGTGTGGTGGGAGGTCTTATGGTAGTTACATTTTTAAAAGCATTGCGAATTGATTTAAAAATATTCCTCTTTTGATTAAAAAAAAAAAAAAAAAATAAACTGTTTTGAGTTCTCACACCAGTCACATGACTGACTCGGAGTTTATTGTTTTCATTCCTAAACTCTGGGTGCCCACCAATTTCCACACGGGCAGTCAAGAGTTAAGGTTTATCAGGATATTCTGGATATTCTGGAGTTGCTGGAGGCAAGCTGGATTGGCATGGCGTATTACTAGTATATAGTATTTCTTTTTCCGCTGCACTGTTTATTGTTGTATGTTGTTGTACACTCTGATGATATGATGTAATGTAATATGATGAAATGTAATAACTGATATAGTTCTTTGTTTAAAGATTTTTCATTTATTATTATATGTTGTTCCGCTGCGAATTGTGAGATTCTGATGTTGTTCTGTTGTTCCTTTCTTTCTGTTCTATTTTAAAAATTCTTCCATCTTCTATTTTCAAATTCTCTATCTTCTTTCCTCTCTATTTTCTATCTTCTCTCTTTTTCTCTCTTCTTTCTTTTCTTAAATTCTTTTTTAAAAAAACCCATAACTATTCGGTTTTTCGGCAACGAAAATCCGAAACGTTACACTATCTTTTTCCAACTTCCCTGTCTTTGTTCAAATCTATTGTGTCACTTGTTTATGCTTTGTTGTATTGATTTGAAACTACAATGATTTGATTTTGTCTCAGCAATGATATTGTCATGTGTAGTCAGTTGGTTCATGTTGTATCCATTTTTTTACTTTGATATTGCAGTCGAGTTACTTGTGCATTTTCAAACTATTGTGAGTTGCTGTGTGATTCACTGGTTCACTTATTCTTGCTTGGTGTTTGAAAACATTTATACTGCACTGGGTTGTAGTCTCACTTGCACACTGCTTCCATTGTTGCCACACACACTTGTGTACCTTTCTCTTTTGACATGTGCATTTTCAAACTGCTATGGTAGCTCTGTTTTCTTGGGTACTTACCTAGTGTGCTCGTAAGTCCGCACTGTGCGTTAAACTTGTGAGCATGATGAACTTCTAGCTTATGCCTGGTCTGGTGCAGTTTCATTGTGCGTCGAGTCATTGAACTTATATATTTGTGTCTTGATGTTGTACTTCACTGTGTTTGGAATCTTCGGGTTAGTTTGTGTACTTGAGTCATGTGCATGTTTCCACCATTGTTGTATTGTGTCTGGTTCAGTCTTGTTCCACTTGCTGTTCACTGGAGTCAGTGGTTCATCGCTGTTGTATTGACTTTGTATTTGCTTCAATTTTGTCCGGTTCACTTTGAACTTCATGTTGATTTTTGAAATCGCACCTGAGTAAAATCCAATTTAGAGCTCAGGTTTGACCTTGTGTTGATATCGTGAATTAATATTTATTTCACTTGAGTTGAACCCGGCTTTTGATTTGGGTTTGACCTTGTGCTCACATGTCCCTGCAATTTTATCAAGTGTATATCGGTGTGCACGGCATTGTGGCATATACGGTGATATACTGTGCATGTCACAAGCTATTCATGTATGATGAATTCAAATTTAAATGATGACGAACAACCCAAATAACCGAGGCAAATAATATTTTCAAAATTACATTTTATTTTACACTGCAGAATATTTTCTTTTCAATTTTACTGCGTTAGCGTTTATTTTGCAGATTGTTCAGATGATGGATTCAATCTGGAATTAAGGATAAATACGAGTGAATGAGTGATATGTAGTGAGGTGCATTTGTAGAAGAGAAAATTATGATGTAGTAAAATTTGCATTGTAATAGAAATTGTGTATATGTAGTGAGAGCTCAAATTTATACTATTCAAAATTGTAATAAATATTTTTTGAATAAAATATATGTTTGAATTTAAATTCTGTATAAATATTATTTATTTTATTCAGCAAATATTTATTTAATTATGTGAAAAATAAAATAGCACATTAACAAATACATTTAAATGAATATATATATATTATCATCGAACAAAAATCACATACTTACATATTCAACAATCTTCCCCTTTTGATGATAACAAACATATATTTAAGATTTTGAGTTTGTTAAATGTATTTGATCATTCTATTTGCTCCCCCTATTTGAATGCTCCACTCTACATAAAGCTCCCCTTCATATATGCATGTAAAAATGAATAAATGAACCTAGATGCACATAGAAAATACAAAATAGAATATTTGACCTTTATTTTCCAAAATCTTAACCTTTCTCTCCCCTTGTTGTTATCAGCGAAAGAGTAATAGTATTAGAAAAATAAAGATAAAGTGATAGACATCAATACAACATTAAAACTCAATCAAATATAAATATTAAATTTCAATAAAAAAATCAAAAAAAAAATCATAAATACTCTTTTTGATGCATATTCCTCTTTGGAATGATGGAGATGATGTCATCATATAAAACCATATAGTTGTGTCTATTTGTGGCATATTTATATCAGGAATTTGAATATCTACTAACCATGCATAACCGTTAGGACTTTTAAATGAGATTAGTAGTATTTCAATTTTTTACATAAAAAATGAATTCAAGTCTCTTCTAACCACGCATAACTGTGAGGACTTCTAAATGGGACTAGACTCAACTTGTCTGTTTAATTAATCAATTTTAATACGCATTTCATTCATGCATAACCATGAGGACTTTTAAATGAGCATGGAAACACATAAAAAATTCCAAATAATTCACCTATGCATAACTGTGAGGACTTTTGAATGAGAGTGAATACTTTGGATGTTTTTGTTTCCTAAAAAAATGAAAAACGAACGATTTCCTGTTTAAAATACCATATATTGACATACTATATTGGATTTTGATGAGTGATGGTCGATAGAAATATGATAGAAATAGAAATGGTCATGGAATTTTACTAACAAAAAGTTTTTATAACTCTTATTTAAATTCCTAAAGAAATTTACTAATTATATAGTCTCAAGTTATAATATATGATCAATATCAACACTCATCACTTTTTCAATCACTATTTATCTTTTCGATAATCACTACGCCATAGATGGCCTTCTGCAACATTTTTTCAAGGTGTTGCCAGGTAAAATGTTGCGATAGCTATACAATTTTGGGCCTACTGCAACGTTGAATTTTTGGTGTTGCCTTAGCCATAAAAATGTGTTGCTCTAGCTAAACAAGTGTAATTGATGCAACATTTTTTTATAGTGTTGCTATAGCAGACCTTTGCATATCTTTCGCACCGATCCGCGCCAATCTACCAAGGCAAATCCTACGTTGGAGAACGTGACACCTCATCAATCCGAGCACCACTCCTTATCTTTTAGAGCCGCGAAGAAAAAATGTAAAACCCTACTACTACGTTCATTACTTTTCTATTTCAATTTTAAACCCTTATTTCTATTTCCTCACTCTTTCCTAATTTCAAACCCTAAATTGCTCTCGCGCTCCTCCTTTTGTCGCAGCGCCGCCTCGTTCAGCTCACCTCTTCATATCGCGCTAGGCTCTGGGTCGTAAAACCCTAAATCGCCTCAAATTTGATTCTCGTTGTCATAGCTCCGATCCAAGTGTCAAAGCTCGATCTTTGTTTTCACAGCACGGATCCAAGTCGCATCGATCTAAGTTGTCACAGCTCCGATCCAAGTGTCAAAGCATCGCGTCGTCCTCGTTGTCACGGCTCCGCCTCGCATAGCACAGCTAACGTTCATGCTCGGCTTTGCTCACTCTCGGCTTGTTCGATTTGGACGCATAGCACTGCTCATGCTCGGCTCTGGTATTTTTCATCCCTCTTCATATTATTTTTATATGTATAAATATTGACTGTTGTTGCTCTTCAGTTGTGTAAGCTTAATTTTATTTTCTCTTCACTTTGGTATATTATTTACACAGAAATGTAGTGCATAAAATGAGTAAGTTGAGGTAATTACGGACGCATAAAAATGAATACAGTTTGAAACCGGTAAATAAACGGTAGTGTTGTTATTGCATATAAGTAAATGTAGTGCTATTATTGCGTATAAGTATTTACACAAAAATGTAGTGTTGTTATTGCATATAAGTAAATAAAGGGTCTTTAATTAAGAAGAGTTGTTATATATTTACTATCTTTTGGTGCGAACACTTATCAATAACATTCATTTAATCAATTTAAAGTAGTTGTTTTTTTGGAAAATGATGCAAAATTGCGAAGATGATTTACAATTGTATTTAAGAAAACTGTATTCAAGAAAATTTTGAATTCATAGAGTTTTGATGCATTATTTTCTTAAAAATTAGTCAATAAATTGAAAACAACCTGTATTTTCATGGATTAGAGCTTTTATAAAACTCGTTTATGGTTTTCGGTCACAACTTCTAACCATTAGATATAAACTATAAAAAAGAAAAGCATCCAAAAGTAAGGATGTTTTAAATGTTTTCGCCGTTTGCTTCACTTCTTAGCATTTACAACTATTCCAGCACCTACGATATTCAGTTACTCAACTAACTGTAACTCTTTGAATGCAAATAGTTACAATGTAAACTGTAAATATATACACCGTAAAATTTATATTTTTATTGAAAGTAGTAACATTGTTTTTTTATCAAATCTTTTTTTGACAGAGGAAGTAAATTTTTAAGCTCATAAATGTTGTTAAAACATCTTTTGTGAAGATCCAAAGTTTTCAGAAAACTCAGAACTTTCAATGGAGTTTAAAATTACATTTGTTTATATTAAATAAAATGAATAATATTAAAGGCATTAACGATTTGTACGCATCACATACAGGGTGCCTGCTAGTTTCTATTCAATGGATCTGGACTGAATTCTTCGAAATTGGGTCTAGTTGGATTGAATTTTTTGGTCTAGTTCGTGCAATATAAAACTTGAACACAACTGGATCCAATCTTCCACCTCGAATGGTTCTAGTTTGGTCAAGTGCTGTATATTTCATCTTTTTACCGATTTCTTTCGGGTTGAGTTTGATTGGATTTTCGATATTTTTTATTATTCAAGATGTTTATGCCACATAATTCTTCATAGCTATTAGATTTATAACCTAATGACTCTAAAGCTAACATAGCATCCATGAATTATATTCTTAATGATAATAACAAATTATGCTGCATAATCAAGAAAATGAAAGTTTAAAACCTTTACAACTTCTAAATGTTCTTGGCATTTGTTTGATAAAGGTTTTATGATTATTTTTTTATAAATGGGTTGTACTAAAAATTGTTGACTGATAAAGATGTAGTGTGCTATTTGTTTTCAGATGAGAACTACAGTGAAGGAAGCAGCAAATCTTTTTCCTACTGCTATTGTGAGTGGAAGAGGCACAAACAAGGTTCCATTATACTGTTAAATTGCAGTATTACTATTAAATTTCCATAATATACCTTCTACACATTGTAAAATTTTCCACAGCAATTTCATTTTGCATATATGTAGGTTTATAATTTTGTTAAGTTAAGCGAGTTGTACTATGCGGGAAGCGATGGCATGGACATCAAAGGACCTAGTAAAGCCAACAAACACACCCAACCTCACGGGTGTGTTTTACATATTATTGTCCTAATTTTGGTTGAAACAAGATAAATATAAATTTCTTTCCAGTGAGACTGATAATCTGACTGGAGGCACCAGCTCTTAAGTCTCATTTATGAATTGTTATGTGTGCCAGATATTTTTGGGTAGCTTTGTAGTATTTTGGGGTAACTGGATATTTTGGGGTAACTGACATAAATTGTGATGTGTACTGCTGTATGAATTGTTATCTGTACCGTGTATTATGCTGTGTATTATGCAAGTGTTTTATGTGATATTGTACCGTGTATTATGCAAGTGTTCTATGTGCTCTAAATGTCTCTTCAGTATAGTGTTGCAATAGCTTCAGAATGGTATTGTAGAAGCTTCATAATAGTGTTGCAATAGCTTCATAATAGTGTTGCCACCGGGTTATAAATGCCGCTTAAAATAATGTTGCAATAGTCATTCAAGGTGTTGCCATAGGGATGGACCCAGTTGGGTCGTGGCCCCACATTGTGGGCCCCACAACTTCAGAAAGTTAATATCTATAGCAACATTTTTGGAATGTTGCTACATATACCTATGGGTGTTGCCATAGACCCAAATAGGGTTCTATTGCAACAATATTACTTATGTTGCCTTAGATAGTCAAAATGTTGCCTTTGAGGTCTAAGGCAACGGCAAAAATTGCATCACCCTAAAAGTGTTGCCATAGACCTATGGCAACATTTTTCGGGCCTGAGCCAACATTTTTTTTGTGTTGCAGATGGCCATTTATGGCGTAGTGAATCAATAGAGAGTCAAATTAGTTAATGTAATCATTTAAGCTAAAATTCAGAAATAATTATCAAATTTTCTAAAAATGACTATTCTGAAAAAAGGTCAAAAATGATTTTCTAAAAGGGGTTTTATAAGAAAATTTCTGCTATTTGAAAATTTTTTAAATGAAAAATATGCAGATATTTCTTTTAAAAACGATGCAATTACCGATTCAACATAAATCACACTCCACTTGAAATTTTTCTATCAAATAAATTATCAGTGTAATCTGCATCTGAATTTCTTTCACTAAAAATTATCATTAGTTGGATGTTATAGACCAGATCATGAAGTTACAACAAATTCTTTAAAATCTTTTTTAACAGCTTTTAAATGAGATTGAATTGAAACCGTGCAAATATACGAATAGTGAACATAGTGTCAGATCCAAATGTATCATGTGTAATCATCAGTCAATAAAACACCATCATTATTCCAAACAAATCTATATGAACTTGAGGTACTTATATTGTTCTCAGCGTGAAAGAATAATTTGGCCAACAATTTTGAAAAAGTCAGGATCATAATCAATATTTTTAAAATCAAAATCAACTTTTATTTCATTATCACATTACTGGCTAAATTAAGGTGCAGATTATCACATTTAGTAAATCCTTTAATATACCATTACTTATTTTGCCCTTGCCGATAATATTTAGTTGTTGGCCATTATGATTATGCCACCTTTGTACTACGCTAAGGAACTTTGCTTTGTCTCCCGTTGTGTCCCTAGAATAGATAAAATTCAAGTAACACTATTGTAGTTCCTTAGCCTGCCGCCACATCTACACGATGAAAGATTTTTGTGACCTATTTGTTTTTATAGGTCCATGGTTGTTAGTGGCAACTGATTTTGAAAAATATGTTTGTGGGGACCCAAAAAAATTTATATATGTTCCTTTTAGCATCCAGATTTGTATGACTATCAGAGATTTTATATTTGTGCCTTTTGGAACCCAAAGTGGAATGGTTTTGATATTTTTGGGTCTATACCAGCAAATATTCTAATTGTGTCCAATCTTTCTACAAATTATGCACATGAAATTGACTTGTTTAATTTTGCTTTCAACAGGTTTAGATTGATAATACCCAAGTCCTTGTCTAACTATGTTAAAAGTTTGTTTCCCTAATAGCATATTCAACGATCTTTCTCCTTTGGAAAATTTTCTTAAAGTCGTTGATAGTTGTTGGACTTGTGTTTTTAGTGACTCTTTCGTTCAATAATTGAGTGCAATTTTAATAAAATTTTCTCTCCTTGTGTTTTCACTTCCTTTCAAAATCAGAATTTCATTTTCAAGCGATTTAATTTTAAATTCTGATTTTTTAATTTCTTCTTCAAGTGATGGACACATATCACACTTAGGGCTCCTACTTTGGTAGTTTTTAACCAATTAATCAAGCTTTTTATTTAAATCTATCAAAGTATCTCCTTTTGATTCAATTTTAGTGTATTTTCCTTAAGTCGTTCAAAACATCCATTTACCTTAGGAAAATATATAAGTAATTCCAAATGAGAAAGTTTTGATACCTCGCTTGGCTCATCATCATCACTGTCAGTTGTATCACCTCGAAGACATAGGTTTGCTTTTTCACTCTCACTACCGGTGCTTTTATCAGCTTCATCAGTTTCATCCCTAGTAGCTGCAAAACTTCTCCTTTTCGGTCTCTTTCGATTGTTGAGTCTATTTTGAGGACAATTAGGCTTGATGTGACCAGGTTTGTTGCACGTGTGACAAATGATTTCTTGCTCTTCTGGGTTATCTAGAATTTTGACTATTTTGCTTTTTAAATTTTGATTTAGAGCTGGATTTCCATATTTGTGATTCCACTTTTTTAATTTCTTTATTAATAGTGCCAGATCAACTACTTTATCATCATTATCATCACTTTCTTTTGTTCCTTTAAGCGCTATTGATTTCTTTCGAGTATCACCTCCTTCTCGTTCTTCCTTGAATTTCATTTCTAGCTTATAAGTGGTGAGATTTCCGATGAGCTCTTCAACTTTGATTTGTTTCAAATTCTTTATTCTTGAATGGCAGTAACTTTTGCTTCAAAATTTCGTGGAAGGACTCTAAGGATTTTTCGGACTATTTCCAACTCTATGTATGATTTTCCGAGAGCCGTTGATTTGTATATGAGGTTGGAAAGTTGTGCATGCATCTCTTAACATTCTCATCCTTGGCCATTGTGAAGTCCTCATATTCGCTGCTAAGCATTGCAAGGAGAGATTTCTTGACTTGAGATGTTCCTTCGTGAGTCACTTCAAGTGCGTGCTAGATTTCCTGCGTAGTTAGACAATGTGAGATACGATTAAATTCAATATGATCCAATGAAGAGACAATAGAATTCATGGCTTTAGCATTAGCATTATGTAACTTATTTTCTAGATCTTCCCATTGATCAATTGGTTTTTCAATTTCATGATTATTTATTACTATATTTGGTGCTCTATAACCTATCTCAACAATATTCCCAGCTTCATGGTTTTTAGAAAAAATTTCATTCTATTTTTCCAGTAAGCATATTCACCATTGAACATTGGGGTCTAACTATGGACTGACCCTCAGCAAAAGCATTATTGACAGAAGTCATTTTAAAAATTCAAATTTAAAAAAAATTGGTTTTGAAAACAAATCAAAAATTTCAAAAAAAAAATTGGTTTTGTTCCTAGCTCTGATACCACTTGTAGGATCGATTTTCACCCCAAAGGGGAGGTGAATAGGGTGATACTATTATAAATGTTTAATGCAGAAGTTTATAAAATATTTTCAACACAGATATATCAGAATAATAGCAGCACAGATAATAGCAGAATAATAAATGCAGAAATAAAACAACACAAAAATTACCCAGCTTCGGAAAAACCCTTCCTACGCGTTGCCCCCAAGGTTTCTACTAGAAATTAAGCAGTCAAATGCTTACACACGTAAAAACTCACGATACCCGCTATCGACTAACCTTAACTCTACGCTCAAAACCCTGCCACAGCTCAGCGACTGATTGCAAATTCTCGAACTATACCACCGTAGCTCGTCCCCTAGTCACATGACTAGAAATTACACAAGTTTAAAAGGAAATACAAAATTAAAAGAAATTTAAAAACAAATAAGAGTTTAAAACCCTAATTAACTAAAGCCTTTATTAAAATAAAACAAGGCCTACCCTTTTATTTCTTTGCTCTACTTTCCACTGTAAAAATGGCGGCCTCGTTTCTTTATTCTTTCGTTCCTCTTTTCCTTTGCTCGAAAATTAGGGCTTTTAGAGAAATCGAAGAAGCCGACTGATCGTTGGTCGATAACAATTGTTGTTCCTCTGATTTGCTTCGAAAATCGATCGTTTTTTCGAATTAAACGCGGCTTCTTCGATTTGATCGAGTTCGACTACAAATGGGTATGTGATTTTTACATTTTGCTTTATGTTAATATTCTTAAACTCGATGATTTCATAGCCGATGATGATTGGGTTCAAATAGGAATCGAATTCCTATATTCTCGCTCGAATTGATTTTTGAATTTGGCTGATAATTTTGTTTTGAATTTATCTCGGCCACTTGATTTTAGTTGAATGCTTGTGATTGATTCAATTCGTTCTTTTCGTTGCTTGATTATCACGGTGTTGATTTCTGACTTGCATCGTTTACTTGGCTATCATGGTTTTGAATCTTTAGTACTTTGAATTTGCTGATAAGCTTGATTGACTTACGTCTTGATATTGAAATAATGTTTGACTTCGAGCCTGACTTGTTGAATTTGAAATTCTTGATGCAAGCTATCTTTTTCCGGCTTCCCTGACTTTGTTCGAAACTATTGTGTTACTTCTTTATGCTCTGTTGTGTTGATTTGAAACCGCTATGATTTGATTTAGTCTCAGCAATGATATTGTCATGTGTAGTCAGTTGGTTCATGTTGTATCCATTTTTTACTTTGATATTGCAGTCGAGTTACTTGTGCATTTTCAAACTATTGTGAGTTGCTGTGTGGTTAACTGGTTCACTTGTTCTTGCTTGGAGCCTGAAAACATTTGTACTGCACTGGGTTATAGTCTCACTTGCACACTGCTTCCATTGTTGCCACACACACTTGTGTACCTTTCTCTTTTGACATGTGCATTTTCAAACTGCTGTGATAGCTCTGTGTTCTTGGGTGCTGACCTAGTGTGCTCGTAAGTCCGCACTATGCATTAAACTTGTGAGCATGATGAACTTCTAGCTTGTGCCTGGTCTGGTGCAGTTTCATTGTGCGTTGAGTCATTGAACTTGTATATTTGTGTCTTGATGTTGTACTTCACTGCGTTTAGAATCTTTGGGTTAGTTTGTGTACTTGAGTCATGTGCATGTTGCCACCGGTGTTGTATTGTGTCTGGTTCAGTCTTGTTCCACTTGCTGTTCACTAGAGTCAGTGGTTCATCACTGTTGTATTGACTTTGTATTTGCTTCAATTTTGTCTGGTTCACTTTGAACTTCATGTTGATTTTTGAAATCGCATCTGAGTTGAATACAACTTATAGCTCGGGTTTGACCTTGTGTTGATATCGTGACTTAATATTTACTTCACTTGAGTTGAAACCGGCTTTTGATTTGGGTTTGACCTTGTGCTCACATGTCCCTGCAATTTTATCAAGTGTATATCGGTGCGCACGGCCTTGTAGCATGTACGGTGATACATTGTGCATGCCACAAGCTGTTCGTGTATGATGAATTCAAATTTAAATGATGACGAACAACCCAAATAACTAAGGCAAATAATATTTTCAAAATTACATTTTATTTTACACTGCAAAATATTTTATTTTCATTTTTACCGCGTTGGTGTGTATTTTGCAGATTGCTTAGATGCTGGATTCAATCTGGAATTGAAGATAAATACGAGTGTAGTGAGGTGCATTTGTAAAAGAGAAAATTATGATGTAGTCAAATTTGTATTATAATCGAAATTGTGTATATATATAGTGAGAGCTAAAATTTGTACTATTCAAAATTGTAATAGATATTTGTTTGAATAAAATATCTGTTTGAATTTAAGTTCTGTGTTATTTATTTTATTCAACAAATAATTGTTTAATCATACGGAAAATAAAATATTACACTATTAAATACATTTAAATAAATAAATATATATATATATATGTTTATTATCATAAAAAAAATCATATACTCGCATATTCAACAAACTATGCCACAAATATCAAGCTCATTTCTCTCTAATCCTAGAAGACCAAATCTCCCTTATTGCCTTGAGCCTATGGCCGGCCATGCTATGGTTTAAGTTACAAACTTTGGACCAAAATGATTTAACAATTAAATCATCTAATTTTTCCAAGCATATTCGTGAACTAAATCAATGTATAACTCTACATCGTTTTTTTTTTAATTTTCAGGCTTCAAATAAATAATTAAAATACCACAAAAATTAAAACAACATTTGTATTTGGTTTTATTATTAATTTATAAATTAATTTTACATTAGTCAAACTTGAAAATAACTATACACCATGGCTGTGTAGACTCTCTAGCATGAACTCGGTCCTCGGTCAATATTTAAATAATTTAAATATTGAAGGTTGTACGGATTTTATTAAAGTACAACATTGGACGTTAGTTCAATTGCTTATAGATCATTTAGACAAAATCCAATATCTAATCGTTTTTAAGCAAATCTAGTAACGACATTTTGTACACATTTTTTTATTATGACTATATCACTTACTTATCTTGAATTTGTTCTAAGGTCAAAAACACTATTAATGTTCATATTTAGTTCCGTAGACTACATTGAAGTTCTTAGTTCAATCCAACAACATTTACCAACTAACCGATTTACTCTAGTTAGAGATTTTGACTTTATATTGACTAATAATTATGGTAATATTAACTATCTATAATGAAGAAGATTAATCCTCTCTTGAGCGGTGTTTCACTTAAATTATTCAACGTATACCCAAGAATGTTCGTAACATGGTCTTCATGCCATTTGTTTGACCATAGATAAAGTACAGTCTACATAAGATCGGCAGTACTCTCAAGTCTAATGATTACTGTACGTTGGTACCATGAGATCATTTATTTGACTTAGTTATCAAAATATAGAACACTCTCATCGATTAGTTCTGTGACTGTTCCAAACGATCACAAGTACATATCCCTTTATTACCCTTATAGTCATGTGTAATTCATCATCCATCATATGGAGAGCGTTATGTGCACTAGTTTCAACAATTGTTTTGATACCATTTTCTTATTACATCTTGACTAGGAGCTTTTAAGGAGAAAACATTTAGATATTGATTCAATACCGATAGTTATGAACACATTCGTAACCGCAATCAACAAAATGCTTTTCTTAAGGATTCTTTATTTACATATGTTTAACGTATTTAATATATTATTTATATCTCTATATAAAAACACATATAAAAGAAAATAAAACCAAAAATATACTTTATTTCAAACCAGGTTATTTCTAAAGTTATTTTATTGAACTATGTACATAATTTCCCCTTGGGCACACCCTTAACTTTATCAATCTCCCACTTTTTATTGGGGCCAATTTTGGAGCTTCATCCTATGCCTTCGATCGGTCTTCCTAAATTAGACTGATAAAAAGCCTTAGTGAATGGATCTATTATGTTATCTTTGGTATCCATTCTATCAATTATGGTCTCCTCATCACTGATAAACTGCCTTATCATGTGGAACCCACGGACGATGTGTCTTAACGTTTGCAAGCTCGTAGTTCCTTGACAATCTGTATTGCCATATTATTGTTACAATACATGAGCCTCAGGCCTTCAATGCTTTTGATCACTTCTAGCCACTTAATGAAGTTACACATCCATACTATTTCTTCTGCGGCATCATTTAAGGTGATGTACTTAGCCTCCATGAATAAATTGACCATAACTTATTTTTTGATATTTTTCTAACTAACGGCCTGCCCGTTGAGGGTAAACTCAAAATGTAAGACTATTTTACTATTGTCAACATCGCTTGAAAGCTTGAGTCTGAATATCCCTTCATAGGGAATTCGTTGTTTCCATACATGAGAATCAAATCCTTAGTATTTCTTAAATACTTAGAAAGACCTTAGCCGTCATCTAATGATTTTCTCCTGAATTCGATTGATATCGACTGACCGCATTCAATGAAAAAACATCATCTGGCCTCGTACATAGCACACCATACATGATGGATCCTATTGTCATAGCATAAGGAATCTGTCTCATGCACTGCCTTTCCTTATCCATTGATGTGGGTCCTTCCAAGCAAGGCAATTCCATGCTGCACTAAAACATTTTCACACTTAGAATTTTCCACTTAATCGTCTTAATATGGTATCTATATAAATAGATTCTATTTATGAGACTTTCGTTCCCACAACACCAACATAAATTTGAAGTAATTATGGTGTTGAATGCTTACTTAATTATGAATTTACAAGTTCAAGTGATATTTAATTTTCGTTTAAAGAAGTAATTATATTGCTAAAGTTTACACAATCATGTAGAAGCACTTTAACTATATGTTAACATATGAAGTTCAGTTTTAACAATAAATTTAATCAAATCCAAATAGAATCTAACATAGAACCAAAGATAATAAATGTTGAAAAGTAAAATACATAAATATTCACGTGGTTTGGATGTTGAGGAATCCAACGTCCATGGGTAAATTATTTTCTTCTTAATTCTTTTCTAGTACAAGCTTTTGAATTCTAAAGGGAAGAGTGTACGATTTTTATAAAGTATAATTTAGAAACAATAAAAATGCGATCCTTTTTCCTACTATAGTACCTTCCCTTTTATAGAAAATATCACAACAGATGGATTCTTGACATCATATTTTCATATCCTTCCTCGATTTTTAGATATTGTCATGAATCTTTCATTCGTAAGTTTTGTTAAATGTGCACGAATTTTTTTTTAAACCCTACTCCGGAGAGTAGAGCTAGGGAATATAGCTGTCCGCCACACTGATTTCTCTTTTAGCTAGCCCAGCCCAGAGCATCAATCCTCTACCAGGTTGTAGGTTTTTATTGAGGATAACCGCTCCAAGCCTTAAGGGAAACATATTTCGGCTGCGGGACTCGAACCCGCAACATCCAAGAACTTTGTTTCATGGTTGCAAGGTAGTCCTCAACCAGCTGAGCTATACTCATGGACTTTGTTCCATTGTTCCATGGTTGCAATGTGCACGAATTATTGAAGTGTATAAAGGTGAAAGAATTTATTTTAAGCGAGAGATTTAGTTTAGGTGGAGGAATTTAACCTTGAGAGGGAACTTTGAATTTTGAAATGTCGTGCTTGAGATTGAGGCCGTGAGCAACTTTTTGCTTGATTGGTATTGACATAGTATATGGTAATTTTTTGGTAACATGCTTTGTTGTCGCTCTATCATAGTTACGCATTTGATTTGGGACATAGTCTACTAGCGCTAAGGCAGTGCAGTCAAATTTTGTTTTGGCATCGCATTTCAATTAGGCTTTTGGAGGCGTAGCCTAACTTTGTTTTGGTATCGTATTTCGATTAGGCTTTTGGTGGCCAGTTTGATTAGGCTTTTAGCAGCACGATCTAACTTTGTTTTTGGTCATGTAGTCTCTTATTGGTCAGGTTTTAACTAGGTTCACCTTGCCACTGCCTATGGTTTACTATTATGCCGATAGATATGCACTGAGTGGGGATTGTGTGGTTTTTATAGAAGTTTATGTTAGGTTTTGCATGCTGTACTTTTGGAACGTATGGTGCCCCTTTTCTAAAGATACAACCCCTTTTGCATTGTTCTACTTTTCATAGATCTACAAGCTAGACATGCACTCGAAACTTGTATAGGAGAAAAAAAGATGTAACATTCGTCCTCTAAATCCATGCTAATGAATATTAGTATAGACTTTTCATTTCATATCATGTTTTATCTTTTTATGGTGTGTATTAACCAAAGTCCAATCATCTTTTTCATATTAATATTAATGCTACTTTCCACGTGTCTCAAAGTGGTGGGTTATTTTTTTCTGACGGTTGTCAGCTGAATCATTCCATATCTCATAAAATCTACTTCGTTTTTCATGGCTCCCTTCCTTCATCATTCATATCCAAAGGTTCTTTTTTTTTGCATCGTTTGAATTCTAAGGCCGATATCTTTTTGGGAAAGCTATATATTATCTTACTTTCATCTTTGTCACTCGCCTTTTAGACTCTGTACGAGGCATTGCGCCATTCCTTAAAATAACCCTTAATTTTCGATTTTTGTTACCAACTATAAGTAATAATTCTTATTTACTTTCATATTTTATTTTGAAGTTTTTTTGGTTTGATGTCGTTAATTTCCACCTTCTTTTTACATTATGTTTTTAAGTTATTTGGTTGAATTCTTATATTGGTTTACATGAATGATTTATTAGTATAACTAGGGGACTTTCACTATGCCTTTTCTTTTTCATTCATTTCATTCTCGTTTCATTTGTTAGTTGATCATGGATCCCAGTGATCTACCTAACCCTCTGGTTAGGGTCTCTTGCACCATTTTGGGCTTTTCAAATATGAATTTAGTGTTCCAACCACTTTTAATCGCATCCATTTTCCCTTAGTGGGTTCATTTCCTTGACATCTGAACACATTAAATTGGGCTTACCTTCCTCTTCACCCTCTTATCAGAGAATTGTTGCCCACCATACTATCTCTCTCATTTAGCTGGTTCTTGTATCCCACTATTTCTTGGCTTGTACTTTTGTTTCTCTATGCTAAGCTTTTGACCCTACTAAATAACCAGGAGTTATTTTTCTTGTATTTTATTCACAAGAGCCCTGTTGTAGGTTGCGACGACTTTCTTTTTATTTGTTCTATGAGCTCTCTCCTCTTACTCTGCTTGTATGACCTAGAGATGGGCAAACTAGTTCTTCTTTGTTTCTAATCGCGATGGTTTCATTCCATCCTTCCAGGAGCCTGATATACTTCTCTGAGATGTTCTATATGGCATATTCAGTACTATCTAGGAAGAGGTAGGCCGGTCTTATGTTGGTAGAGGTGCGATGTTCTGTAGCCTCGGTATATTCCTATAGAGATGTACTGTTGGAGGATAGTCCCTTCACCCAGTCATTTGTATGAAAATCCATTCTCCAATAAATGTCGGTCATTTTGTTTGCAAAACCCACTTTGTAGCTAATATGCTGAAATTTAGTCAACTTAACAATTTTAGCGAAGATTAATAAGTTTACTTGCAAATGTTTTCAAATAAATGTCATTAAAAATAATATCCATCATTTTTACGCAATAAATATTTGGTTATATAAGATACAAACCCATTCCTTGTTTATGTGCGACATGGTCTTATGAGATACCATTTTATTTTCAAACGTGTATTTTGAGTTTTCACACTAGTCCCATGATTGACCCAGAGTTATTTTCTTTTCCCTTAAACTCTGAGTGCCCTAATTTTCCCGGGCAGCCTAGTATTTTTTTTAGTTTAGAAGAAATCTGGATGGAGCATGAAGCATGGAGTCAGAAGGTTTTTATGAAGATTTTCATCTATTTCCACCACACTCTTATACAATAGAATTTCACATTTTAAGGACAAAAATTTATAATTGTCCATGTTTAACTTTGATAAATGTATTTTAATTAAAGATTATGTTGAAATAATATATATGAGATTCTATTCTGTCTTTATTTTCTTTCATACCCTTGAGAATCCACTTCTTCGACAATTGAACTTGTGGCAAGTGAATACCGTGGATGTATTAGTGTCGATTTCCGAGAGTCGAAGAAACGGGTCGTTACAGATCATCTCATAAAACATAAATTGAGTCTATAAAAGAGGATATTAAACTCATTTATACATACATTCAAGCTTAATAACTAGACAAGTACAAATATACATCACAAATCACTAACTCTCATACGAATGTCATATTGAACATATATACAAGGACTAGAACAAAATGATACATATATTATATCTTTCTCTAATGCTAGACCAACATCCAAGGTCATTAAAACCATATAAATGACAAGTTTCGGTCTGACATGAAAATAATAAACGGACCAGATTATCTCTAAATATAACTAGTGAGAACACACAATAAACACGTACACTCAGGATATAGTAATAACTATATGTTATGCCACATCAATAAAAGGCATTAATATCAAATCAGCATACCACAAAGTCATCTCATGTCTATCAACGACAGTCATCTCAAATATGGTAATAAAGTTACAGATTTAGAAATCACAAGGATAAAAGAGACTACATGAAAGCTAGTCAAATTCAAGAAAATATAAGACTGCATAAAAGCGAGCCAAACTAAAAGACTAACATGAAAACAAGTCAATGCAAAAAGACTAGCATGAAAGCGAGTCAAAATCAATAGATTAGCACGAAGGCGAGTCAAAACTCTAAGACTGGCATGAAAGTGAGTCAAAAACATAAGACAAGCATGAAAGTGAATCAAACCCAAAAGACTAGCATGAAAGCGAGTCAAAACAAGAGATGAGCACAAAGTAAGTCGAGCAAAATAATTGATCCTATAGATATCTTACTATAAGAGAATTCTTAGCGTGAGTTGCTCTCTTTTAAGAGGAGACCGATATGAAAAGTGCCAAGAGTCCAAGAAGGTATGAAACCACTAAACTCTCATAGTATATTTTTGTCGATTTAAACCTTTCGAAATGTGGGTGATCACAGTTGGTATTAGAGCTTTGGTTTAGCGATAACCTTAGCTTTGTGGGGTTTGACTCATTAGAGATAGTGTATTAAAACCCTAGAATGAGTTTGTTTGAGTGTATATACGAGAGTGCATACTTATTAGTGTTATAAAATGTTTTATATTGTGTTTACTTATCCGTTGAGTTGTTTATGAATTCTGGTCGATGCGTGGGACGCCATGTAATGATAGGGGTTTCTAAATACTTAAACGAGGCAAGTCGACATATTATTGTTTTAAAATTGGGTAAATAAAATAATCATCCTAAATTATATCTTATATATATAATGATAACTTTCATAAACCTGTGTGATTATAAATGAATGTTGTTGTTAGGAGATGATAATATTTAGTTATCATCGATTATTGGTTGGGTTAAACTAAAAACGAATACTTTGTGAACTCCATTTCAAGAAGCATTCGATAATTAAATTGAATTGCAATCTAATTACAATAAGAATTGTTTGCAATAACAAAGTTGTAAATTAATGAAATGTTTTCATAATAAGGTAATGGAGTATAAGTATATTTATAACATAGTTTATAAATAGAGAGGATTTAAAAGCTAAGAATTATAGAATTTAAATCATGTTGCTTTCAAAATTATTTTCAAAGCCTTAAAAATTAATAACAATATTATTTAAAAGTGTTTTGACTAGAAATATATTTTGAAATTTTTTTTGAAAGAAATAAAAGCATTGAACTTGCTTTAGTCACTGGGAATTAATTCTGGATATAACTGCAGCATCACCAGTATTCATTTCGAGTTTCTGAGTGAGAATTGCTACCAAAAGAAATTTATTTATAGTTAAAACAGGTTTTGATTGTGAAAAAACTATTCTTAAGTATGTTTTGATAAATATATGAAAATAGATTTGAACTTATAATTTCAAAACGGTATAGATAAGAAATAAATTTATAATTTATGGATTTGAACAGGAAATAAAACCAAATTTTAAAACGGTTGGACATTTTGATTAAGCAAACAAAAGAAGATTTGAATTTGAGATATGAAATAAAAGAATTAACCTAAGAAATGTTAAATAAATTGAGTTAGTGAAATGAAGTAAATAAAATGAAGTTTAACTCAAGAAAACTTAAATGAAAGTGAATTGTATTTGAAATGAATTAGATAAATTAATGAAATTTTAAGTAATAGTTTGTATAACTTATAGATATGAGAAATATTAAGCTAAAAATAAATTTTAATTTTTTTTTTGAATGTGAATTAGTAAAGTGAATTAATTCCACTTGAATTATAAGATAGAATTTATTAAGTAAAGTTAATGATATGAATTAATGAAATGAACCAATGAAGTGAATCAATTAATTAATATGAACTTAAGTTATGAAGTAATAATAAACATGAGTTGCACTTTATAAAATGTTTATAATAAACTTAAATGTTTTGTAAAATGGTTTATAAATGATATTAGAATTAAAGAAAATATACTAAGTGGTAATGAAATAAAATTTAACTTAAATAAGGTTAAATGAATTGATTTATAAAATGATCCAGAAATGATTGGATAAGAGATATGTTAAACAAAAAGTGACATAATTAAAATTTGAATGAATTGAATGTAAGTGTAATAGATGTAAATAAATTGGAAGTAAACCAATTGTAATAAAAAAAATGAATGTTAATAAGAAATGATTGTGTATAAATTAAATATTGACATCGAATAATGTGAATTCACATAGTTATGAATTAATTGGATTTATTCATTGAATATTAATGGTTAAATGGTTTCTTTGGTTGCAAATCATTTTTTTGACTGTTCTTGATTTCATATGATTGTCGTATGGTGTATATTGGATCATGTGCTTACGATTTGGATTCAAAATTCATGTGATATAGTTTATTAAACTTATACGTGCTTTTTATACCCTTTATTTGCAACTAATATTCTAAATTTGAGTTGAGATAGATACATACAAAGACCGTTTGGACGTATATGCGGATTTGATTTGGCTTGCTTAATATGAGCGAACTCGCACATATTAATAATAATAATAAGGTACATATCTTGGATTACATACCGCACTTTTATAATTTTTTCCTATGGGATGCCTCATCATTGAGATGAGATGTATATTTGGTATATTTCTGATATATATTTGTATTGTAAAAAATTTATGATCAAACCGGGCAAAGGAGATGCTGTTGAAATTTTCCGTAAATTCTGGTGATAGAAATTTTTTTGAGATTGTAAAATTTTATAACTTGTTTTTATAAATAAGTTGTAATTTCCGTAAGCTAGTTGGAGTGGTATAGCGGAGTTGTAGTAAAGGTTTTGTAAATGAAATTTTAATGTTTAAAAGTTAATTATTTTGAATATAATATATCAAATGCTAAATTTTTTACATAACCCTTTTTCGAGGACGAAAAGTTTTAAGTGGGAGAGAATGTAATGACTTATGTTTTTTAACTATTTTAAATTATTAAATTTAATATGATTATTGCATAAAAATGGTTCGAAATAAAAATTTACGTTTAATTATTGTAGTTTATTGAATATTAACTTAGATAAATTTTTGAAATAACCAATTTTGACAATAACAAGTATAGAATGAAATTCAATATACTGAATGTGTTGATAATCAATACTAGATTGAATAATAATGTTGAATTATTACAAAATGGAAATAGTTGTTTTATTATTTAAATTCATTTTAAAAGTAAATTTTATAAGCTAAATAACTTACATTAAAAACATGTTAATTTATTGGATAGGTAAATTGATTAAATTTAATTTTTGAAATTATTTAAACAATTGAATCTTGAATTTAATATGAATTAAATGATGTTGAAAGTTGATTTAAATTTTATTTAAACTAGAATGATGATTGTAAACTATTAGAATTCAATTTAAAAGTGAATAAATTAAATTTGGAAATTATGTAACAACCCGCATATTTCATGATTATATATTTAAATATTTTATTCAAATATAGTATCGTTGGTCGGATTAAAGTCTAAAATGCTACCTTTTGTAAACAGTCGAATTAGGACTAGGGATCACTTCCATTGAGTTCAAAATAGCATTTGCGACCTTTTTGAGTATAAAAATCGATATGTTTAGAGTTGAGTTGAATTTTGCTATTTTTCTATCGGGCCTTGGGTTTCAGCCCTTTAACCCAACATGTAACCCTAACTCCACCCCCTCTTCTCTTCATTCATTCTATTATTTTCCTAACACTTAAACTAAAGAAAAATCGGGGAGGATAAAAGAAGAAGAAAATTCCTAAACCCTAGTTTTGCTAGCAAATTCAAGTTCAAGCTCCAAAATCAAAGAGAAGCTTAGGTAAGCATCCTCTTCATCTTCTCCATCTCAATCTCTCTTCAATTTTCAGAAATTTCTAAACCCTATCTTAGGAAATATTTGCTTATGAGCTTAGATTCGAGCTTCTAGAGTTGAAGTGAAGAGTGGTTGATCTTTCCTTTGTTTTAAAGCTTCTCATTCGTCGTTTTTGGGTTTAAAGGTGAGTTTTTGAACTCACATCTACGTCTATAGCTTTCTTTGTAGTAGGATATGAATTCCTAACATCTATTCATGTTCATTTGCTTTTGATTTGAATTGATTTGGTGAATTTTCCAATTTTGATGTTTTGAAGTCAAAATCATTAATAATCCTATCTTGGATGTATGGACATGTTATTTGGGGTGTATCGAAGAGCCTATAAGGCTGGGTTGTTGCCTGGCATAAATCCCTAGTCTCCATCGCTCATCCGATCGCTTTCGAATCGATTTGGCCTTCAATGGTCTAGGCTAATTTCTGCCCAGCTGAACCAACCAGATGTCTGATTGGTAATTTCCGATGTCTAGTTATGGTCCGTGGAGAAAAAATATTAGACGGTAGAAAATAAAATGGCGGAGTCTTGACCAGACGTCTGGTCCAAACCTAGCAGACGTCTAGTTAGTTTTCAGGCATCTGGTTAGAGTTCAGACGTTTGGAAGGTTTCTAAAATATTTCCAGAACCCAATCCAGACGTCTAGATGAACCACCAAACGTCTAGAATTGTTCAGTTTTGCCTATTTATCTATTTTTTGAGTGAATTTCCAATGTTTATTGATTTTTGTTGATCCGATTAGTTGTTATCACTTTTAATTACTTTGATGGCTTCTTTTTCTGGATTTTTGGGAATATCCATTTTGATGGATTTGGTACCGATTTCTACGGATTTGATTCACGTCTTCGAATGTGAAGTTTTGGTGATTGATTATTTCTACAATCGTTTCTGTGATTTTTCACTTTAAAATACAAAGGATTTTATACTAGTAGTAAATACTCAAGCTCTTTCACAAAAACGATTTCAACATTACTTTTAATACAGAACTCTTTTTCAAATCCGTTTTTCAATCTATTAGTATATACAAACCTTTACCTCATTCGTTAATTAAACGAAATAGCATAATAAGTGATACGAAACGCTTGCGTTTACTTTGTCGGTTAATTCTTGGACTTGTTCGATTGAAATCTTATGACAATTTTCGAATGGAAATCTATAATTTGTTCGTAAATACTTAAGTTAAGCCTGTGGTTATTGGACATGAAGCTAAACTCATTTATTTACTAGCATAGTGTAATTCACACTTTTTATTGATCAATTGTGATCGTTCTATGGTTTAGACTAGCATTATGTGATGCCTCTTTGTCCATATGGGGACCGTATCCTGATTTTGTGGAGCTTTGTCATATTTTTATGGGCTAGCGACCCATGGTCTCTGGACTGTTCGTGGAGCAATCGGCTTGAGAAGTCGGTGCATGGGGCGTATCTTTCTAGGTGCGTCGATGTTTGACTTTGCATGGGGTATATCTTTTTAGGTGTGTCGATGTTCGTTAATGCATGGGGTGTATCTTTCTAGTGTGTCGATTTTCGTTTATGCATGGGAAGTACCTTTCTAGATGGGTCGATGTTCGACTTTGCATGGGGCGTATCTTTCTAGGTGCGTCGATGTTCGTTTATGTATGGGGCGTATCTTTCTAGGTGCGTTGATGTTCGAATGTGCATGGGACGTATTTTTTAGGTGCATCAATGTTCGGTTTATGGGATAGCGTCTCGTTTGTGATACACGTGTTGGTGAGTTTTCGTGCTCCCATTTTTGATAGGCCTCCCCTTTGTGTTTTTTGGATTTCTAATTGATGATCTCTTGAATTTGTGTTTCACCAATTTTTGCGATTGGAATTGATATGTTTTGTCAATATTTATGTTTGGTGAATAAAATAAAAAAATATGACATTCTTTTTTGTGTATGAGATTCTTGAGATATTGTATGATTTTTGGTTGTTGTTAAATATATACTTGACACAGTATAGCATTATTGTTATCATACATTTTTTCATATGTCTTATCCTATCTCATTTTATCTGATATTTATAGCTAGACTGATCCGTTTATTATTTTTTTCTTAAATAATACTCGGGGTCAGACCGAGGTATTTCAGATGCTTCTGCTTGACTTCTTATCAGAGTCCGTCATCTGATTTTTGGCTAACTACTTTAGCTTAGTAGTTTTTTCTCTTATACATTCGAGATAGAGACACCTTGATGTATACTTATTCTTTTGTGATGTAGTGGATCTTGTATGACCATTACTTTGATGTACACTTCTATGTGATATATTCATATCTGTTTCCGCCTTTATGATATGAATATTTGTGACTGATTTTGTGTTATGCTTATTTTATAATTGTTTCTGAAGACCTCATAGCCACTGTGTAGTAGCTTTGAGTTTGTATCGGTATGTCGGATTTCCTCTTGAAATGAAATGCGTGACATACTATCTGGCATATTGGTACTCACACAAAGCAATTACACAGATGGTTGCTCCTCTACAGCATTGTTCTTCATACGAATCGATGGCATTACTCCATAGTGTGCTTGGCTAGTGTGTGTATAGAGGTGGGGCATCACAGCATGGTATCAGAGCCAAACTTCGGAACAATATAGAATATTATAGCAAGGATCATTGTCCTATGTCTCTCTTAGGAATCATGCCTTAGGATTTAATTCGTGTCTTAGGACCCGTTCTATCCTATTTTCTTTTATGATTCCTTGTTTTATCAATCAAGTTTGTTTGATATGCACTCTTAGAATAACGTTTTTCCTCTTATTTCTTTCTTTCTTAAAGAAGAGAAATGGTTAGATCTGGCTGTCCCAGCGTCGGTCAATCCAGTGCTACACCTCAGAATGGCGTATTTATGTCTGCCAGCAGCTTTTAAATCTTGTAAAAATTGCTCAAGCTATCAGACCCATTCCAGAGCCTATTTATCCTAAATTTGGGTTTGTACGCTTGTGCAAAGATCATACCTATTTGGGTGGAAGGCCATTCAAGGGTCTCGAAAAGCGTTATAGAAATCCAAGCTTGGCTTAGAACATGCGATCGCATCTTTTCCTGCATGAATCTTATGAATCTACATCGAGTCCAAATGGCTTCTAGCATGCTCCAAGAAAGAGAATTAGATTGGAATGGGGTTTTGATTTCCGAAATTACCGAATCGGATCTTACATCGGAGCAATTCCGAGAAAGATTCGAATTAAAGTTTGTGCCAGAAGCTGAAAAGGTAACTTTGGCCCGGCGCTTTATAGACCTTGTTCAAGGTGAAACTCTATGATGGATTACGTCGCATCTTTTGAATCTCTCTGTAAATATGGGGTCAAGTACATTAATACCCCATTGAAAAAAATCATAGGTTTGCCTATGGTTTGAATAAGAACCTCAAAAAGCCTTTACTTATGAAACTAGAAGTTTTTTTGATCAGCTTGTTGATATCGCTCTTCGACTTGGAGAGGCCGATAAAGAAAGTAATGTTGAAGTTGTGAGTGCCAAACAGAACTTTAACAATAACATGAGAAGCCTATTAAGTTCAAAGGCCCCAATCCCAACAAGAAAGGGAAGCAAGAAACTTCGATAGCGAATCCTACCTCTAGTCGTGGACAATACTATAATTGTGGTTATACGGACCACTACGCAAATGAGTGTCCGAAACCCCTTTATTTCGTCATTGCAAAAGTTTCAGTCATCGTATATCTGCATGTCCCATACTTCAAAGCAAGAAGGAGGAAAAGCTAAATGTTGTACAAGCTCCTAATGACACTTCTCTTGGTCAAGGTATTTCTCATTCTGTCCTTGAGGAATTAATTTGTTTTGTGATTATCCTATTCGAGTTCATTTTGGTACGGGTTCATTTCATTATTTTATATCAAAAGAACTTGCCGATTCTTTTTCTTTAAATGTTATGGGCTTGATGACTTCATTGAAAATTGTGAATACAGTTGGTGGATCGGCAGCACTCAGTTTATTTTGTAAAGATGTCGAGATTATCTTATGTGATTATGCTTTCCATGCCAATTTGCATGTTATGCATTACTTAGGCTTCGAAATGATTTTGAAAATGGATTGGCTTAACCGTTATGAATCCCACATCCTATGTCCTGAGAGGACTATACATTTTCGACATCCTCAATCTGTTAAGCATATTTTTATTTTTCTTAATGATTTCGATTCCAATTTGGTAGCATCATATTATTCTCTAGAACCACAAGATGAGGAAGCTATTATATCCTACTTCTAAGTAGTTTGAGAATTTCCCGGTATCTTTGAGCTTGTCTTAGGATTACCACCAAGCGATCTATTGTGAGGTGCAAAGTTCTTTGCAGCTTGACCTTGCCACCAGTTTGAATCAGCTACGAGTTGCGGAGGATAGCGTTCCCCTTTACCGCATTCCGCACTCATCATGATTCTTATGAATGAATCGAGATGTCATTCGGTTTGTCTAGCTTATTTCATCCATCTTATGAATCGAGTATTCTGTGAATATCTCGATGAGTCCGCTTTATATTCATTGATTATGGATGAAAACAGCAATTTAAAATTTGTAAATCTTTTTAATAAGATACATTTATAAGTATATTTGGATTTTGTTCTTAAAACGAGCAAAGAATATTCGTAAAGTTTTTAAGAGACATATTTATCATATAGAAGATGATTTAGTGTTGTATTACTCATTGAGTGCTTTAAGAATTCTAGTCGATGCGCCTGATCAACGTTATCGATAGGAATCTCCTAAACGCTATGATGAGACAGTTAGACACAGTAAATTGACTTGTAATAAGTTAAGTTTTCTAAAAAGATGATTACATAAAGTTAATTATAATTTTGAATGTCTTTAGCTTTTTCTAAAAGAGGATCATTTAAAAGAACTCCTTTCCGATGCTTCTATTCTTGTGATTCCCGAAGGGAATCAAGACTTCACTGTTTGTACCGATGCTAATCGTATTAGTTTGGGTGTTCATTCGTGTTTTACATATGAAGGGTGTTGTGCATTTCAGTCGATCGGGAAAATTAGCACCTCGATATATTGGTCCATTTCCCATCACCGAACATATTAGTTTCGTGGCTTATCGCCTTTTATTACCGGCTCATTTTTCTGTTATTCATGACGTTTTCCACGTCTCTCAACTATGGAAACGCCTTAGGGATTTCGATTCTATTCTTGAGCCCTGTGTTATTGGAGAAATTGGAGTTTCGCCTAATTTGACTTATGAGCAACATCATATTCGTATCATTGCTTCGGAGGCTAAATGCCTTCGAAATAAAGATGTCCCTTTTGTGAAGGTTCGATGGCCCTCAAATACTAAGGATTGCTCTTGGGAATCAAAAGAATTCGTCGAGCGAACACATCCGGACATACTCTCTCGTACTCTTTAAAGGTGAACTTCTCATTTTAAACTATTCTTTTGTGTTGATATGCTTTTATGGCTGTTACTCTTTACTTTCTTCTTAAGTATTCCAAGGATGCAATTTCTTTAAGGAGGAGAGTCTGTAACAACCCGCATATTTTATGATTATATATTTAAATATAGCATCGTTAGTCGGATTAAAGTCCGAAATGCTATTTTTTATAAACAGTCGAATTAGGACACGAGACCACTTCCATTGAGTTCAAAATGGCGTTTGCGACCTTTTTGAGTATAAACATCGATATGTTTAGAGTTCAGTTGAATTTACTATTTTTCTATTGGGCTTTGGGTTTGGGTTTCATCCCATTAACCGAACATATTACCCTAACTCCACCCCCTCCCCTCTTCATTCATTATATTATTTTCCTAACACTTAAACTAAAGAAAAATGGGTGAGGAGAAAAGAAAACAAAATTCTTAAACCCTAGTTTTGCTAGGAAATTCAAATTCAAGCTCCAAAATCAAAGAGAAGCTTAGGTAAGCATCATCTTCATCTTCTCCATCTCAATCTCTCTTCAATTTTCAGAAATTCATAAACCCTATCTTAGGAAATATTTTCTTATGAGCTTAGATTCGAGCTTCTAGAGTTGAAGTGAAGAATGGTTGATCTTTCCTTTGTTTTAAAGCTTCTCATTCGTCATTTTTGGGTTTAAAGGTGATTTTTTAAACTCACATCTACATCTATAGCTTTCTTTGTTGTTAGGTATGAATTCATAACATCTATTCATATTCATTTGCTTTGATTTGAATTGATTTGGTGAATTTTCCAATTTTGATATTTGAAGTCAAAATCATTAAAAATCCCATCTTGGATGTTTGGACATGTTATTTGGGGTGTATCGAAGAATCTATAAGGCTGGGTTGTCGCTTGGCATAAATCCTTAGTCTCCGTCCTCGTCCGATCGCTTTCGAATCGGTTTGGCCATCAATGGTCTAGGCTAATTTCTGCCCAGCTGAACCAACCAGACGTCTCGTTGGTAATTTCAGACGTCTGGTTATGGTCCCTGGAGGAAAAAAATATAAGATGACAGAAAATAAAAATGGCAGAGTCTTGGACCAGACGTATGGTCCAAACCTACCATGGTTAGTTTTCAGACGTATGGTTAGAGTTTAGACGTCTGGAAGGTTTCTAAAATATTTCCAGAACCCTAATCCAGACATTTGGATGAACCCCCAGACGTCTGGAATTGTTCGGTTTTGCCTATTTGCCTATTTTTTGAGTGAATTTCCAATGTTTATCGATTTTTGTTCAACCAATTGGTTGTTGTCACTTTTATTGACTTTGATGACTTCTTTTTCTGGATTTTTAAGTATATCTATTTTGATGGATTTGGTATCGATTTCTAAGGATTTGATTTACATTTTCGAATATGAATTTTTGGTGATCGATTGTTTCTACAATCGTTTTCTGTGATTTGTCATTTTAAAATACAAAGGTTTTTATACTAGTAGTAAATACTCAAACTCTTTCACAAAAATGATTTCAATGTTACTTTTAATACAGAACTCGTTTTCAAATCCATTTTTCAATCTATTAGTATATACGAACCTTTACCTCATTCGTTCGAGAAATCTAATTAAATGACTTAGCATAACAAGTGGTACGAAACGCTTGCTTTTATTTTGTCGGTTGATTCTTGGACTTTTTCGATTGAAATCTTGTGACAATTTTCGAGTGGAAATCTATAATTTGTTCGTAAATACTTAAGTTAAGCCAGTGGTTATTAGACATAAAGCTAAACTAATTTATTTACTAGCTTAGTGTAATTCACACTTTTTATTAATCAATGGTGATCGTTCTATGGTTTAGACTAGCGTTATGCGATATCTTTTTGTCCATATGGGGGACTGTACCCCGATCTTATGGATCTTTGTCTCATTTTTATGGGCTAGTGACCCATGGTCTTTGGACCGTTCATGGAGCAATCGGCTCGAGAAGTCGTGCATAGGGCGTATCTTTCTAGGTGCGTCGATGTTCGACTTTGCATGGGGCATATCTTTTTAGGTGCGTCTATGTTCGTTTATGCATGGGGCGTATCTTTTTAAGTGCATCGATGTTCGTTTATGCATGGGGTGTATCTTTCTAGGTGCGTTCGATGTTCGACTTTGCATGGGGCGTATTTTCTAGGTGCATCGATGTTCGTTTGTGCAAGGGGCGTATCTTTCTAGGTGCGTCGATGTTCGACTGTACATGGAGCGTATCTTTTTAGGTGCGTCAATGTTCGGTTTATGGAATAGCATCTCGTTTGTGATAAACGTGTTGGTGAGGCGTATCTTTCTAGGTGCGTCGATGTTCGACTGTACATGGGGCGTATCTTTTTAGATGCGTCAATGTTCGGTTTATGGGATATCATCTCGTTTGTGATATATATGTTGGTGAGTTTTCATGCTCCCGTTTTTAATAGGCCTCCCCTTGTGTGTTTTCTGGATTTCTAATTGATGATCTTTAGAATTTGTGTTTCACCAATTTTTGCGATTAGCATTGATATGTGTTGTCGATATTTGTGATTTGGTGAATAAAATAAAGAATATGACATTCTTTTTGGTGTATGAGATTCTTGAGATATTGTATGGTTTTTATTTGTTGTTAAATGTATACTTGACATAGTATGGCATTATTGTTATTATACATTTTTACCATATCTCTTATCTTATCTCATTTTATATTATATTTATAGCTAGACTGGTCCGTTTATTATTTCCTTCTTAAATAATACTCGGGTCAGACCAAAGTATTTCAGGTGCTTCTGCTAGACTTCTTATCAGAGTCTGTCATCTGACTTTTGGCTAACTACTTTAGCTTAGTATTTTTTTCTTTTATACTTTCGAGATAGAGACTCCTTGATGTATACTTATTCTTTTGTGATGTAGTGGATCTTTTTTGACCACTGCTTTGATGTACATTTCTATGTGATATATTCATATCCGTTTCCGCCTTTGCGATATGAATATATGTGACTAATTTTGTGTTATGCTTATTTTATATTTGCTTCCGAAGACCTCATAGCCACCGTGTAGTAGCTTTGAGTTTGTATCGGCATGTCGAATTTCCTCTTGAAATGAAATGCATGGCGTACTATTTGGTATATTGGTACTAGCACAAAGCAATTATATAGATGGTCACTCATCAACAGCCTTAGTCTTCATACTGGACGATGGCATTACTCCGTAATGTCCTTGCCTAGTGTGAGTATAGAGGTGAGGCGTCACAAATTATTTGTTTTAATTAACGGGTAAAAATAGTCATTTTGGGCATTGGTCTCGGATTTCGATGAAGCTAGTTTCATCAAATCCATAGATTATAGGATTTCAATTTTTGTAGTGATCGGACGAATCGTTTGGCCGTACGAGCTTGAAACGCGTATAAATTAGTTAAAAAAATTTAATTAACGTAAATTGATTTTGAAATGCTATCTTCTGAATATAATGGAAATGGCTTTCGAAACTAGTTCTATGGTGTTTAAAATGGGGGTATAACATATAGAACGCAAGGCGACACGCTTTGATAGGAGCTCGAGAATTTTGGATGTTATAAGTCCGATATTTTCTAATTATAATATTATATATACTCACCCTTTTCCAACACTTCGTACACTCCGTTACCCTTTTTTCTCCCCCGTACATCCTCTTCCTCATTTCAAATTCTTGTAGAACGAAAGACTAAAAGAAAAGAAAAAAGAAAAATAAATAAATGAATGCTAGCCATGGAGGGCTCGCAAGGGCGGCGATTAAGGGGAGAAAACGTTCAAACTGCTATGTTAAGGTTTTGAGGCATGACGATTTACGTGCGTGCAATGGCGGCTGGGGCTGCGCGTTGATGGTATGCGCGATGGCGTGCGACGCGTGCACGAGGAGAGCGAGAAAATGCGGTCTCGGCTAAGTGGTGGTGACGTAATGGGGAATTGGGTGGCACATGCGTGAACGACTGGAGTGGACGCACGGCGTGGGGGTGCTAGATGATGGTAGGCGCGGTGTCATGGGGTGCCATGGCGACGTCAGATGATGGCCGTGGCGACCGATTCGATCGAGAACATAAAAAATAGATAAACAAAGTCGCGAGCTTGAGAAGGAAGAGGTATAGGCCTGCAACGATGGACAGTGAAGGATTAGGTTTGTTTATTTTTCTAATTATTTCAGTTAATTTATTTTAATTATTGTATGCTAATAAAAGTATAACTTTTGCATTCGAGATCGGATTTTAGTGCAGTTTGTTGCATTGGATTTGTATCAGAACCATCTATGCTATGGAGGTGAATTCGTTTCTATTCACTTCATTCAAATTTTCAGGTTCGAACGAAAGTAAGTGTTTTTTTAAACGCTTACGAATGATTAAAATATTTTTATGTTAGTTAAATTGAATTCATGAAGTGATTTAGTTTTATTAGTTGTCATTGGTAAATTTAACTGACATGGAAGTTGACATAGAAATTTATATATCAGAAATATTGAATTAACAGTTAAATTGAAATTGGAATTAAGCTGCCGGTTAAATACCCAATGATAGATAACTAGGTACTGTTGTGATATATTGACGGTTTTGGAATGTTGATTGTGATAGATGCTATTGGTTGATAATTTGGATGATTTCAATGTTTATTTATTTTTATATATTCCTCTTATCACCCTGTATATTATTGAAATCATACAAACTGTTATTTGAATTATTTCGAATAAATTAAGAAATGGTTGAAATGATATAAATCTATGACACTATGATTTGGATTGAAATGATATATCCATCCCTGAAATTAAAATCCAAATAATTGATCACTTGGCCATAGGATAGAAAATTATATAAGGACACCGGATTAGTTAAATTAAATGGTTTTAAATTCTTGGATTTAAACATATTTAGTGATTTAATTTTATAAAAATAAAATTGAATTGAAATATGAGAATTGGATTATTTTCGAATTCGAGTTTTGAAAAGTTGAATTTAAAAATTGTAAAAGGAATTGTTTAAAGAATAAATTTGAAATTTGAAGTTGTAATCGATATATAATTTGAATTAATATGGAAATAAAAGTTGTTTTAAAAGATTGAATTCTATTCAAACTTCGAGATTTTTCTTAAAAAAGGGATTTAAAGTAATATTTCAAATTTGAGCTTGGAATTGAATTATTTTAAAAAGATTCGAATCTTAAATTGAATAATGAAGTTTAAAATTGATTTAAGTGATTTAAATCGGTATTTTGAAATCGAACTCGAAATTGATATAATTGAAATGGTTTATAAACAAGAATTGAATTGAAATTAAACAATTGAATCGAATCACTGTGTAACAACCCGGGGTATGTGGGCTTTAAATAAAATTTAGCCCACGTTTCTTTCTATCCTTGGTGTTGTGTTATCAAGCGAATACCCATTTTCCTCCGCCCCATTCATTCGTTCGTATGCCCTAACCCTAAACAAACGAAAGAAAGAAAAAAAAGGCGACTTCCTGTTCGTTCGTTCCGTGCTTTTAAATTAGGGCTTCTGAGAAATTCTTTGAAGTCGCGCCTCTGTTGATCGATCGGTGGATATTCGCGAGTAGCTTGGATCGATCGTTTCCTCATTGCTCACTTCGGCTGCGAATGGGATTTTGGTCCTTCGAAGCTAGGTGAGTGACCCTCACATCTAATTCAATACTTGGTTACAACAGTTCGACTTTGTCTCGATATTGATGATTTTACTTGACTTTGATTTTCGTTCAGCTGGAATTGATTTTGTTCTTGTCGTCTTTCGAAGTTGAATTCTTTGGTATTTCTTTCTTTTTCTCCGGTTGTTGTCATTACCTGACTTTGCGAAGTACTTGCTGTACTTGGGTAATTGCAGTTTTGTTTTCGTGTAGTCTGGTTCTCATTGCCAGTTGCCATTCCTTGTGTTGGATTCTTTTTGCTTGATTCTGGTCATCTGTGTTCATACCTGTAGTTTGCCATTTGGCCTTGAATGTTGTTGCCATTGATATTGGTCTTGTTGATGATGGGGCTTGATGGTTCGAGTACTTAAATGATGTCTGCACTGTGACTCGAGTCTTGTGGTCTTCATATTTGTGCATACATACAATATCCTTGAGTCTGGGCAGTTTGGTTTCATTTTGTAGCTGTACACTTTGTAACGCCCCGCCCCGAGACCCACCTTAGTAAAGAGAATTAATGAGTTATTCCGTCTACTAAAGTGGAGAATAGGGCTGGTTAAGGGCGACCATCTATAACTTTGTCTTAAACATCTACTGAGTATGTCGATAAATGCACTATGATTCTTCTTTTCTATCTCAATGGATGGACATACACAGTAAATGCTTAATCCAAAACTATAGGTGGCTAACGGATCTATCAGAACAATATACCATAACTAAATGTAAAGCACATCACAGAACTGTAATCAACATCATTTATATACATATACACTGATACATGTTTAGTACAATACAATATGAATACAATAAAGGTGGTATTCGACCATACTATATAAATGGAATCGAATATAAATACATCAGAGTCAAGCGGAAAGAAATATAAACCACAAAAGTGCTAGGATGATATCCAAGCAGATGCATCAAAGCAAAGTCCCGTAACTGATAGCTAACCTGAAACAACTCGGTCTGACCCGAGTGATAAACACACGGGTCAGGCAACCGAATCTTATCGTTAGAAAGGAATACGATAAGGTAAAGAGAAGAGCTTCGCAACGGGATAACATAAGTAGGTATGAACATCTAGGGTTGATATCAAGTAACTTCACTATGTCTCTATCGTGGTTTGCATATACATATACTTGGGTTAATCTGAAGGAATTCATGTATATGATATAAGGGAAAACATTGGAACATTATCCATGAATAAATAAATCTCTTAAGTCGTATATAAATCCCAAGTATAAATCCATAAAATTCGAAATCACCAAAATCCTCAAAGAAATCATATTTGCCTTATTTACATCTATAAGGCTAGGTAAACACATCAAAAATGGTGAAATCGAAATCATCATAACTCATAAAAGAAATCTCATATTGGCCAATTATTACATGCAAAAGCATTTTGCACGTGCTATTTACCAGTACTGTTCACCATCATGGTACCATATCCATCTCTCGACCGGAATCCTCATCTTGAATTAATCCGGTCTATGACGCCATCTATATTCTCCCCGAACACCCGCCATCAAAAGTGATTGGAGCACCTCACTCCAATCGGTGTCCGCTGAGTCCCCGCCATCAAAAGTGATCGAGTCAAGTATTACTTAACCCGATCGGGACTCCAAGTACTGGTAGTTCTCCCACAATGTGTCAACAACTCTCGGATAGTAACCTGGAAAGTGGTAACGTATGTCCCATACCATACGCTCTCACTTAGCGGTTTTCTAGCCGCTAGTTCGTGCCACACTAAGAAATCATCAACATCATCAAAAGAATCGCCTCATGTCATCGGCGTATGGTATAAGATGCTAAACTCGTCTCATCTCATCTACGAGTAGAAATTCCATAAAATCA
This sequence comes from Allium cepa, assembly GCA_030765085.1. Classification (NCBI taxonomy): domain Eukaryota; kingdom Viridiplantae; phylum Streptophyta; class Magnoliopsida; order Asparagales; family Amaryllidaceae; genus Allium; species Allium cepa. The sequence goes on along the minus strand of CM060931.1, from coordinate 906,135,344 downwards.
TCAAACTCATCAAATACCATCAAAATCTTGCCTCATATCATCGGCAAGTATATCTCCATCAATATAGTCCAAATCTCGTATATACTCCCGAATAGGAGATCTCGGACTATACGTATTAGCTAAATGGACTAATATAATCTCAAACTCATACCACAATGTGATTAGCATCAAGGAGGAAATAAAACGATTCCTCAAAATCATTTCGATCGTACAAATCCAAAATTAACCGAAAAAGTAAATACACAAGTCTCATACATTGCGGATTTACTAAATCGTTTAATTTATTTTCTTGTACATCCGAAAAAGCATAAAGATGATGAAATTTAATAAGTTATAACATAAAATAATTTTGTAGAAAAGGATTAATAAATAAATTTCATAATAAAATTCTTGCAAAAGAATGCAAATGAAATCGTCAAAATCGGATAATTATATCAAAATTTGGGGCTGTCCATAACAGGCCAACAATGAAAACATCAATTTTCCACCATGCAAACTTCGAAATTCCACGAAGCATAAAACACAAAATTTCTATTGTATAGTCTAAGGTTTTCAAAACTTCAGATATTGCAGTCAGCAACGAATAAGTTACGAGCGAAATACTACTAGAAAAGAAAATTTGCGCACTGGCTATTAACTCTGGCCAGCGACAAAAATGTCTATTTTTCACTATGATGACTTCCAGAACATTCAAAAGCTAAAACATAAAAGTTGTAGCATATTTCCTAAGGATTTCAGAACATCTTGAATTTCAAGATTCTGATTAATGACCTGAAAGTTATGATCGAAATACTACATAAATTTTTTTTTATGTGCACTGCTTATTAACACAGAACAGCAACGAAAAAGTCGATTTTTCACTAGATAAGCTTCAAAATCATTCAAAACGGAAAACATAAAAGTTGTGGCATATTTCACAAGGATTTTAGAAAATCCAAGATTTCAAAATCCGATTAGAAACGCAAAAGTTATGCTGAAAACACTATGCAGCCAAATATATTTCATGTGCAAAAACGCTTTCGGTTTTGCAACTTTCACAGCAAATACAGAGGTCCAAACGGACTCGAAACTTGATAAAATTAGACATGAACAAACTAGGCACAATAAGCTTCAAAATGAAACAAAAATCTCCTCAATCCAGCTTCGAATGAGAGAGATATAAGCATTCAAAGATGAGGTATTTCAGACATCAACAATTAAGAACAGAGATGAAACTTGAACATATAGAGCCAAATTTTCCAAGCATGAGCCAATTTAGTTGCTGTAAGTTTTAAACTTACCTTTTGCAGCGAAAAGAGGAGATTATGAATCAATGATTGGAGCAAATATGAGGTCTTTAGTAAGGAAGAGGAGCTCTAGCACCTGCAGAAACTTCTTGCTGAATTAGACCAGAAATTCTATTGATTTAGCAAGGAATTTGTTAATTATGGCTAAGCTTTGAGAAGGCAGCCATTATTTCTAATTTTTGAGCTTCTTAATTGTTTTCACGAAGAAGATGAAAATGAACGAAGAGAAAACTGCACGTACTATTTCCAGAAGTTTCTATTGGGCTAAATGGGTATACACTAATTCCTATTAGGACTTAGATTAATGTTTGTTTGTGTAGTTTATTTGTGTACAAACTTCTTTTATCCATATCTTACACGATTTAAATCCGATTTTAACAATTTTGAGTGCGTTGGATTCGTCTTAACATCTAGATTCCAATAAAATGATAAATCACAATTTCAGTAATTTATTATTTGTTTTATCATTTATTAACCAATTTAGCCAATTTTTCTCCATTATTGCAAAATAATTGCAAATTCGATACAATTGGTTAAATTAAAATATATTATGCACCCAAAAACAAAGAAAATACATGTTTTAGCATTACTTAAGCATTTCTCACAATTTTAATTATAGTTATCATGATTAATTATTTTATTAACTCATTCTTATATATATTTAATTAATAAAATGACAATATTGGCAAACAAGCACAATATTGTACAAATTATCAATTTAATCAAATGTAGTCAATTAACTACATTCAAATTCATGAAATAACGAAGAAACTTTATTTCACTCATGTCCATCATTTTTATACTGAAGGAAAATTATTTTTCTTCTTATTCCCCACATTTTATTTTACAATAAAATGTGTTATTGGTTTTAAATTACCAATTTGATTTCCCCAACCCAAACAAAATTCCATTAATTATTCCAAATCACTCCAACCATCAAAATGAAGTGATTGATTTATTTTGTTACAATTCATTAGCCCAAAATTCAAATTCATTATTCATATGACGATTAAATAATTATTTAACAATTTTCTTTGTATTTAACAAAGAAAAGATGCAATTTGACAATAAATTACATTATCGCCAAATCGTACATGTTAATTGAATATGGTTGCATCTCTATATTCAAAATTCATTAAATAAGGAACAACTTTATCTCACACATATGTTTATTACTGTTAATACAATAAAATCTTTCTACTTTTATTTTCCCTTTTATTTTACAGTAAAAGGAGAATATTGGAATAAATTGCCAATATTCCTTTAATGCTCCTACTAAATTCCATCAACGATAATTTCCAACTCAAAGATCACAATTAAGTGGTTTACTTCATCTTTCCTTCATCTTAAATTTGCTTCAATCATTTAATTTGAAATAAACCTTATTTTATATTGTTCTCCCAAAATTTATTCATATTATATTGTTTATTCCAAATAAACAATATAATTCATCATTTTCTTCCAATTTATTCAATTAATTCCAATATTAAATTATAATATTCATTATAACTAAATATTTACGGTAATCTCCAACCAGGGTTGTTACAGACTCCCCCTCTTATAAAAATTGCGTCCTCGCAGTTTCTAGATGAAATCTATATTCAACACAATTTATTCAATCGACAAAGGATAAAAGAGAAGCTCGAAACTCAAACCATTCATATTCTCAACATATAATGGTAGAGAGAAATAAGGAAAAACTTCCTTGGTTAATCCAATGGCCCATCAAATCCTTATATAGCGATTTGTAAACCATCGAATTTTCCAAGTAACTTAAAAGAATTTCGAAGATATCCCGTCTTCGAAAAAAAACCCAATAAGTTGCTCAACGATTAATCAATCGAAAATGATTGATTTCACAAAACTCTACGAGTAGAGTCGGAACCAAACTCACTTAAACCCAAGCTCTAAGAATAAAGAATATCATCAATAAGATTTTCTGCATAATAATGTGGAAAGAACATCCTCACAACAAGATAAACAATAGACAAGATGAATAAATCACGGAATGACTTCTTGCAAGGCCACCAAACTCGAACGACCGCGATAAGGCATGTCGTTGATATTAACTCAAGGATAGAATATAAGAAATAAGGATATAAGCTCAAATTACTTTTCAATCCAAGATATTTAGAATTTTTAAATCCCAACATCTTTTAAATTTTAAATCTCAATTTTTAACATTTAATAGCTTTCAGACTCTTTACTATACTACTTAGTAAGTAATTTAAAACTCAAATTAAAAGTCTAAATTTCTTCTCTTACTTCAAAATTAATTTCCAAAGAGATTTGTAAACCCATAATAATATCCCTCAAAATAAATTAAGGGTTTAAATTCTCTTTACTCTTTTTATTAAACCACCTAAATAGTTTAAAAACAATCTTCAAGTTCTCTTATAACTCTTCTCTTAAAACATCCAATGCATATAATATAGATTCTAAAATCTCAAAATATACTTTCAATAAAGTATAGCTCAAGAATATTCTCACTTATTCTCATCTTTATAATTTCAAAATAAATAAATAAATAAATGGCATTGCCTCTCCATTGAATCTCTAATGAATAGATATATCTGTTGGCTGCAGAGTCGATCAAACGATCAAAACTGTCTCGCCACTCTGTTACTCGTCTCTAAAATCAATGGCTGCAATTACCATTCAAAAATAAATTTAATATATAAACCAAAATATAATTTTCAATTTTTTTTAAAACACAAACCATCGTGTCTAATTGCCTCATCATAGTATTTAGGAGATTCCTATCGATAACGTTGATCAGGCGTACCGACCAGAACTCTTAACTACTCGATGGACAACCCAACACTCTCAAATTATTTCTATAAAAGAAATACTACTCATCTAAATTTATTCTCAAAATATTCTTTGATTTTTTTTAAAAAATATCCCAAATCTCAAATTCTCTTTAAAACTCATATTTATGTAGCTTCAAAACTCAAACCAAAGAACATTAAGAGAATGCATAGAGATATTCCCAGAATATTCGATTCTCGAAATCAACGGAAGGAGAGAGAGTGTTCGTCAATCTTACAATTTCACGAGCCACTCCAAAAAAAAATCAGCAAGATATAGGATAAGCAAGATATTCTTCTCAAAGGAGAAGAAGCACACAATCCACGAATCACTACTTCAAACGGAGTAATGCTAAAGGATAACATTGATTGACTATCTGAAAAGAACACTCAAACAAAGTAGAATGATAAACCCAATCAAACTCGAATAATCTAGAAACTCTGCTCATTCCTTAGTGGATATCCTCGTGGAAGGATAACCGAAGAGCTAAGAGCTAGGAATAAGGTTACCTCAACACTCGATTTCTCGATTGGATGTCAAATCCAAATGGACTTACAAAACTCAACAAAGTCACCTTGATTGGAATTCGAGATATATCATCAACATCTCGATATTCAAGAGAGAATACAGAAACTTCGAAATCATCATTAACATTTCAAAGTGATAGAAATAATAACCCAATAAAATTAGGATGCCTAAATAAATACAGGATCCTATAACAACAAAAGGATCGGGCTTAACACCAAATAAGTTAGTCCATCTCAAATCAGATACATCTCAAGATTGTGAGTAACAAACAAACACTCACAAAAGCAACATCAAATAAAAATCTCAGAATGCCCACAATGAGCCAATCATTGTAGATCCCTTCAATAGGATTCACAACTCTCAAATGAATGCAACAAGAATGCTCAAAGAAATCGATCAACTCCATCGATACGAACTCACTCGTATCGACAAAAAAAGAAGAAAAGAATAGAATAATCCCAAATAAGATTATTCATAAGATAAGATAACATCAAACTCAATTATGGAATACTACGGAATAAAATTTACATTCCTAGACATATTCCATCTCAACATATCCCAAAACACGAAAAAGAATCAAAGCACGAATCGAAAGCAAGCTCGAATAAAGGACAATGATTCACTCGTATTGTACTTCGACGTATTGTGATATACGTACTGTTCTGTGTTTATTCTACTTTGTTATGACCACGGCTCTGATACCATGCTGTAACGGCCCACCCCGAGACCCACCTTAGTAAAGAGAATTAATGAATAATTCCGTCTACTAAAGCGGAGAATAGGGCTGGTTAAGGGCGACCGTCTATAACTTTGTCTTAAACATCTACTGAGTATGTCGATAAATGCACTATGATTCTTCTTTTCTATCTCAATGGATCGACATACACAGTAAATGCTTAATCCAAAACTATAGGTGGCTAACGGATCTATCAGAACAAAATACCATAACTAAATGTAAAGCACATCACAGAACTGTAATCAACATCATTTATATACATATACGCTGATACATGTTTAGTACAATACAATATGAATACAATAAAGGTGGTATTCGACCATACTATATAAATGGAATCGAATATAAATACATCAGAGTCAAGCGGAAAGAAATATAAACCACAAAAGTGCTAGGATGATATCCAAGCAGATGCATCAAAGCAAAGTCTCGTAACTGATAGCTAACCTGAAACAACTCGGTCTGACCCGAGTGATAAACACACGGGTCAGGCAACTGAATCTTATCGTTAGAAAGGAATACGATAAGGTAAAGAGAAGAGCTTCGCAACGGGATAACATAAGTAGGTATGAACATCTAGGGTTGATATCAAGTAACTTCACTATGTCTCTATCGTGGTTTGCATATACATATACTTGGGTTAATCTGAAGGAATTCATGTATATGATATAAGGGGAAACATTGGAACATTATCCATGAATAAATAAATCTCTTAAGTCGTATATAAATCCCAAGTATAAATCCATAAAATTCGAAATCACCAAAATCCTCAAAGAAATCATATTTGCCTTATTTACATCTATAAGGCTAGGTAAACACATCAAAAATGGTGAAATCGAAATCATCATAACTCATAAAAGAAATCTCATATTGGCCAATTATTACATGCAAAAGCATGTTGCACGTGCTATTTACCAGTACTGTTCACCATCATGGTACCATATCCATCTCTCGACCGGAATCCTCATCTTGAATTAATCCGGTCTATGACGCCATCTATATTCTCCCCGAACACCCGCCATCAAAAGTGATTGGAGCACCTCACTCCAATCGGTGTCCGCTGAGTCCCCGCCATCAAAAGTGATCGAGTCAAGTATTACTTAACCCGATCGGGACTCCAAGTACTGGTAGTTCTCCTACAATGTGTCAACAACTCTTGGATAGTAACCTGGAAAGTGGTAACGTATGTCCCATACCATACGCTCTCACTTAGCGGTTTTCTAGCCGCTAGTTCGTGCCACACTAAGAAATCATCAACATCATCAAAAGAATCGCCTCATGTCATCGGCGTATGGTATAAGATGCTAAACTCGTCTCATCTCATCTACGAGTAGAAATTCCATAAAATCATCAAACTCATCTAATACCATCAAAATCTTGCCTCATATCATCGGCAAGTATATCTCCATCAATATAGTCCAAATCTCGTATATACTCCCGAATAGGAGATCTCGGACTATACGTATTAGCTAAATGGACTAATATAATCTCAAACCCATACCACAATGTGATTAATATCAAGGAGGAAATCAAACGATTCCTCAAAATCATTTCGATCGTACAAATCCAAAATTAACCGAAAAAGTAAATACACAAGTCTCATACATTGCGGATTTACTAAATCGTTTAATTTATTTTCTTATACGTCCGAAAAAGCATAAAGATGAAGAAATTTAATAAGTTATAACATAAAATAATTTCGTAGAAAAGGATTAATAAATAAATTTCATAATAAAATTCTCGCAAAAGAATGCAAATGAAATCGTCAAAATCGGACAATTATATCAAAATTTGGGGCTGTCCATGACAGGCCAACAATGAAAACATCAATTTTCCACCATGCAAACTTCGAAATTCCACGAAGCATAAAACAAAAAATTTGTAGTGTACAGTCTAAGGTTTTCAAAACTTCAAAAATTTTGATATTGCGGTCAGTAAAGAATAAGTTATGAGCAAAATACTACTAGAAAAGAAAATTTGCGCACTGGCTATTAACTCAGGCCAGCGACAAAAATGTCTATTTTTCACTATGAAGACTTCCAGAACATTCAAAGGCTAAGACATAAAAGTTGTAGCATATTTCCTAAGGATTTCAGAACATCTTGAATTTCAAGATTATGATTAATGTCCTGAAAGTTATGATCGAAATACTACATAAAAAAAAATTATGTGCACTGCTTATTAACACAGAATAGCAACGAAAAAGTCGATTTTTCACTAGATAAGCTTCAAAATCATTCAAAATTGAAAACATAAAAGTTGTGGAATATTTCACAAGGATTTTATAAAATCTAAGATTTCAAAATTCCGATTAGAAACGCAAAAGTTATGCTGAAAACACTATTCAGCCAAATATATTTCATGTGCAAAAACGCTTTCGGTTTTGCAACTTTCACAGCAAATACAGAGGTCCAAACGGACTCGAAACTTGATAAAATTAGGCATGAACAAACTAGACACAATAAGATTCAAAATGAAACAAAAATATCCTCAATCCGGCTTCGGATGAGGGAGATATAGGTATTCAAAGATGAGTTATTTCAGACATCAACAATTAAGAACAGAGATGAAACTTGAACATATAGAGCCAAATTTTCCAAGCATGAGCCAATTTAGTTGCTGTAAGTTTTAAACTTACCTTTTGCAGCGAAAAGAGGAGATTATGAAGCAAAGATTGGAGCAAATATAAGGTCTTTAGTAAGGAAGAGGAGCTCTAGCACCTGCAGAAATTTCTTGCTGAATTAGACCAGAAATTCTATTGATTTAGCAAGGAATTTGTTAATTATGGCTAAGCTTTGAGAAGGCATCCATTATTTCTAATTTTTGAGCTTCTTAATTGTTTTCACGAAGAAGATGAAAATGAACGAAGAGGAAACTGTACGTACTATTTCCAGAAGTTTCTATTGGGCTAAATGGGTATAAACTAATTCCTATTAGGACTTAGATTAATGTTTGTTTGTGTAGTTTATTTGTGTACAAACTTCTTTTATCCATATCTTACAGGATTTAAATCCGATTTTAACAATTTTGAGTGCGTTGGATTCGTCTTAACATCTAGATTCCAATAAAATGATAAATCACAATTTTAGTAATTTATTATTTGTTTTATCATTTATTAACCAATTTAGCCAATTTTTCTCCATTATTGCAAAATAATTGCAAATTCGATACAATTGGTTAAATTAAAATATATTATGCACCCAAAAACAAAGAAAATACATGTTTTAGCATTACTTAAGAATTTCTCACAATTTTAATTATAGTTATCATGATTAATTATTTTATTAACTCATTCTTATATATATTTAATTAATAAAATGACAATATTGGCAAACAAGCACAATATTGTACAAATTATCAATTTAATCAAATGTAGTCAATTAACTACATTCAAATTCATGAAATAACGAAGAAACTTTATTTCACTCATGTCCATCATTTTTATACTGAAGGAAAATTATTTTTCTTCTTATTCCCCACATTTTATTTTACAATAAAATGTGTTATTGGTTTTAAATTACCAATTTGATTTCCCCAACCCAAACAAAATTCCATTAATTATTCCAAATCACTCCAACCATCAAAATGAAGTGATTGATTTATTTTGTTACAATTCATTAGCCCAAAATTCAAATTCATTATTCATATGACGATTAAACAATTATTTAACAATTTTCTTTGTATTTAACAAAGAAAAGATGCAATTTGACAATAAATTACATTATCGCCAAATCGTACATGTTAATTGAATATGGTTGCATCTCTATATTCAAAATTCATTAAATAAAGGAACAACTTTATCTCACACATATGTTTATTACTGTTAATACAATAAAATCTTTCTACTTTTATTTTCCCTTTTATTTTATAGTAAAAGGAGAATATTGGAATAAATTGCCAATATTCCTTTAATGCTCCTACTAAATTCCATCAACGATAATTTCCAACTCAAAGATCACAATTAAGTGGTTTACTTCATCTTTCCTTCATCTTAAATTTGCTTCAATCATTTAATTTGAAATAAACCTTATTTTATACTGTTTTCCCAAAATTTATTCATATTATATTGTTTATTCCAAATAAACAATATAATTCATCATTTTCTTCCAATTTATTCAATTAATTCCAATATTAAATTATAATATTCATTATGACTAAATATTTATGGTAATCTCCAACCAGGGTTGTTACACACTTGCTTACATGTAGCTTTGTGGGGTCTGGTTGCATTAAGCTCATATGGTCTTCACTTATGTGTGGTCTGCACTTGCATATGTTTAGTTTCTAGTATTGTTGTTATGTTGCTCCATATTGCTTTTGCACAGGCCGTGCCTTATATTGGATTGTATATCCAGATTTTACATTTAGGCATTTAATGTTGTTAAGTTCCAGGCTTTTACAGTTCTGTTTTGCGTAGAGTTGCATTTGAAACCTGGGACTTCTATATTTGACTAAGAATCCTTGTTCCTCTGACCAATTTGCATTTTTGGATTTTTTCATGGCCTTGATTGCATCATGTTGCAACAGTTTCGACCTTTTGAAGTTTGCAGTCCACCTGAGTACTTATGTATTGTTTCTTACATTTATATAAGTGTGCATGCTTTTACTGCACTGTTTAATTGCTTATAAACTTGAATTTTTGTGTACCTGTCTCTGTTTCGAGTCTGATATTTTTGAGGTTTCCATTTGTTAGCTTGTAGTTCATGTACACTCTGGTTTATCACTTGCTGTTGCATGTTGTACCTGTTAGCACTTCGGTATTGTACCATGTTGCGTTGTCTGGTTTGGATTTTTGTTCTTTTAGTCATTGATGCATCCCTTACCTGTTACTTTTGCAGTGTATAGATATTCATGTCTGCACTTTGATCATACATGTTGTTTGCATTTCCAGTTTCATTTAGTTGACTCTGTTTCAACTTCACTTCATGTATATACTACTTGGTTGTCATCGTATATGATGGATATTCACTTGGTTGAAAATGGTCACTCATGTTGTAAGTAGGCATGATTGTTAGATGTCAAGTTGTAGTATTGCAGTCTTGGGTCTCATATATGCCCTGTGTAGCCATTGCCAGAATATCTTCTGTCTGCACTTGTTCATTCTAGTATGTGCTCACTGCTTTAACCATTCACTGTTGCCACCTCTGTTTGCATATTTAGCTCGGTTGTTTTGAGCACAATTGTATATATGATGTCTTGATTGTTGAGACAGTGGCATTGAGATTTGATTCTTCATTTGCTTTTGATTCATTGACCTTTTACGTATTTCATATGCCGTATTGGCGAGGCAGTACACGTTAGCGTGTACTGCAACCAATCAGTATTGATGTGTTTAAGTGACATTTCAATTGTTTGAATTGATTTAGCTTGATTTGATCATTTGCTGTTGTCTTATTATCTATTTGATAATTAGATTCCGAGTTTCCAATTATTTATTTAAATAATTAGATTTTGTTGTTAATTGCCGTTTAGGCAATTCTGATGTTTTCTAAATTATCTTCATTGATAATCTTTTCTAAATTATCTTCATTGATAACTCTTTTATTTATCTTTGTTGATAATTTGAATTTGCTGATTTGTTGTTTAACACTGTTAAGAGTTATATTTATCGTTATCCAATTTCTTATTAAAGGATTGTATGTACGAGATTTTTTGACTGTCGTCTAATTGTTATTTAATTATTATTGCTTCTGTGCATTAATAACTGAGTTTGAATTAGACTGACCCGTATATTATTTTCTTTTGAATGTAATACTCGAGTCAGACCGAGTTATTACAGGTTGTAAATATCCTACTTTGGATTGCTGCTAGAGTTGTGAAGTCTTTTCATATCTTTTAGAGTAGTCATTGTCATTTTTAGTAGTCAGTGTAATTGTATAGGATGATATGTATTCATGTATATTAATGATATTAATGTACTTGTATATGTAGCATCCTGTATCGACAGTTGTAGTTGTATCATATGTACTGTATCACATGTATTGTAACTGATATCAGTCACTATATATATGAGACTTTTTGTTTTATCTGTGTTCCGCATTTATATTATCTGTGTTATTATTATATTTATTGTTCTAAACTATTATGAACCATCGTAGTTCATTTTATACTGGAATTGGGTATGTCGATGGGAGTAAATAAATAAGAGATGAATATATATACACACCCCTCCTATCGAAATAACCAATACTAGTGTAAGGCCTAACTATGGATGGACGCTCCTATCCAACCTTATTCTTCGTGATAACAGACAGTATTTCCTTTAATACTCTTTGTTATTGTGAGCATAGAGGTGGAGCGTCACAGTTGGTATCAGAGCTTGGGGTTTATGGACATAATATAAAACATAACTTAGATGAAACATGTGTTACAACTATTAGTCGATGTTTTATTTGTGCTTTGTGTCAAAACTAAAGTTTTGAAAATATGTTGAAAGTTTTAAATATCTTTATTTAAAAATAAAAAGTGAAATTGTGTTTGATGATTTGATTGAGTGTGTTCTGTTTATCAGAGTGCGCAGCGGAAACAGTGACTATCTTCGCTGAGTACGGCTGATAACCTTTTTGATTTGAAAATATGAAATTGAAATAAATTTCATTTGTTGTTTACATAGCTGTGTTTAATCTGTTGTCTTTGAAAATTTCGAAACCGATTTGAGGATTCGAAGTGATTGCAGTTATGTGATTTTGTTGAGATTTTGTTGTTTTGAATTATCTTCATTGAAGATATATTCGACTGATTTCTTTGTTCATTTTGTAGTATACATGCAAATTTAAGTTGCACGTTACTGCATTATTTTTACGTTGGACCGATGTTTGGTTCTAAACATATTTTGCTGCCGTTATTTTTATAACGGGATTTTTACATCGATGCTAAATTTTTGAAGCACGGTGTTTTTGTTGACATTTTGATGAATGAAAATTCTCTGGTGTTATATTTTGATGCAAATTATTTTGATGAGATTTTGGCGTTTAAAAATTACTGTCGCTTTGACTTCAGTATCCGTCATATTTTAAAGTGGATTTTCAAGCGGTTATCCCACAATGCTGATTTTGAGATCTGTTTCTAGTACTTGGTAGGCTTCGGCCACTCTGAGATGCACGTGCGGCGTAGCTAAAACTCACCATCTGATGGGATCGATCCAACCTTTTATGTTGATTTTCTAGAGTATCTTAATTGATTTCTAGATATTTGTGTTTCCAATTATCTGCAGGTAATTAGATATTTGTTGTTTCTGATTATCGCTTGTGATAATTAGATATTTGAGATTTGATTATCGTTTGTGATAATTAAATATTTGTTGCTTTGAGATTTGATTGTCATTTGTGATAATTAAATATTTGTTGATTTAAGATTTGATTATCGTTTTTGATAATTAAATATTTGTTGTTTCTGATTATCGCTTGTGATAATTAGATATTTGAGATTTGATTATCGTTTTTGATAATTAAATATTTGTTGTTTCTGATTATCGCTTGTGATAATTAGATATTTGAGATTTGATTATCGTTTTTGATAATTAAATATTTGTTGTTTCTGATTATCGCTTGTGATAATTAGATATTTGTTGATATGAGTTCTGATTATCGTTTTTGATAATCGGATATTTGTTGTTTCTGATTATCGTTTTGATAATCGGATATTTGTTGATTTTGATTATCGTTTTTGATAATCGAATATTTGTTGTTTCTGATTATCGCTTGTGATAATTAGATATTTGATATTTGATTATCGTTTGTGATAATTAAATATTTGTTGCTTTGTGATTTGATTATCATTTGCGATAATTAAATATTTGTTGATTTAAGATTTGATTATCGTTTTTGATAATTAAATATTTGTTGTTTCTGATTAACGCTTGCTGATAATTAGATATTTGAGATTTGATTATCGTTTTTGATGATTAAATATTTGTTGTTTCTGATTACGCTTGTGATAATTAGATATTTGAGATTTGATTATCGTTTTTGATAATTAAATATTTGTTGTTTCTGATTATAGCTTGTGATAATTGGATATTTGTTGATATTAGTTCTGATTATCGTTTTTGATAATCGGATATTTGTTGTTTCTGTTAGTGTTTTGATAATCAGATATTTGTTGATTTTGATTATCGTTTTTGATAATCGAATATTTGTTGTTTCTGATTATCGCTTGTGGTAATTGGATATTTGTTGATATGAGTTCTGATTATTGTTTTTGATAATCAGATATTTGTCGTTTCTGATTATCACTTTTGATAATTGGATATTTGTTGATATGAGTTCTGATTATCGTTTTTGATAATCGAATATTTGTTGTTTCTGATTATCGCTTGTGATAATTGGATATTTGTTGATATGAGTTCTGATTATCGTTTTTGATAATCGGATATTTGTTGATTTTGATTATCGTTTTTGATAATCGAATATTTGTTGTTTCTGATTATCGTTTTGATAATTGGATATTTGTAGATTTTGATTATCGTTCTTGATAATCGAATATTTGTTGTTTCTGATTATCGTTTTTGATAATCAGATATTTGTTGATTTTGATTATCGTTTTTGATAATCGGATATTTGTTGATTCCGATTATCGTTGTTGATAATCGGATATTTGTTGATTCCGATTATCGTTTTTGATAATTAAATATTTGTTGATTTGAGATTTGATTATCGATTGTGATAATTAAATATTTGTTGATTTGAGACTTGATTATCGATTGTGATAATTAAATATTTGTTGATTTGAGACTTGATTATCGATTATGATAATTAAATATTTGTTGATTTGAGACTTGATTATCGATTGTGATAATTAAATATTTGTTGATTTGAGATTTGATTATCGATTGTGATAATTAAATATTTGTTGATTTGAGATTTGATTATCATTTTTGATAAATGGATATTTGTTGAATTGAGATTTCTGATTGTCGTTTTGATAATTGGACCTTTGTTGTTTTCTGATTACCGTTTTGGTAACTAGAATTGCGGTTTTGCGATTTGTGATTTGGGTTTTCTAATTATCCTTGTTGATAATTAGATTTTGCTGTCTTCTAATTATCGTATCGATAATTAGATATTGTTGTTTTGTGATTTCTGTATTCTGATTATCTTTTTGATAATTAGATTTTGTTGAGAAGTTGTGAATTTCTTTTATGAAATTAAAATATTTCTTTGGCGGTTGTGTTCTTGATCTTTATTTTTCTAGCTTAACCGGTTTAAGTTAGAAAAATAAGTGTATGGACAACCTTAATTATGAAAATTGCGGGGAAGCAATTTTTATAAGGAGGGGAGTCTGTAACAACCTGGGGTATGTGGGCTTTAAATAAAATTTAGCCCACGTTTCTTTCTATCCTTGGTGCTGTGTTATCAAGCGAATACCCATTTTCCTCCGCCCCATTCATTCGTTTGTATGCCCTAACCCTAAACAAACGAAAGAAAGAAAAAATGGCGACTTCCTGTTCGTTCGTTCCATGCTTTTAAATTAGGGCTTCTGAGAAATTCTTTGAAGTCGCGCCTCTGTTGATCGATCGGTGGATATTTGCGAGTAGCTTGGATCGATCGTTTCCTCGTTGCTCACTTCGGCTGCGAATGGGATTTTGGTCCTTCGAAGCAAGGTGAGTGACCCTCACATCTAATTCAATACTTGGTTACAGCAGTTCGACTTTGTCTCGATGTTGATGATTTTACTTGACTTTGATTTTCATTCAGGTAGAATTGATTTTGTTCTTGTCGTCTTTCGAAGTTGAATTTTTTGGTATTTCTTTCTTTTTCTCCGGTTGTTGTCATTGCCTGACTTTGCGAAGTACTTGTTGTACTTGGGTAATTGCAGTTTTGTTTTCGTGTAGTCTGGTTCTTGTTGCCAGTTGCCATTCCCTGTGTTGGATTCTTTTTGCTCGATTCTGGTCATCTGTGATCATACTTGTAGTTTTCCATTTGGCCTTGAATGTTGTTGCCATTGATATTGGTCTTGTTGATGATGGGGCTTGCTGGTTCGATGTACTTAAATGATGTCTGCACTGTGACTTGAGTCTTGTTGTCTTCATATTTGTGCATACATACAATATCCTTGAGTCTGGGCAGTTTGGTTTCATGTTGTAGCTGTACGCTTGCTTACATGTAGCTTTGTGGGGTCTGGTTGCATTAAGCTCATATGGTCTTCACTTATGTGTGGTCTGCACTTGCATATGTTTAGTTTCTAGTATTGTTGTTATGTTGCTCCATATTGCTTTTGCACAGGTCATGCCTTATATTGGATTGTATATCCAGATTTTACATTTAGGCATTTAATGTTGTTAAGTTCCAGGCTTTTACAGTTCTGTTTTGCGTAGAGTTGCATTTGAAACCTGGGACTTCTATATTTGACTAAGAATCCTTGTTCCTCTGACCAGTTTTCATTTTTGGATTTTGTCATGGCCTTGATTGCATCATGTTGCAACAGTTTCGACCTTTTGAAGTTTGCAGTCCACCTGAGTACATATTTATTATTTCTTGCATACATTTATATAAGTGTGCATGTTTTTACTGCACTGTTTAATTGCTTATAAACTTGGATTTTTATGTACCTGCCTCTGTTTCGAGTCTGATATTTTTGAGGTTTCCATTTGTTAGCTTGTATTTCATGTACACTCTGGTTTATCACTTGTTGTTGCATGTTGTACCTGTTAGCACTTGGGTATTGTACCATGCTGTGTTGTCTGGTTTGTATTTTTGTTCTTTTAGTCATTGATGCATCCCTTACTTGTTACTTTTGCAGTGTATTGATATTCATGTCTGCACTTTGATCATATATGGTGTTCGCATTTCCAGTTTCATTTAGTTGACTCTGTTTCAACTTCACTTCATGTATATACTACTTGGTTGTCATCGTATATGATGGATATTCACTTGGTTGAAAATGGTCACTCATGTTGTAAGTAGGCATGATTGTTAGATGTCAAGTTGTAGTATTGCAGTCTTGGGTCTCATATATGCCCTGTGCAGCCATTGCCAGAATATCTTCTGTCTGCACTTGTTCATTCTAGTATGTGTTCACTGCTTTAACCATTCACTGTTGCCACCTCTGTTTGCATATTTAGCTCGGTTGTTTTGAGCACAATTGTGTATATGATGTCTTGATTGTTGAGACAGTGGCATTGAGATTTGATTCTTCATTTGCTTTTGATTCATTGACCTTTTGCGTATTTCATATGCCGTATTGGCGAGGCAGTACACGTTAGCGTGTACTACAGCCAATCAGTATTGATGTGTTTAAGTGATATTTCAATTGTTTGAATTGATTTAGCTTGATTTGATCATTTGCTGTTGTCTTATTATCTATTTGATAATTAGATTCTGAGTTTCCAATTATTTATTTAAATAATTAGATTTTGTTGTTAATTGCCGTTTAGGCAATTCTGATGTTTTCTAAATTATCTTCATTGATAATCTTTTCTAAATTATCTTCATTGATAACTCTTTTATTTATCTTTGTTGATAATTTGAATTTGCTGATTTGTTGTTTAACACTGTTAAGAGTTATATTTATCGGTATCCAATTTCTTATTAAAGGATTGTATGTACGAGATTTTTTGACTGTCGTCTAATTGTTATTTAATTATTATTGCTTCTGTGCATTAATAACTGAGTTTGAATTAGACTGACCCGTGTATTATTTTCTTTTGAATGTAATACTCGGGTCAGACTGAGTTATTACAGGTTGTAGATATCCTGCTTTGGATTGCTGCTAGAGCTATGAAGTCTTTTCGCATCTTTTGGAGTAGTCGTTGTCATTTTTAGTAGTCAGTGTAATTGTATAGGATGATATGTATTCATGTATTTTAATGATATTAATGTACTTGTATATGTAACATCCTGTGTCGACAGTTGTAGTCGTATCATATGTGTTGTATCACATGTGTTGTAACTGATACTAGTTATTATATATATGAGACTTTTTGTTTTATCTGTGTTCTACATTTATATTATCTGTGTTGTTATTATATTTATTGTCCTAAACTATTATGAACCATCGTGGTTCGTTTTATACTGGAATTGGGTATGTCGATGGCAGTAAGTAAATAAATAAGAGATGAAATATATATATATACACACACACCACTCCTATCGAACTAACCTATACTAGCGTAAGGCCTAAATACGGATGACCGCTCCTATCCAGCCTTATTCTTCGTGATAACAGACAGTATTTCCTTAATACTCTTTGTTATTGTGAGCATAGAGGTGGGGCGTCACACATTGATTATAATTCAAATCGGAATTTCAATAAATTTGAAATGAATTGAAATTGGAACTGATTTAAATTGAAAATCGAACATGAGTCGATTTGGATTGAACTGATACTGAAAATGATTTAAATTAAAGTAACTGAAATTGAATCGGTTTGATTAGAATTTGGCCTTGGGTCCAGATTTTTTGAAATGGAAAGAGACAGTTTGTTTTGAAATTATTTTCAAAATAAATAGTTTTAATATAAACTGTTTAAAATCAATCTTTTTAAATATTCAAATTATTTTGATTTTCCAAACTATTTTATTTTATAAAACATTTTAAATATTTAAATTATTTTATATCAAACTATTTAAAAAAATTCAAACTATTTTCTAAAAATTCAAACTAGTTAAAGTAGGAATTTTATATATTTAAATCGTGGATTTAAATGCGAATTTGGTTAAAATGAAGTTATGACCTAAATTGAAATTCGAATCAAATTTTGAAGTGAAAACGACTATCGAAATAAATTGACATATTTTAAAGTAAATATGATATTTTGAAATGAAAGGATTTTGAAGTAAATATGATATTTTGATATCAAGTATGAATCGTTTTCGAAATGTAAAAGTGCCAACTGGTGTGTAAAATGACGTTTATTTGTTAAAGAGACCGAGGTCTCTTATTGACATGCTCTTTGTCAATATTGGAATCACTTTAACAACTCTGTACGTGGAGGAGACTTTCGAATGAAGTGGTTGGTTCTGGCATTTGTTTGCTTGATTTAAAGAAAGAGAACGATGATGGATAGACCCCGGCACTTGTGCCAATTCGAAATGACTAAAATGGAACGGCTTGACAGGGCCAAGTGGGCTAGCTACCCCTAGCGTACATTCGTTCTTCAATTTTCTTCTTGGACTTGATCCATACTATTAATCTTGTTGTTGGTTTCGATTTCTGCACCTTATTTTGGGATAAACTCCCTTTGAGTTGATATGGGATGGATGGACGCGGTGGGTGGCTCCATTACGTTACCACAAGCCCTGCAACCCGAACTGGTAGTATCCTACCTTGGGCATTTCCTCACGTGTCTTGTCATACTTTTTCCCTATATGAGACCACTACGATTTTGGTTTAGTGTTGTCGTAGCACGACGCATCCTTATCCTCCGACGTGTTACTAGGGCATTATATGCAAACTGCGCGACAATGCTTAAAAATGCGTTAAATGGGATAATGTAAAGCCTTAACGCTAAGAAAAATATTTATTTTACTGATTAGACATTACATATATAGCTTATTCTACTATATATAAATATTTTGACGGATCCATCAGAGAAGGAAAATAACGTTTAACATCTCTTGAGTTATTACACGCATGTTACACACTGGATAGGAGATGTAAAACTTTGTAAGCATCTCTGACGCTGTTACACTCCTGTTTTATGTGATATCACATAAGGATAATTTAGTCCTGACTCGAGTGTTTCGTCTTTTCATTATGCTCGGATGAGTCCTGAGTTTTTAGCATATTGAAGATATTATTCTGGAGCACGAAGACGAAGATTCGGTATATTATTACTAGTATTATTTCATGCATCATGTTGTTATGCTGCATTATTATTTTGTCTCTTTTGTATATATAGCTCTGATAAATGTTGTATAAATTATAATCAAATGTATAGTACAAATAGCTTCATGAACTATTTATTTGATTATTATATTTTATCATACCACTGCGAGATTCCGTGTTTGTTTTCTTCTTATTTTCTTATTTTTCTTAATTAACCCCATTGATTATCTGTGTTTCGGATTGTTTGAGTTAGACATGTATGGAATATTGTCTATTTAAACCTTCGAAAATATGGGTCATCATAGAATTAAATCATTTATGGTTGAATTTTTTGTTATTTGATAGTTAAATAACTGATTGTCAAATTTAGATAAAAATTATAACTTTGAAAATATCTTGAAGAAACGCGAGAATTATATGTTACAATTATCGTCTGAGGTGCTATACTATACGTATAAACTCATTTTGTTCTTCGAAGACAAATGATAAGGGAATCTGTCCATCAACGGTTAGAAAGTGATCGTCGATCTTATCTTTGTCTATTTGTTTGCTAAAGAACGGGGTTGTGTTTACTAGAACTTATCTAAATTTGTTTCGAATAGACCAGGATTGGATATGTTGTCCGAAAACCACTTCGATCCAACTCAAGTAGTTCAAATTGAAGGCATCTTAAAGAGTATGGAATCGAAGATGGAGTTTTAAAGTGCAAGAACTATTCTTTATTAACCTTGGAAGGATTTTCCATAACGGTCGAAATAGAAGTAGTGCCTTCGGTTTCGTTCGGCCCCAAAACGAACTTGTATGGATGAATGCTGGCATTGCATTATTGCTTGAAGGGTGGTGTTAGAATTCCAAGTAGGAAGTGCTAAGGAAGGTATAGCCTCAAGCCTCACAAACTGGGAAATGACAAAAATCGGGCATGCAGTAGCACCATGTAGGTCGCTCCCATCAGGGTATGGTCATCCCAAAATCTAGATCGATCGGTATCTACTCTTCTATGCTTTAGGGCCTGTTAACAAAAAGGGTGATCATATTTCATACTACTAATCAAGTGGTAGGCTAGTCTTGTGTGGCAAGGGTATAAGATGTTCTTGTCAGAACCCGATGCATTTTATTTAAAGACGTACCTTTAGAAGGTAGTTCCTTACCTTATCATAGTATGGAATCCATTCTCCAATACGAGCCTTTAAGGTTTTAGTTGTATACCTATTATGCTGGAATTTTATTATTGTAACAATTTTGGCTATGGTTAATAAGTACTTATATTTAGACACTATTATAATATTAAAGAATTTCATGCAAAATGGTTTAGTTATCGTAAGGTAAAAATCCAACCGTGTTTATGTGCGATGTGGTCTTACGAGATACTTTTGATTTCAAAGTTTCTTTATAACTTTAAAATCCAATGGGATGTGTTTTCTCACACTGGTTTCCTAGACTGACTCGAGTGTTATTTTATTATAATGCTTGGATCAGATCGAGCATATTACAGATTTACTTTGGATGCTTTGGAGCTTCAGGAGACGAGTTGGAAGCCCAGAGACGTATTCGCATATAAGGTTGTTTTTTAGATGCATTCATTGTTATATTTATTAGAAATTATGTGGGTGGGTTGTTATAATTGTTCGGGCTAAAATAGGTTAGCAAACTCTTACCGATGTCTATATATGTATATTACAGTTTTGTTTTTGTGTGAAGATTCGTTCTGCTATGAGATTCTATGTTGTTTAGTTTATTCTTATCTTCTTTCTTTTTTATTTTTCCTAACTATCTGTCTTTCTGTTCAATTTGAGTGAGTCATATTTGGTTGATTGTTCAATTAAACTATGCAGAAAGTAGGTCATTACACGTTGTTATTCTTAATTTGTATGCTTAGGCTTTGGTTTCCTCGTAATGTCTAACAAACATTTATTACCCATATGAATTTATCATTAGTGTAAAAATTAGAGCATCCCTAATCAATCCTCATAAATTTCATATTAATCTCATTAACCACTCCTCATAAATGCCATATTTACCTCCATAATCAAATCCCCTTTAATTCATTTATAACCTATTTAAATTCTTGTAACTACCAATTTATTGCATTTTTGTTGCCTATTAATTTAGAGTTAACTTTCCATCTTTTATTTCCTAATCCTATCATTTGTTACGCGATATATTCCAATGTTATAATAGTATCTAATGCAAATATTAACATGTATTATACTGTATTAATTATATTCTTTTATTTTGAATGCTTGGTGATGTTGTTCGTTCCTATATATATTTATTATTATATTTCTGGTTATTAACCCTTGTCTAGAATATTCCTTTCTATATTTTAAGTTGTTAGAATTTTTTCTTCAGAAAGGTTTTCCGTTATCACCTTTTATAAATCAACTTAAAATAGAGATTTGCTCCATTTGAAATTACAAGAAATTATTTATTTCTTTTTTATTGAAATAGACGATGTAACTATGGAAAGAAATTCCATACTTTACAGAGCTATTTTCTCTTTTTGTGTATATTCCTTATTAATTCAAACACTACACTTTTACAACGTATTTAAAAAATTCAACAATTTATGGAAGATGAAAGGATAATATTTCCGACAAATTAAAATATAGGAATTCACATTCCAATAGAATTAGATCAAATCAAATTATACTAACATCTTTATAACCCATTTGTAGATCTGGGACAAATTCTACATCTTTATAACCCAATTGTAGATCTGGGATAAATTCTACATCTTTATCCATAAATATATTTTAATAACTTGGGGATTGATTTACACATCCTAGTGAAAACAATATTCTTATTCATTTATAGAATATGTATGTAGTGTTTTATGTGTTAGATTTGAGCCTACAACTCTTAGATATTTATTTAGGCATAAATTTAAATAAAAATCCAGTTGAAATAAATTCCAATGTCATAAACAAATTACATAATTTTCCACTCAACTTTTTGAAGCTTTCCAAATCTCCTTTGTTGACTTCTTTTTCCTTCCTAATCCAAAATAATATGTATAATAATTTATATACATATTACAGTGTTAATTAATTTATTTAGAAATAATATCTAACATGGAGTTCGCCAAATAACCTATTTAACACTATATTTTTAAAATTTTCAAATTACGAAGATGAAAGTATATGTTTATGAATTTAATTCTTTTACACAGAGTATATTTTTCTTGAACACTTTTGTCAGACATTTGCTGATAAATCTATTTAAGTAATCTCGAAGCACATAATGTATAATTACATTTTTTTAGAGCATGGCAGTTTCATAAAACAAACCATAATGTCAATTATCAATTATTCTTAACATGGTAAGCAGTATACTACTATGAACAGTTTCAAATGTAAGCAACATACATTCAGTATAAGTTTATCCTATATGTAATATAGGAATTATACTTGGACACACACATGTACACAATTTTGTTGATAATAATGTTTCAAACCTAACATAGAGAAATAGTGCTTAAATTGAAATATTGTCAAATTTTTTGGTTTAAATAAATAACATTTCAAATTCGAGAAAGCAAATGTTTTGACATTATCCAATACTAACATCAGTAGAAATTTTTTAAAGTAGCTTTAACACATCATATTTTTCAATACATATAACATAATGCAATATGAGAAATATATGTAGAATGTAAATATTGTAAAATCAACTTTTTGGAGTAATCGAATAATATTTTTCTTTAACTTTATGTATTCATGTAAACACAACAATTAACCTAATTCAATGCAATATAGTACATCACCATTACATGGAATCATTTGTTAGGGTTGTCTCGCATGTTTAATGGAGGAACGACGGTTTGGATTGGAGAAAAGTCCCACATCGCTAAATAATATGGAAAAGTGGTATATAAATATGGGTTGGTAGGCATGTAACATTGGGGATTCCTTTTGTTACAACAGAAATGTGTGCCAATCCATATGCGTACGCCACGTGTTGGAGATGGGGAGCTTGTTCGGACCATCGTTACCACAACAGTGGTATCGAAGCCGATGGTTACGGACTGGGCCATGCAGACATAGCAGTACTCTCAAAGGTTACCGCAAGGGGATGCGAGTCAAGGGGGAGACTGTTAGGGTTGTCTCGCATGTTTAATGGAGGAACGACGGTTTGGATTGGAGAAAAGCCCCACATCGCTAAATAATATGGAAAAGTGGTATATAAATATGGGTTGGTAGGCATGTAACATTAGGGATTCCTTTTGTTACAACAGAAATGTGTGCCAATCCATATGCGTACGCCACGTGCTGGAGATGGGGAGCTTGTTCCGACCGTCGTTACCACAACATCATTTTGGATGGAAAAGAAATTTGGATGACACATAATTATAGAAATTGCAATATGATTAAATAGTGTAAGGAAACACAGTTAACAAATTAAACTATTAGAGATAGATTATTATCATTTTCTTTTTCGTTGTTTGGATATATCTCCTACTTTCACGTTTCTTTGTTACTTTTATTTTTGTTTCTTCTTCATTTTAAAAAATAAACTTAAATTATCATCTATCTATGCTCTTTTGAAACTAAAAGGAAAGTTTGCTTCATTTGTTATATGTGTTTTTTTATTGCTTTTGCTGGAGTTATAGAATATCCTCTCTCCCATCATCGAATATGCTATGGCTTTGGGCATGTGCTATATTTTCTATTAACTGAGTTTATAAGAATTAGATTTGACTTTTTTTAAATTAATACATAAAATAAACCAATTTTCATTTTCCAACATGTGGCCATTTCGTATAATATAGTTTGATTTGGTAAACAAGCTAAATGATATTATTATTCCAAAAAGTACCACGACTACCTATCTTTTGTTGCAAGTAATCTATCTGCTGAAATGTCAAAGTAATGATATTGAAGTGATTTTGATTCAATTTTCATGGTAACTTATGTACACATGCTATTAATTTATTTTATCATCGTTTATAATATTTTTGTATCAATTCTTCATCAGTTCTAAGTCGTTATGTTTTCATGGCTATTTAATTATGTTTTGTGTATATCTTATTTGGTTCTCAATTATATAGAATAGTTATCATGTTTCAACATAATATATTTTGAAATTTATATTTTGCGTTTTGATTTCTTTAGTTATCCTTTTATACTAGTGACCTATTACTAGATGACCCATGAGGAAACCACCTTAAAGTGTGATAATTATGGGTTAATTTCTCTGAGAATTTGTCCCAATGGTAGAGAACTTATGCTTAGACCAATTTGTTCTTTACTGTGTTTGATATAATTTAATAAATAAATCTATTATATCTATTTAATCTATCATACTACATAAAAAGTAGGCTTCTCATAAATTTGATAACAAAATCCTAACACGTAGTTTGGTTCATAACATTCTTATTTCAATCTACCTCAATTTCTGTATTTTTTATTCTTTTATAATTCAATGAACATTTTTTTTCTTCTTCACACTTTTAATCCTATTCAGGAAAAAACTTCTTATTTCTTCCATCTTCACCTTCTTCTTCCTCTTCTTGCAATTTTATTTCTTCCCCTTCTATAGTTACATCTATAAATATTCAATTCTTAATCTAAATAATGTAGAGACTCGTTCCAAACACTTTGTTTTATGTAATGATCTTAAATTATTTTAAATGATTATAATTTGGTTGAATTCAATGTTTCTTCACCTTTATATTATCCTTAACTATTTTATTCATATTTTGTAGTATTTGTTTATCTACCGGCTGCTTTTAAATATGGGATATTTTTTCTATACTCATGACTTCATCTCTTTGATCCAAATTTTGTATCCAAATTTTTAGCCTCATATGATTTTTTATTTTAATTAGTATGGTGGAAACTTTGTTTTTCCACATTTCTTGCTGGAGTTCATTGGATTTCATTATGCATAAGCATCTTATAATTTGAAATTGTTCTATAAATTTTTGAAAGATAAAGTTGATTCTTTTTTCTATTCTTACATTTAACATCAATTTCTATCTTTATTTGACTTTTATTTTGGTTAATGAATATGAATTTGAATTCTTTTGTTTAGCATACAAGGATTTATAAGTACAATAACACACAAATTTCAAAAGACCTTAAGTTATTTTGTATAGTAAAGTAGAGGTAAATTATCCATTTTTATTATCAGACATAGGCATACAAGAATACCAGGGTAGGAGAAGAAAATTATATTTATGGTAAAATAATATTTAAATAATAATTTCTCATATAATATTTTAGGATAATCAATATTTTTATCTAAAATTTAGTATTAGAAACATATTTAAGACCAAATTCTTATTTAACTCAGTATAGTCTTAGCCAACTTAGACTTATATCTTTCTAATTATTTTCCTTTTTAACCAAACTATACATTATAATTTTTCTGTTTTTTGCGTAATATAATAGAAAGATGTTCATAAGAAACACATATTTATTTTTCCATCCAAATTCTTGGTGATCTCGCTGAACAATGGGGTAAATTAAATCTCAGTGATTTCGTTTATGTTTATTATTATATATTACATTGTTTTGTATATTTTTGCAATTTGGAAATGTTCATAAATAATTACATTGAAATCAATGATGTTTATGTTTATAAATTTATGAGCGAACTTTTTTTCAGTAGTAAGAATCATATCAAATATTATTACCACTTATTTGTTAAAACAAAATTTTATTCAATTCTAATCAAGTTGAATTCAAAGTAATCAAAGAATCAATTTCAATTAAATCTTTTTTAATTTTAATTCAAATTGATAATAGTAACTACATATTAATTCCCTTTATTTCTAACCAGTTGTAGAATTAATGTGTAAATTTCTTTCAGTTATTCCCTTTTATCGTCAACTTTTAAGATGTTCTAATTCGTTAGGTAATATGTCACATGAAGTATTACGTGAAATCAATAAATGTTTTATAACTGTAAGAAATATATATATATATATATATATATATATATATATATCACAATATAGTAGTAAGCGTGAACGAATTATCCATTCTTAGTAATATTTCTACAAAAAAATTATAAAAAATTAAAATATTTAAGACAAAAAATATATTTATAGATAATTCCTTCAATGAAATTTCACAAAATAATGTTGGGTGATATTTTCTTACGCTTTAATTATAACATGATACTGTGACATATTTACTATGCTTAAAAGAGAATATTATATATATTATGTGCATAAATTGTATTCGGTTGTAATTATAATACTGCACAATGTTAGGTTATCAATGGTAACATAAATATTTCTGTAGTCATATAGGGTTATAATTACATTGTATATTGATTGTTCACTATCACCGATGTACTGTCATTCGAGTATTTTTTATAGGTATCCAAAAATTAATTTTTCTTATAGTGACATATGATTTCACTTAGACTTAGCTTGATGTTTATATTGGTCGAATCGTTTTTTCGACATGTATTTGATGTAAGGAAAAAAGTTTGTTTGATTGTTTCAAAAACTAAACAACCTAAAGTTTATGATTTATTGACATTTATCATGTCATGTTTTGTTATAGTTGTTAGAAAATATGACGTGTGCTAAAACAATATTTTTCTAATTTAGCTAGAGTTTGTTAAAAAGCATACTAAAACAAATGTTGGATTATTAATAATTTAAAACTGAAACAATACTTCACTTTAAGCATTATTTTTCTATGTTAGATTTAGAATACTATTATCATATAAAATGTGTGTATATTCGATTTATATGTTATATACAAGGTGATACAATGTTATGTTTGTGCGTATCTTATGTTTGAAAGTTAGTTGACATGCTCATTAATGTTATGCTTTTCAAGTAAGAATTAATTGGTGATTGATGTTTGATGTATAAATTCATCCAATTTATAAAGATATGTTACACACCATGTGCTTTGAGATTATTTAAGTAGAATTAACAATAATCGTTTGTCAACAATGTTTAGGGATGAGGGTAAACTACAATCCATAAGCTCGCATATAAATAAAATACTGAAAGGTAGACTGTTAAATAAATTATATGGTGAACTCCGTATGCTTAGAGCACCAGAGCAAATATTCAATTCTTAATCGAAATAAAGTTAAGATTCGTTCATAATAATTTATTTTATTTAATGATCTTAATTTATTTTAAACGATTATAATTTGGTTGAATTTAATGTTTCTTCACCTTTATATCATCCTTAACTATTTTATTCATATTTTATAGTATTTTTTTTCTATCGATTGCTTTTAGATTTGGGATATTTTTTCTACATTTATGACTTCATCTCTTTGATCCAAATTTTATGTCCAGATTTTTAGTCTCCTATGATTTTTTGTTTTAATTAGTATGGTGATGACTTTGGTTTTCCTCATTTCTTGCAGGAGTTCAATAGATTTCATTATGCATAAGCATCTTATAATTTGAAATTGTTCTATAATTTTTTTAAAGGTAAAGTTGATTCTTTTTTCTATTCTTACATTTAACATCAAATTCAGTCTTCATTTGATTTAGTTAAAGAATATGAATTTGAATTCTTTCGTTTAGTTTATAAGGATTTATAAGTATAATAACACACAGATTTCAAAAGACCTGAAGTTCTTTTGTATAGTAAAGTAGAGGTAAAATTATTCTTTTTTATTGTCAAACATAGGAATACAAGAATATCAGGTTAGGAGAAGCAAATTATATTTGTAGTAAAAATAATATTTAAATAATAATTTCTTATATAATATTTTAGGGTAATCGATTTTTTTACGTAAAATTTAGTATTGGAAACATATTTAAAACCAAATTCATATTCAACTTAACATAGTCTTAGTCAACTTAGACTTATATCTTTCTAATTCTTTTCCTTTTTACCCAAACTATACGTTATATTTTCCTATTTTTTGCTTAATATAAAATAAAAATGTTCTAAGAAACGTACATTTACTTTTCCATCCAAATTCTTTGAGACCTCGTTGAACAATAGGGTAAATTAAATCTCAATGGTTTCTTTTATGTTTATTTTATATTACATTGTTTTGAATATTTTTGCAGTTTGAAAATGTTCATAGACAATTATATTGAAATCAACGATGTTATTATTTATAAATTTATAAGCAAACTATTTTGAATAGTAAGAATCATATCAAATATTTTTACCACTTATTTGTTAAAAAAAAAAATTCTTCAATTCTAATCAATTCGAATTCAAAGTAATCAAAGAATCAATTTAAATTAAATCTTTCTTAATTTTAATTCAAATTGATAACACTAACTCCACATTAATTCTTTTTATTTGCAATCAGTCATAGAATTAGTATGTAACTTTCTTTTAGTTATTCCCTTTTATCATAAACTTTTTAGATGTTCTAATTTGCAAGGTAATATGTCACATGAAGTATTACATGAAATCAACAAATATTTTCTAACTGTAAGAAATATATGTATCATAACATAATGGGAAGCATGACTCATTATTTATTCTTAGTAACACTTTTACAAAATAAATTAAAATATTTAAGACAAAAAAATATATATTTGTAGATAATTCCTTCAATGAAATTTCACAAAATAATGTTGGGTGATATTTGCTAACGATTTATGCTTGAAACAATGCTGGGTGATATTTGCTAACGATTTATGCTAACGATTTATGATAATGTTGGGTGACAAAATGATATTATGACGTATTTACTTATGCTTGAAAGAGAATATTATATATATATATATATATATATATATATATATGCATAAATGGTACCGGGTTGTAATTATTATATTGCAGAATGTTGGGTTATAAATGGTAACATAAATATTTCTATAATCATAATGGTTATAATAACATTGTATATTAATTGTTCACTTCGTTGAGTGTGATCATTACATTATTTAAAATTACAATTACAATCGATGTACTATCATTCAAGTATTTTTATGGGTATCCAAAAAATAATTTTTCTTATAGCGATATTTGATTTCACTTAAACTAAGCTTAATGTTTATAATGGTACAATCGTTGTTTCTACATGTATTTGAAGTAAAGACAAACTTTATTTGATTATTCCAAAAGTTAAAAAACTTAAAGTTTTTGTTTTATTGACATTTCTTATGGTCTGTTTTGTTATAGTTGTTAGAAAATTTAACATGTGCTACAATAATATTTTTCTAATTTAGTTAGATATTGTTAAATCATACTAAACAAATGTTGGGTTATTAATAATTTAAAATAAAGTTGAAACAATATCTCGCTTTAAGCATGATTTTTCTGTGCTAGATTTACAATACTATTATCATATAAAATGTATATATATTTGATGTATAAGTTATATACAAGGTGATATAATGTTATGTTTAAGCATATCTTGACATTGTCGTTAATGTTATGCTTCTCAAGTAAGAATTAATTGGTGACTTATGTTTAATGTATAAATTCATCTAATATATAAAGATTTGTTACACACCATGTGCTTTGAGATTACTTATGTAGAATAAACAATAATTGTTTGTCAACAATGTTTAGGGACGAGGGTAAACTACAATCCATAAACTTGCACATAACTAAAATATTGAAAGGTAGACTATTGAATAAATTATATGGCGAACCCCGTAATATGGAAGTGAAATTATGTGATCGAGCGAGCGTTCATATTTCATATTGAGTACGGATGATATATGTACATCATAGTGGATTTAGTAAAGAAAATATTGACAATTGAAAATACAAAATGATATGATTGTGAACTATATAATGGGATGTCATTGGAAATAAGATGCAGGTATATAATAGCCAAAGCTAATTTGATATTTTTAGTTTCATAGTTAAAATTTGGTTGCCCAACTGAAAGGTACAGTTTAAATCATTGTTTGATTTAATCGTTTTATGATTAAGCCACTTGGCTTTTATTTTTTTTGCTAGGCCTGGGGTGGCGTTTTGTTGTTGCTGACGAATTTTTTCGTAAATTTAAGGCATTAGAAATTTTTGAAGAAGGTTTTGACAACTAAAATTTGATTTTGAATTATAACATGCAGTGATTGAATGGGATGATATTAGTTGGAATCTATGAATGAATTTGGAAATTTGTCAAATTAATAACAAAGTTTCAACAAATTGATTTTTTGGAAATCTTAAAGCTTAAAATAATTTGGCGAACTGTTTCAACTAATTTGTTTTAAAAAGTAATGGGTTTGGGAATTTTTCTTATCTTTGTCAATTTCGGGAGACGAAATTCTTTTTAAGAGGGGAAGAATGTAACGATCCAAAATTTTAATCATTTGAATTTGGTATATTTAATTAATTTAAATATTGAAAAGTTAATTTTATAGATTAAATAACTCAAATTTCAAATATGGCAATTTACTGGATAATTTAATTGTTGAATTTAATAATTTAAATTTTTTTAAATAATTGGATCTTGATTTTATGAGAATGAAAATGATTTTGAAAGTTGATTTAAATTCTATTTAAATAAGAATGAAGATAGTAAACTTTTAAGTTAGATTTAGAAGTGATTAATTTGGTTTTTAAAAATAATTTTTTATAATTAACGTATTAAAAATTTTCCTTCCGAGGAACTGTCTCGAATTTCGACGAAATCAGTTTCATTGGATCTGTAATAGTGTATTATATGATAACGAATTTCATGACGATCGGATGTATCATTTAGTTATGCGAGATCAAAACGCGTATACATTAATTTTAGAAATTCATGTAAATAATTGGGTTTGAAAAGCTATCTTCTGCATATGAACGAATTAGGTCTCGAAACAAGTTTCATTGTGTTCGAAATA
Organism: Allium cepa; assembly: GCA_030765085.1. NCBI lineage: Eukaryota > Viridiplantae > Streptophyta > Magnoliopsida > Asparagales > Amaryllidaceae > Allium > Allium cepa. The sequence continues at coordinate 906,104,480 of CM060931.1, read as the reverse complement.
TGGATTTAACATACAGAACGCCAGGCGACACATCTCGTTTGGAGTTCGAAATTTTTGGGTTTGTCATATATTATATTTACAATTAAATAATATACATACATACATACATAAATATATATATATATATATATTTAACCCATGTCCTCAGTCCATGCCCCTCCATGCCCTATTGTTCACACCCTATGCCTAGCTCATACCTCCATATTTTTTCTCGTTCATATAAACAACAAAAATCAAAAAAGAGCTGGCCATGTTTCTCAAATTCAAAAACAAGGCAAATCGGACGGCCATGATCGAGATGGACCACTGGGGTTCAAGATGGTCGTGGGTCCCAATAGCAAAGTCACCCGTGCTGTGGTGGCGAAGATGTTGAATGGTGCAATCACGATATCATGGCTCGAGGCGGTGGCATTTTGTCGCATTCATATGTAAAGGGAGGCTAAGTTTTGGATGACCTGGAGGGTGACAGCGGCGGCGAAGATGAAGGCGAAGGTAAGGTGGATGAGTAAGGTGTCTCTGGGCAGCGATGGACAAGTGGAAGTAGGCTGGGGTGGTGGTTCAACGTGGTGGCTGTCGCGCTTTGGTTTTGGTGAGTTCGGTCGAGCGTATCTAGGAGCGAGCATTGTTGGAGGGGGCGGGTTAGATTATTAAAGTGATTAAGGGTAATTTAATAATTAAGTATGTAATGTTTAATTAATATTATTCGATAACTTATAAATTGAATAACTTTTGCGTACGAGGTCAATTAGGACGCCATTCGTTGTATTGCACTCGTATGGACATTCTCTTCGCTATGGAACTAGTTTGGATGAATTTGAAGATAGTTGGAATTTGGGCTAAATCAGATGTCGTTCGGTTTTACTTCCAAAACAGAATGCCTTGGCGAAAACAGAAACATTCGGCGAGTTAAACTCACCTTTTTGGTTTACTAGTATGATATATAGTTGATAAAGATTGTTGAATGATTGTTTGGATGAATTACAATAATTATTAGTTGGTTTGAAAATACTCCCATGATTGGAGCAGATGGGACCCTATTACAATCCCATGTAAGAGAAAATGATCTTTTGTATGCGAATCCAACCTTGAAGATGTTGATTTGTATTTTATGATTATATATTATTATGATACAAGGGGACAGGTTGGAGGGATGGACTGGGATTCCTCGCTGTCGTTGAATTGTTTAAATAATATTCCTTTTATATGGATTATTGAATAATGAACCTAATTGTGGATACTATGGTTATAACATTATTCTTTGTTTGAAAACAAAAACCTAATGATTATAGAAAGTCAATATCAGTGTTGGTTTAGTGTTTGGCAGCCACTGACCTGAAATTAATATTTGCAGTATTATAAATTTCCAATTGAATTGGATTTGGGTTCAGGCAGGAAATGATTTTAAATCCGAAAATTGGAGTTTCGAAAATATATTGTTTTAAAGTTCATTAATTATATTAATATTGTTTTTAAAGTTATTTAATTGTATTAATATTTTTTTAAAGTTACTTATTTATATTAATATTGCTTTAAAATTATTTAATTATATTAATATGGTTTTTAAAGTTATTTAATTATATTAATATTGTTTTTAAAATTATTTAATTATATTAATATTGTTTTAAATTTATTTATTTATTTATATTAATATTGTTTTAAAATTATTTAATTATATTTATATTGTTTTAAAGTTATTTAATTATATTAATATTGTTTTAAAGTTATTTCATTATATTAATATTGTCTAATGTTAGTAAACTATACTAGAGTTGTTTTAAAGTCATTTGCTTATATTTAATATTGTTTTTAATTATTTATCAAATTGTTAATCTTTTGAAAGGTTGATTATTTTAGAATTGATTATGGTTTGAAATTAAAAATAAGGATTATTAATAAGGTATTGATAAATAAATTATTATTATTATAATCGTAAAGACTAATTATTTTTGTTTATTTCATAGTGATTTGGAATTATAAATTGTTATTTTTAAGATGTTCTTAAAATGAATAATTCTCCATTTATTTATAATATTAATGTTAATAGCTATTACTATATAATGGTGTTTTGAAGTAGATGACTTTTAATTATTTATGAATGTCTCTATGAGGCAAAAATAGAGTTTTATAAACATACTGGAATTTTATAAGGGAAGTTTATAAAATAGTTTAAGACTTAAGGGAAGAGTATTTATAAGGTGAAAGAGTTTATAAATGGTTAGATATTTAACGAGTTTTAAAAAAATGGTTTATAGATTTATAAAAAGAGTTTTACAAATGGTTTTATGGATTTATAAAGGATTTTTAAATGATTTTCGAAATGTACAGGAGAATTTACAAGTGATTGAAATGTATAAAGAGTTTTACAAATGGTCCTAGAAGATCTATAAAGTGGTTTATAAATGGTTTCAGAGAATCATAAGGAATTTATAAATGATTCGAGAATCGAATAAAAATAAAATCTTCCTCGGTTCTATTAATATATTTATACCATTGAGATAAGTATATGAGTACATTTCTAAGTTGTGAGGTGTACTGTGTGTGAATATACTTATACCGTTGAGAAAAGTATATGGATATTCTCTAAGTATTGAAAATATAGGGATTAGTGGATATATCTTTGTAATAGTATTCTTCTACAAGTAATTTACAAAGTAGTTTTTATTTATGAAAATTTATAAAAGGAGGCTAGTGATTGTTTATGTGCTTAACCAATGTTGGTTTTTCCTATGAAATAAATTCCTGATTGAATGTTTTTTATTTAATAGTTAAATAACCGACTATTAAAATTAGACCCAAACGTAACTTTGGAAATATCTAGGAGAAACACGTGAGTTATATGGAACAATCATCTCCGATGATGTTGTGCTGTGTGTATAAATCTTGTTTCGATCTCCTATGACAATGATAAGGAAATCCGTCCACTAATGGTTAGAGGTGATCTTTGATCTTATCTTTGACTGTTTATTTCCAAAAGAATCGAGGTAGAGTTTACCGAAAATTATCGAATGTTTTTTCGAAGAGACTGTGATCGGGTATGCTACCCGAAAACTACTTCGATCCAACAACTGTGTTTCGAAGTGAAGACATCTTAAAGATGATGGAATTGAAGACGGAGCTCTTAAGTGTTTCGATCATTCCTAGAAAGAGCCTGTATGAATGAATGCTGATATTGCATTGTTGCCTAGAGGTTAGTTTTAGAATTCTAAGTGGAAAGTGCTATATAAAGGTAAATCATAGCCTCGAGCCTCATCAACCGAGAAATGACAAAAATCGGGCATGCAGTAGGGCCAAGTGGGTCGCTCCCATTATGGTCATTTCAAATCTAAATCAATTATTATTTCTTCGTGTATGCTTTGACGCCCAAGTAGGGTGATCATATTTGGTACTACTAGTCAAGTGGTAGGCCAATCCTATGTGCCAGGGGTACAAGATGTTCTTGTTAGACCCCGGTGCATTTATCTAGATATGTACCTTCAAAAGGTAGTTCCTTACCTTGTCATAAAATGGAATCCATTTTCCAATATGAGCCTTTACGATTTTAGTTGTATACCTATTATGCTGGAATTTAATTAATGTAACAATTTCGGCTATGATTAATAATTATTTGTATCTAGACACAATTATAATACCAGAGAATTTCATATGAAATGGTTTTAGTTATTGTAAGGTAAAAATTCATATGTGTTTATGTGTGTTGTGGACTTACGAGATACTCTTGATTTTCAAAGGTTTGGAGCTTCAGAAGACGAGTTGGAGGCCCAAAGATGTTTTCATGTAGAAGGTTATTTTTCCATTGTGTTCATTGTGGTATTTATCATCAAACTATGAGGACAGGTTGTATGACTGTCCACGCTGAAATCGGTTAGCATACTCTCATTGATGTCTGTATATACATATAATACAGTTTGAATTTTGTGTAAAGATTTGTTGTATACTATAGATTATTCATTATGATGTGAGATTCTATGTTGTTTAGTTTTCTTCTTATCTTTTTTCTTTTTCCCTAACAATCAATTTTTTTGGCATTCGATTGCTCAGCACGCAATACAGTGGATATAGCAGTGTCGATTCTTGGGGGTCGAAAATCTTAATCGTTACACCTATTACGTTCCAATGTAAGAGCGGGTGACCCTTTGTATACGTACCCCACCTTAATGCAGTTGATTTATATTTCTATAATTATACACTATATGTGATGCAGAGGGATAGGTTGGAGGGATCCAACGGGATTCCTTACACTGTTGATTTTATTTTCATCTATATGGTGATATATGGTTTGTGGAATGTCATATTGATGACGTGGATATGATTTTGCTTAAACAATGCTTTAGTAGCACCGGGTCTCATTTTTGTTATATTAAATTACTATAAAACAGCGATTTGATTTCAAAAGGGATTTCAGGTGATTTTGGAAAGTTTATATGTTTTAATAATTTTTTTTTAAAACGAAAGTATGATTTTTAAATGTTATAAATTGATACTTTTATAAAATATCCTAGGTAGAGATTTTCGAACTGCAAGGTAAAGATTTTTAAAATATTAAAATAAGTCCTTTTATAATAATGGGATATGTTTTAAAGAAAAATAGAAATAATTTGATATTAATATTGTTGGCTATTATGTATAAAGTAATATATATATATATATATATATATATATATATATATATATATAAGTATATGAGTACATATATGAAAGATTAACTACCAGTGTGAGTTTTGTAAGTGTGATAATTTATAAAAGTAATACAACTGAAGTGAAGATTTGTAAAATCATGTTTTGATAATAAAAGGTATAAATTTTAAAACGAGGTTTGTAAATTTAAGGAAACTATTATCGTTTGATATACTGGATAAATAAATCAAACGGTGGATTTATTGTATGATACGGAATGATATTTTAGAAATAGTCGACTATTTTGGAAATTGAAACCAAGGGTAAATTTGGAAAGTTAAACGATATTTTATAATAGAAAGGGGTTTATAAAAGGAATTTATCCATATGGAAGTAACGTTAAAAATAAAGGGTGATTGATGCTTTTAAATGCGATTTATGAATCAAAGTGCACAAACAAGAAACCAAAGCACATAAAAGGGATTCAACCAATGTCAAGGCAGTGCACACCACCTTGTTCAAGGCAGTGCACTGGCACTGCCTAGATATGGCAGTGTGCCAGTACACGGACAAGGCCAATAATGCAATAGCACAAACAGTAAGTGCCACAAATTAAAACAAGGCAATGCCACAAATTAAAACAGGCAGCGCCACAAACATTCAGGCAGCAAAGCAACGTACAAGTATAGATCAACCACCAACATTCACACATACATACATACATACATACATACATACATATGTACGTATGTATATACATGGATGATATTGGAATCAATGTGCACTGCAACAAGATTAACTCAAAATTGTTCAGCTCAAAGCAACAAGGAGAAGCAAGTGAAAGTGTACATGAAAATATAGGAGCAGATAAAAAAGAGACAATAAAAACATTCTGCTAATATATAGAAATTCTAGGGACACTTTTGATAGGTATGAAAACATATGAAAACATTAAAGTGTATATGAAAACATACTTACAGATAAACAAGGGACGGCTGCGACATAGGGGCAGCAAGACTCAAGAACCAGTGCACATAGGAGCAGCCCAAGGCAACTTAAAAATGATCAACTCCAAAAGTTCGAATCAAAGAAATTCAAAATTTGGTTCAGCTCAAAATAGTTGAAGCTCAAACCAGTTCATATGTACATAGTGAGTAGAAATGGTTTAAGCTCAAACCAGCTCAATGCAATTCAACAAATGGTTCAGCTCAAAACGGTTCAAGCAATTCAAAATGATTCAACTCAAAGAAAACTGGTATAAACTCAAAATGGTTCACAAACTAACTAAAACAAGGCAGTGCCACAAGCAACAATTTCCACAAACTAAAACAAGGCAGTACCACAAACATTCACACATATATACATACATATGTATGTATGTATGTATGTACATGGATAATATTGGAATCAAAGTGCATTACTACAAGATCAACTCAAAATGGTTAAGCTCAAAGCAACAAGGAGAAGCAAGTGACAGTGTATATGAAAACATAGGAGCAGATAAGCAAGAGATATATGAAAACATTTTGCTCTTATATAGGACTTCTAGGGATAGTTTCGACTGGTATAGAAACATATGAAAATATAGGAACATATGAAAAGATTACAGTGTATAAGAAAACATAATCGATATACATATGTATATACGTGTATATTTGTACGTAGTGAGTAGAAAGGTAATAAGTATATCACTTAATGTCAAGCATCAAGCAAAACATTTCATTTCAGTTCAAGGAAAACTCTAACAGATGAGTGAAAGAATCACAAGTGTAAGGGGCCACAAAACAAGCAAGGGAAACTAGCGAAACAATGAATTAACCAAAGTCGAACTTAACTTCCCAAAATCATATAATGGAATTGAAATGAAATTGTAAGGTGCACGAATAAAATGAACAGGAATCAAAAAAGACATTCGCACATATATACATACATAATATGTATGTATGTATGTATATACATGGAAGTTTAAAACATCCGCTAACTCAGACATGAACTAATAACGAGGCAACCAAAGTTTTCACCATCACAACACATATCTCTCAAAACATTTAAGTATGACCAAAATATGTTGTTCAGCCCGCTTTAGTCAAGTTTTGTTCATCATCACATAAACACCCAAATCATCATAGGCAAATCAAGTTGATATCAATAAAAAATCAAAACGGGGTAGAAATCAAAAGGGAATCTGATGGCTAAGTAAATACTTTGAAAATCAAATCTCAGCATATATATATATATATATATATATATATATATGAAAATATAGGAAGTTAATTCCTACATAAAGAACCCAATTCATCATTGGCAGGATAATCGAAGTCCAAAACAATATAAATCGAAAGAGGAAAAATCATACCAATATCAATCGTAGAACACTCAATAAGGAGCCGCAACCATCAATTTCCATTAAATTAAAGCATGCAATCAATAAGGAATGAAAGGAGTAAGACAATTCAAATGAATTTCAAAAGGGCTGAAACCTTAATTCTAGAAGATGCTCAATTTTTCCAGACGATGAAAATATTTGAGAGGGAAACAAAAATAAAAAGGGTAGACAAAAATATAAAGGGTAAAAAACAGTGGCCATGAAATAATTGAGAGGGAAAACATGGAGCCAAAACTAAAAAATTTGATAACTTTATTCAACGACATATAAAATATTGTCTGAATAACAAGTATGTATAGAGAGTATGGGCTATTCAGACAATAGCTGATAGATTTCATGGGCTATTCACACAATAGATGATTTTTTCATTTGTTGTGTGAAAAAGTAGGACAATAGGAAATCTACCTCATGTTGCATACTCACTATTGTTTGATTCACTTTGTGGAGTAGTGGTGCGTTGTAAGAAGTTGTTGGTGGCAATCGGAGATTTGGATGGATGAATGGTAGTGATTAGTTGCCTACCAGAGGATGGGTGATGGTTATCTTTTATATTCACTTAAGGTTCCACAGGAGGGATTATCATCAGTGCCTATCGCTAGAGAGTATCCAGATGTCTTCGAGGAAGTGACTGAATTGCCGTCGCATAGAGAGATCGAGTTTCAAATAAACTTGGTGAAGGAAGCTAGATCGATAATTATGCCTTTAAGGCATATGGCACTAAAGAGCAGAAGGAATTGGAGGTGCAAGGAAATGACATATTGAGAAAAATGTTAAGCATATCTGAGTGGGGCGTACCTGCAGTATTAACAATGAAGGCGGATGGCTCTTTGAGGTTGTGTGTGGATTATCAAAAGCTAAATAAAGTGACAAAGAAGAACAAATATCCATTTCTATGCATTGATGACTTATTTGATCAGCTACATGGTGCGAAGCTGTTCTCCTAAACAAATTTGGTGGTGGGATTTCACAAGTTAAGAGTAGCAAAGGAGAGTGTGTCTATTACTATATTTTGTGTGCCATCGGGTTTTATGAGTGTTTGGTAATGCCATTTGGATTAACCAACGCTCCAACATACTTTGCGGATCTCGTGAATCAGGTTGTCAGAAACCAGCTGAATAAGTTCGTACTTGTGTTCATGGATGATAGTTTGATCTACTCCACAACTAAAGAGGAGCATAGGACGCACTTGAGGATTGTACTAGAGATATTGAGGAAGCATAAGTTGAGAGCGAAGTTCTCTAACTGTCATTTCTAAAGAAAAGAAGTGAGATTCTTGGATCATGTTATGTTAGGACAGGGTATAGCTTTAGATCCTACGAAGATGGAAACGATCCAAAATTGGAATCAACCCAAGAATGCCATGGATGTGAGTAGTTTCCTAGGATTGGCGGGATGCCATAGATGCTTCATAAAGGACTGAAAGTAACTATGCTCCGATACCAAATGAAAGTGACTACTATGGTTAGTTATCACTTAGGATCGTGCAATACAGAATGTATTATAATCTAAATGCGAAAATAGATAAAATAGTAAAGTAAATAAGATTAAGCACACTGGGATTTTTTTATACTGTTCGAACTTTCCGTTGTACATCCATTCCCAGGCTTCCCTCTGGAATTTAACTATCACCCCTCACTTAACCCGGAGGAATAAGTATACAACATTTGAGCAGTCGAACATGATTTTTCCGCCTCAACGGTTTTTATACAAAGTAGATTGCCTTGACCTTGTATGTTCTAATAACATGGATTTTTCACTTGTAGTACACCCTTCCTATAATCTTTTCCTCAAGTATGATGTGTATAGTTGTGTGTATATGAAGATTATGAAGTTTCAAATTGCTTTAGAAATATAGAATTGTGATTGCAAGCAATGAATGTTAAATTCAAGAGAGTAGTTGATTCAGAAAATATGATTCAAGTATAAGCAAGTAATTGAAGTTATTTGATCTTGAAATTCATGCATATATATAGTAGCTAAGGAGTTACAACTGCTAGTGAAGAGTTCTCAAAAAATAGCAATGGCTGCAACTCTTTGCGAGGAAGAAGGCTATTCGAAAAGGAAGTGTATTTTAAAAAAATAGCAGTTGGAACCAAGCCAGTCGATTGGGGAAAAACGATCAGTTGACTAAAACTTCAAAAACAGTGAAAAACAGTGCATATCTATGTACTGACCATGGTCAATCGACTGGCTGTTTTTGGTCAGTCGACTGAATTTGAAAATATAAACGTGTATATATATGTGCACAAGTTCAATAGGTTGTTTTATAGATATAAAGTCGACTGGTCGATTTTGTTCAGTCGACCAAATTCTGTTGATAATCAAAAATCATCACAACTCATTTAGTTAGAGCACTTGCCTTCTAAACTTGTGACCTAGGTTCGAGCCCCGCTCCATGCATTTTTTGAAAATTTGATTTTGATTAAAATGTGCATGCAAGTTTATTCGTATGTGAATGATGATTCTTGAGGAAAGATTTTAACAAAGTACTAAACTAGACACTATATACATATTTGATGACTCTAGTTAAAATATATAACTATATGAACCATACTTTGAGTCATTGAGTTCGGATGTTGTCGTAGTCGTAGATTCGTGAATTGTAGTTTCATGTCAGCAATCAAAACCTATGATCCAACTTTCTCCTCCTTTTTGATGTTGACAAATCCATTTGCTACGGATGAATCTTCGGCAAGCTTTGTTGACTTATCTCTCCTTCGAAATATATTACTGTAATTGTTCTATAGGTTTCTTCCCCTGAATCTATGCTATATATTCGGTAAATAATTAATCTTTTCTCTCCTTAATCTATGCTTGCATCGTTTGCAAATAGCGTTAGAGAAATATCTTTCTCCACCTTTGTCATCGACAAAAATGAGAGTTTATATGATGACATAAATTGTATTCCACATAAGTGTTTAACATAGAACAATATAAAACAAAATAACTACTACTTATAATGTAAGGCATCAAAAAAAATTAACATTTAAAGCATGTGATACCCAAGATTCTTATAATTTCCTCATTTTTAGGAAACCATACCCATTTGGGTGTGGTTGAACCTTTATAGATATAGTTTTCATTACAAATCGCATTCTTATAATAGTTGCTAATATAAAGTTGTTTATCATGATCAATCTATTAGCTAGAATCCATATCTTAATACTATTAGTCATTAGTTTAATACTTGAAAATTAATTTCTACCATTTCTAAACAAAGTACTATTATGTCTATAACTAGTTTTAAAACTATCTTGGTTACTAGTACTAGCACTAAAATTAGTATACAAGAATTTATATCTAGTACTATTTTCACTTTTAGCTTGTTTATAGCCTTAACCGCTTTTATCATTGTGGGCTTTTGAATTTGTAACTAAGGAGGATAAGATATCTTTACCTTTGTTAAAATTTATGATTTTTGTATTTAATCTTTCAAAACTTGCTTTAAAATCACAAACTTCTTTTTGAAAAATATTATCGTTAACTTTTAAAATCTCACATTCTTTAGATAATTCTAGATTCTTTTTAATTAAAGCTTTATTCTCTTTTTCAAGAGACAAAATTAAAGAACTAGAATTGTTTAAACAATTTTCCAAAATATATTTTTATTTTGCAAAACATTAATTTCCTCCAGAAGATCATTGTTTTTATCTTCTCGCTGCTCATTTTCTTTTTGTAGAAAATCTTTTGTAAAATAAGTTGTTATACGGTATTTTCAAAACATTTAGTTTGTTTTACCAAAAATTTATTTTCCTCTTTTAAATTGAAAATTTCTTACTCACAATCATTTAACTTAGCTAAAGCAATTCTATTAATTTTATTCAAATTTTTACAATCTTTTAATAATTCATCACGTGCTAATAGAAGATCTTTATATAAAAAATCTAAGCATACTGATTGTGATTTGAGTTTAGCCATGAAGCATTTATTTTGTTTGCTCCTTTGATTTTTCTTTATTGCTCTTCCTCTTCTTATTTCCTGGACTAGATCTCTTTGTAGCCATTTATTTTAAGATGTTGTTATGATCTCTAGAATCCCAGGCTCTGATACCAAATGAAAAATGCTCTGATACCAAATGTAAGTCACTATGCTCCGATACCAAATGAAAGTCACTATGCTCCGATACCAAATGAAAGTGACTACTGTGGCTAGTTATCACTTAGGATCGTGTAATATGGAACGTATTATAATCTAAATACGAAAACATATAATAATAGTAAAGTAAATAAGAATAAGTACACCAGGAGTCTTTATACTGGTTCGAACTTCCCGTTCTACGTTCAGTCCCGGACTTCCCTCTGGAATTTAACTATCACCCCTCACTTATCCCGAAGGAATAGGTATATAACACCTGAGCAGCCGAACAGGATTTTTCTGCCTCAACAGACGAAGAGGACTTTTACCGCCTGAAAAACTGAATAGGACTTTATTGCCTGAGCAACAGAACAAGACTTTACCGCCTAAGCAACCGAAGAAGACTTTACCGCCTGAGCAACTGAACGGGACTTTAATTTATGTAGATTGTCTTGGCCTTCTGTGTTCTAATAACACGGATTTGTCACTTATAGTACACCCTTTCTATAATCTTTTACTCAAGTATGATGTGCATAGTTGTGTGTATGTGAAGATTAGGAAGTTTCAAATTGCTTTAGAAATATAGAATTGTGATTGTAAGCAATGAATGTATGAATTCAAGAGAGTGCCTGATTTGGAAAATATGATTTAAGTATAATCAATTAAATGAAGTTATTTGATCTTGAAATTCATGCATATATAGTAGTTAAGGAGTTGCAACTGATGGTGAAGAGTTCTCAACGAATAGCAATGGCTGCAACTCTTCGCGAGGAAGAAGGCTATTTGAAAAGGAAGTGTCTTTTATAAAAATAGCAGTTAGAACCAGGTCAGTCGACTGGAGAAAAACGATTAGACGACTGAAACTTCAAAAAAAGTGAAAAACAACGCATATCTGTGTACTGACCATGGTCACTCGACTGGCCGTTTTTGGTCAGTAGACAGAATTTGAAAATATAAACATGTATACATATATGCGCAAGTTCAATAGGCTGTTTTATAGATATTTAGTTGACTGGTCGATTTTGTTCAGTCGTGTAACAACCCGCATATTTATCGATTTTATATTTAAATATTTTATCGTTAATCGGATTTTGGTTCGAAAAGCTGCTTTTTGCAAACAGTCGAATTGGGACTCGAGACCACCCCCATTGAGTTCAAAATGACGTTTGCGACCTTTTTGAGTATAAGCTTCGATATGTTTGGAGAAAGTTGAATTTTGCTACTTTTTGCTTTGGGCTTTGGTTTGGGCTGAACCAACTTACTAACTCAGTCCCAGTCCCCCTCTCTTCTTCATTACTTCATTCTAACTCCTCAAACTCAAGCTTTTATGTTAATGGAGGGTGGAAGAGGAAATTAAAACTCCAAGCCCTAACTTCCTTTGCAAATCCAAGCTTTAGCTCCAAACTCAAGAAGAACCCATTGGTAAGCTTCTCTTCATCTTCTCCAACTCATTCTCCTTCCAATTTCAGAAATTTCCTAAACCTAACTTAGAGAATGTTCTTGTTTTAAGCTTAGATTCAAGTTTGTTGAGTTGGAATTGAAGAGTGCTTGTTCTTGCCATTGCTTCATAGCATCATCTTGATAAATTTAGTTTAAAGGTGAGATTTTTAATCTCACATCTATGTCTATATCTATCTTTGTTGTTAGGTATGAATCCCTAACATTTATTCATGTGCGATTGCTTTTGATTTGGATTGGTTTTGTGAATATTTCCATTTTTGGTGTTTGAAGCCAATTCTCTAAAAAAACATAACTTTGATGTTTGATCATGCTTTAAGAGGTGTTTCGGAGAGCCTATAAGACCGGGTTGTCGCTAGGCATAAATCCTTAGTCGTCGTTGCTCGTCCGATTGCTCCCGATACGTTTTGGCCACTTTGGCCTAGGCAAATTGTTGCCTAGACCAGGTGACCAGACGTCTGGTGACCAAGTCCAGACGTCTGGTTTGGACCTGGAGAGTAAAAATGTATGCACGCATATTATAAAAAAAAAGCCAGAGACTATTTTCAGACGTCTGAACAATCAACCAGACGTCTGGATAGGTCTCAGACGTCTGACTTGAGGTTTCAGACGTCTGAGTGTTCTCTGGGTTATTTCCAGAGAACAAATCCAGACGTCTGGATTCCAAGTCAGACGTCTGGAATGTGCAGTTTTGCCTATTTTGGCTATTTTTGAGTATATTTCCAACTTTAATCGATTCGTGTTGTTTCCTATTTGTTGTTATCATCTATTATGACTTTGATGACCTTTTCTTTGGGAATTTTAGATATATCCACTTTGATGGATTTGATATCGATTTCTTTGGATTTTATTCACGTCTTGGAATGTGAATTTAGTAATTGGTTGTTCTTACAATCTTCTTTGTGATTTGTCACTTTAAAAATATAAAGGTTTTCTATACTAGTAGTAAATATCAAAACTCTTTCTTCAAATGATTTCAACTCTATTTTAATACCAAATTCGTTTTCTTAAACCGTTTTCCAATCTATTAGTATATACAAACCTTTACCTCATTCGTATGAGAAATCTAATTAAACGACTTAGTAAAACAAGTGGTATGAAACGCTTGCGTTTACTTCGTCGGTTAATTCTTGGACTTGTTCGATTGAATCTCTTGTGACAATTTTCTAGTGGAGATCTACAATTTGTTCGTAAATATTTAAGTTAAGCTAGTGGTTTATGGGACATGATGCTAAGCTCATATATTTACTAGCTTATTGTAATTGACACTTCTCTTTGATCATGACGATCATCTTTGTGGTTTAGACTAGCAATGTGCGATGTCTCTTTGTCCATGTCGAGGACGATACTTCATTTTTTTTCTGGAGGAGCTTCGGCTCAATGTCCGCAATGGGGGACTATACCCTGTCACGAGGAACTTCGGTTCACCAGGAGGAGCTTTGGCTCAATGTTCGCAATAGGGGACTATACCCTGTCTGGAGGAGCTTCGGCTCAATGTCCGCAATGGGGGACTATACCCTGTCACGAGGAACTTTGGTTCACCAGGAGGAGCTTTGGCTCAATGTCCGCAATGGGGGACTATACCCTGTCAGGAGGAGCTTCGGCTCAATGTCCGCAATGGGGGACTATACCCTGTCACGAGGAACTTCGGTTCACCAGGAGGAGATTCGGCTCAATGTCCGCAATGGGGGACTATACCCTGTCTGAAGGAGCTTCGGCTCATTTTTCTGGGATTGGCCATCCTTTTTATTGTGATTTCTGGATTTCGTGTGTTGATTTCTGGAAATTTTATTGTTCCCTTTTATTGTGATTTCTGGATTTCGTGTGTTGATTTATGGAATTTATGTTTCACCAACTTTTACGATGGGCATTGATATATGTCATTTATTGTGGCTTGGTGAATGAAATCAGGAGTATGACATTCCTTTTTATCTTGAGTAGATTATTGTGATATTGATTAATCTCTTGTTGATTTTCAATTACTTATTTATCACAGCTTGGCATTGTGATTATTATATGCTTATGTCATATCTCCTATTCTATATCATTTCTTCTGATATTTATAGCTAGACTGATCTGTTTATTATTTTCTTCTTAAATAATACTCGTGTCAGACTGAGATATTACAGGTGCTTCTTCATGGCTTCCTACCTGGAACCATCTTCTGACTTTTGGCTAACTACTTTAGTTTAGTAGTTTTTGTTGTATACATTTGAGATACAGACTCTATGACGTATACTTATTCTTTTGTCTAGCACGTGTTGCTACTCTTTGTATTATTGTGGATCTTTTTAGACCACTACTCTGATGTACACTTTCATGTGCAATATTCATATCTATTTCCGCCTTTGTGATATGAATTGTCTGTGACTGATTTGTGTTATGTTTATTTCTATATTTGTTTCCGAAGACCTTTATAGCCACTGTGTAGTAGCTTTGAGTTTGTGTCGGTATGTCGGATTTCCTCTTGAGATGAAAAGTTATATTTTTATCCGGTATATCGGTACTCGCACAAAGCAATTATATAGATGGTCGCTCCTCAACAGCCTTATTCTCCGTGCTAGTTGACAGCATTCACTGTAATGTTCTTGGCTAGCGTGGGTATAGAGGTGGGGCGTCACAAGTCGATTTTGTTCAGTCGACTAAATTCTGTTGATAATCAAAAATCACCACACGCGTTTAGTTAGAACACTTGCCTTCTAAACTAGTAACCCGGATTTGAGCCTCGCTCTATGCATTTTTTGAAAACTTGATTTTGATTAAAATATGCATGCAAGTTTATTTGAATGTGAATGATGATTCTTGAGGAAAGATTTTAACAAAGCACTAAATTAGACTCTATATACATATTTGATGACTCTTGTTAAAATATATAACTATATGATCCATATTTTGAGTCGTCGAGTCTGGATGTTGTCGTAATCATAGATTCGTGAATTGTTGTTTCATGTCAGCAATCAAAACCTATGATCCAATAAGGACTTCTCAAAGGTAGCCGTTAACCAGTTTGATGAAGAATAATCAGACTTTTGTATGGGATGCAAAGTGCAAGCATGCATTTGTCAGTCTGAAAGAGAGGTTGATGAGCGCACTAGTATTGACCATTCCAAGTGGAATTGCAGAGTTAGCAGTATACACCAATGCTTGTGGTACTGGATTGGCTGCAGTGATGATGAGAAAGGGAAAGCTGTTGTCTATGCTAGTAAGCAGTTGAAACCGCACGAAAGGAATTATCCAGCTCATAATTTGAAATTGGTGACAATTGTTTTTGCTGTAAAGATGTGTAAGTACTAATTATTGGGATAAAGGTTTGAGCTATTTATGAACCACAAATCCTTGAATTACCCTTTCTCTCAGAAGGATCTCAACCTTCGATAGCAATTACGGTTGGATTCTTTGCCTCTTATGATTTTAGTTTTTCCTACACTAGGAAAAGGGAATGCAGTCGCCGATGCATTAAGTAGAAGACACGTTTGGTTGGAGAAATGTTCTTAGAATGGAAGCGGATAAAATATATTGTTGCATCTGATTTCAGGCCTCACTGCGATCTAGAACCTGAAATGTCTGAAAGCTCATCAATTAAACTTGCTCTGATTGAAATGATCAATACTAGTCAGAAGTAAGATGCCAGGCTAGCGGAGATCATAAGAAGATAGAGGAAGGAGTAAAGTATGAAGATATAAAGTATTACGAACTCGACCGAGAAGGTTGGCTTTGTAAAGACGGGAGATTGTTTGTTCTCGATGTTGATGGGTTGAGAAATGAAATGCTAAGAGAGTGTCGCTATTCCAGGTTGACCATTCGTTCCGGTGGTAACAAGATATACTAAGATATGAATCAAACTTAGTACTGGGAAGGTATGAAGAGGGATGTTGGTGCATTCATCTCGAAGTGTATAAACTGTTAACCGGTAAAGATAGACCAGAAGAAAACTAGTGGATTGTTGCAACCATTAGAGATTCTCAAATGGAAATGGGGGCAAGTGTCAATGGACTTTATTGATAGATTGCCAAGGATTTTAGCAAGCTACGGTGGCATTTGGGTCATCATTGATCAGTTGACCAAGAGTGCAAGGTTTATACCTGTCAAATCAAGTAGGATGGCTTCCAAGCTGGCAAGGTTGTATGTAAAATGGATAGTACGATTCCATAGTGTGCCGAAGAGCACTATGCGCGACCAAGATCCGTTGTTCACTAGTGGGTTTTGGAAGAGCTTACCAGAGGCATTAGGGATGAGCTGCATCTTAGCACAGCTTATCACCTGCAAATGGATGAGCACACTAAAAGAGTAAATCGTATATCAAAAGATCTCTTGTGAACATGCATTATAGACTTTGGTGGGTCATGGGATGATCATTTGCATTTGGTGGAGTTTACATACAACATAGTTATCAGTCGAGTATTGCTATGGCTCGATATGAAGCATTATATGACCAACCATGCATTGCTCCTTCATGTTGGTAGGAAATCGGCGAGAAATCGATAGTTGGACTAGATCTGATTAGAGATATGTCGGAGAAGATTGAGGTCGGTCGACAATGAATGAAAGCTACTCGAGATCGACGAGAAAGTTATGTGGATAAAGATGAAGATATTCAGATTTTTTTGTCAAAGATATGGTATGATGGTTGCTCCTTTAAAGAATGTACTTCGATTCGGTAGAAAGGGGAAGTTGGCATCGAGATTCGTATATCTTTTTTCGACTTCGAGAGAATTAGGAAGCTAGCATATAGGGTTTAACCTACCTTAGAAGATAGTGGGCGTGCACAATGCTTTTCATGTCTCTTAACTATTGAATTTTATGCATGAATCAGGCGTGATGATCACACCAGATAAACCAGAACATGTTGAGGTAGAACAAGAAGTTTCTATACCTCGTAGACCACTTCGTATTGTTAGGTACGATATGGAATAGCTTAGGAGAAAGACAATGAAACTAGTTAAGGTACAATGGAGCGAAAGTGATGACGATTGTACGTTAAAGACAAAGGAGAGCACAAGGATTAGGTGTCCAAAGCTCATTGAACGGTAAGACCCAACATTATCGTATCTACTTTCACCATTGTATATTATATTCGATAAGTTGGTATTCCAAATACTAAGATAGGTTTACTATACAATTGGTACATTGCATGGCTGCTTGTTTGAGACGTTTGATGGTTGCTTATGATTGGTAGGCATGCAAGATGACCATGGTTGCATATACTTTGGCTTGTTTGGGGATTTCAGGGGCTACATTCCTAAAGGGAGGAAGGGAGGGAGGGGGATGTAAAGACCCATGTTTTACGTATCAATGGATCATAAAATATTTTTATTTTATTAGTATGAGGTCGTATGATTCTTTAATTTTGGAATATGTTTCCTAGGAATATTTTACACACCTATAATTTTTTTCGAATGTCTATGTGACTATTTTGACCGTGAAAATCTTGTTTGGGCTATAACTTTTGAAAGGAGTCGAAATAAGGTCTCAAACTAGTTCCATTGC
This sequence comes from Allium cepa, assembly GCA_030765085.1. Classification (NCBI taxonomy): domain Eukaryota; kingdom Viridiplantae; phylum Streptophyta; class Magnoliopsida; order Asparagales; family Amaryllidaceae; genus Allium; species Allium cepa. The sequence goes on along the minus strand of CM060931.1, from coordinate 906,086,461 downwards.
TTCAAAATGATGGTTTTTCATTTCGGAGAGTGATCACTGCAGAAAAACGGACTTACGGTAAGAATACTATGACTGTTTTAAGTTTTTAAAGGTATTAGCTAGGATTAATGTGTATTTAATTAAGCCCGTTAGTGAGCCCGTTAGTCTAATTAGAGAATGCTATAAATAGAGAGCTCAAGAGTCAAATTAAAAAAATTCTCTCTCGTTCTAAATTAGGTCTAAATCCTAATTAGCCAAGATCCATCCTAATTTCATCCCAAATCATCCAAATTGATCTCTAAATCAAGCTAGATGGTGGATTAGAGAATCGATCTTCAATAAGAAGCTAGAGATCATCAAATTGCTTGATTTGGAGTGCTTTATATCACTGTCTGGATTATATCTACATATCAGTTGATTGAATTTGGTAATTGGTGAGTGATTTATTCTTCTCAATATACTAGACATGTTTATGTTTATATGGTATAATTATAGGATTCAACATGTTTTGAATTGATTTTTTGGCTATAAAAACTTTTTTAAATTTAATGACATGTTAATCCATGCATATGATATAGATTGATTAGAAATTACCTTGATTTAGGTTCATATATACATGTTATATGTTGATCAATGTTAGAAATTGCCTTATTTATCTTATTTTGATGGATTACAAGATTGATCGGATGAAATTTCTTATTATTCTATGTTTGGATGATATTGATTTGATGTTGTTTGCTAGTGTTGTGATTGCATAGAAAGTTAGGTCGAGGAATTGAGCAAACCATAGGCAAAGCTAGTCAGAATTGGATGAAACTTGATGGATAGGCTTTGGAGCATGGTAAGAGGCTATAACATAACTCACACATTGATTGGATGCAAAGTGATAAGTCAGTACCGAGTTAAGGAGATAGGCCGGACCTGAATTATGATCGTAGCTCATAAATGATGATCGACTTGATGGCTTGGAAGGCTATGGCTAATAAAGATTATCTATGGCCAGGTTCTAGAACATTGGCTAAGTGCTTGAGTATACAACAAGTTATCAAGTTAGGTTGGCGATGAGTTATGCCTATAACTTGACATCGAATTATGGGGAATGAGGCTATGAGTTTGTAGTCAGCATACATAGATAAAGCATGGCTAGATAAGGTGTTTATATCAAAGATGCAAGCATTTTATCATGTTGGAATGCGTCATCAGACCTGTTACCTAAATTCTTGACAGATTTAAAGTGAATACTGAATATAGCTAAAATGCTTGCATGACACATTCCAACATATTTAGGCACAACTAAGTCCGTATGACACTTATTGGAAAATGGATTCCATAAAATGATAAGGCTACTATTGTATCGCTTGCCACAGTACATTTCTAGATAAAATGTACCCAGGTCGAACCTACCGACCCCTATAAATCAAAACCGGTCTATCCTTTACTAGATAGTACCAAATATGTCATCGAACTGGTCACGATCAATAACCATACCGGCACTACTAGCATACATAAATTGAGAATATCGATCTAGATCAAGTGATGGCGGTATCCTAATGGGTGCAACCCACATAGCCTTGAAGCATATCCCCCATTTTATTCATTTCCGTCTGCGAGACCTGAGGCTATGCTTTACCTTTTCATATGGCAATTCCACTTGGACTGTTAACACTGCACCCTATGTGACGGTGCAGTGCTAGCATTCATCCACACAAGTTGTTCAAGATATGAATAAACCGAAGGCACTACATCTACTACATCCATTTTGGAATCATCCTCGGGATTAGTAGCAAGTATCCCTTACACTTCAAAGGTTCATCTTCGATTCCATCATCATCCAGATGTTTCCAATTCAAATGCTTATGTTGGTTCGAAGTGGTTTTTGGATCTCATGCTATTCGATCTCGGTCTTATCGAACCAACATTTGAAACTTTAGAAATGGTCAAGTTATCGATTTTCATATAAAAAATAAGACATCCTATGCTTATCCCCACTTTTTGATTTCAAACAGCACTATCACTTGATTAATAATGAACTCTGACAAATTCGAAAACTAACCTTGACTCGACGTACATTCTCACTTCTCGAGATGGAGACAAGTTTCCATTCCTCGGAATTTAGTGTTAAGTATATCAAGTATCATCCAAATACTTAATTAACCATGACCTATTTATTGAAATTATTATATTTATCATGTTTTCATCATTTCGACCTTTTCATCCTTAGCTTAGAAAACCATGTTCTAGATCTCATAGATAGAGGAAAGTCTACTCATCGGCTTTTAGTACTAAATACGAGATGACTTACTTCCAATATAACGTGTCAACAATTTACATAACTTATTCATATTTGTTTGGCTACTTAATGGTATGGAAAAAGAGAATCACTTGTATTTAAACCATTCTTTGTAAAAGAAAGTTACTTTTAAACAAACCGAACCTTGGAAATAAAGCGAATTAATAATTTAAAACCTTTGTCAAATTAATTAATAATAAGTTAAAACCTTTATTTAATAATAATTAAATCTTAACTTAAATAATAATTAATTAACAATTAAACCATACCTAATTAATAATAAACCTTACTAAGTTAATAATTAATTAATAATTAAGCATTGTTTAAATAATAATTAATTAAATAATTAATCTTTACTTGATTAATAAACTAGTGCGGACCCATGCTTTGCATCGGGTTGTAGTCATATTTTGTTTTCGCAACTATCATTAAATTTCTTATTTTTTCCACCCAATAACATTATACAACTCAATAAACATTCTTTTTCCACATATGGTTAGTTATTGACCCAATCACTAGTTTGTATTATTATTCCTTGGACCATATTTTGATATATTCAATTTGCATCCATTGAAACCTACATTAATCTTCTCACTCAAGTAATTTTCACTCTCATTCAAAATCCAAAAAGCTTGGTTCTGTAGGTCTTTAGAAAAAATTGAAATCATTTCAAAACTCAAATTTCTCTCCGACAACCTTCAATGTTAATGAGTCGATATTTTGAGAACATCTCAAGGTAAGTTTAAATTATTAAATTTATTTATTTTGGAATTTTTTTATTTTGATTTTCGTTCTTAATTTCTTATATTTAATAATAGTAAAAGTAGATTTTTAATCCAATACCTTTTGTTTTTCCAAATTTTTATATTTAGTTATGCTCACTTTCTTTTTAGGGATAATTATATGAATATCTTTGTATGAATAAATAATTTATATAGCACTTTTTGTAAATCCAACCAGGTACTCTAAGTTTATGAAATGAATTCAGATTGATTTTGTTATTTGTTTCACTATAACTACCTTTAACTATTATCCATTTATGTTTATCTAGAAAGTTGTAATAGATGTTTAAGAAGGTTTATGCAATTTTGAAGTTAATTTTTTTCCTATATTAATTTATGGATGTATGTTTATAAATCCAATAGGTGCTCAAAACATAGCGATAACATAAATAAAACTAATCTCAAATGGTTATTTATTAGCATTTCTAGCATATATTTTACATTATAGTCCCTAAGAATTTGTGTCTTTAGATTAACATTGTCACATTAATTGCCATAGAAACCAAAAGTCTTCGATTCATGAAAAATTCTTTACTTTATTTTTATTTCTATTCCAATGCATACTACACTAATATTTCCTGTTTACATCCATTAAATCCTTCATTAACCTTCTCACACAAATGAATTTCTTACATGAGGAAAGATCTATTGTTGTACGTGCCATTCTATCTATTATTACATATAAGAAACTGAGTTTATATATAAGAAACCTAATAAGACAAATAGCTTATCTCTCACCACATTCATTTTCATTCGAAATACTAAATTATTACAATTTTTGGATGAACTTTTATATTTTACCCCATCAATATTTTTACATTTTAGATTCTCGGTCAATATACACAATTCTCCTTAGTTACAGGATCAAATTTTCAATTTAACCCTCTATATATTATCAATTTTTATTCAAACCATAAATATATTAGTTCCTAACTCTTAAAATTCCTATGATACATCTTAGGATGTTATAACATATATTATGTACATATCTTCTTATTTCTTCTTTACTCTTATTCTTTTTTCATATTCATTCTCAGCTCATATCGTAATTCTTCTTCTTAATTCAAGTGATTATTTAGCATTCAATACATCTTTATCACCCTGTGAATTATCTGAAGTATGTGTTATGCATTCAGCATATATTTCTTAGATTTTAGAAGCAAAGCTTGGCTCTCTAGGTCTTCAGAAAAATTAAAATCATTTCAAAACTCAAATTTCTCTCTCACAACCTTCAATATTTCAACTTTGAGTAATGAATTCGATATTTTGAGAACATCTCAAGGTAAGTTTAAATTATTAAATTTATTTCTTTTGGATTTTTTAATTTTGATTTTCATTCTTAATTTCTTATATTTAATAATAGTAAAAGTTGATTTACTAAACAAATACTTTTTGTTTTTTCAATTTTTGTATTTAGTAATGCTCACTTTCTGTATAGGGGAATTATATGAATATCTTTGTATGAAAAAATAATTTATATAACACTCTTTTTAAATCCAACCATGTACACTAAGATTATGAAATGAATTCAGATTATTGAGTTTGTTATTTGTTTCACTATAACTACTTTATCTATTATCCATTTATATTTATCTAAATAAGTTGTAATAGATGTTTAAAAAGGTGGCAAATTCTATTTCAACATAGACAATTACTTAGTAGCCCCCCTAAAGACTAAAATACCTATAGAAAGCTGCGTATTTTCTTTCTTCTCAATTTCATTATCTTCTTACGTCAATTTCTTACCGTCTAAACCACCGCTTCTTCAAAACCCTAATTTCTAAATTAGTAAAGAAAAAATTCAATTTTTCACTACTAAGTTATTTTTTAGGTTTACAGACTTTTTTAATTGTAGTTCTAAAGAAATATGAATTGGGTTTCTAAATAAGTGAAGAAAAATTCAATCTTTCACAACTAAGTTATTTTTTTGATTTACAGACTTTACTAAGAAAAATTCAATTTGTCACTACTAATTTTCTAAATCAGTAAAGAAAAAATTCCAACCTTAGTTTCTAAACCAGTGAAGAAAAAAAATTCAAATTTTCACGTTTTGCATGATGGGAAGGGTAGTTCTGGAAATGTTAGGGACTAGTAAGTTATTTTTTGGGTTTATAGACTTTTTAATTTTTGGGGGGGCTACTACATAAAAGCTCGAGTTGAAATAAAATTTGCCTAAAAAGGTTTATGCAATTTTGAACTTGATTTTTGTCTTGTATTAATTTATGGAAGAATGTTTATAAATCCAATCAGGTGCTCAAAATGTAGTGATAACATAAATGAAACTCATCTCAAATGGTGATTTACCAGCATTTTTAGCATATATTTTACATTATAGTCCCTAAGAATTTGTGTCTCAGATTAACATTGTCACATTAATTGCCATAGAAAACAAAAGTCTTTGATTCATGAAAATTCCTTTTTTATTTCTATTTCTATTCCAATTCACATTGCACTTATATTTCCTGCTCACGTCCATTAAAACCTTCATTAATCTACTTACACAAATAAATTTTTGAGATGAGGAAAGATCTATTGTTGTACTTACTATTCTATCTATTATTATATATAAGAAACTGAGTTTATATATAAGAAACTGAGTGTAAGACAAATAGCTTATCTCTCACCACATTCATTTTCATTCGAAATACTAAATTATTACAATTTCTAGATGAATTTTTATATTTTATCCCATCAATATTTTCATATTTTATATGACATATCTCGCTAATGTATTTTTGTATGCTCTTATTTTTCACTACTTCTTACAATATAGTTTAAGCATTTGAATCTTTAAATTGATATTATCACATTAATTGCCATAGAAACCAACCATTTATGACACTTTCTTAATATATATCTTTATTTTTCCACCAGTTTACACTTATTTCCCTTCAAAAATCAAGTGAAACCTACATTAATCTTCTCACTCAAATTGTATTCTCACTTAAGGAAAATCTAATGTATATTTATAAGGAACTAAATATGGATTCAATATTTTTCTCTCACCATATTAAGTCTCATCTCAAATTGTGATTTATTAGCATTTCTAGCATACATTTTACACTATAGTTCCTAAGCGTTTGTACCTTTAAATTAACATTTTCACATTAATTTCTATAGAAACCAACAGTCTTCCATTTATGACATTTTCATACCTCCAATTGACATTACATTTATATCTCCTTCTCATGTCCATTGAAACCTACATTAACCTTCTCACTCAAATAATTTTCACTCTCATTCAAAATCTGTTGTGTGACTTATACATTTTACCCTCTCCATAATTTATCATTTCAGATGATATATCTAAGTCTTTTTGTATACCCTTATCATTCACTATTTTTTACAATACGGTCCTAAACATTCGAACCTTTAAATTGACATTGTCACATTGCAGAAACCAACTTTTTGTGACACCTTCTCATTTCAATAATTTCTCATTTCTAGCATAAATTTTACATTAGAGACCTGAAGTATTTATACCTTTAAACTAACATTGTCATATTAATTGTCACAGAAACCAACGGTGTTCCATTTATGGCACTTTCATAATTTTCTCATTATGTTTCTGTAACTTGACACTAAAGTTATATCCCCTTCTCATGTCCATTAAAACCTACATTAATATTCTTACACGAATAATTTTCATTCTCATTCCAAATCTATTATGTATATCTACATATGTATTATATTTACTATTTTAATATATAAGAAAGTGAATTATTACAATTTCTAAATAAACTTTTACTATTTACTCCCTAAGTATTTTCTCATTTTAGATGATATATCTCATTAAAGTACTTATGTTTACTTTTATTTTTCACTACTTTTATAGTATGGTCCTAAGAATTTGAACCTTTAAATTGACATTGTCACACTAATTGCCACAAAAACCAACGGTCTTATATTTATGGAACTTTCTTAATTTATATCTTTATTTTTTTTGACAATTACACGCTTATGATCCCTTCTCTCATCCATTAATACCTGCATTTACCTTCTAAATTAAATCATTTTCTTACTTGAGGTAAATATATTGTATATATTAAAACCAATATTAATCTTTAAATTAACAACGTCCGATTAATTTCCATAGATTTCAATGGTTTTCCATTTATAACACTTTTTAATTTATATATTTCTTCTCTAATTTACTCTTTTATTTCCTTTTCACATCCATTAAACCCTAAATTATTCTTCTCACAATTTTTTTCCTTTCATAAGAAAAATCTATTATCCTAATACATACATACTTACATATATTTATATATATATTCTATTATATATGAAATTAAAGAAAGTGAATAAAAGACAGCAACTTATCACTTACCTTATCCATTCAATTTCAAATCCTTAATTATTAAAATTTCAAGGTGAAATTTTACATTTACTCCCTCGATATTTTCTCATTTTTGATGTATATCTAACTAATGTATTTTTATATTGGGGTTTTTAGGATTAAGGAAAAAGTTAAAGAAAAATTTAGTTTTAAGGACAAGAAGTTTGCTTTTTAGGCGGAAGGACACCTTTTAGAGTAAATCACAGAATGATAGTTGTAACTATCATTTTCTGTTTACATTAAAAAGTGTCCTTCAGACTAAAAAACAAACTTATTGTCCCCGAGACTAAATTTGTTTACAACATCTTCCTTGTGTCTATTTTCCTATTTTATATACTTTAACTTTCAATGCAATTAATGCAAAAGATCTATGACCACGCAAACTATTAATGCATCATACTATGATTTCCTTTTGTGTAAAGGGTATAATAATGTTCCATGTGAAGGTAAAATTTCCATTGTAAGATAATAACCACGTGCATTTTCATTTTCGTTTCCGTTGTTTGGATATATCTTCCACTTTCACTTTTCTTTGTTACTTTCATTTTTGTTTCTTCTTCATCTTAGAAAATAATCTCAAATTATCATGTATTATCATCTACCTGCGCTCTTTTGCCTTTGAAATTATAAGGAAAGTTTGCTTCATTCGTTATATGTGTTTTCTTATTGCTTTTGCTAGAGTCAAAGAATCGCCTTTCTTCCTTCATCAAATATGCTATGGCTTTGGGCATATGATATTTTTCTATTAACTAAGTTTATAAGAATTAGAATTGAATTTTTTTTAACTAGTAGTAAAATAAACCAATTTTTAGTTTCCAACATGTGGCCATTTTGTGTAATATAATTTGATTTGAAAAAACAAACTAAATGATGTTAATGTTCCAAAAAGTATTGCGACTACCTATCTTTTGTTGCAGGTAATGTATCTGTTGAAATGTAAAAGAAATGATATTAGAAGAGACTTTGATTCAATTTCCATGGTAACTTCTGTACATATGCTATTGATTTATTTTATTATCGTTTATAATATTTGTGTATCAATTCTTCATTAGTTCTAATTTGTTATATTTGAATGGCTGTTTAATTATGTTTTGCGTATATCTCATTTGGTTCTCAAGTATATAGAATAGTTATCATTTTTCAATAGAATATGAAATTTATATTTTGTGTTTTGATTTCTTTAGTTATCCTTTTATATTAATGACCTATTGCAAGATGACCCATGAGGAAACCACCTTAAAGTGCGACAATTATGGGTTAATTTCTGTGAGAATATGTTCCAATGGTAGTTCCTTACCTTCAAGCCTTGGTGCATTTATCTAGAGATGTACCTTCGAGAGGTAGTTCCTTACCTTGTTATAGTATGGAATCCAATCTTTAATACGTGACTTACGGTTTTGATTGTAGAACCTGTATGTTGGAATTTAATAATGTAACAATTTCGGCTAAGATTAATAAGTATTTGTATCTTAGACACTACTATAATATCATAGAATTTCATATGAAATGTTTTTGTTATTGTAAGGTAAAATCCCGTCTGTGTTTACGTACGTCGTGGTTTTATGAGATATATTTTATTTCAAGGATTTTATAATTTTTAAAATCTAGTTGGATGTGTTTTCTCAGCCGGCTTTCCAGACTGACTCAGGTGTTATTTTATTAAATTCTCAGGTTAGACCGAGCATATTATAGATTGGCTAGGATGCGTTAGAGCTTTAGAAGACGGGTTGAGCCCAGAGACGTATTCACGTAGATGATTATTTTCCATTGTATTCATTGTTGTGTTTATCACCAATTGTGAGGACAAACTGTTATAATTGTCCAAGCTGAAATAGGTTAGTATACTCTGATTGATGTTTTGAATATGCATACATTACCATTTGTTATGTGTAAAGATTAATGTACATTATAGATCATTAGTTGCTCTATGAGATTCAGTGTTTTTAGTTTTATTCTTATCTTCTTCCTTCTTACTTTTCCCTAACAATCGAGTTTTCCGGCATTCAATTTCTCGGCATGTAATATAGTGGACATATTAGTGTCGGTTTTTCAAGGGTCGAAAATATCATGTTCATTACATTTGGTATCAGACGTAACATCCTCTTACTTGGTGGCTCACAGCTACGGATGTTGCAGTCATCCATGGTTATTAATCCTTGGGGTAGATACATTGATACACAGATCACAAGAATATGTAAAAAAAATTAACAAATTAAAAACATCATTTCAAATTCCAGTCAAAATATTTCATTTTCATTAAATAATCCCAAAAGTGTTAACCACATTCAGAAAATTATGATTATTACATATATACGCCAAGAGCGAAATATGAAGATGCCCCCTTTATTGATCGAAGTATGTAATAAGGCTAAAGCTCTGCCTTTACATCCAAAATACACAGTAGAAAATGACAACTCTAAATAACTAACCGACTCTTGCACGTCCTTGGAAGATTTATTCGTCTAAGAAGAGAACCTGAACACCTTAAATCTCAAACTACTCAAAATCAATTGAGCATCCGAGATTTTAAGGGGAAAATAAAAACTTCGAGTCGGACATAAAGCCTGGTATGAATTATAATATAACATCTCAATCCTTTAAGATATCTAGTGAGACCATGCCGCTTAGTGGAACGGGTTTTCCCCTCACTAGTATCATAAACCCTTTTTATAAAACCATATACTGTGCAACTGCATCCACAATGGTTAAAACATGGCATTTCAAAATATGTTGATGATATACATATATAAATACTGTGGATTTTCCATCCCCAGTTTAATTGACTCCCTATCATATTTATTGTTTCTAGGGTCACTTTTAACCTATTATTTTTCATGGGTTTGCTAATAACCTTTTTATAGTTCATGGACACCCTGTCCTCTTCCAGAGTTTTCATGGGATCACTAAGAACCCGTAGGCTCCTGCCAATTAACTTAATCAACTCATAGGTTCCTCTGAACCTATCAGCCTTTCCCATAACTCCCATCTTATCTTAGTTTTCATGGGTTGACTAGGAACCTATGGATTATACTAGTAATTCCCTTCTTAGCCTAGTTTTCATGGGTTGACTAGGAACCTACTACTTTATTATTCTAGTTTTCATAGGTTGACTAGGAACCTTCTGACTGATGTCAATTCTTAATCTGAATACAGTTTTTTTGGGTTCACTACAAACTAATTGGCCCCTGCTAATAATCCTTTATACATAGTTTTTGTAGGTTTACTATGAACCTTTGGTTACTCCATTAACTTCCTAATCATAGTTTTCATTGGTTTACTATGAACCTATCTCGCAGACAACTTCATAGTTTAAGCATCCTATATTCTGGTATTCCTGACTTGCAGGATGCAATTCTACTCAATCATAAGTTTCATCTATTTATATTCACTACTGGGTTAACCTAGTTGGTTCATCTACCATTTTATCCCCTAAAATACAGTTATGGGTCCTTTATCATGTGAATATATTTATATTTTAAAAAGTAAACATAATGACCAAACAATACCACTCCTGTGGGTTTCAGATCCTTGATTTACTTCTTCAAATTAACGTACTTGAAATCCTTTCACAACTCCTTCATTTAACCATGGGTTTTTCCATTAAAATGAGTTTGGGTTTATAAAGCCTTTTAATACCTTCGAAACCTTTACTTTCGACTTCATTGGATAACCTCCTTAGAAAGCATAAAAATCTATCTTTTAAACCTTAGGCTCCTCCTTTCGAATACTTTAAAACATCTCTTTCAAAAACTTTCAATTGTATTAAAGCATTAACCTTTAACTTTGGAAGAATAGCTTCGAAACCAAGTAAAAATACCTCCTTTCGAAACCATTGGAAGTATACCTTCCGATTACATTGAAAGCACCCCTTTAGAAACCATTAAAGGTTACCCTTTGAAACCAATATCTTTCGAAGCCTTTGGGTTTATATTTAAAATAACATTTTTGGATCAAAGTGAATATAAGCAAAAGGATCTCTTTAATACCATTCTTTACTTCAAAAGTATTGGGGAGATTGGTGGTGTCGAAATCGTCCTATCGAAAGCATTAAAACATTTGGCGAAAGCATTAAAACATCTAGGTAAAACAATTGAAGGTTGGCTTCGAAAGCCCTTTCGACAGCATCCCCTTCGAAACACCTATCATATTTCGAAAGCAGAAGAAAGTGGCTTATGTTTACAAAAACAACCGTACCTTTCGACAACATTGATGCCTTCAATACCATCGAAAGGAATCAATTCACAAAAGGGTTTTGACTTGGTCGAAACTACCCCTTCCGAAAGCTTCAAATAAAAGCTAAGTAACTCCTTCGGAAGCTACTATTTTAAAACAAAGGCGGCGGCTCTCTTTCGAAAGCTTCTTTTGAAATACCTTTCACAAACATAGGTTTCATCTATGTCGAAACCCCTTTATAAACAAGCAAGCGCTTTTTCCTTTAAAACAAAAGAATAGAATCTACCCTTTCGGAAGCTAATTTCGACACCCTATCTTTCGCCTATCTCCAATCCACTACATACCGTCTAAATGATACCATGTGTATTGGTTTACTAGTTTCGACCAAGAAGGTTTTGACTAGGTTGGAGGTGAATGCTCTGAGTCGAAAGGTCTTTTTAAAGAAAGCGGAACTCCTTTTTTGAACAAAAGGCTGTTTTTACCAAATAAACTTTTTGTAACTAACTTGCCCACTTGTAAACTCTTGATTGGTGACAATAAACTTTCAAATTATTTTACAAAAATTTGCTGCATTTTCTCGGATCTAAAACCAATTAACTTTTTAACAAATAAGCCATTCCCATTAACAAAACAATTAAATCATTTAGGTCCCCCTTTTAAAATAACTAAATTTCCATATTAAATCACTTAGTAAAAATCTCCAAAAATTCCAGAAATTCTTTTTAATAATGTTATCTAACATACAAAAATTTTAGACATAAATTCTTAATATATTTTCCAAAATAAATTTATAAATCAAATAACCATCTTTTCCTATGAAAATTCATAATTAATTATCCACGACTTGGAAAATTATGAAAATTGAAACCTAACTCCAAAATCATGTTTTCCAAAACATAAAATTTTCCTATGGCATTTAGAAATCATTTAATCTTGGTTTTTCTCTAAAACTATGCATATCCTTTTTTAAACAATCTTGTTTAAATCATAAGAATTTTATAAATCAACCATATCATCATCCAATATCTCATAAAAACCAATTTACTCTTAAATCTGAAAACATATGATTATAGAAATCAAAATAGAGATGTAGTGATTATTATTCACCTTAGATTGGATAAGGAATTGATGATTGATTGTGATTGATTTATTCTAGCTTGAATCCTAAGCTTTACTTTGATTTTTCTCTTCTTTTTTCTCCTTAACGGTCGGCCTTGCTCCTGCTTTTTTACGTTTTTTAGTTTTGCTAATGGTAAATGAATGTGTATGACAAAAGGGGAATAATATAAGGGTGGGAAATGGGATGACAACGACCTTAATGCCCTTATGGTTTATTAGCTGACATTTAACCATTTATAAGTTCATTTATTTTAATAAGCACGGCCTTTACATATTTGTTAATCAACCTCAATCTTCTTATCTACATTCTTCTATTTAATTTATTCTAATTAATTTCGTGAATAATGTTATTAAAAATTATTGGTGTTACATCAAAGCTGAAGGTTAAGCGAGAAACTTGGTTTTGGTAGGGTACTCATTAAAGATACGGACAATAGCATCTTATAATGAGTTTGAGTGTATGTATATATGAGCGCGTATTTTTTAGTGATATAAAAATGTTTTATATTGTGTTAGCTGATCTATTGAGTGGCTTATGAATTTTGGTCAATACGAATAATTAACATTATTAATAGGGATCTCTAAGTGTTTGAACAGAGCAGTTCGACATAGTATTGTTTTGAAATTAGGTAAATGAAATAATTTTAACTTTATTATATTTTATATTTAAAGGAATAAATTTTAGAAAATGATTATTGTAAATATGGTGTGTTTGGCAGTTATAGAATGATAATATTAGATTATTATCATTTGTTATTATTGTTGTTTTTTAATAAAAGTTGTTATTGCTATAATGTAAGCAAGATAAACAATTAAGAAATGATTTTACATAACCAAATGGAATTATATAGAAATGGTTTATAAATGTGACTTATATATTGAAAGGAAATGAAATTTCTAAAGTATGTTACGAACATGATTTGTAAGTAAAAAGAATTTAAAAGCTTGGAATTTAGGAATTTAAATTCCGTTAGTTTTGGAAAATTGTATTTCAAAGTTTTGGAAAATAATAATAATATTATTTGGAAAATATTTTGAATGGAAATATTTTTAAAAGGGAATTTTAAAGAGATAGAAAGCATTAAATTGACTTTGATTACTAGAGAATAATTTTGATGATGACTGCAGCATCATCGACGTTCATTTTCGGGTGTCCATGAGAGGAATTGCTACCACTAGGGATTTTGTTTTGTAAAACTAGTTTTGATTTTGAAATTCAAAAAAATGATTTGATATACCAAAAAAGATATGTCTATATATATACATATACATACATACATATATATATATATATATATGATTTCAAAATGACTTGAAATGAATAAGAATAAGGTGTTTAAACTTTCGAAATTTTCAATTAAGTATTCTATGAAAATATGAGAAAACAAGTTTGATAACTTATAAAATTTTGAAATTAGCAGATTAAAACAATGCTTTAATTTGTTGACTATGAATGTTGAGAAAAACCAAGTTTGAAATGTAATTTAACTTAAGTTAAGTTAAAGAAAATAATTTTTGTAATAAATTGATTTTGGTTGAAATGAGCAGATGAATGGACTAATTAAATTAATTAGTGAATTGGATATGGTTTTGGAATGTTGTTGAAAAAAATTAAATGTTGAAATTGGAAAACGAAATTGAATTTGGTTAGAAACGGATAAGGAATTAAGTTGTGAAATAGAAATAAACATGAAAAGAGTTGCGTAAAATGTCTATAAACTTAGGTAAAGTTTTATGAAATGATCCATAAATGAATTTAGTATTAAGGGAAATGTTGTTAAACATAAAATTTGATGGAAAGTTCTTAAGTGGTGTTAGTATTAAAAGAACAATAGTAATAAATGAAATGAATGTGAATAAAATGGATTTGGTATAGCTAAGAAATCAATGGGAATAAATACGTAAATTGTACGTATACTATTTTATTTTTGAAAAACGGTTTGACCTAGATTCGAGTGCATGATTTCGAGATGATTTGCATCGATCCGAGTTAGGATTTTTCACTCAATTCTCGACGGCGAACATTGGATATGGATTTTTGGTTGATTTTGGAATTCTCAATCATAGATGTGGCTACGCAAGGAGAATGGTAGTTTACAATCAAGGAACCGGATTTGAGTCCACAGTAGAGTGGTCGTGCGAACGATACTAGTTCAGAAGTGAAATTGTGTGATCGAGTGACCGATCAAATTTGATATTGCGTACGGATGATATATGTACATCGTACGGACTTAAATAAATTAAGTGTTGAAAATTGAAAATGCAAAATTATATGATTGTGAACTATATGATTAGATATCATCGGTAAATAAGATGTAGATATATCGAAGCAAGAGCTAGTTTGATGCCTTTGATTTCATAAGTAAAAATTAGGTTGCCAAACAAAAAGGTACATGTTTATATTGTTGTTTGGTTTGATGGTTTTATGATTGAGCCACATGGCTTCTATTTCTTTTATTGGTTTGGACCTGCATGGCAATTTGTAGTTGTTCTGATCTAGTCGTGCAAAGGAGATGCTAAAGTTTAAAGAGTTAGAAATTTTAAAGAAATTTTTTGATAACTAAAATTTGATTTTGAGTTATAACCTAAAATGATTGAATGTGATAATATTAGTTGGAATCTATAAATGAATTCAGAAACTTAGTAAATGTAATAACAAGGTTTCAACAAATTAATTTTTTAAATGTTAAAGGTTTAAAAGGAATTGGTAAGTTATTTCAACTAATTCGTTTGAAAGAGTAATGGGTTGGGTATTTTCCTACCTTGACAATTCCGTGGACGAAATTATTTGAAGAGGGAAGAATGTAATGACTCAGAATCACAGTCATATAAATTTGAAATTTTGAATTAATTTTATATATTTTAATTTTATAGATTAAATAACTTGAATTTCGAATATAGCGATTTATTGGATGATTTAATAATTGAAATCATTTAAATAATTGAATCTTGGGTTTTATGTTGGATAAAAATGATCTAAAAATTTAATTTCTTTTAATAAGAATGAAGATAATAAAACTTTTAAATTGGATTTAAAAGGGATTTAACTAATTTTGAAAATATCTCTTTTTAATTAACGAGTGAAAATAGCCATCCGGGGTATAGTCTCGAATTTTGACGAAACCAATTTTACTGGATTCATAATAGTGAATTATTATATGCCGTCAAATTTCATGGTGATCAGATGTATCATTTGGTCATGCGAGATGGAAATGCGTAGAATTTAATATTGAAAATTTAATATAATAATTCGGTTCAAAAACTATCTTCTACATACGATCGAATTAGGTCTCAAACAAGTTCCATTGTGTTCGGAATGGGGGTACCAGGTGGCATGTCTCGATTAGGGTTTGAAATTATATAGCTAGATATTTTAATTTTAAATGGTGTATTTGTGTGTGTGTGTGTGTATAGATTTGACCATTCACAGTCCAAGCCCACCACTCTGCCATGTTCCATCTTCATCAAGCTAGGCTATACATAAGCCCACCTTTTCTACGATACTTCACATCTTTCCCCCCTTTATTTAAATCTGGCCAAGAGAAAGAAAAAAAGAATCATATACCGAGCTATTCTCAATAGAAAAATTCGATTCTTGTTTCTATGGGTTCGTGGTAGCAAGAGCTTCGACTGATGGTGATTTGGGGTACTCAGTGGTGTTGGGGAGTTGCATCAGTGCATATATTGAGAGCTTAGAACTAGGGTTTAGGATCAAATAAGATTTAGGCACTGGTTTGAGGATGAATTTGTGTTCACGGTAGTAGAGAGCATCAGCGTTGGGTTCAGGTGGAGGAGTGATGCGATGTTTCGAATCACACTTGTTACTGTAGCACAGACTAAGGGGGGCCGCGATTTATAGTAGGGTTTCAGGCGATGCTGTAAAGTGATGAGTGGGTAAGGGTTGCGAAGAGAAGATGGATGTCGGGATTGGCTGGGTGTTTCGATGATCGGAGAAAGGGAAAAGGGGAGAGGAAGAATCGATCATGTAGGAGTTAACTGTAGCCTGAAGTGGGAGTATGGTTTAAAGAGGAAGAAGGATTATGTATGTAATTAGTGTATAATTTAATAGGTAGTGAATTAAGGTTTTATTTAAAAATTGAGAACTTATAAAATCAATATCTTGTCCACACTAGGTCCAATCGAGATGTGGAATTTTGTGTTGCGCTTGTAACGAAGAAAGCTTCACAATGGAACTAGTTTAGATGGATTTGGAGACTGTTGAAATTTAGGCTAAAATCGGATGTCGTTCGATTTTAGTTCCAAATCGGAATGCCTCGGCGACAACAGAAAATTTAGGTGGGTTAAACTCACCTTTTTAGTTAACTAGTATGATATATAGTTGATTAAAATTGTTGAATGATTGCTTGGATGAATTATTATATTTATTAGTTGGTTTGGATATATTCCTGCCTATGGAAGCGGATGAGACCCTTTTACGTTCCTATGTAAAAGTGGATGACCTTTTGTATACGAATCTCGACTTGAAGCGGTTGACTTATATTTTATGATCATATAACATTCGTGATGCATGGAGAAACAAGTTGGAGCGATTCAATGGGATTACTCGCTATTATTGAATCGTTTTCATAATATTTCTTATATGGATTATTGAAAAATAAACCAGATTGTGGATATTATGGTTATAACATTGTTATGTGTTAAAAGGTAAAAACCCAATAGTGATAGAAAATCAATATTGATTTTGGTTAAGTGTTGGGTGGCTATTGGTCTCAAATGAGTATTTTAAAATTACTATAAATTGTCGTTTGATTCAGAACTGGTTTTGAGACGAGAAATAATTCTTAAATCTGAAATTGGGTTTCAAAAATATTTGTTTTAAGAATTATCTATTAATATTGTTTAAAAGATATTTAATTATAATATTATTTAAGGTTATTTAATTATAGTAATACCATTGTAAGGTTATTTAATCATATTAATATTGTTTTGAGGTTAATAAATTTTAGTAATATTATTTTAAAGTTATTTAAATTATATTAGTATTGTTTTAAAGTATTTTTTATAGTAATATGGTTGTAAAGAATTTATAAAAATGTGAAAAGGTTAATTATTTAAGATTAATTATGGTTTGGAATTAATAATAAGGATTATTAATAAGGCTTAAAAATAAATTATTATTATTATTTACAAAAATGGTAAAGATTAATTATTATTGTTCATTAAAAAAAATTTTGAAATTATAAATTATTATTTTTAAGATGTTTTAAAATTAATAGATTTCATTTATTTATAACGAGTATGGTGGCACGTCCGTTGGACGTGTGCTAAGAAGGAAGTGTGAAAATTTTGTGTGTGCTACAGTTATGGTAGTGATGTATATACACACAGACACACACACATACGTACATATATATTTATATATGTGTGTGTGTCTGTGTATTTGTTTGTGTGTGTTTTATATTTTCCCTTCTTTTCTGTACAGTTGTAGTAGTGTACAGCTATATATTAATTTTGGTCTAGTTATATAGGCTGGCCAGCGTCTAATAAGAAGGTTGAAGCAGGCAGTAAGTAGATGATGCATCAAGGAATGCTATAAAATGAACATTCATTTGTTGATGCAGTATTTGAAAAAGAACAAAGCCACACAAACAATGAACTTTCTAAACAATATTCATTGAGACTACTGTTAACAATATGCAATATCTATCATGGCCTATAGCGATGAGTTTCGATCTTTTTTTGGAAAAAAGGCAACTCTGAGTAGAAGTTGCTTCTTATAACTTGGGTTTAACAGTTTGAAAGGCATAGTTAAATCAATAAAAATAAAAGGAAGCACCTCATTATCTTTACAATTAATTTTACTGTATTATACGATCAACAAATATAGTTTACTAATATATTATAATAGAATACATATATTAAAAATCAGACAATATAAACCTCATATGCAAACAATCTGGATGAATCTGAAATGAAACAAACAACTCTGAGGAAGGAAAATTACGATTGAAGGTTAATACTGTATCATGCCAAATATAGTAAATCTAGCACTTCAAGATATTATGAAACCTGAGATGAAATAATAAATACAAAATAAATATGAATACAGTGATGGATCTATGTTTTACAGATTATTCAATGTTTTATGTTCAACTCTATTTTCCAATACTACCGTACGAAATTTTTATTTGTAGTTACAATTCTTTTCAAAAGTTGTTTTTGCAGTTTCATTAAGTGGCTGCTAGAACACGGGTCCTCCAAATAATATTGTTTGTATGAAAAAACTATATTACAATTCTTTGGTCACGTGAAACTTACATAATAGGTAAACAAAACATAATGAAACTGTAAAAAAACATTAACAGCTAAAAAACAGGTAGAGAACTCATCCATACTACCCAGTTTGCTCCTCCGCTGTCAAATACAGCATCAACACACCCACCTCCTTAGTCCTTCCCTTCCCCCTCACCTTATAGCCAAACCTATTATGATGGTCCGCCTTGAAGCCAAGCACCGACACGACTGCCTGCCTTCCTTCCTTCGCACACTGTACCCAAAACTCTTATGGTCATCAGCCTTCAAACCAAGCACCGACAGTTGCTTTAGCTTCCACTCCTCTGCACCGTGTAGCCAAGCCTGTTCGACAAAGCAAATATCCTTCTTCGACATGGATATCAAGTATAGCATGATGAAACTTCCTTCTAGTTTCAGAACAAACCATATCACCTTCTTTGACATGGATCTGAAATAAAAGCATGAGGAAACTTCCTTGAGAAACCAAATTAGAGCATTAGTTGTTGCATTTCTTAAGTTGGATAGTTATAGGAAAGTGAATATGAGGTAGCCCTAGAGTGATGGAGCTGGGGGCAGATTGGCATACGGTGTCGCCATAGCCGGTTCAAAAGAAGATATTAGCTACAGATCTGAGTTTATGCGACCTCAGACTGAAATACCAAATTAACTTTATTCATCCATCACTTCATAGTATGCTACTCAGTGGAAACAATAAAGCATGACATTAATTATTGAAAAACAGTAACAACTTAATTGGGCATATCATTGCTAATAATGCAATTAGAAGTGACCTGAAAGTGGTGAGTGAAAGGGCAGTGGTGCTTTCAAGTGTCTTCATCTTTGGAACATTAAATAACTCATTAACATCACCTATTCCTCCTCCACTTCCTTGCTCGAACTCGTAATCTACCTCCCTTGGCCATGAATAACCTTCTTTGCTGCTTCTTCATTCTCTTATGGTATGACTCCTCTTCATCCACTTCTAACAATGGTGTTCATTGTTGTCAATTCTTTGAGGTTCAATAAAGTGGCACTTGATAGCTTACTGCTACTATCAATATTAATGTGGTTCAAAGAATTTATGTGATGAGATATTGAGCTGAGCAAGCAAGAGTCAATCTCAATGGATTGTTGAAGGCATTCGGTTGAGTTCTGAACTTATTTTATTAACATGTGTTTTATGTTGCTTATATCATCTACAAGCTACGAATGAGTTTTGCTGCATCTTTCATGGCTTCTAGAATCTCCATTTTGAAATCATACCTCAAGTTATATAGTGTGTGAATGAAAATCATTGAATTTCACTTTCTGATTTTGTAACAAAGTAGAAATATTCATACCAACATGGGTTGTCCACACTCGGTTTAATTTTCCATCCCTGCCAACCCTGCTTGCTTGTTTCTTTTCCCAAGTCTTTCTTTTCTTTCAAATACCAAATTTTAATATTTTAATTATCAAATCTGGTTTGGCATATGCGCTGAAAGCATTGCACAGTGTCGGCTTATTTTGAAACGCATTTTTAATCTATTTTTCATAGGATTCGGATATATCTACCGGTCTGCTGTTGAGTTGGAAACCGCGATTATGTATTACTTTACTTAAAAATATACGAGAGTAGAACTCGTATATAATTACTATTGATTCAAGCTTTACTGAGAGATCTACAGTTGCTTTGCAATGCAGGTTCATCTGGGAACTCATGATCCATTGCATACTCAGCTCGTTCTTTATCCATTCATCATATGGTTGGACTACAAAAACTAAACGTCAATATTGCATAACTTAAGGCATGTACAATGAAGCTGAGTAACAATCATCATCAGAAAACATATCTACAAAAGATACAATCTTGGATTTAAAAATCAAATCAGGTCAATATTTTGAACTAAAACATCTACTAATCAGATCATAACTTTAAACATACATAGTAATTTATATATATACTATGACTGATTTATTTCAGCAATAAAATATTATTTCCAAATCTGGTTAATGTGCATGTTGGAAATAATGAACAAATAAATATTATTACTAACTATGATAAGTGCATTGTGAAAGGAATGATTTCGTGAACCACTGTGCATGTACATACCCGCCATATTATAAGTTAATAAAGCATTGTAACAAAAAAAATACAGTATATCTGTAAGATCCTAAAAGTATTAGTTTCAAAAGCCAGCACCTCATTAAACTTTAATCAAAAAGGATAATACTGATATACTGCTACTATCATTTCTCCAGCCTAATAGGTCTTTCTGTTCGACTAAATTATGGTTATTACAATAGATAATATTAGAATAAATACTTTGTGAATAAATAAATAAAATATGAACAAACAGTACCTCCATTCTTCAACTAATCGGTTATAATTAAGAACGAAACCTCTAACTTCCCAAACTTCTTGTAATCCAAGTCGTTTGTTGTGAAAAATTCATCATTGTCCTCTTCTTATTGATCAATTGGTTACTGCAACTTGACCTGAATCTAAAACGTGATGTCATGGAAGTTGCTATATGTATGGCTTATAATTTTGATTTTCCTGAAATAATTTCAAGATAAATCGATGTTAATTGATGAAATAAGGTGATACAATTACCTTCTAAAGCCAATCAACTGAAGATACACTAAGGAATATGGAAGAAAAATAAAGTAAGTTATCTGTTCATGGGGAAAGGAGAACACGGGCCTATTTTCAGTGGATAATTTAATGGGTTAGGGTACCAATTACAGCCATAAATCTTAACAGCAATCAGAGAAGAGAAGACCTCGCAGTAATCGTTGACCTAAAAATTGCTTCACCGTCGCAGATGGTGAAGTATTTTTCATATGTCGCGATTCCTATTCATAAAAACCCAATTCGTCTGTCTTAACTCTATTGAGCCGGAGATATATCGGCTTTATATTAGGAAATCATGTAGTTTCGCCATTCATAATGAAAGAAAGGGAATGAATCAGAGTAGACTGTGATTATCAGATCCCTCAAAATAATCTAGAAAATTAGGCGCTAAAAATTGAAGCATTGTTATGCCTTTCTGTATCAAAACACACCCAATAAATATTGCTTCGAATCTATATAGGCTGCCAAACTAAGTAATCACCAAATCCAAAATCGAAAAAACGATTGCAGGATTCTTACCTAATTCATGAATCAGACTGAAGAATATATGGAAAATTATACTATATTAGAAAACTCGTTTGTGCCACTGATATTACTTGCCAGATCCGTAATCATGAATTAGGTCGAAGCATTTCAAAGACGGCATAAGATTTTGTATAGGTAAATCAGTTGCGCCGTGAATATTGCATGCAGATCTCCATATCGAAAAGTGAATTAATGGAAATGAATCGGCATGCACAAATGGTTAAGTGAGAAGACACCCAGTTACAGACATGTACAAATAGTAGTGCATAGCTTCGAACAGCAGAAAGAAATTTATGACGTAAAAATTCAAGTAAATGTTGTAAGAGCCAGAAAACTTGAAAAGCAGTAAAGTGAACAGTTAAAATAAACACAGGTAGTAAATAGTGTGGCTGTTAATATTGAAGATGGTAGAGGAAGAAAATAATTTTGTTCGGAAACGACTGTGACGCCCCCACTCCGAGAGCCTCGTTAACAAAGAGTATTACATAGATAATATTGTCGGCTAACGCGGACAATAGAGTATAATGGAAGCGACCATGTGTAATCTTACCTTAACTATTCACTAAATACGTCGAAAAGTAGTCACATTAAAATTCGACCTATTCAATAAGTATTTAAGGCAAAACTACAATGGCTATAGGATCTATCAGAAGAAAATATAACAACTCAAATGTAAATCACATCACAGAACAGTCGATCATAATATACACATAAACGGATACACAACAGAGTATACAAAATAATACATGTCAAGTGGTACAGGAGACCACAATATACAGACGAGACAAAAAATAATATAAATATCAGAGTTACAACAGATAAGGACCACAAAAGACGCTATAACAAAAAGAAGCTAGCGAATAGTCCATGAGGAAGCAAAATAGGCTAAGTCCAAAAGCACCTAACCTGAAACAACTCGGTCTGACCCGAGTATAAAATACACGGGTCAGTCTAGATAACAAATCAGTTAGATAAACTGAATAACAATAAACCTGCAAGGTCACAATGTATATCAAATATCTCTAAAAGAGATAACACAACCATCTAACATAAGATGAATCATATCATAACAAACAAGCCTCATATCATCGGCAACTCATAGAAACAAAGGATAGGAATATCCCAAAACAAGCCAAAAGGCAAATAACAAATACCAATAAGGTATAAAAGTTCCACAAGGTAATCGTTATACATCATGCGTCTCAAACAGACCAACACGATGGGTGATACCAAGGGAATATAATATCAATGAAACATATGATTGCTCGAGCTCAGTACTGTACAAACAAGGATCCATGAGCCCGAAGACTCCAAACCCAAGTATCACCCATGCGGCACATAAGGCCATCATCAGAGCGAAACTATATAGGGCAACAAACCCGAAGGCACACACCCGAAGGCAACATACCCGAAGGCAACAAACCTAAGGAGACAGTCCGAAGACACTATCCCAGAGGCAACAAACCGTAGTGGTGAAGGTCGAAAACCCAGTACTGGACACCACTAACTGGCGGAATGTGTCACAACTCTCGAAAAGGAATCCGAAAAGTGTTAACGTATGTCCCATAACCACTCGTTCGCACTAAACGGTTTACTGTCCGTCAGTCCCTTTCACACTCAAAGCAGTACAAAGTTTACCTCATATCATTGATAAACCAAACCCGAAGGTCAAAACAATCAATCGAATAGGTCGAGGATTAATCGGAAAGATAAACGCACAGATTCATGGTCCGTGTTTTGCCCAACCATTTAATCACCCTTCCACTTCGCTCGAAGTGCGAAAGTGTGTGTTTTAAATAGAATTTATAAATTAGAGAAACGAACTTTTAAATGCGATTCGAGAGATTATTTTATAAAAACCCGTGGATTAAAATTAAAAGGAACCATCAAAGTCAAAACAATTGATAATCATACATGGGATCATCATGAATCGATTCAAATTGGAAATTCAATCCCAAAGGCAAAGTGGGCTGAAACAGCAGGTTCAGTCGACTGAACAGAGTTTTCAGTCGACTGACCCTATACCTGGAAATTTTCCAGGTTCAGGAAACTTTCTGTTTCCAGGTTCAGTCGACTGTGCAGAGTTTTCATTCGACTGAACCATGCCTGAAAACTTTCGGGTTCCAGGTTCAGTCGACTGAACAGAGTTTTCAGTCGACTGAATCACGCTGGGCTGTTTTCCAGCCTTATTCAAATGAAGAGCAAACTCTCCCAAAATGCAATCGGACGAACATTGGCTCTAAGGGCTTATGCCAATCGACAA
Source organism: Allium cepa (assembly GCA_030765085.1). Taxonomy (NCBI): domain Eukaryota; kingdom Viridiplantae; phylum Streptophyta; class Magnoliopsida; order Asparagales; family Amaryllidaceae; genus Allium; species Allium cepa. The sequence continues at coordinate 906,062,119 of CM060931.1, read as the reverse complement.
CCCGGCCCTATATGTTCCTCGATGCATCACCAAAACATGATCAAAACATCAAAGTTAGGATTTCAAAGATTTGAACCCAAAACACTAAAAATTGGAATATTCCCCAATTCAACCCAAACCAAATGCAAGTGCATATGAACAAGGTGTTAGGAATTCATACCCAACATCAATGAAATCAAGAGAAGTAGATGTGAGTTCAAAACTCACCTTTTCACACAAAACAAAGAAGATGAAGAAGCACAATTGCAAGGAATCAACCAACTACACTCCACTTCAACACTACAAGCTTCAATCTAGAATCAAAGCAAGTATTTCCTAAGTTAGGGTTAGGAAAATTACAGAAATTGAAGAGGAGAAGAGATGGAGAAGATGGAGATGAACTTACCAATGGATTCTCTTTGATTTTGGAGCAAGAATCAAGTTACAAAAGAGAAACTAGGGCTTGCTAATTTCTATTTCTCTTTCCTTTCCCCCATTTCAGTTTTTAGCTTAAGAAATAAAATGAAATGAAGAGAGATGAGGGGAAGGGGCTGAAGTAGAAGGTTAAGTGAGTTAGCTAGCCAATGGGCTGAACCCAAACTCAAGCCCAAGTAGAAAAAGGGTCAAATTTCAACTTACTCCAAATATATCAAAGATTATACTCAAAAAGACCGCAAACGCCATTTTGGAACCAATGGAGGTAGTTTCGAGTTCCAATTCGGCCATTTGCAGAAAGTAACATTTCGGATCCCCAAAATCCGAATAACGACGCTATATTTAAATCAAACATTTAAATAAAAAATCGTTAAATATGTGGGTTGTTACAGATCTCCCCTCCTTACAAAATTGCGTCCCTGCAATTCCTAGAGACGATATTTGTAACAACTACATACATACAACATACAAAAGAAAGAATAAACTTGAGACACAGAAATAGACTTACCATTACGAAGCAAGGAAAGAAAACCTGGATAAGATCGCTCGATATACTCTCTGGTTTCCCAAGTACAGTCATTGGGATTAGCGGACCATTAAACTTTAACGAGCGGCACGTCCTTATTCCGAAGGTGTCGCACCCCCGTGTCAAGCACGCGAATAGGTTGCTGTATAATAGATAAGTCCGGTGAGACCTCAAGTTCTTGCAAATCAGGAGAAGTAATAACAGAATCCGACTCCCGAAGACACTTCCGAAGTTGCGAGACGTGAAACACGTCATGAATGCCAGATAAATGAGCTGGAAGTGAAACTCTATAAGCCACAGGGCCAATACGTTCAGTAATAGAAAACGGTCCTATATAACGAGGAGCCAATTTCCCAGTCGTACTGAAATGCATAACCCCCTTCAAAGGAGAAACACGAATAAAAACAAGATCACCAATCAAGAACTCGAGAGGCTTCCTACGGTTGTCCGCGTAGGATTTCTGGCGACTCTGTGCCTCTTTCATTCTCAACCGAATAAGATCAATCTTCTCGGAAGAATCACGAACAAAATCTGGACCAAGAATAAGCTTCTCACCAGATTCTAACCAACAAGAAGGTGATCGACATGGCCTTCGTATAAGGCTTCGAAAGGAGCCATACCGATACTAGACTGAAAACTATTATTGTAGGAGAACTCTACAAGAGGTAGATGATCCTCCCAACTACCAATGAAATCAAAGATACATATACGGAGAAGATCTTCCAAGATACGATTCACCCGTTCAGTCTGTCCATCAGACTGCGGATGATAAGCTGTAGAAAAATTAAGCTTTGTTCCCAAACCTTGCTGAAGACTCTTCCAAAAATGATTCGTGAATAAAGGATCACGATCACTCACAATAGAACTAGGAACACCGTGAAGTCTCACGATTTCCTTGACATACAACTTAGCCAAATGCGAAGCAGTTCTATTAGACTTAATAGGGACAAAATGAGCAGACTTGGTGAGGCGATCAATAATAACCCAAATACTAGAATGACCCGATCTCGAACGAGGTAGGCCGTTAATGAAATCCATAGAAATCTGATCTCATTTCCACAATGGAATCTCAAGAGGCTGAAGAAGACCCGAAGGACGCTGATGCTCGGCTTTAAAACGCTGACAAGTTATGCAATTGCTCACATAACTCGCCACATCGCTCTTCATGCCTTCCCAATAATAAAGACGACGCATATAGGCATACATCTTGCTACTACCGGGATGAATGGTATACTTAGAACGATGGCAATCATCCAGAATGTCATGCCTAAGTGCGAGATCAGAAGGCACAAAAAGATGGTTCTTCTTACGAAGACACCCATGAAAATCAATGCTAAGAGCTTGCAACACCTCATCACAAGATCCAGACTCACAAAGCTGAATAAAACGCAACAAATCAGGATCACGCCGTTGAGCATCGGCAATACGATCCAATAAAATAGGTCGAGCTCCCAAACTAAATAATAGAATAGGAGAATCAAAAGATGAACCTCGATCACGAATTTCACAAAAAGATAGAGTTTCAAGAATATTCCATTCGGCAAGCATCATAGAAATAACAGCCGAATGTTTGCGACTAAGCGCATCTGCAACCCGATTACCCTTACCAGGGGTATACTGGATATCAAAGTCATAGGAAGCAAGAAACTCTAGCCAACGTTATTGTCTCATATTGAGTTCCTTCTGAGTGAACAAATACTTCGAAGATTTATGATCGGTATAGAGAATGAAGAGCTCGCCCAATAAATAATGTCGCCAAATCTTCAAGGCGAAGACAATGGCGGCTAACTCAAGATCATGAGTTGTAACAACCCGCATATTTATCGAGTTTGTATTTAAATATTTTGTTTAAATATTAACTCGTTAATCGGATTTTGGTCCGAAAAGCTACTTTTTGCAAACGGTCAAATTAGGACTCGAGACCACTTCCATTGAGTTCGAAATGTCGTTTACAACTTTTTTAAGTATAAACATCGATAGGTTTGGAGTTAGTGAAATTTCACTAACTTTTCCCGCTTTGGACTTTGGGTTAGTTTAGCCTATTAAGCCCAAGTTCCAATCCTCTTCTCCTCACTCTTCATAAATTTCCTAACTAATCAAGCTTTGGCATTAATGGTGGAGGGAATGGGAAATTAAAATTCCAAAACTCAAATTCAATTGCAATCCATCTTTCTACTCCAAATTCAAGAAGAAGACATCGGATTCACGCTTGTGGTTGCTTCTCCATTTGCCTTCAAGCTTTGTTCTTCATTTTCATTGGGTTTTGGAGCAAAGGTGAGATTTTTATCTCACAAATCTAGTCTATAACTATATTGGACTATTGGGAATGATTCCCTATCACTTTTGCATGCACATTGCATTTGGTTTGGATTGGATTGGCGAAAAACTCCAATTTTTAGTGTTTTTGGTGAAAAACCGCTCTTAGGTCGTTCTGTCTTCATTAGGTCGCTCGGGGTGGAAAAGTCACGGCCTTCGTATTTGACTCACTCGGTTTTAGGTCGTAGGTCGCAAGCCTTTTAGGTCGTAGGTCGCAAGCCTTTTAGGTCGTAGGTCGTATGGTCGTTAGGTCGCTCTGCTTTGACTCTGGCCATTTTTGCTCACTCGCAGTTAGGTCGCTCACGACCTAGGACTTAGGTCGCTCGCGAGTTAGTGGCTTAGGTCGTTGGGTCATATAGCCCATTAAGTCGCGCTCCTTTAGGTCGCACCTCTTTTAGGTCGCGCCTCTTTTAAGTCGCCTTTCTCTGGACCTTGTTAGGTCGCTCAACATTGACCTCGTTAGGTCGCTCAACACACCGTGTTGCTAGGTCGCTCGACTCTGGACCTCATTAGCTCGCTCAACCGTCTACCTTTATAGGTCGTAGGTCGTCTCCGACCTTAAACCACTCGGCCGCATTAGGTCGCGTACCTTTTAGGTCGCGTGTTGCACTAGGTCGTATGACCTTAGGTCGTTAGGTCGTATGGCTTTAGGTCGCTAGGTCGTATGGCTTTAGGTCGCTAGGTCGTATGACCTTAGGTCGCTAGGTCGTTGGGCCTCGTTTCTTCTTAGGTCGCTGCTTCTTATAGGTCGCTCGGCTCCTTAATTTCTTTAGGTCGTTTGAGTGTTAGGTCGCGAACCCATTTTAGGTCGCATGACCTATACCCTTTAGGTCGCTGGACCACTAGGTCGTGCCCCTTAGACCCCTAGGTCGCAACCATTAGGTCGCTCGACCCTATCCCTCTTAGGTCGTTAGACCTCATTTTGTCTTCACTAAGTTGTACCGTTTTGGACGGGGCGCTGCCCCCTGGACCCCCGCGACCTGACCGGGCAGGTCGAACCCCGTAAGCGGTGGCGTTTCCCCCGCACCCCCACCTTGGGGGGTTGCCACCCCCCCTGGACCCCCCCTCCGTAGGGCATCTTATCTGAAAAATATTCAACAGAACTTGCTGAGCTGATTTCCTTGGATTTTTATCACATCTTCGAATGTGACCTTTGTGATTGATTGTTTCTACAATCGCTTCTGTGATTTGTCACTTTAAAATATAAAGGTTTCAAAACTAGTAGTAAATATCAAAACTCTTTCAACAAAATGATTTCAACTCTATTTTTAATAACAAAGCTCTTTTCTTAAACCGTTTTCCAATCTATTAGTATATACAAGCCTTTACCTCACTCGGATGAGAAATCTAATTAAACGACTTAGTAAAACAAGTGGTATGAAACGCTTGTGTTCACTTCGTCGGTTAATTCTTGGACTTGTTCGATTGAACCTCTTGTGACAATTTTATTAGTGAAGATTTACAGTTTGTTCGTAAATATTTAAGTTAGCAAGTGGTTATGGGACATGAAGCTAAACTTCTATATTTACTAGCTTAGTGTAATTGACACTTCTCGTTGATCTTGATGATCGCTTTATGAATTAGACTAGCAATTGCGCGATGTCTCTTTCATTGCAAGGTTAGACTAGACACCACTTGTGTGATTCCATTCACACATACCTTTCTGCTTTTTGGTTAGTCTTGACCTCAATCTGTGTGATTCCATTCACACATGCGGGGTAGCTCCCCTTGGTCTTCGGACCGTCATGTGATAGGCCTCTTTCCCTTTTTATGATTTCTGGATTTCTTGTGTTGATTTCTGGAATTTACCTCTTTGACTTGTCATGAGTACAAGTTTAGGGTATGATGCCCTCTTTGGATCTTTGAGAAGATTCTTGTGATATTGATATATCTCTTATCGGTTGATCTCCTATTGATCATTATTTGCATACTTATAGTAGTATGTCAGTATGGATATTTTATGTTTATGCCATATCTTTTATTTTATATCATGTCATCTGATATTTATAGCTAGACTGATCCGTTTATTATTTTCGTATAAATAATACTCGGGTCAGACCGAGATGTTACAGGTGCTACTGCTTGACTCCTCCCCTAGTGATTCACTACTCAGACTTTTGGCTACTTGTTTAGATTAGCAGCTTTTGTTGTTTACACTTGAGATATAGACTCATAGTTGTATTCTTTTGTATAGCACGCGTTGCTATTCTTTTGTATTATCGTGGATCTTTTTAGACCACTACTCTGATGTACACTTTTATGTGATATATATTCATATCTCTTTCCGCCTTTGTGATATGGATATCTGTGATTGATTCGCATGTTATGCTTACTTCTATATTTGTTTCCGAAGATTATTTTATAGCCACCGTGTGATAAGAAAATACATGGATGGTCGCTCCTCAACAGCCTTATTCTCCGCGCTAGTTGACAGCACTACACCGTAGTGTTCTTGGCTAGCGTGGGTATAGAGGTGGGGCGTCACATGAGTGGCATAGCGAACTTCATTCGGACGCAGTTGCCTAGAAGCATAAGCAACTACCCGATCCTTCTGCATAAGAACAGCACCGAGACCACTACCACAAGCATCGGTGTAGACAACAAGATCATGATTCCCTTTGGGAACCACAAGAATAGGAGCATTAGTGAGAAGTTCCATCAATGACAGAAAGGAAGCTTCACACTTGTCGGACCAATCAAAACGAATGCCTTTCCGAGTAAGGCAAGTGAGAGGAAGCACAACACGGGAAAAATCCTTAATGAACCTCCGGTAATAACCCGCCAATCCAAGGAAACTACGAATCTCATGAACATTTTCAGGTCTCTTCCAATTCTGGATGGCTTCGATCTTTGAGGGATCGACAGAAACGCCATCGGAAGATACAACATGGCCTAAAAACTTAACCTTATTCTCCCAAAAGTGGCATTTGGAGAATTTGGCTCTAAGCTGATGATGACGGAGAGTACTCAAGACAATTCTCAAGTGATTGGCATGCTCAGCTTCAGACTTAGAATAAATAAGGATATCATCAATGAAGACAAGCACGAACTTATCGAGATATTCTTGGAATACCCGATTCATGAGATCAACAAAGAAAGCAGAAGCGTTCGTCAAATCGAACGGCATAACGAACCACTCAAAAGAACCATAACGAGTGCGGAAAGCGGTAAGAGGTATGCTATCCTCTGCGACTCGTAACTGATGAAAACCCGTGGCAAGGTCAAGCTGAGAAAAGACCTTGGCACCACTCAATAGATCGAACATGTCATCGATCCTAGGCAAATGATACCTATTTCTAATGGTCAACTCGTTAAGCTTGCAATAGTCAATGCAAAGCCTAAGAGTTCCATCAGACTTCTTCACAAAGACGACCGCGGATCCCCACGGAGAAAAACTGGGCTGAATCAACTGCTTGGACTCGAGCTCTAAAAGTTGCTTCTTGAGTTCCTCATTTTCCTTTGTAGACATCCTCGTGGGAGGACGACTAACTGGCTGCGCGCCTGGAATGAGATCAATGCGGAACTCAATTGCCCGTTTGGGTGGCAAACCCGATACAAGCTCAAAAACATCAGAAAAGTCACAAGCAATAGGAATAGGAGATACATCATCACCATCTCGCGAATCAAGAGAATACAAAGCCATCTCGGAATTATCCACATCCCGAAGAACAAGAGATAACTGAGAAGGCGAATCAGGATGACAAAGATATAAAATTCTCTCGGAACAAATAATCCTGGCATCGTACCTCACTAGCCAGTCCATACCAAAAATCATATCAAAACCCAAATGAGAAACAACGTGCAGATTCGCATGGAAAGAAAAGCCACATAAAACAATCTCAATATCATCACAAAACAAGCTAAGGGTCGCGGATCCCCCAATAGGATTCGCAATCCTTAAAGAAGTAATCAAACAAGAAACATCCAAAGATAAATCATCTACAAGCTTCTTCGATACGAAAGAATGTGAAGCACCCATATCGAAAAGAACTCGTATACTATGATCATGAAATAGAATTGAACCTTCCAAAATAGATGGAGAGATACCTTTGGATTGAGATGAACCTCCAGAAGCATTAGCCACATTGAGCTTGCCAGATTTTGCATTAGCAGGAGCAGTAGGACAAGCTGAAACATGATGACCTTCCTTCTTTCGAATAATATGATCCGGAGAACCACAATTGAAACACTTTCGAACGAAAGGTGTTCCGGAAGATTGAGGCTGAGAGCTAGGACCACCAGTCTTCTTCTTCTTAGAAGGAAAAGGCTTCTTTTGAATTGGAAACGGCCTCTTGTTGGGGTTCTTGGAAACCTCAACATCCTCACCACTATCACACTCCTTCTCGACAGCTTCGAGATGAAGTGCCGAATCAACCAATTCCTCGAAAGAAAGTTTAAGCTGGAGCAACAAGGACTTCATAAGATATTTCTTAAGGCCAGAAACAAACTTCAAATTCTTCTTGTGAGAAGTGCTGATAAATTCAAGACCATACTGAGATAAAGCCTCGAACGATGCGACATACTCAGAAACAGAAGATTTCCCTTGCTTCAACTCAAGGAAGCGACGGGTCAATAAAACTTTTTCAGATTCAGGAACGTACTTGAGTTCAAATCGTCCCCGAAACCGAGTCCAAGAAAGAGTAGACTCATCAATCTCGGCTACAAGAAGCTCATACCAATCAAGAGCACGCTCTTGTAATAAGCTAGAAGTCACAAGAACTCGATCATGGTCAGAAAGATCCATGCGAGAGAAATTACGCTCGCACGTGCGAAGCCAAGCTTGGACTTCAAGAATAGACCCGGAACCCTTAAACGGTTTTCCTCCAAGATGAGCAAAATCACTGCACTGACGTGCAAAAGCAGACTTGCGAGGTGGAGACACTCGAGGAGGAACGGGAGGCTGAGTGCTCCTAAACAACTCCATAAACTGATCGGCAGACATATAAACGCCATCCGGATGTGAGCCACTCGATTGCCCAGCATCCGAACGTCGACCTCTGCCTCTTCCAGACATCAGCTGAAAGTCAAGATAAGAACAAGATTATTCACAAGGTAGATATTACAATATGGGATACTACGGAATAAAATGCATTCCTAGACGTATTTCCAATATCTATCTAACCTTGATAGAATAAAGAGACACGATGATTCAAGGATCTGTATCACTTGTACACTTTGATGTACCATAATATGTGCATCTATTCTGTGTTTATCATATTTTGTTCTGAACTCAGCTCTGATACCACGCTGTGACGCCCCACTCCGAGAGCCTCGTTAACAAAGAGTATTACATAGATAATACTGTCGGCTAACGCGGACAATAGAGTATAATGGAAGCGACCATGTGTAATCTTACCTTAACTATTCACTAAATACGTCGAAAAGTAGTCACATTAAAATTCGACCTATTCAATAAGTATTTAAGGCAAAACTACAATGGCTATAGGATCTATCAGAAGAAAATATAACAACTCAAATGTAAATCACATCACAGAACAGTCGATCATAATATACACATAAACGGATACACAACAGAGTATACAAAATAATACATGTCAAGTGGTACAGGAGACCACAATATACAGACGAGACAAAAAATAATATAAATATTAGAGTTACAATAGATAAGGACCACAAAAGACGCTATAACAAAAGGAAGCTAGCGAATAGTCCATGAGGAAGCAAAATAGGCTAAGTCCAAAAGCACCTAACCTGAAACAACTCGGTCTGACCCGAGTATAAAATACACGGGTTAGTCTAGATAACAAATCAGTTAGATAAACTGAATAACAATAAACCTGCAAGGTCACAATGTATATCAAATATCTCTAAAAGAGATAACACAACCATCTAACATAAGATGAATCATATCATAACAAACAAGCCTCATATCATCGGCAACTCATAGAAACAAAGGATAGGAATATCCCAAAACAAGCCAAAAGGCAAATAACAAATACCAATAAGGTATACAAGTTCCACAAGGTAACCTTATACATCATGCGTCTCAAACAGACCAACACGATGGGCGATACCAAGGGAATATAATATCAATGAAACATATGATTGCTCGAGCTCAGTACTGTACAAACAAGGATCCATGAGCCCGAAGACTCCAAACCCAAGTATCACCCATGCGGCACATAAGGCCATCATCAGAGCGAAACTATATAGGGCAACAAACCCGAAGGCACACACCCGAAGGCAACATACCCGAAGGCAACAAACCTAAGGAGACAGTCCGAAGACACTATCCCAGAGGCAACAAACCGTAGTGGTGAAGGTCGAAGACCCAGTACTGGACACCACTAACTGGCGGAATGTGTCACAACTCTCGAAAAGGAATCCGAAAAGTGTTAACGTATGTCCCATAACCACTCGTTCGCACTAAACGGTTTACTGTCCGTCAGTCCCTTTCATACTCAAAGCAGTACAAAGTTTACCTCATATCATCGATAAACCAAACCCGAAGGTCAAAACAATCAATCGAATAGGTCGAGGATTAATCGGAAAGATAAACGCACAGATTCATGGTCCGTGTTTTGCCCAACCATTTAATCACCCTTCCACTTCGCTCGAAGTGCGAAAGTGTGTGTTTTAAATAGAATTTATAAATTAGAGAAACGAACTTTTAAATGCGATTCGAGAGATTATTTTAAAAACCCGTGGATTAAAATTAAAAGGAACCATCAAAGTCAAAACAATTGATAATCATACGTGGGATCATCATGAATCGATTCAAATTGGAAATTCAATCCCAAAGGCAAAGTGGGCTGAAACAGCAGGTTCAGTCGACTGAACAGAGTTTTCAGTCGACTGACCCTATACCTGGAAATTTTCCAGGTTCAGGAAACTTTCTGTTTCCAGGTTCAGTCGACTGTGCAGAGTTTTCAGTCGACTGAATCATGCCTGGAAACTTTCGGGTTCCAGGTTCAGTCGACTGAACAGAGTTTTCAGTCGACTGAATCACGCCTGGGCTGTTTTCCAGCCTTATTCAAATGAAGATCAAACTCTCCCAAAATGCAATCGGACGAACATTGGCCCTAAGGGCTTATGCCAATCGACAACCCGGCCCTATATGTTCCTCGATGCATCACCAAAACATGATCAAAACATCAAAGTTAGGATTTCAAAGATTTGAACCCAAAACACTAAAAATTGGAATATTCCCCAATTCAACCCAAACCAAATGCAAGTGCATATGAACAAGTGTTAGGAATTCATACCCAACATCAATGAAATCAAGAGAAGTAGATGTGAGTTCAAAACTCACCTTTTCACACAAAACAAAGAAGATGAAGAAGCACAATTGCAAGGAATCAACCAACTACACTCCACTTCAACACTACAAGCTTCAATCTAGAATCAAAGCAAGTATTTCCTAAGTTAGGGTTAGGAAAATTACAGAAATTGAAGAGGAGAAGAGATGGAAATGAACTTACCAATGGATTCTCTTTGATTTTGGAGCAAGAATCAAGTTACAAAAGAGAAACTAGGGCTTGCTAATTTCTATTTCTCTTTCCTTTCCCCCATTTCAGTTTTTAGCTTAAGAAATAAAATGAAATGAAGAGAGATGAGGGGAAGGGGCTGAAGTAGAAGGTTAAGTGAGTTAGCCAGCCAATGGGCTGAACCCAAACTCAAGCCCAAGTAGAAAAAGGGTCAAATTTCAACTTACTCCAAATATATCAAAGATTATACTCAAAAAGATCGCAAACGCCATTTTGGAACCAATAGAGGTAGTTTCGAGTTCCAATTCGGCCATTTGCAGAAAGTAACATTTCGGACCCTCAAAATCCGAATAACGACGCTATATTTAAATCAAACATTTAAATATAAAATCGTTAAATATGCGGGTTGTTACAACGACAAACCTGTTTGCACAGTATTACCAAATGAGTAAAATTTGAAATACGCGAAGCAATGAGGAAAGTGTAGTAAAATGAGCAAATTTTTTTTGGTCTGAACTGACAAATCTGTTTGCGCAGTATAATAGAATGGAAGTGAAAATGTGGAAATCTTCAAAACGGTAAAGTTGAACCAAATTTACATTGGAGAAAAAAATTTGTACAGAGATGACATGAATTTACAGCTACGTGTGTGTAAATATTACACAGTTGATAGATGCATATCTATGCAGGAAGCATTATGAAAGTACAGTTTGTAGGAGTGAAAAAGGTTATAAAAAAGCATATTTTTGGTGCGCATAGTATATTCCTCATATCTGTTATTACGACGCATTTTGAAAACAGAAAAAAAACTGTGAGAGGTGGATAAGGAGCACTGTCAGATCGTGAGAAGAATAATAAAATTTGGGTACATAAGTAGTAATAAATAAAGTTGGGACAGAGGAGCTTAATTGCAAATAAGTGAGTTAAGGAGGAAAGGGGAGAAAATTGAAGTTGAGAAAGAAAAGTTGTAAGAAACCCAGCTCCTTTTTGTAAAATATTCAAAACTACTCATATACACGCACACATAGACACACATGCGCACAGATTGTATGTAAAGTCAAGTATATGGAACGAATCCTATGTATTAACAATTAATTTTGGCCCAAAAAATATAAAGTGGCAGTAAGTAATTGTATGATTATTACATTTGAAATTTCATCAACTAATATGTATACTGTCAATATCGTCAAGTAATGGTGTTTTGTAGCTACGGTTAAGATATATTGGTCAAAGCTTTGTAGTGATGTAGATCAATATCCAAAATCACAAATTAATTGGTGTAACTACAAACGAAAATCAATTTTAAATAGACCCGAAGTAAATTAAGTTGCAAAATTATTGAAATAAGAGAGGATCGTATCATTATAGGATTTGAAGCAGACAAAAAGTTTATTCATGAATGGGTTACATAGAAATCATACCAAATCTGTAACAAAGAAAAACCAAGTGTCATCATAGTTGCTGCCTTTTTTTGTAGTGACTTTAAAAATATCCATGGTTTTATATCTAAAACGTTTGTAAAAAAACCAAATAAATCAGTTTGCAAACCTAAAAGATATCAAGCATGAACTAAGCATAGAGTAAAATAAGATGGAACTTCAGATTGAACATAATTCAATTTGATCGATATACCTCTTGTGATGGGTTGTTCCCGTCCATTTTGTTCCCAAATTGGACTTAAAAAATCCGAAGGTTATCAGTCTCCATGGTGTTGACAAATGTCATGATTCCTGCAAAATTAGTATAGTTCAAATTAGGTTTTCTAAAATAAACTGTACTGGTAATATTTGTTCCTAGTTGTAGTAATTTTGTGTTACATTAATATTTGATGCTAACTGTACTAAGTATTAATGGTTGTTTTCAAAACAATTGATGAAATGCAATGTTTTCCAAACAATTGATGTATTCTTTTTTCTTGTATACAATGCGTATCATAATAACCTAATATGCGAGGGACTGTGATAGGTAGACACTAAAGATTATCCTTGCATATAATTCTTTTGAACGTTTCTGCCAACGCGTAATAATGTCAAATGGACTTCAAATTTTTGATAAAATACCACTAAAGTTGTTTTTCCTAAAGCACTACTATGTTATCCGTGTTGCATATCCTGATATACTCAAATGCTCATCATAAACCACATCCACTTATCATGAAAAACAATTCTTTATCCATAATTTACCAAAGACTTTGCGCTCAAACTAATAAAATCAACTGTGTTGCAAAATTAACGCACCGTATAAAGCACATAACACCTAAAAACAGGCTTTCTTCCCATTCTGGCCTCTCAAAGAATGTGTGGCACATCTGTGTTCCTTGCAGTAAAAATAACTCTTTCCCAACATATACACATCCTCGTCTCCACTAACTTCATCGCTCGACAGTGGAGTACTGATACGGGAAATCACATCCACGGGTATGGCGATGTTGTCACCTCCCAATCTGAAACGGCAATGATTTACTGAGGTAAGCTATTAGTATGAACAAACTACTAATGAGAACCGTATACCTAAATAAATACTATGTTTTGGCAGTAATGAATTTTATGTTGTTACCGCTACAGCAAAAGATCCACCATCCCCAAAAAAAAATGAGTGTATACATACCTTTTCATTTAATTCCTTCATCTCTTCGGTCCTTGCACCCAATAAGATCAAATGCCCTTGAAATCTCGTCAAGTCCCCTAATCCACTCCTAAACTTAGTAAAATACGGTCGATGTTGAAGGAGGAGGAAGGTAGGTGAAGTAGGTGAAATCGGAAGTGGAGGCTGAAAAGGACAAAGTAGGAAAGGGAATCATAGGCGAAGTAAAGTACAGTTCGAGAAGAGACTCAAAATTGGATTAAATCAAAACAAAAAAGGGAAGAATAGGAAGAGATCGTACGTTCGGAAGTAGGGACGGCCGATGGTGGAAGGTTTACTTCGCGACGGAGTTGCTGTCGGCGGAACTCAGATGTAGGAAGTGGAGGTTGCATTGATGGATGACCGTGACGGCGAAGAATAAATGCGGCGGCGTCGGCTGTAGCGGCAAACATGGACGGGGAGGAGAGGTGGAAATTAAGGACGGCCATTTTAGGAGCGACAGTTGGAGAAGTGAAGGAGGGGAATAGCCATTGTTTACGGGTGGAGGAAGGTCAATTCATGAGGAGCGGTTAGAAAAGTAAAGGAGGGGAGTAGCCTTTTTTCATGGATAAGGGGAAAGTGGGTTTGTATGAAAGTGGTAAACGAAGAGAAACATGAAGGACAAATGGAAGAGGTTGGAAGAGAAACGTGTGAAGAATAGTGTCGGCAACGTGGCATGGTAGGACGAAACTGCCCTGCTGGACTGATTTCCTTTTATGTTCAAGTGGGGGGCAATATGGGAAGCACACAAAAGGCTTCACTTTGACCCTTTGACCCAGGGTTTTACTTTATAGTATAGATGTTTATTGTTAAAAATTTCTATTAGTTAATGGTGTTTTGAAGTAAAAGGTTTTCAATTATTCATAAATGTTTTCGAGACCCATGAATAGAGATGAAAGACTTAGATTTTATAAAAGAGTTATAAGATGGTTTGGAGACATAAGGAAGGGTTACGTGCAAGGTGAAAGAGTTTATAAACGGTTAGATATTTATAAACGAACTTTAGAAACGGGTTTATAGATTTATAAAAGAAGTTTTATATATGGTTTATAGATTCATAAAGGGTTTATCGGTGATTTTTGAAATGTACAAGAAGCTTATAAGTGATTGAATTTTGATAAAGGGATTAGATGGTTTTCAGAGATTTATAAAATGGTTTATAGATGGTTTTGAAGAATTGTAAGGGAATTTACGAATGATTGGAAAATCGAATGAAATGATCATCTTTTTCAATTTTGTGCATATACTTATACCACTGAGATAAGTATATGGATATTTTGTAAGTATAGAAAACATACGAATCGGCAAATATATCTTTGTAAAGGTATTTTTTACAAGTAATTTACAAATGGTTTTATTTATGAAAGATTTATAGAAGGAGGCTAGTGAGTGCTTATGTGCTTAACCAATGTTGGTTTTCCCCATATAATAAATCCCTGATTGAATGTTTGTTATTCGATGGTTAAATAATCAACTATCGAAATTGGACCCAAAAAGGTAACTTTGGAAATATCTAGGAGAAAACGTGAGTTATATGGCACAGTCATCTTCGATGATGTTGTACTGTGTGTATAAATATCGTTTCGTTCTCCTAGGAAAATGATAAGAAAATCCATCCACTAACGGCTAGGAGGTGACCTCCGATCTTATCTTTGACTATATATTTCCTAAAGAACCGGGATTGAGTTTACCGAGAATTATCAAAAGTTGTTTCGAAGAGGCCGGGATCGGGTATGTTATCCGAAAACCACTTCAATTCAACGAATGCATTTCAAAGTGAAGACATCTTAAAGATGATGAAATTTTGAAGAAGGAGCTGTCAAGTGTTTCGTTCAGTCCGAGAACGAACTCGTATGGATGAATACTAGTATTACATTGTTGCCTAGAAGGCAGTATTAGCATTCCAAGTGGAAAGGCTATATGAAAAGCTAAAATGTAACCTCGGACCTCATCAACTAGGGAATGACAAAATTTGGGCTTGCAACAGGGCTAAGTGGTAGCTCCCAAGTAGGATATGGTCATTCCAAATCTAGGTCAGTTATTATCTCTCATTCCTATGTTTCGAGACCCATTAACAGAGGGGTGATCATATTCGGTACAATTAGTCAAGTGGTAGGCCAATCCTCTATAGCAGGGGTACAAGATGTTCTTATTAGAGCCTGGTGCATTTATCTAGAGATGTACCTTCGAAAGGTAGTTTCTTACCTTGTAACAATATGGAATCCAATCTACAAAACGTGCCTTATGAAAGGGACAGCGGATTAAGGATCTTAAGGCTAATTTAACACTAGATGGGGGGTGAATAGTGTTTAATGAATTCTAAAACTTATATGGACTAAATTGAAATTATGATATAAACAAATGCAAAATTTGATCACAAAACAATCACGGAATCAAACACAGATGCAGAAAGTAAATAAAAAGCAGTCAAGGGAAAGAACACACTGGATTTTACACTGATTCGGAATTACCCTACATCCAGTCTTGTACCATGGCAAACCACCTTATACAGATTTTTATTAAATCAGTGTCGAGATTACACTCCTCAATTTATAAAGGCCTTGAGGTACCCTCTTGTCTCACAAGTCCAGGGAAACTCTCTTGATTTACAGACCACAAGATTACCCAATTGATTTCCAGGCACAACCACACCTTATAGAAAGACTCGATAAACTTTTGATTACAAATTGATCCTATAATTGAATAGTACTTTGATCTTCGAGAGAGGACAGAGAATCAAACAAGAATGAAATTCTAATTTGATTCACTTGAGAATTTGGTAGAGTTTCGGCACGATCTTAAAAATATGATAATTATTGAACATGGATTAGTGGAGAAGAAGAAGTGAAGAAAATATGAGAATTGTATGTCAAAAATTTGTTTGAGAAGGCTATTTATAGAGCACCAACTATCATAACCATTCGTGAAGATATTTAAATAAATAGACACTTCTTTTGAAAATTGAAACTTTTGAATTCAACGGCCATCATGTCGACATAGGGAATCCCATGATGTTGACATCCCCTTGTTAAAAATAGTATAAGATTTGTTTTAAAAATGATATTGAAATGAAAACAAAAATGAAATGGCTCTGGAGTAAAATAAACTAATTTTACTATGTTTTAAAACACAAAAACATAAGGCTAAAACATCTTTTTGAAAATCATTTGGAAAGATAATTTTAAGGCAAAAATATTTTGAAAAGCATTTTTGAAAATCGTTTTGAAAAACCATTTTGAAGTAGTTTTGCAAGCTTCTTCTTGTAGAATATCTCATCACATCAGGACTCGAGAACTTGTACAAAATCAGGATATTCATGGGTTTGTAAGCAACTTGTCATAGGTTTGTAAGCTACTTGTCGTGGGTTTGTAAGCCACTAAAAGGTATAAATGAGTTCCATCCCAAATGAATTTGAAATGAAGATTTCCATGCTATTATGAAGTTTTAACAAAAACTAGACACATATCTTGAAATCTTGATCTTGATACTCATGAGTCTTCAAACTTGATTTCTTCATTCTTGATCTTTATACTATACAGTCTTCAATAATCAACATCTGCCTTATATATATCCTGCATAATAACATTTATATGTATCTAGACAATAGTATTAGTATATAAGTTATAATAAAATAAGTTATAAAGGTTGTTGTCATCAAAACGACTATCTCCAGCTCCTAACAATCTCCCCCTTTTTGATGATGACAACCCTATAAAATATACTTACCACTTCGATCATACCATGACTCCCCCGTACACCAACAACTCCCCCTTACTCCAAGCCTACTATTTTATATAACTTATCTTCCCTTTTGTCATCAACAAAAATAACCTATAAACCTTGAACTTAATAGAAAAAGTGAAACATAGAATCCTAAGTTAAAATGGAATTTAAGATTTTATATACCAACAACTATTAGAAGTACAATAATTAATATACTAATTATATACAAATTTGCAAACCAATATACAATCAAGAAAATGAAAAAGGCCTAACGAGGAACCTTAACTATCGATGATTTATGGACCGAACAATTTGGATAGTGAAGGCAAAAGTTTCCACGTTGTGTGATCAAGTTTCCATTAGCGTCAAAAAGTACCTCTCCAATGCAAATCACGCCATCGTTTTCATCCATATAAACATCCTGATTTGGAAGAGGATGTTCTTCTTCTTGATCCTCTTGTGGTTCTTCTAGAGGCTCTTCTTCTTCAAAGTTCATGGCTTGTGATGATTCTTCGATGACAATGGATTGGCATGGTTATCCATAAGGAATTTTTGTAAATTTCTAAGGATTTTTCTTTGCCTATCTTGTTCTCTAGCCATTCGCGGTTGACTTGCTTGAATTTCCACCATCATTTGAAAAATCTTTCATCTTCTCTTGCAGTTTGATGACTCGTACGTGTGTGGAACGTTGAAAAGGGGTAGAATGAGGAGAAGTGTGTGAAGAAGGTTCATTATTAGAGGAGGAAGCCATTAATTTACTGTTTTAGAAGTTTATTACAGAGAGTAGAACATAGAAAAGGAGTAAAAGTTGAAATATATAAATATATAACCAAATAACTAATTTTAGAGAGAAATTTAAATTTGAAAATCTTAGCTATATATCGGCATAGGGGGATGGGTCATGTCGACATCCCAGTTCAATTTTTGAAAAAAAAATTATTTATATTAATTATTAACTATACTTGAATTATTTATAATTTATATTTCAGTTAATGAACATATACCTAATTCTCTTTTAAATTTAGTAAAGTTTTGTTCATTTAATGGTCTGGTTAATATACCAGCAATTTGTTTTTAGTATTAATATATTCAAGGGTTATGACTTCTTTAATTATATTATCTCTAAGAAAATGATGTCTAATATCAATATGTTTTGCTCTAGCATGATGAGTTGGATACATAGATAGGTTTATTGCGCTAGTATTATCACAATAAATTGGTGATTTAGTTATAGTTAATCCAAAATCTTTTAAAGTTTGTTGCATATATATAGCTTGAGAACAAGCCAAAGCAGCAGATATATATTCTACTTCTGTTGTTGACAAGGATACAGTGTTTTGCTTCTTACTAAACCAGAAAACTAGAGAATATCCTAGAAAGTGACAAGTTCCACTTGTACTTTTTCAGTCTGATTTACAACCAGCGTAATCATCATCACAATATGAAATTAAATCAAATACATCTTTTTTAGGATAAAATAAACCATAATCTAAAGTATGTTTTATATATCTTAAAATTCTCTTAACCGCTTTTAAGTGAGTTTCATTAGGTTGAGATTGGTATCTTGCACAGAGACTGACACTATGCATGATGTCAGGACGACTTGCTGTTATATAAAGCAGCGAAATAATCATTCCCCTATATAATTTTTGACAACATCTTTTGATTTATCTTCTTTAGTTAAGGCTACATTAGTTTTCATTGGAGTTGGTTTCCCACCAAAAGTGGTCAATCCAAATTTATTAATTAAATCTTTAGCATATTTTTCATAACTAATGAAAATTCCTTTATCTAATTGTTTGGTTTGAAGTCCTAAGAAGAAACTTTGTTCTTCCATATGACTCATTTCAAATTCTTTGCCATTATATCTGAAAATTCTTTATTCGTTATGTTATTAGTTGATCCAAATATTATATCATCTACATACATTTGTATTAATTGAATATCATTTTTGTTTCTTTTAATAAAAAGAGTTGTATCTATTTTACCAATTTCAAAACCAGATTATAGTAAATAAGATTTTAGTCTTTCATACCAGGCTCTAGGAGCTTATTTCAGACCATATAAAGCCTTCTTTAATTTATATACATGATTTGGAAATTTATTATCTTCAAAAAGTGGAGGTTGTTCTACATAAACATCTTCTTTTACGAAACCATTTAGGAAAGCACTTTTAACATCCATTTGATATAACTTGAAATTATTGTAGTTTGCGAAAGCAAGTAGAATCCTGATAGCTTCTAGTCTTGCTACGGGTGCAAATGTTTCATCATAATCAATTCCTTCTTCTTGACAATAACCTTACACGACTAAACGAGCTTTATTTCTCACGACCACACCAAGTTCATTCATTTTATTTTTATAAACCCATTTCGTTTCAATTTTACTTTTATCCTCGGGTCCAGGAACAAGTTCCCAAACATTTTTTCTGGTGAACTGATTCAATTATTCTTGCATAGCAAGAATCCATGAATCATCAAATGATGCTTCCTTTGGATTTTTAGGATCAATAGTTGATATAAAAGCTACATCACTCATACTATTTAGTTGATTGTTTGTTTTAACTATAGATTCAATATTTCCTAGTATATTTTCTGCAGGATGATCTTTTAATAGCCTAATTCTTTTATTAGGCTGAATGATTTCATAATTAGTTTCATTAGATTCATTGTTTAAAGTTGAAAAATCTTCTTCGTCTTCTATTTTTATAGTATCTTTAAAATTTTCATCAAAAGGTACATGCACTGTTTCTTCAATAGTGTTAGTTCTTAAATTATAAACTCTAAATGCTTTACTTCTATTAGAATATCCGATGAAGATTCCTTTATCGGATTTAGGTTCAAATTTATCTAAATTATCTTTTGTATTAGGAATAAAACACTTACTACCAAAAACTTTAAAATAAGCTACTATGGGTTTAAAGTAATTCATATGGTGTTTTATTAGTTAATGGTCTAATTAAAATCCTATTTAATATATAACACGCTGTAGCGACTGCTTCAGCCCAATTTTTTTTAAGTAAGTTACTATCAGAAAGCATTGTTCTAGCACACTCTTGAATCATTCTATTCTTACGTTCTACCACTCCGTTTTGTTGTGGAGTTCTTGGAAAAGAGAAATTATGAGTAATTTCTTTATGATTATAGAAATTCTCAAAATTTTCATTTTCAAATTCTCCGCCGTGATCACTACGAATAGTTTTTATTTTTAAAGAAATTTGATATTGAATTCTTTTAGCAAAATTTTTAAATAATTCAAAAGCATTACTTTTACGTTTAAGAAAAATTGTCTCACTTTTACGTTTAAGAAAAATTGTCTCACTTTTACGTTTAAGAAAAATTGTCCAAGTATATCTAGAATAATCATCTACAATTACAAAAACATATTTATTGTGATTAATTGATTGAACTTGAGATGGACCAAATAAATCTAAATGAAGTAATTCTAGAGGTTTAGAAGTAGAAATCATATCTTTTAATTTAAATGAACTTTTCTTAAGTTTTCCTAATAAGCAAGCATCACATATACTATCTACTTTAAAATTTAACTCAGGAAGACCTCTACCTAAGTCAAGTTTTGATAACCTAGATAACAATTTGAAATTCAAATGACAAAATCTTTTATGCTAAATCTAAGGGCCACTTGTATTAGCCAAAAGACATAACTTATCATTTGTAACTTTCATACTAAGGATGTAAATGTTTTTCTTCATAATTCCTTCAAAGATAATATTTGACTTATTATCTTCGATGTGACACTTATCTTTTTTAAATTTAATTTTAAATCCTTTATCACATATTTAACTTATACTAAGCAAATTATGTTTTAAATTCCTAACTAGAAAAATATCAGAAATAAGAGGAGTTTTAGAATTACCAACATTGCCGATGCCAATCACATATCCTTTTGAGTTATCTCCAAAGTTGACCAATCCACCATCTTGATATATAGAGTCATTGAGTATTTCGGGATTTCCAGTCATATGCCTTGAACAGCCACTATCAAGTATCCATTTGTCTTTCTCAATTCGCATAGTTTGTCCATTGGTTCTTGATTCTCCAAAAGCCATGTAACACATCTGTTCCTGCATAACAAACCAATTCGGTAGATAACTTGATTTTTCATGAAAACTATATGCAGACTTATGATACTTTAATGAAATGGATAAATTCAAACTAGTGTTAACAAAATTTTCTAAAAATGACATTTCTAACCTTTCAAGTTTTAGATTATGAAAACTATGAAAACCAAGGCTTTGATACCAATTGAAAGGGACGGCGGATTAAGGATCTTTAGGCTAATTTAAGACTAGAGGGGGGTGAATACTTTTTTAATGAATTCTAAGACTTATATAATAAACTGAAATTATGACCAAGCAAATGCAAAACTTAATCACAGAACAATCACAGAATCAAACATGGATGTAGAAAGTAAATAAAATGCAGTAGAGGGAAAGAACGAACCGGATTATATACCGGTTTGGAGTTACCCTACATCTAGTCATTTATAAAGGCAAACCACCTCATGCGGATTTTTATTGAACTATTGTCGAGATTACATTCTTCAATTTATAAAGGCCTTGAGGTAACCTTTTGTCTCACGAGTCCGAGGCAAACTCTTTTGATTTACGGGCCACAAGATTACCCAATTGATTTCTAGGCACAACCACACCTTATAAAGAGACTCGATAAACTTTTGATTATAAGTTGACCCTATAACTCTGAATAGCACTCTGATCTTCGAGAGAGGATAGAGAATCAAACAAGAATGAAATTCTAATTTGATTCACTTGAGAATTTGGTAAAATTTCGGCACGATCTTAAAAATATTAAAATTACAGAACATGGATTAGTGGAGAAGAAGTGAAAAAATATGAGAATTGTATGCTAATCGTTTGAGAAGGCTATTTATAAATTGCCAACTGTCATAACCATTCGTGAAGAGATTTAAACGAATAGACATTCTTTTGAAAATTGAAACTTTTGAATTCAACGGCCACTATGTCGACATGGGGTATCCCATGATGTCAACATCCCCTTGTTAAAAATAGTATAAAATTTGTATGAAAATTATATTGAAATGAAAATAAAATGAAATGACTCTGGAGTAAAATAAAACTATGTTTTAAAACTCAAAAACGAAGAATATTTTAAAGCTAAAACATCTTTTCGAAAATCATTTGAAAAGAAAAAATTTAGGCTAAAATATTTTGAAAAGCGGTTTTAAAAATCGTTTTGAAAAACCATTTTGAAGTAGTTTTGCAAGCTTCTTCCTATAGAATATCTCATCACATCAAGACTCGAGAACTTGTACAAAAGCAGGATATTTGTGGGTTTGTATGCCACTTGTCGTAGGTCTGTAAGCCATTTGTCATGGGTTTGTAAACCACTAATAAGGTAGAAATTGTGTGATGACCCGGAATTTTAAGCAATATCAATTTAATAATCTGAATTAAAAAATTAAATTGACTTGATAATCTTTGTTAAAAAGATTTTAATTAATTTAATAGTCCAATTAAATAAATATTTAATTAATAGATTTTTATCTTTTTAAGTTAATAAATTGTTTCTATTTATAATGTATATAGAATATGTATATATTGTAAATAGATAAGCCTTCTTTTAAATTTAATAAATAAAATATGGTTTTAAATTGATAGGATAAAAATTTAATTTGTTTAAATTGATTTATTTGATATTAACTTTTTAAAAGTATATAATAAATAACTATATAATTTTAAATACATAAGGTAAATTATTTAAATGGTTTAAAATATGTTTAACTTAAGTTTAAATTTAAATAAAAATAACAATAAGGTTTGTTTTGATTTAAATACGGTGTGATAAAATAAGTAATTTATTAATAAAGAAACAATTTCTTTTATAAATCATTTGTAGTTATCAAATTTTGTTATTTTCAAAATATAATAATACATTGTTTTTAACAAATAGATTTTTTAATAAAAATAATTGTTTTTCAAAAATTTTATTGTGTAGTTATATATATATATATATATAACTTGATTTGAATTTGAATTCAAAGCTTTGAAATTTAAAGTATAAATATTTTTATTTGTTTTGGATTCTTAAGTATTTGTATAAAACTTTATTTTAAGAAAAAATGGATTTATTCATTCCAAAATTATGTACATGTAAATAAGTACCTAATAACTAATTAATTGAACAAAGATTTACTTTTATCTTATATTAATCTATTAACTAAATAACTAATTAACATTTAATAATAACTAATTAAATTTAAAGACAAGTGTAATCTTCTTAGGCTTTATAATAACATATGTTAGATAATAAAGTAAGGTTTATGACAAATGTTAAATTTAATGACAAGTGTCATTTTAAAAACCTTTAATTTTCTTTATTTTAATAAACCACATGTTCATTTATATAAAACCCTTTATTTCCTTAACCCCATTTCTTTTCTATTTCTCTAAATCTAAAGCCAAGAAGAATTAAAAACAAATCACCTCAAAAATAAAATCTGAAAAAAACACCTCCACTAAAATCAAATTCGTGAAATCAAATCATGCAAATCTGTAGCATTCAAAGCAAATCTGTTTTTTTTAAAACCTGCATATTCAAATCAAGGCCTGCCTCACTTAGAATCTAGAATTTCAAAGCTGATGCATGTGTATAATTCTTATTTGAAGATCAGTTTTAAAGCATCAACAACTCAAGATTTAAAGCAAGCATTACAGTTTAAAAATAAGCAAGCAACTCAGTTTTCATTAAGCAATTCAAGATTGAAGCAAAGAAAATTCCCTGTTTTAAAAGTACAAAGTCTTTTTCAAATTCATGGCTCTGTCTTCCAATTTAATCAGGTGAGTAACTTTTGAACTTAAAGAAAATTTTGGTTGCATGTTATTATTGTAGAAATTATTGCAATATGTATATTTATAAGTATGTTTGTGTAGATATTATTAATGAATTACTGTTGTATGAAGTGTGCATCTGAATATCTGGGACATCTCTGTTCCCAGATTTAAAATTCTGGTTTATAATTTAAATTCAAATCTTTTAGTTAAGTCACTGCTAAAAATATAAGTTTCAAAGGAAACTTGTGTGTTCCATCAAAGATTTAGTTAAAATTCATTTAAGTTAAATAGGTTGGTAACATCATTGGGAATCAAGGGGGAAAACTGAACAAAGTTAATATAAGTAAAGTGCAAACATCTTAATTTATAAACTCAAGCATGTAAACCGTATTCTTACCCTTAAACATGATTTTTGAAGCTTAATTCATAATTTAAAATGACGGGATAAGGGTGTAGTTTTGTGATGAACAAAAAGTGGAAAATTTGTGATTTCTGGTGATTTATTGATATTGAAGGGTCGGGATTCTTCTTGAGGGTAGAGGAGTAGTCAGAGAAGCTTGGAAAAATAATTGATGGTGATGCAAATCACCATGGCAGCAGCGGTGATGATTTCTTGTATGTAGCCCTAGTTTTTAGAATGCTTAGTAATTGGTCGTCGCAGCTTTTATGGGTGATCGAGTGTTGAGAGGTTCGGGGAGATGGAAGTATGGCCATTGACGAGATGGTGGCCGGAGTTGCCGCTATTCCGGTAGATAGAGGGCCGTGAATGTGGCGATGACATGTTTGGTGGGGGGTTTGGTCTTTTTGTTCCAGGTTTTGCAATTGAACTCAAATTCAAATTCGAGTAGTGTGGAAGCTAGAGGATGACCGAGGTGGAATGAGGAGTTGGTCGCCGATGTGTGGAGGCCACCGGAGGTGGCTGGAGTTGGCCGGAGGCACGGTGCATGTGCACCGTGCACTTTTGGTTTATGATGTATTCTGGGTGGAAACAGAGAGGATTGTCTCGAGTTTCACTCGAGTAAAAGTAAGGGTTTACTCGAAGCAACAAGGGTTTTGACCCGAAGCAAATTTTGGGTTCCCTCGGGTTGATTCTGTTTGTTACAGGTTTTATAAAACCTGCCTGTAAATTTAAATTTAAAACAAATTTGAATGAATTCAAAAGTTGTAATGATAAGATTTAAAACAAGTTTAAATCTAGTATGTAGTATAGATTCAAATGGTTTTGAATCCTAAAAGTTTTTAAATTTTTAAAGTGGGTTTTTCAGTTTAAAAAAAAGAGAAACCTGACAGTTTCTAGAATTTGAATTTTATATTAAAATCTGAAACATGATTTAAACAGTAGTTTGAATTCAAAGATTAAGTTCAGTTTTTCTCCAAATACTTTTGAATCTTAAGGCTTAAAAATGAAATTTGGATTTTAAATAAAGAGTTTTAAATCAAGGTTTAAAACAAGTTTAAATCTAAGATTAAAATCAAATGTTTTGAATAAATAATGGATTCAAATTTCTTGAATTCAAATCTGGGTATTTGAATAAGTTTTTAAAATTCTGAATGTTTCCAAAATAAGTTTAAATTTAAATAGCTTGTTAAAGGTAAATTTGTTTTCAAAATGAATATTTAAACTTGATTTTTGAATGAAGTTCTTTATAAAAGGGTTTATAAATGGAAGTTAAATGATTTGTTAACTTGAATTTGCAAGTTAAATAGTAATGTATTTAAAAGTTTAAATTTTAAATAAAAATTAAATAAATTAGTTTAAAGGTTTTTATTATATAAGTTTTAAATGTAAGTAATAAATGTTATTTACATTTATTTAAAGAATTATAAATTGGATTTAAATTAGTTAATGTTAAAATAAATAATCATTTTGAATCTCAAATTCAAATGGAATTTGAATTTAAATTTAAAATGCAATGTTCCAAATACACTTTAATATAAATGAGGTCATTAGTAAGAAATGGATTATCTTAGAAATTATTAAGGTATTTAAAATGATTAAATAAATAAGATAATTAAGGAATGACTTATTTGTTTAATTTATAATTAATAATTTGGATTAATTTAAAATTAGAGAATAATTAAGAAGTAAATTTAATTAAAGAATGATTAATAGTTAATGAAGGTCATTAACTAAGGATTATTTAACAATTAATTAATATGATTAATTTTTAATAATTAATTAGATTAATTAATTAATTAATGATAATCATTTGTAAATTATTTTAAGATTAATTACTTGATGGAAGTAATTAAGAAATTAATTACTTAATGTAATTAATTAAGTTTAAATGTAATTTTTTTAAGACTAATTGATTAAGTTTAATTAATTTTAGTCACTTTTTGGTTTAATAATAATTACTTAATGTAATTAATGGAATGTAATTACTCAGTAAAGTAATTAAAGATAATTACTAGATGTAATTAGTGGATAATGATGGAACTGTGAAAGTAAATTGGATTAAATTACTTTGTATAATTAATCAAGGGATTAATTAAAGAAATTAATTAAGGAGTAATTAATTTGATGAAGTAATTAAGGTAGTTAATTACTGAATGTGATTAATCAAAAGTGATTAATAATTATGGTTTAATTGAGATTAATTACTAATGTAATTAATTTAAATAAGATAATTAATTAAATATAATTTGGGATCATTAATTAATTTAATTAATGATGTAATTAATATTGATTAATTAAGATAAATTAATCAATAATGAGTGATTAAAGGTAAGTAATTAATGTAATTAATTAAGGTTTAATGTACTTAATTATAGTTAATTAATTAATGAAGTAATTAAGGGTTAATTACTATTTTTGGTTTAGAGTAATTAATTTGTGCAATCAATTAAAGGATAATTACTTGAATGTAATTAAAAGAATAATTAATCAAGGGTGATTAATTAAGTTGATTAACTAGAAGATAATTAATTAATTTGTAATTAATCATTGAATATGTAAGCAAGATTTATATTGATATAGGTAATTAATTTAATTCATTTTAAATTAATTAGAGATAGAAGTAATTAATTTAATTCATTTTAAATTAATTATAGATGGTGTGATTATAGATCATTGCTTATGTATGGATGGATGATATTGGTTGCCTTGAATGGTTTGAAATCTCAACTATGAATTAGTAATATTGTGTGATATGGATGCATTGGTCGCATTGTGATAATGATATGGATTATCTTTGATAATGATAATATGGATTATCTGTGGTGATGATTATCTATTGTGAATCTGTGAATTATCTATCTGTGTGTATATAGATAATTGTATTGAATTGTTTTAAACTTTAAAACAACTTGGCCTTAAAAGACACGCTTTGGATTTCGATGAGACCGGGATTGGGTTTCCATATTTGGATATCCGAAAACCACATCGATCCAATTTAACGATAGGTCGTGAATCTCAAGTGAAGAGTGAAGACTCGAGGTGTAAGGACTATTCGTCAGTATAACTCTAAGGGTGATTCCAAGATGAGTTTGACGGAGAGTACTTTCAGATTCGAGATAAAGATTCAGAGTGCAAGGGTTATCGTCGTTAACTTTGAGGGTGATTCCAAAACCAGTGTAACGAGATAATGCCTTCGGTTTCGTTCGAACCCGGAACGAATTTGTATGGATTGAATGCTTTCGGAACATCGTCAGGTGGACGATGAGCATTCTAAGATAAATGTGTCCTATAAAGGTAATCGTAGCCTCAAGCCTCATCAACCGGGAATGGCTAAAACAGTGGAGGTGCAGCAAGGCTAAGTGGGTCATGCCTAAGTAGGATGAGATTTTCTCTTGTCTAGAGGTCCCTTCTTATTCGGCTTAGTGGGCGGTTGGATATGCGCACCAACTGCGGGGTTGTCTTGTTCGGATTGTTCAGTAAGGAATGGTTCCGGCCTTGTGTTGTAGGGGATTGGGAGTGATCCTCGGTACGGTGATCTAGGCCACGTACTGTGATGGACGGTACCCCGGTAGCCCTACCATTGTATGGAATCGAAAATCCAATAAGTGCCAACGGTTTTGATTGTATTACCCACTTTTGTGGCTAGCAACTGGAATTTAATAAATGTAACAATTTCGGCTATTCAATATTTACTTGAAAACCTTAGAACTATTATAATATCACTGGATTTCCTATCAAATGTTTTGGTTAGAGTAAGGTAAAAACTTTTCCATGTTTATGTGTGGGAAGTCTTACGTGATACCTTTTTCTTTCAAAAGATTTTTTAAAGTTAAGCAACTTTAACCTGTTACTCACACCAGGCCCATGTCTGCCCCGGAGTTTATCTTCTATTTTCTTCAACTCTTGGGTACTCAAATTTTTACGAGTAGCGAAGGGATTCAGGTTAGCTTTGACGAATTACGGAGGAGCAATGGAGCAGGAGGCTTCTGCGTGTAGATATGTTTAGTTTTCGGCTGTGTTTGGTATCTCTGTGTTTTCTCTGTGTTGTATTTGAGTTGTAATAACTAGACAGGTGTTTATAACTGTGTAGTATGTGTTGTATTATCTGTGTAACTCTGATAGTTGTTGTACTATGTAATACTTATGTTATTAATATAATTTATTCGTTCCGCTATTAAGATTCTGATGTGTTGTTTCTTCTTTCTTCTCTTTCTTTCTCTTTTCTATCCCTTTCTTTCTTATTAATGATGCGTCATTCTGTGGAGATGAATGGCGGGTCGTTACAAATTGGTTCTATCCCAAATGAAATTCGGAATGAAGATTTCCATGCTATTATGAAGTTTTAACAAAAACTAGACACATATCTTAAAATCTTGATCTTGATACTCATGAATCTTCAAATTTGATTTCTTCATTCTTGATCTTTCAACTGTACAGTCTTCAATAATCAACACCTGCGTTATATATCATGCATAATAACATTCATATTTATCTAGACAATAGTGTTAGTATATAAGTTATAATAAAATAAGTTACAAAGGTTGTTGTCATCAAAACCACTATCTCCAGGTCCTAACACCTTACGGTTTTGATTATAAAACCTAGTATGCTGGAATTTAATAATGTAACAATTTTGGCTAAGATTAATAAGTATTTGTATCTTAGACACTATTATAATATCAGAGAATTTTATATGAAATGTTTCGGTTATGTAAGTTAAAAAATCGTCCGCGTTTATGTGTGGCTTGGTCTTACAAGATATTTTTGATTTCAAGGATTTTTATAACTTTTAAAATCTAGTTGGGTGTGTTTTCTCATGGTGGTTTTTGCAGACTGGCTGAGGTTTTATTTTATTATAATGCACGGGTCAGATCGAGCTTTTGTAGATTGGTTAGGATGCTTTGGAGCTTTAGAAGATGGTTTGGAGGCCCAAAGACGTATTTACATATATGGTTATTTTCCACTGTATTCATTGTTGTGTTTATCAGCAATTGTGAGGACAGGCTGTTATAACTGCCCAAGCTGAAATATGTTAGTATACTCTGATTGACTTTTTGAATATGCATACATTACTGTTAGTTTTGTGTAAAGATTAATGTATATTATAGATTATTTGTTCCGCTGTGAGATTCTATATTGTTTAGTTTTCTTCTTATCTTCTACTTTCTTTCTTTTCCCTAATAATCGGGTTTTTCGGCATTCAATTTCTTGGCATGTAATATTTTGGACGTATTAGTGTCGATTTTTCAAGGGTCAAAAAAATCCAATTCATTACATAAGGACTTCATTGACAATAAGAGTAGTTAAAGATTCATTTGTTTTTATTTCCCTTCTTTAACACTTCTAAAGCCTAAAAGCCCAAGTAGGAATTTAACTCCTCTCTTTCACATTAACATGGTAGGTTTAATGACTCGTCTTTTCGATCCTAAGGAGTCGACACTAATACATCCACGGTATTAACTTCTTAAGCACCCGAATGCCGGAATGAAAAACGAATGGGGAAAAAGAAAGAGAAAAGAAGAACAAAATCTCATAATGCATCGAATTATCTATAATCTAAATGATCTTAACACAAGAAAAATCTCAACTTTAATATACCTAAATAAATCAGAGCACAACACCAGCCCTTCGTCGGCCTAGACAGTTACAATAGTATGTCCTTACTAATTCTAATAAAACACAACCACAATGCAGTGGAAATAAAAAGGAATATACAAGAGATACGTCTTAGGCCTCTAACTCGTCTTTTGAGCTCCAAAGAATCCAAAGCTAATTTGGAAATATGCTAGGGTCTGTCCCGAGGATTATAAAGCCCAAATAAGTCTAGTAAAACTAGCGTGAGAACTCAAATCACAAGGTACTTTATTACTACAACGTGTAAAATCATTTAAAGTTAAAGGTATCTCGTAAGACCATGCCACACATAAACACGAATGAGTTTTTACCTTACGATAATCAAAACATTTTCTATAGAAAATCTAGTGATATTATAGTAGTGTCGAGGTGACATACTAATCATAGCTGAATCGCTACATTTATTAAATTCCCGCATAATATGTATACAACTAAATCTGAAGGCTCGTATTAGGTAATGGATTATAACTATGAAAGAGTAAGTGTCTACCCATAGAATCCATTTACCATTAGATAAAATGTCCTGGAGGTTGCAACATGTTGCACCTCTGCTACTCAAAACCGACCCTACCACTTACTTAATAGCGCCAAATATGATAACTCCTTGGTTGATCAACAACCATAATGGGCCCTCAAGCATTCATAGATATCGACTGTAGATAGGGGATGATCATACCCTAATGGGGACGACTTACTTAGCCCTGCTACACTTCCCTGCTTTAGTTATTTACCGGGTGTGAGGCTACAATTACTTTTTGTATAGCAATCCTATTTGGAATGCTAACACTGCCCTTTAAGCAATATGCAATGCTAACATTCATCCATTCAAGTACATTCTAGGTCCGAATGAAATCGAAGGCACTACTTCTATTGCATCCATTTTGGAATCACCATGAGGATTAGTAGCCCTTTCACTTCTAAGAGCACCTGTCTTCAATCATCTTCAAGATGTCTTCAATTCGAATGCTTGAGTTGGTTTGATGTGGTTTTCGGATAATTCATACTTATCCGATCTTGGTCTCTTAGAACCAACATTTGACAGTTTCTGATAAACTCAACCCCGGTTCTTTCGAAAATATTCAGACAAAATATAAGAATGGAGATTACCTTTTAACAGTTAATGGATGGATTTTCTTATCATTTTTCCTATGATAACAAAATGAGACATACACATAATACAGCATCATCGAAGATGAATGTGCCATATAGCTCACGTGTTTCTCTTAGATATTTCTGGAGTTAGATAGTCGGTTATTTACATATTAAATAAACAAGCAATCCAAACATAGAGTTAATTTCCCATGGAAATCACTAAGCCTCATTTAATTAATCTCTTATTAATTAAATCTCATTTAACCGATCTCTTATTAATTAAAGGTTACGACCCACATTTCAGAAGGTTTAAATCGACAGTAATCCACACATATCCAACTTAAACAATCTGGAACATAGATAATCAATGGGGTTAATTAATAAAAAGAAGAAGAAAACAAACACAGAATCTCACATCGGAATGATAAAATATGATAATCAAATAAATAGTTAATGAAGCTATTTATATTATACATTTGACTATAATTTATACAACATTTACCAGAGTTATATATACAACAAGGATAAATAAAAAAATGCAGCAGACAACATGATGCGGGAATACTAATAGTAATAATGCACCAAATCTTCTTCTTGCCTTCCGAAAAAATGATCTTCAATGCGCTGAAAACTCAAGGCTGACCCAAGCGTAATGAAAATAAAAAACACTCGAGCCGGGACTAAAATATTCTTATGTGAGTCAAATTGATATCGCATATAACATGAGCGTCGTTGCGTCAGAGATGTTTATGGGGTTTCACATCTTCTATCCAGTGTATATGTGCGTGCAATAACTCAAGAGATGTTACACGATTTTCCATCTCTTAAGGATCAGTTAAAATATTTATATGTAGTAGAATACGCTACATACATAATGTTTAATCGGTAAAATAAATATTTTTCTTAGCGTTAAGGATTTACACCGATCCCCTTAACACATTTTTAAGCATTGCATATAGTTTGCATTTGACACAATCAGTAGCACGTCGGTAGTCAATGATGCGCCGTGATACGACAACACTAAACCAAAATCATAGGGGGCTCGTATGGGGATAAAAGTATGACAAGGCACGTAAGGTGCAATGACCCAAAATTTTGGTTATTTGAAATTGGAATATTTAATTGATATTAAATATTGAAAAGTTAATTTTTAACTTGAAATTCAAATATAATGATCTATTGGATAATTTAATAATTGGAATATACTTAAATAATTGAATTTTGAGTTTTTAACTTGTTAAAAATAATTTAAAGGCTTATTAAATTTATATTAATAAGAATGAAGATAATAAAAATTTTAAAGTAGGATTTATAAGTGGTTTACTCGATTTTTTTTTAAAAAGCTTGTTTAAATTAACATATAAAAATAGCCTTCCGGGGCACAATCTCGAAATTCGATGAACCATTGGATCTATAATAGTGTATTACTATCGGATTCAAATTTCGTAGCTTTTGAAGTTATCGTTTGGCCATACGGGATATAAACGTGCTGAATTAATATCGAAAATTCAATATAATAATTGGGTTCAAAAGGCTATCTTCTCCATACGGTCGAATTAGGACTTGAAACATTTTTCATTACGTTCAAAATAGGAGTATAACATTATAAACGCCTAGCAGCATGCCTCGGTAGGGGTTTGAGATTTTGAGTTGTGTAAATCGAGATATTTTGGAATTAAAATTAATATATTATCTAGTCGAATATTCACATCACCTTCTTTTCTTTCCCATCAAGTCACTATAGCCAGCCACTTACACGCCAATATCACTTCCCTCCCTTATTTTAAAATGCATGCAATAGTCTAGTGAAACGGAAAAAAAGAAAACAAGCTTCAAAAAAAATCATTTCTCCTTTTATATTTGATAAAAAAAATCTAAAACCGCCTTCTAAATTCAAGGTTTTCAATGAGCTTCGATCTGACATAGAGATTATAGGGTGCAACAGTTTCTTTTTGAGCTCGACATTTTTTCAGAGCGTGTTCGAGACTAGGGTTAGCAATTTTTGGAGTTTTGGCCTTCGATTCAAGCAACGGAGGGTGGAATTGGATTCATTATCAAATATCGAACCTAGGCCCTTGATTTGGTGAAGCCCGGTTATGGTTGTGTGATCGCGGCTTGTTGTACGGTCAAGAGGAAGCAGCGCCATGTCGCATTTTGCCTGGAGTGCTCGAGTTTGAAGTTTCTGGTATGTTGGGTGGAGCTCGATGAGAGGAGTTCGTACGTGTTTTCGATTTGGTCGATAGCGAGGTGGTGGAGCGTGTAAGTGATAAATGTGCATAGGGTAGTGGATTGTTTCATGTTCAGGAGAAGGAAAAGGATAAGGGAAGAAGAAGTAGTTGTTTGGGACGAACTTGTTTTTGGGCCTGGGTAGGAATATAAAAAGAAAATTTGAATTAGCTATATATTTTTTTTATTAAATTCAATTTCTTATAAATATTATAACTCGCAAATTCTCGGTCGGATTCGAACTCAAATTTTTGCGTTGTGTTCATAATAGCGTATTCAACAAAAAGGAATTGAATTGGTGACAATTGGAGCCAGCCGGAATTTTGGTAAAAATTTAACGTCCGTTTAATTTTAAAATTTAAACGGATCGCTTCAGCGTCGACGAAAATCAAAGTGAGTAAATCTTACTCATTTTTGGATTGCTAGTCTAATTTAAAATGTTGAAATTTTAAACTATTGGTTGATTGAATGTTTTGATAATTATTATCGGTTGGATGTTATAATATATAGTAGTATATATTAGTAGTTGGATTGATTTTTCCTGCCTATTAGAGCGGATGAGACCCTATCCGCTCGTATAATAGCGGATGACCCTATATTACCACGATATCATGCCTCGAAGTGGGATTGGTATTTTTATGTTGTATAAACATCTGTGGATGCAGGAAAACAAGTTGAAGGAATCCAACTAGATTCCTCAAAATGTTGAACTTAATTTCATATATAGTGATCTATAATATGTTTGAATAATCTACGACAGATTATGGTGTGATTTGAATTATTGAATGCTATGGTAGCATTAGCTTAGATTTTGGTATTTTTGAAAATACCATAAATATATGTTTTGAATTTGAAAAGAAATTAAAAAGGGATTTTGGAAGTAAAATATTTATAAAGAGTTTTAGATTAGTTAAAAGAAATTGATTGAGTAAAATAAATAGTTTGACTTTAAATTTGTACTTCACTATTTCGTGATATTGTAATAGAGATTTTGAAATAATGGATATAGAGATTTTAAATAAATATTCTTAAGTGATACTGGCTTAAATATAGAAGGCTTTTAAAATCGGAATTTCATAGTTGGGAGAATAAAAGAGAAATTGGAAAATAAATATAATATTAGTTATTCTGAATCTTAAATAAAAATCTAAATTACGAAATAGAAGTAAAATTGTGATGTGGTTGGTTGGATTGGTTTATTTAAGAAATTGATTTACAAATGGAATTTAACCTAGAAATCAATTTCTAATTGATTTAAGTGATGTGAAACCATTATAAATTGGAATTGAAAACTGTGAGATTTATAAACAATGTTTATAAATAAAGTGAAGTGATTATCAGTTGATAAATTGAAGATATAAATTCACAGTAAGAATTTATGGTGAGATGGGTATATCGGTGTAAAAATAAATGATAGATTTACTTTTAGAAATGTGAAAACGGGGGTTTACGAAATTGGAACGTAAATCAATTGGTGATATATACAGAGTGATTTATAAATATTAGACTGGCTATATTGGAATTGAACAATATATTGTTATCGGGAAGTTGAATGTGTTTTAAAAAGAGGATTTTTAATTATTAAACTAGGTAATTTTAAAATGTTTTAGCATAAGAATATTTTTAGAAAATTAGTTGTCTAAATATTTTTAAATTGTCAAAATGAATTATAAGTTTAATAAACACTTCATGTGAATCGATTAGAATTTTATTAATAAATTAGAATTAATTATTATTTCAATGTTATGTAATTATTTTAATTGTTTGAAAGTATATTTAATTACTAAATATGTTTCTAGAAAGTAATGGTATACTTTTATGGTGAAATCGGAGGTAGAGATTTCCTATAGTTAAGTTTGGATTTATTTGGGATAAAGACGTAATCATTGAGCTGCGAATCCATGGTTGATACCGTATGGTGCTTTCCATATCTATTTAAAAAGTTTTCAAATATTTTTGAATGGAATGGTTTATGAATATACTTATTTCAGTGAGACAAGTATATACCTTTGAATGTATAGATTTAATTAAGGAAATTGGAACTTATAGAATTCGTTTTAAACGAGTTTTGGAATTCACAATATAAATCGTGAAGGGTTTTTTGAGAAAAGAATAATAAATGGAACTTTCTTAAGTGTTGGGAAGTAAGAGGTTTAGAAAAATATATTTTTAAATTTCAAAGTATTGAAATAGGAGATGGTTTGAAATATCATGATATGGATATAAATATTTGAGTTGTCTCAAATATTGAAATTTGGAAGAGATTTGAATATATATCTTATAAAAATATTTTGGAAAAATTGTAATATGGGCCTAATGACTGCTTATGTATGTTATATTGATAGTTAAATAACCAATTATCAAGTATTTGACCAATTTCATTGATCATTTCGAAGAGACCGGGATCTGATTTAATTATCCGAAAACCACTTCGATCCAATTTGAGCGTTACGAATGGATATCGTGAAGATTCTGAACACGGTGATTCGGTTTGTCCAGACCCAGGACAACTTGTATGGACAAATGTTATCAGAACATCGTCACTGGAGAATGATGAGAAATCTAAGTGAAATTGTTCTTGAAAGGTAATCATAGCCTCAAGCATCATCAACCGGAATGATTGAAAATCAAGGGATACGCATCAAGGCTAAGTGGGTCGTACACAATTAGGGTATGTTATCACCTTTCTAGATACCTTTGGATATATTATTAATTATGGATACAATGGTGTATGGAAAAAGAGCTCTCGATAAAGGTGGGAACATACGGGTGGTAACATATTCGGTTCTATCCAGGTTAGGGATAGGACCGGTCTTGTGTTGTAGGGGATCCCAGCAAGGTCCTCGGTACATTTTTCTAGACGTGTACCATGGTAGGTGGTACCCCAGTGCCAAGACATTGTATGGAATCCATTCTCCAATAAGCGCCATACGGTTTTGATTATGCCCAATTATGCTGAAACGTGAGATCAAGCATTTCAGCTATTTTCTATCTATTTTCTATAGACGCTATAATAATATCAGATGATTTTGATTTAAAATGTTTTGGTTATCATAAGGTAAAAAAACCCGTCGTGTCTATGTGTAGCGTGGTCTTACATGATACATTTGTTTCCAAAGGATTTTGATAACTCTAATAAGTTCAAATTGAGTGTGTTTTCTCACGCTGGTTTTCTAGACTGACTCGGGTGTTATCTTATTATAATGCTTGGGTCAGATCAAGTATTACAGATTTAGGATAGGATGCTGTGGAGCTTAGGAGACGATCTAGATGACGAAGATGTATCACACATACTTGATTATGTTCCGCCGTATATTATGTGTCGTATATTCAAAATTTGTGAGAACATGTTATTATAACTGTCTGGTATTGAACTATTGATTTATTATACTATGATGATGTTATGTATAAATAACAGATGTAGTTCTTTTTTATAAAGACATGTTATTATCTATTATAT
This sequence comes from Allium cepa, assembly GCA_030765085.1. Taxonomy (NCBI): domain Eukaryota; kingdom Viridiplantae; phylum Streptophyta; class Magnoliopsida; order Asparagales; family Amaryllidaceae; genus Allium; species Allium cepa. The sequence goes on along the minus strand of CM060931.1, from coordinate 906,025,426 downwards.
ATTGTTGTGCTGCGACTGTGAGATTTTGTGTTGTTGTTTCTCTTTTCTTCTACCTCTTCCTTTTCTTTTCCCCTAATATCCAGTTTTCCAGCATTCGATTGCTCGGCATGTAATACAGTGGACGTATTAGTATCGATTTTCGAGCGTCAAAAATTTCGACCATTACATGAGGCAATGCCCAAGGTAGGATACTACTGGTTCGAATCGAATGGCTGGTGGTAACGCATCATAGCCATGACCGCCCACTATGTCCATCCATCCCATTTCGATTCAAAGGGAGGTTATCCCAAATCAAGGCGCACCAATCGAAACCAACAACAAGAGTAATAATATGGACCAAGTCCAAGAAAATTGAAGAATGAATGTCCGCTAGGGGTAGTTAGCCTGCTTGGCCCTGTCAAGCCGTTTTGTTTTGGTCATTTCAAATTAGCACATATGCGGGGGTGTATCCATCATCGTTCTCTTTCTTCAAATCCAGCAAACGATGTCAAATCCAACCAATTCGTTTTGGAGTCTCCTCCACGTACACAGTTGTTAAAGTGGTTCCTATATTGACAGAGAGTATGCCTATAAGAGGCCCCGGTCTCTTTAGCAACCAAATTTCGTTTTACACACTGGTTGGTACTTTTACATTTCGAAAATGATTCGTACTTGATATCCAAATATCAAATTCATTTCAAAATCAAATTAATTCGAAATCATCATATCTACTCAAAATGTAATATTTCAATTAAAAATCATTTTCACCTTAATATCTCGATTTCCGTTCCAATTCCAAATTCCTTCAAATTTTCCATTTGGGTTATAACTTCAACTTAACCCAATCCGTATTTAAATCAACGATTTAAATATAAACCCAGCCTTTGATTAGTTTGAAATTTATAAATAGTTTGGAAAAGTCTAAATTGTTTAAAAGTAATTTAATAATTAAAATAGTTTGATATAAACGATTTTAGTATTTAAAATATTTTATAAAATAAAATAGTTTGGAAAATCAAAATAATTTGAATATTTTAAAAAGATAGATTTAAAATAGTTTATCTTAAAATAATTTACTTGAAAATAATTTCAAAGTCAAACTGATTCAATTCCAAATCTTCCAATTCAAACCAATTTTAATTTCATTTCAATTTAATCGATTCAATTTCGATTTTAATTCGAATTTAATTTCGATTCCAATTTCACTTCAAATTAATTTCAATTTTTAATTCCAAATTAATTTCAATTTCAGTTCCAAATTAATTCCAGTTTCAACTATTCAGTTCAATAGTTAAATTTCAACTCAATTCTCAAATTTAAACCATTTCAATTTCTAGCTCAATTTCAAAATATCGATTTAAATCATTTAAATCAAATTTAACTTCGAAGCTCCATTCAATATTCAAATCTTTAAAATTAATTCAATCTCGAGCCAAATGTTGAAATATCAACCTATACCATTTTTACTCAAATAACTTCAAATTTTAATTTTTTATTCTTTAAACAAATCCTTTATAAATTTTAAATTCAACATTTCAAAACTTAAATTCGAAAATATTCCAATTCCCATATTTCAATTCAATTTTATTTTTATACAACAAAATCACTTGAATAGGTTCAATATCCAAGAATTTTAACTAAATCGGTGTCCATATATAATTTTCTATCCTATGGCTAAGTGATCAGTTATTTCGATTTTAATTTCAGGGATGGATATATACCATTTCAATCCAAATAAATGTCATAGGTGTATATCATTTTAACTTATTTCTTAGTTTATTCTAAATAATTCAATTTATAGTTTTATATATACTAAATAATATACAGGATGTTAACAGGATATATCAAAATAAATAAACATCCAAATCATCTAAATATCAATCAATAACAGCCATCACAATCGACATCCAAATCAGTCAAAATACCATAACAATTTACTAGTAATCAATAATCGAGAATTTAACTAGCAATTTAATTTCCATTTCAAATTTGAACCATCAATTCAAATACCTATCACTTTAATTTATATCAGTTTAAATGTTAGTTAAATTTTAGTCAATAAATTCAAATCACTTCACGATATAAATTTAACTAGCATAAAAATTGTTTTAGTACTTCGTCGGCGTATAAAACACTCACCGTTATTTGAAACTGAAAATATTTTCAGCTTTAAATAAATTCCAAACTAACTTCATGACATAGCCTTCGTCGATACGATTCCAGCTCCACTCGTTTCGTCCAAAACGGACTTCGTACGGAAGAGTTACGCAATAATTAGCAAAGACATAATTAAAATTTTAATAACATATTAATAAAAACAAGAGAACCGTACCCATCCTCTCCCTCTCGCTCGCTCTTGTTCCAACTTCTGTTCCAGGTCACGCAAGGCCGTACGCGACTCAAAATCCACACATGCGCCCACTTCGAGACAACTGGACGATGATCGACCATCGCCATCCAAACCGCCTCCGACCCCTCTTCTCCGCCCCTCTTCTCAGGCTACGCACGCCCGTATATGAGCACAAAAACAAAAAACAAAATGCAGTGCCTTCCATGGCCGATTTGGCAATTTTGTGATGCTTCGGCACAAATCAACGGTTGGATGTGTAGATCTCATCAAGATCTACATTTTCCCTTTTGGAAGTTTTTGATTTCATTGAACGTATTTTAAGATATCGAAGAAGAAAGGAAAATCAATTTCGGCCACTAATTTTATTTTGAACGGTGGCCGAAGCTTGGGTTTTATGAAGAAGGAAATGAGCGACTTATTATATAAGTTTTCGACCCAATTGACCCGCGAAAATTCTAAACTCCAAACGAAGCGTGCCGCCTAGCGTTCATAATGTCTTACCACCATTCCGAACACAGTGGAACTAGTTTTGAGGCCTAATTCGATCGTATTCAGAAGATAGCTTTTCAAAATCAACTAATTTGATTTAATTCTAAAATTAAATTCTACGCGTTTCAAGCTTGCACGGCCAAACGATAAGTCTGGTCGCTACGAAACTTGAAATCATATAATAATTCACTATTACGGATTCGATGAAACTACGTTCGTTGAAATCTGAAACAGTAGCCAAAATGGCTATTTTTACTCTTTAATTGAAACAAGTAATTTCCCGAAATTAAGTTAATCACTTTAAATTCCATTTTTAAGTTTAACAATCTTTATTGTTGTTTAAATAAAATTTAAATCAACTTCCGACATCATTTTCATTCACGTTAAATCCAAAATTCAATTATTTAAATAATTGTAATATTAAATTTAAACGATCAAATTTTAAATAAATCACCATTAATAAATAATTCACCATTTATTAACAATCATTTTACTATTATCTAAATAATTCATCATTCATCATTCAATTATAGACATCAATTACAAACATATTTAATAAATAGAATTTTCATTTCGAAAGTTGTCATTCCCTAAATCTTCGGAATTTATTATTTCAAATTTTTATTCATGTTCATATTCAATAACTACACAAATAATTCATTAAATTTTATTCACACCATTTTTATCTAATAATTACATTAAATTTAATAATTTAAAATAGCTGAAAATACGAGTCGTCACATTCTCCCCCACTCAAAAGTTTTCGTCCTCAAAAAGGAGTTTAGTTCGGAACTTAACATTTGTTATATTTTATTCAAAATAATAAACATATGAACATAACATCTTATTTATCAAACATTTATTACACTTATACTACGCCACTTCGATGTCGGCTTACGAAAACTACAATTTGTATATAAAATAAGTTATAAAATTTAAAACCAGAAAAAATTTCTAACACCTGCATTTACGAAAAAATTTAGCAGAGTCTCCATTGCGTGGTTCGATCGAAAAAATTAACAATACAATATATAACATAAATATACCAAATAGATACAAATATACATCCCATCTCAATGATGAGGCATCCCGTATGAAAAGATATAAAGCGCGGTATGTAATATGATATGTGTACCTTATTATTATTAATACGAGTGAGTTCGCTCGTATTAAGCAAGCAAAAGCATATAAAACCCGCATATACGTTCAAACGGTCTTCGTATGTACTAATCTCAACTCAATTTAGAATATTAGTCGTTTATAATAAGATATAGAACACGTATAAGTTCAATAAACCATTTAACATGAATTCCAAATCCAAATAATATATATTAGCACCAATACACGACAAAACAATCATATATAGCCAAAATAGTAAAATTGATGATTTACAACCAAAGAAACCATTCACGATTATTAATATTCATTCAGCTAATCCAATTAATTCATAACTATGTGAATTTTCACTATCCAATGTCTATATTTAATTTATAAACTTCATTTCTTACAACATTTAACTGGTTTGTTTCAAATTTATTCACATATATTTCATTCACATTCAATTTATTAAATTTCAATTGTTTCACTTTTTGTTTAACATATTTCATAAAAGTTCATTTATGAACCATTTTATAAAATTATTCCACTTAACCTTGTTTAAGTTAAATTTTATTTTATTTCAACTTAGGATATTCTCTTTTTAATACTAACATCATTTATACATCATTTAAGTTTATTATAAATATTTAATACAACACAACTCATGTTCATTTTTTACTTCACATCTTAAGTTAATCTTAATTCATTGATTCACTTTATTAGTTCACTTCATTGTTCAAATTCATATTAATAATTTTACTTCAATAAGTTTTATTTTATAAAGTGATTCACTTCATTAGTTTATTATTAACTTTACTTAAGTAAATTTTATTTTATAACTCAAATTTATATCAATAAATTTTCCTTTTCTCATAATCAATTCCATTCAACTTATTATGTTAACCTCATCTTATAATTCATTTGTTTAACTTATTCCGTATTAAAATTAGTTAACATTCAATTTTATTGAAACTCATTCCATTTTCATTTAATTTATTTACATCCAATTTAACTTAAATTCAATTACTCCTTAATTTTACTTACACTCATTTATTTTTATTCTATTTCTTTCACACCCAAATTACATTTTATTTTATAATTCAAGTTCGTATTCATATTATTAGTTCATTTATAGCTTAAGTGGAATCAATTCTCTTTACAAATTTAACTAGTTATATTCAAATCCAATTCAATTCATTTAATCTTTATTAAGTGAAATTTCATTTCATTTAATCCATTACTCATTTTATTTAACGTTATTCATGTTAATTTTTTTCTTCTCATTCACATTTATCAATTTTAAAATTTCTTTTTAACTTAATATTTCTCAAATATAAGTTATACAAATTTACTCACTTAAAATTTCGTTTAATTATTTTATCTAATTCATTTCAAATACAATTCATTTTTATTTAAGCTTTCTTGAGTTAGACTTCATTTTATTTACTTCATTTCACTAACTCAATTTATTTAATATTTTTTCGATTAATTCTTTTATTTCATTTCTCAAACTCAAATTGTCTTTGTTTGCTTAACCAAGATATTCACCCATTTTAAAATTCAGTTTTACTTTCCTATCCAAATTTATAAGTTATAAACTTAAAAAAATTCTATTTATACTATTTCAAATTATAGGTTCAAAAATATTTCTATATATTTATCAAATCATGCTTGGAATATTTTTTCACAATCAAACTTGTTTTAATCGAAATAATTTTCTTTTGGTTGCAACTCTCACTTAGAAACTCGAAAATAAATACTAGCGATGCTGCATCATCCTCGGAATTATTTCCCAGGGACTAAATGAGTTTAATGCTTTATTTCTTTCAAAAATCTTTTTGAAATATATATTTCTAGCCAAAACTATTCCAAATAATATTAATATTAATTTTTAATGCTTCAAAAACAATTTTGAAAAATCGAAAGGGTTTAAATTATAAAATTCTAAATTTTAAAATCATTTCCATATATAGGTTATATTATATGTATACTTATACAAATTTCCCTAAATTATTACCAAAATATTTCATTAATTTACATCTTTTTTATTTCAAACAATTTTTATTGTAATTAGATTTCAATTAAAATTTAATTATTGAACACTTCATAAAATAAAATTCACAAAGTATACGTTTTATTTTAATTCAACCAATAATCGGTAATAACTAAATATTATCTTCTCTTAACAACTAACATCCATTGAAAATTATCATTTTGTATATAATATAATTTAGGTAAAATTATTTCATTTGCACTATTTTAAAATAATACTACGTCGACTTGTCTCGTTTAAGTGTTTAGAAACACCTATCGATAACAAGGCATCCCACGCATCGGCCGGAATTCATAAACAACTCAACGGATAAGTAAACACAATATAAAACAATTTTTAACACTAACAAGTACGCGCTCTCATATATATACACTCAAACAACTCATTCTAGGGTATTATTACCTTATCTCTAATGAGTCAAAACCCCAAAAATCTTAGGTTATTGCTAACCTAAAGCTCCGATACCAACTGTGACGACCCATATTTCGAAAAATTTAAATCGATAATAATCCACACATGTCCAACTTAAATAATCCGAAACATAGAAAATCATAGGGTTAATTAAGAAAAATAAAAAAAGAAGAAGAAAACAAACATAGAATCTTGCAGCGGAATGATAAAATATAATAATCAAATAAACAATTCCTGAAGCTATTTATATTATACATTTGATTATAATTTATACAAAATTTATCAGAGTTATATATAAAAAGGGGATAAATAAAACAATGCAGCAGACAACATGATGTTGGACTACTAACAGTAATAATACACCAAATCTTCGTCTTGGCCTTCCGAAAAAATGATCTTCAATGCATTGAAAAACTTAGGGCTCACGTGAGCGTAATGAAAAGGAAAACCAATCGAGTGAGGACTAAAATATTCTTATGGGAGTCAAATCGATATCGCATATAACATGAGTGCCGTGGCGTCATAGATGTTTACGGGGTTTCACATCTCCTATTCAATGTATACCTGCGTGCAATAACTCAAGAAATGTTATGTGATTTTCCATCTTTTAAGAATCCATCAAAATATTTATATGTAGTAGAATACGCTACATATATAATTCTAACCAGTAAAATGAATACTTTTCTTTGCGTCAAGGCTTTACATTGATCCCCTTAATGCGTTTTTAAGCATTGGCATACAGTTTGCATTTGACACAACCAGTAGTACTTCGATAGTCAGTGATGTGTGGTGATTCGACAACACTAAACCAAAATCGTAAGGGTCTCATATATGGATAAAAGTATGACAAGGTACGTGAGGCAATGCCTAAGGTAGGATACTAATAGTTTGGGTCATAGGGCCGGTGGTAACGCATCATAGGCATGACCTCCCACCGCATCCATCCATCCCATATTGAGTCAAAGGAAGGTTATCCCAAATCAAGGTGCACCAATCGAAACCAACAACAAGAGTAATAATATGAACCAAGTCCAAGAAAATCGAAGAACGAATGCCCGCTAGGGGTAGCTATCACGCTTGGCCCTATCAAGCCGTCTTTTAGTCATTTCAAATTGGCACAAGTGTCGGGGTCTATCCATCATCGTTCTCTTTCTTCAAATCCAACAAATGACGCCAAATACAACCACTTCGTTCTGGAGTCTCCTCCATGTAGATGGTTGTTAAAGTGGTTCCAATATTGACAGAGAGTATGTCTATAAGAGTCCCCACCTCGTTAATAACTAAACGCCGTTTTATACACTGGTTGGTACTTTTAAATTCCAAATGAAGCATACCACCTAGCATTCATAATGTTTTACCTCCATTCCGAACACAATGGAACTAGTTTTGAGGCCTAATTCGGTCGTATTCAGAAGATAGCTTTTCAAAGTCAATTAGTTTAATGTAATTTAATTCTGAAATTAAATTTTATGCGTTTCAAGTTCGCATGGCCACACAATGGGTCCGATCGCTGCGAAACTTTAATTCCTACAATAATTCACTATTACGGATTCAATGAAACTGGTTTCGTCGAAATCCGAGATAGTAACCAGAATGGCTATTTTTACTCGTTAGTTAAAACAAGTAATTTCCCGAAATTAATTTAATCGCTTTATATTTCATTTTTAAGTTTAACAATCTTCGTTGTTGTTTAAATAAAATTTCCGACATCATTTTCATTTATGTTAAATCCAGAATTCAATTATTTAAATAATTGCAATATTAAATTTAAATGGTTAAATTTTCAATAAATCACCATTAATAAATAATTCACCATTTATTAACAATCATTTTGTTATCATCTAAATAATTCAACATTCATCATTCAATTACAGACATCGATTACAAATACATTCAATATATAGAATTTTCATTTCAAAAGTTGTTATTGCCTAAATCTTCAGAATTTATTATTTCAATTTTTATTCAAGTTCATATTCAATAACTACACAACTAACTGATTAAATTTTATTCTTAACCATTTTTATTTAATAATTACATTAATTTAATTATTTAAAATAGCTAACAATATGGGTCGTTGCATTAAATCTCTTTGATTATTTACTCAAAATAATTCATATACTTACCTCACTAGTGTAAGTATATTCACAGACCAGTTGAGAAAGATTTCTCATATCAAATTCATTTTTAAACAAATCAAATTATAAGTTTCTGAAACATAGTTAATTATGAATCCCCAAACAACTAGTCCCTCGGTGTTAAGTAGAGAACAACTATCCTACCACTAAAATTAAGAAGGGCTAATCATTTATTTGATTCATAACTTAATTAATATAAACGATTCAATCAAAACTTTATAAACTCAATCTTTCTTTTCAAAATCCAAGATCTCTTTCCAAAATATATTTCTTTAGAAAGCAGACTTATCTGCTTAAAACCCCTTTTGCGAAAAGCAACATTATTACTTAAAAGAATGTTCTTAATTTAATTTAATTAACTGAAAATCCATTTTTAAATTGATTAATTAATTTTAAACATAATTTATAAAATGATTACTTAAGTTTGAACATTGTTATTAAGTAACTGATCAACTTAAATACTTTTTAATAAAGTAATTAATTAATCTAAACCAAAATACCATTGGTTAATTTAAAATATCAAAATAACATTATACTTATTTGAGGTCCAAGGAATATTATACCATTTTTGGACAATATAATCAACATTAATCAAAATAAACATTGTATTAAAAGTTATCCAATCACCGGTTGTAATAATATTATACAATTATATGTGTTATCATTAAAATTCAAGGATCGTGTTGTGCATCCATTTGCTATGTTTGTCTAGCATGAATTTTTCTACATACACTGAGTTAAATGTGTAATTATTATTTTTCTTCATAAATATATACTTATTTGAGGTGGGGACTGGGTGCAATGGTTAGATCACTTGCATGGTGATCTGGGCGCTCAGGTTCGAGTCCAAATACAGCCTCTCCGCAATGGAAGGAAAATACCGCTTGCATTATCGACCACTAAGAGCCCGCTATCGTGCGGGAGCCTCGTGCACTAGGTTCCACCTATAAATATGTACTTGTTTAATCTTATCATTTTAAGCATTAGCATTAAAGGCTAACACTAATTATTGCCTTTGTTTGTTGTGCAAAGATGAGAGGAAGGAGAAAGTCTTGGCAAGGAGATGCAATAAATTAAAGAGCGCTTTAGAGTGAACAACAAACAAGGTAAGTGGGTTTATATACGCATATTTATTGAAAATTCTTTGTAGATAATTTATACAAAATGGTTTAAGTAATGCATGTGCTAATAGATAATTAAGTAAAAACCCATAATTTATTTTAGGTAAATAAGGAAAAGGAATTGCTCCTTGACTGACATGATTCCAAAATTACTCCAAATCATAAAAAACAAGCAGTGTCAAATACGATTTATTACTTTGATGTGTTTTACAGTTGTTTAACGACAACCTCCTCAATTTGACAAAGGAATCCAAATGCTTTTTTTGGGTGTTCAACTTAGAATATGAATTTGGCTTCAGTGCTCCTTTTAATGAAAAAGCAACACTTTTTTCCTACTTAAATGTGTTGAACACATTCTTAGGTCTAGATTCTAATTTCAATTGGGACAAAATGAGGATGAATCTTTTTTTCCTCTCTATTCAGTATTCAGTTATTTATACTTTACTTTTTATTAAAATTATAGGACTGTTGGACATTAGGCCATTAATAATTTTTTGTAGCTATACCACCTATGAGTAGAATAATTACAAGGTTCGATTATTTATTTATTTTCAATTTATATATTCATTGTTAAATCTAACATTTAATCGTTGCTTGGTTCACATAATCTTCTTATATATTTCATTTATATGTACATCACTTCAATTATATAGGCATTATATATAGGGTATGTTGCCAATGTGTGGCTCAATTTTATTGCACCTTTTGAAATGATATGCCTTTTGAAATTCATACATTGAACAAGGTAGGAAGTGAGTATGCTTTCAGTTTTGGAGTATTGGCTGCAATCCTATTATTACTTTCTACCTTATGAATAACTTTCAAAGAAAAAGGAGGATTTTCTACAATTGTAAGTGTTGTAGAAAACGAACGGATTTAGCATTTTGACCAATTTAATAGTTGATTTATTTTTATTTTTATTTTTTAGTTTGTGATGATCAACTTTATGTTAAATGTTTTTCATGATATCAATATGTTGTCCATAGTCCTAAATGCGTTTGAACATAGTAATTAAAGTGGGAAATCAAAAAGATCATGGAAGCTGAGAGCTGCTTATGGGTAAAAAAAACCATTTGAAGATTTTTTGGAAGGTGCAAACGTGTGACATATGCTTAGCCTTTTAATTGAGTGCAATATTGTTTATTTAATGTTTAAATAAATTTGCAATTAGTCTATCATGGATTACAATGAATTACGGACTGTTTTCCTATTATGTTATGATGATCATCCTCTCAGATTCAACTAACCTTTGAATATTGAGCTTATCACAATTAATCTGCTGTGTTGCATTGCCTTTGTTGGATATGAAAAGTTAGATACATGAAATATATTCAAATAACTTCTTAGGTGAGTTTGCTTCAAGGGCTGTCAATATCATATTATGAGTTTGTACTTATCGGATCTCATGTAGTCTAGCCTCAAGCAAACGTAATTTCTTTCTTTTTTCTATTGTGGTTCATTATTACAGTAAATGCGATACAACTGATGTTGTAGGAGAACAAGAATTTCTTATATTTCTACCAGTTGACGAAGATGTTCCTCCACCACAATAGCACAAGGCACTTTCCAGATCTATCTTTGTTGTCCCATCATCAGCGAGCACCATTTTTCCTAAAACCTCTCACAGGTTACAACCTCGATGTCGATAGATTATCCGATCAAAGGAAAAATGGATAGTCCATCCCATTATCACCTAAGTTTTTCTCTTTCACTATTCCACCTCTCTCGAATTCGATGTGGAAATGGAACTCGATACTCAGTATGTCGGTCTACTTGAATAGAAGAAGAATTTGGATCGACGTTTGATTCAATGTTTGGCTCAATGTTTTATTCAGATTCACTTGTTGTATTCGAAGGGACAAGAGCAGTTTTCGGTATCATTTGGATTAACAACCCGATTATAGATTTATTTACCAAAACGCAAAGTCGTGATAGCATTTATTTGGTTTACGTTGCTGTCATGAACAACATGAGCTTGATTCAAATTCGTGTTTTGATTTCTGGGATTCGGAACTGGCTGACTTGGGAATGTATCTCATTTGCATTCACTCACAAACATGGCTAATTGATTCGTTTGCATTCCAAGTTTAGCAATCAATTGACTCGTTGCATGTATGAGATTAACAAAATTTTCAAATTGCTATTTTACTGGAGGCTATGAGTGGTTGCTTTAGCCAAAGTTTCAAGAATTTTCTCAAGTGAAGTCAATCATTTATTGTCTTGGGGAGCAAAAGATTATTGCGGTTGATTTTGCGATAGACCCACAAAATTTTATTGAAAATGATTGGATTGAAAGGGAGGATTCGAAGCATTATTCGAAAATGCTTGAAAGGTGGGACGAACCAAATCTATGTTGAAATTATTTTGGTTCCATGCAAAGTTAAGATGATTTCTCCAACCAGGACTGTACGTTGGAGAAAACGGGTCATTTTAAACCTTGTTAAAAGCACTGAATTGTCCTATCGAGTTAGGACACTAATCGGCTATGCGGTTCAGATGGTTGCATTTATAACACATTGGTTAGGAAGCTAGGTTCATTTGGTTGGATGAGAAAACGTTGTCGAATTTATTGATCATTGCATCGATTTTAGCTTCCAAAGCCAAAGATGATCCTATTGAGCTTGCTCTATCGTGAATAAATTAATTTTTTGTTGGAGCGTTTCCATTGAGACGATTTTTCAGCCAAGTTTTCAAGAAACTACCAAGCACCGTTATAATGTTGGGGGAGAAAATTGCCTTGGCACATCGTTTCAAGCATGGTTCGTGAGCTATTTTCAAGTCATCGTATAAGATTTGGCAAAGAGACCATTTTCGAAATTATGGTGTGGACACTTTATCAAAAGCTTTTTAAATCTTTCAAAATATTTTTCAAATGTTTCGCCCCTGAATTGATGAAAATTCACAATTTTGTTTTGGATTTTAGTTGTTTTTTCCAAGGGGTAAAACTTTTTTAAGAAAAATTTAACGAATACGTCCCACGTTTTGATTAAGATTGGCAGTAAGCTGTACAACCATTTTTCAGCATAATCGGTAAGGGCGAATGGAATTAGTCGAAGTTTGACTCCAACGTCACATAATTATTGGAGTTTAATGGTTACACATACTTGTTCAAATTTCATTAAGAAAATATATGGGTCATCATGTTCAGAGTTGCCAAATTTTAGGAGCATGGCAATATGATTGGAACGAAATTCGAAGTGATTACCGTTGGGATGGGTAATGTGATACAAAAAGGAATAGAAACTCTATCGGGAAAGATTTTATCCATCAGAGTTCATGGAGCATTTTCGTTCGCCGTTGTTGGAGGATCCTTTGTTCGAGTTAAACGATTTATTGTTTTGTTGCAAGTCCAGGTTCTCATGCAGAAGTGAAAAGGTCAAGTGGAGAAAGAACTGAGATTTGAGTTTAAGAGAATGAAATAAGGTTGAAATAAGGTTTAGAAGATGAAATGAAGTGAAAAATTGTTTTATATATACATATTAAAGGAAAAATATTTACCAAAAAAAATTATTTCTCAAAAGGGGATATGATTTTTTTTTTGGATTTTCAATTTTTTCTTCTTTTTTATATGTTTTTTTTTGTTGTTTTTTTTGTTTTTGAAAAGATTTTTTGGATTTTTGTTTTTCTAAAAAAACTAACTTAAGTAAAATGTCTGTTTTTGGATTTTTGATTTTGTTTGAAAAAAATTTCTTTTTTTCAATGGAAAAGATTTGAAAATTTTTTTGGATTTTTTAAAAAAATAACTAAGTTAAATAAAATGTAAATATTTCTACTTTTGGATTTTGTTGCTGTTTTTTTATATATGTGCATGAACTAACGCAGCTAAATGAATGTAAGTACTTAATTACAAATTTTCGCTCCTAACCTGAAATTGTAACATCACACTTTGTCTTAATCCAACAAAATAGTTCTTTGCTATGTAACGGACAGGGGTTATCGGTGCACAACGAATCACCTAGCAATGCAACCGAAGGTTTAAGTACCTTTGGAGAAACAATCACTATAATATTTACGAATCACCGTAATATTTATATATGATTATTGCTCTGTCGTAGACTAAACACCAAAAATTTAGATTATTAAAAGATTATTAAGATACAATTAATTCCTAGATGATCTCGCGATAACCTTAAGTCCAAAGTCTAACCGTTATTATTAGTCAAATTTAACATTGAAATGCAATTTGTGGGCCAAAAAAGGGGTGATGAAGGAAAGTGACTAATGATCGTATAATATGAAATATTAACTAAACTATCTACTTGTGCAGAATATAAATATAAAAGTAAAATTTATAAAGTAAACGAAACCAGATATTTTTATACTGGTCTAAACATTTCGTTCTACGTCCAGTCCCATACTCCTTCTGGATTTAATCGATACCCTTAGTTAATCCGAAGGAATAGGTATTACACCGCCTGAGCAACTGAACATGAGTTCAACCGAATAGGACTTCAACCGACAAGACTTCAACTATAAATAACACAACAATATTTGACTGGGTATGCTCTTGAATAGCACCGATAAGTCAATAACGTACACCCTTCATATAATCTTCTCCTTTGCAGTATATCATGTAATTTGTGAAGGAGGAAGTATTTTTTATCACAAGAAAATAATCGTGTGATCAAAATAATAAAGTAATTTGATATGAATGCTTGCGAATTCTATAGAAAAGATAGAAAGAACTATAAGTAGAATCCCTTATTGAAACAATGAAATGAATTGCTTTATATAGAGTTTAATAGTTGCAATCGTTCGTGAAAGAAACAATGGAAAGTTATGACTGCAACTCTTGATTTAAGAGATGTATCCCTTCATGATGAAGAGGTACCCTTTTAGAAAACTAGCCGTTATGCAGATTCAGTCGGCTGAATAAAATTTGGCAGCCATTTGAATCAACAATTATTTAAAAAACATTTCATTTTAGCCCATTTTCAGCCGGCTGAACATTGGTAGTCAGTTGGCTGAATATTCAAAAATCAATAGTGGATGTACACAGATTCAGTCGGCTGAATGAAGTTGTTCAGTCGGCTTAATTCTATTGATGAATAAAAGTTGGCTTAGCTTAGTTGGTTAGAGCACTTGCTTTCTAAACTAGTAACCCAGATTCGAGTCTTGCTCCTTGCATTTTTGGAAACTTGATTTTCATTTAAAATATGATTTCACCAATGACACGAGTTTGAGTCTTGCTTGATATATTATTATTATTATTTAAAAAATTATTGCTTTTAAAAATTGTTTTGCATGTGTATGCCTATGTGTGTATACCACTTTGAGAAGATTTTAGCATCTGCATACTCTAGACATGACACTCTATGATTAATAATACTTTGTTTGTTGGATTGGTCTTGTCTTTTTCATGTATATCTCTTCTTGTATCTCCATACACACACGCACACGCACTCCTTTATCCTCCTTTGTACTATGTGTCTTCTCTTTTGTACTATGTATCTTTATGTTGAACTTATTTGTTTTCCTCTTTTTGATACTTATGTACCTACAAGTTAGCTTAGAGGTTCTTTGACATAATTGCATAGTTGTCATTAAAATCAAACAATAGTGGTTCTAACATTCTCTCCCTTTTTAATGATGACAAGTATATAATTTTTTCAAAATATTCATTCTATATGTAAATAATATTAATATGTTTAAAACTCCCCCTATGTATAACATCTCCCCCTAAGTATAATATCTCCCTATATCAATAGGCATAAGAATTTCTCCCTCTTTATCATTATAAAAAACTTGAGGGAATATAATAAATTTTATAAAATATCTTGTAAATAGCAAGATAAACCCAATATTGTTTATGGAGAGAATAAATTAGATTTTACCGTATTTGCTGAAGTCCATATTTCATGGTAAGCACGTAATTCTACTAAATGTATGGAACATCCTTTAAGATTCCAAAATCTATCCTTTTCCTTTTGTTTCTCCAAGTAAATTGAAAATTTGAACATCACGTTTATGGCTTCATTTCCATAAGTATCAGAAAATTTGGAATATATCTCCACCTTTACATGTGGTGTACCTAAAAAAAGGAGATATGTGTTCTGGCACCCACTTCCTATGTTAGGGCCTGGGGGTTAGGTCTTGGGAAGCCATACCCATTTGGGTGTGGTTGAACCTTTATAAATATAATTTTCATTATTAACCACTATATCAAAATAATTGTCAATGCATTTTCTCTGTTTTTTCAATTAACAGGAACCCAAATAATTAGATAATTTTTATTCATATTTCCCGTCAATGATTTTGTACTTTTAGATATATTATAGACATTATTGGTCATAGCAATACATAAAGTTCTATTAATATTGGATTTAGACTTTACTCAAAATTTAGTACTAGCACTAGCATTTGTACTATACATGAAAGTGTATCTAGTGTTATTTCTACGATCGGTTTTATCATGTCCTAAACCACTTTTACCAGTAAAGGTCGATAACAAGATAAAATCATGTTTAAATCATTTTGACCTTTATTAAATTTCATGAATTAATTTTTACATTTTTCAAATTTAGTTTTAAAATCACAATTGTTATATTCAAATAAAATATTACTATTTTTCAAATTATTAATTTTTTCATTTAATTCAAAATTCTCATTTTTAAAGTAAAGTTCTCATTTTTTTAGAAGGAAATTTTAAGATTCTGAATTATCTAAAGAGGATTATAATAAATTATTTTGTCTTTTAAAGTATAAAAAATTTGAAAATTTTCTTTATCTTTTTCAAATAAGTTGTTTTGTCCATTTAGAAATTCGTTAAGAGTTATAAAATTATTTTTTAAAGCTCAAGTTGATTTTCTAAATTTGATTTCTCATTTTTCAATTTCTTATTTTCAAGTTCGATAGTTTTCAACTTTTCTAAAATAATAAATTAAGCTTTGAGATCTTATCGCTTATACTAACTAATTCATTTTCATCATTTACTGAAATTTGTAAATCAGAAAATACCTTTTTATAGACCTCATTGGTGGCTTTGACAGGGATTTCGCCTGTTGTATTTCGATTGGACCTTTTTCTAGCCATTATTATATGATGTTGTGACGATCAATATAAATCCAAGCTCTGATACCGAATGAAAGTGACTAAGCATCATATAATATGAAATATTAACTAAACTGTATACTTGTGCAGAATATAAATATAAAAGTAAAAGTTATAAAGTAAGTGACACTAGAGATTTTCATACTGGTTTGAACTTTTCATTCTACGTCTAATCCCAGACTTTTTCTGGATTTAATCTGTAATGACCCAAGATTTTGGACACCCCGAGTTGTGAATATTAGTTTACAATATTCAATAATATTGTATTTTAATATACAATATTTCCATTTATCAATGATTAATAATTATATACAATTTTCCAAATCAATAACTTGATTTTTCAAATCTATATTAATTACTGATTTGATTTAGATAGAATTTCTTAAACGAATATTTTGTCTTAAAGTAATATATATATATATATATATATATATATTGTTTTGGATTAAATATATGTATTTTGTTTTAAAGATAAATATGTATATTTTATTCTAAAAATGAAATACAATAAAATATTCAAATTTATTGATAATCATATGCATATATTTTACTTACAGGAATAATACATTTATATGTAATAAATTGGATGGAAATTCATAGGAAAGTAAAAGTGATATATTTTGATTTGTTATTTATATATATAAACAATGTTGTTCATATTAAATATAGGAGTTTTAAGTTTCTTAAATAATATATATACATTGAATAAGGAAAATTGTATATATGAAATCATAAGTTAAATAGGAAATTTATAATATTTTGTTATGAATAAAAAGATGTGCAATCATATAAATATTTATAGGATAAACTATATATACATATATAAATATATATATATATATATGGATAGCAAATGAAATTGATTTATTTGGAACTAATATATTTTTATATTAGCAATAAAAATATTGTATATATGGTCACGTATATACACAAAGGCTTAAAATAGTTTAATATCACTTTGTAATCCTTGTTTTAAAGTAACTTATGTATATTGGGTATTTAACATAGAATGTTATTTATTTTTGTTTAAAATACATATATATATATAGAACAAATGAACAAAGAAGATTATTTTAATTTATTAGTTCCTCACCCTTATTTTAAAATGGATAAGTGTCAAATACAATGCTACTTGTCAATAATAACTATAGGCTGTTTAACTTTATAAATATACTAATGAAAAAGTCTTCAAATCATTTACAGTAAATAAAAGAAACTAGAAAACATAAACTAGCAGCAAACAGTTTTAACCACGGGTAAGAAGAAAAATTCATCAGTAAACATATACTAACATTTGGCATAAGCAACCTAGATAAATCTAACATAATCATTTCTATTTTCTTTTCAAATTTCTCTCAGCACAACAAATATCATTTCAACCTCCAAAAGAATATTTCTGTCCATTATCTGTGTTTAAAGGTTTGTATATAATTAAACAATATCAGATCTAAGTGGTCTGTTTTTAGCAAACAATATCCTCTATCAAAATTTATAAGCAAGCAGGAAATGTTTCAAGCAACATTTAAAAGAAAAGAAGAAAGCAATACCCTGTAATCAAGTCTCTAGATTAAGAAGACTGGAATAGGTGAAGTTCAGGATCATCTTTGTTCAAATTCAAACTCAGGAGATTTTGAAAGCAAGTTCGAGTTTCAGATTTAAAGATTTCAAGTTTTCAAATTAAAGATTTCAACTTAAAAGTTCTGGAACCAAAATGTTTAAGGTGAGAAACAATTATTTTCAAATTGAAAATAATATGCATGCTCTATTGACAGTGTTCATCATATCCATCCTCACTTCAAAAATCTACATCTCTTGATCTAGATCGAATTTGAAAATGTCTTGAACTAAGAATATGCTTATTTACTAGAATAGATTAAGTTAAAATTAGTTAATGAATTGTTTATGCTATGTAGTTAAGTAATGATGAGATTTACAGTGAAAATCTATGTTTGTGAAAAATTTAATGTTTTTAAATCAAGATTTCAAGCATGCAATTGGGTTGCTTATATAAAATTATGAATTTTAGTAGGAAGATTCGAATTTATAGTGATCCATATCTTGATAATGTGAAGAGTGATCGGTTTTCATATAAAAATCTTTTCCCGACGACTTTGTCGTCGAGAAGCGATGTGGCGGCGCTCAAAGTGTCCAGGGGACCTAGGAAAGTTATCGAGCATGGCGGAATCTTTGATTTAGGTTTAGATTGTGAGAGCGAGTTGATATTAGGGTTTAAAGTGGTGTCGTCTTTGGGTGAAGTCGCGATGGTTTCGCAACGTGTGGTGCAACCAGAGTTCTAGGGAATTGGCTGCAAGGTAGTCGCATGGATGAGTTTTCGTCGAAGATAGGGTGCATACGAGGAAGAGGTCGATCGACGCTGAGGAGGGTCGATCGAGGGCGAAGTTTGCATCGACAGGTGGCAAATCGGGTACTGGCAATGATGTGGAGATGGAAGGAGGTGTCTCGGTAGTGGGATGGTCGAAGATTTGGCCATACACGTGCACGCGTATCAATGCACATTTTTTCCAGGCGAGATTGGGTGTTCGATGGTGCGTCGATGCAGTGTGGTGCGAAACGTATGGGATCGGCGATATTATTAATTGATTCGCGGGTGTGTCATTTTCGAGAGTCCATATTTCTGTTCGATTTTTGCGTGTATTCCTGGTGAAGGAACTGGAGCCGGAGTGGAGAAGTTTTGGGGAAGACAGAAGACGGTTTCGGGATAGGCTTCGGCCCATATGCGTGTGTGTATTTTCTGATCTATTGTTTAGTTTGGGCTGTGGGCCAAGGGTCTTTGCTTATTTTAAACAAGGGTTATTAACTAAAAGGATTTTGTTATAAAAGAATTTATCTAAATATAATCCAATTATTTTCCAAAGGTATAATTAGCATGATGATTAATATAAATATTTTGAAACCAAATTTCTTTTTTAAATATTATTTTTATAAAGACAATGTGTTCTTTGGTGGCCCTTTTTGACTTGAGTATACCCTTAGTAACCGAACCCTTTAGAATTTGAATCTTTGGAAAATGGATTTTATTGAGTTTACTTACTATAGAAATTTGGAAAACTTTTAAACTAGTAAATCTTTGGAAAATTTTCCGCCATTGATAATAATCTTAGAATAATTAGTTTCTAAAAAGAGGATATTTGAAAATTTAAAACCTTTATAACAATTTATTTGTTATATATATATATGGATTTATAAATTGAAGAAATAAGTTGTTATAAACTTATTATATATATGTATATTTTTCTCTACCTATAATCACTTTTCAGATATATCCTTAAATTATCATAAATTGGTTAAGCTTTAAGGACAAAATTTTACTTAAGTTTTATTTGAATAATTTGAGTAAAATAAAGATGATTAAGAAGAACATAATAATTAAGCTTTTGAATTAATCCAAGTCCTTAAGAGATTTTAAATTTATAATAATTATTTTAATATAGTAGTGTGTTATTAAGACATATAATAGTGTGATATTAAGAAGATGGTTCGTATCGACGGATGTTACGCCATCGTACGACCAGTTGTGAAGTTAAATAGGAAATTTATAATATTTTGTTATGAATAAAATGATGTGCAATCACATAAATATTTAGAGGAGAAACTCTATATATATATATATATATATATATATGTATGTATGTATGTATGGATAGCAAATGAAATTGATTTATTTGGAACTAATATATTTTTATATTATCAATAAAAATATTGTATATATGGTCACATATATACATAAAGGCTTAAAATAGTTTAATATCACTTTGTAATCCTTGTTTCAAAGTAACTTATGTATATTAGGTATTTAATATAGAATGTTATTTCTTTTTGTTTAAAATATATATATAGAATAAATGAACAAAAAAGATTATTTTAATTTGTTAGTTCCTTGCCCTTATTTTAAAATGGATAAGTGTCAAATGCAATGCTACTTGTCAATATTAACTATGGGCTGTTTAACTTTATAAACATACTAATGAAAAAGTCTTCAAATCATTTACAGTAAATAAAAGAAACCAGAAAACATAAATTAGCAGCAAACGGTTTTAACCATGAGTAAGAAGAAAATTTATCGATAAACATATACTAACATTTGGCATAAGCAACCTGAACAAATCTAACATAATCATTTCTGTTTTCTTTTCAAGTTTCTCTCAGCACAACACATATCATTTCAGCCCCCAAAAGAACATCCATTATCTGTGTTGAAAGTTTTGTACATAATTGAACAATATCATATCGAAGTGGTATGTTTTTAGCAAACAATATCCTCTGTTCAAAATTTATAAGCAAGCGGGAAATGTTTGAAGCAAAATTTAAAAGAAAAGAAGAAAGCAATACCCTGTAATCAAGTCTCTAGATTAAGAAGACTGGAATAGGTGAAGTTCAGGACCATCTTTGTTCAAATTCAAACTCAGGAGATTTTAAAAGCAAGTTCGAGTTTCAAATTTGAAGATTTCAAGTTTTCAAATTAAAGATTTCAACTTCAAAGTTCTGGAACCAAAATGTTTAAGGTGAGAAACAATTATTTTCAAATTGAAAATGATATGCATGCTCTATTGACAGTGTTCATCATATCCATCCTCACTTCAAAAATCTACATCTCTTGATCTAGATCGAATTTGAAAATATCTTGAACTAAGAATATGCTTATTTACTAGAATGATTTAAGTTAAAATTAGTCAATGAATTGTTTATGCTATGTAGTTAAGTAATGATGAGATTTATAGTGAAAATCTATGTTTGTGAAAAATTTAATATTTTTAAATTAAGATTTCCAACATGCAATTGGGTCGCCTGTATAAATTATGAATTTTAGTAGGAAGATTAGAATTTATAGTGACCTGTATCTTGAGAATTTGAAGAGTGATCGGTTTTCATATAAAAATCTTTTCCCGACGACTTCGTCGTCGAGAAGCGATGCGGCGGCGCTGAAAGGGTCTGGGGGACCTAGGGAAGTGATCGACCGTGTCGGAATCTTTGATTTGGGTTTAGATTGTGAGAGCGAGTTGATATTGGGGTTTAAAGTGGTGTCGGCTTTGGTTGAAGTCGCGATGGTTTCGCGATGTGATGGTGCAACCGGAGTTCTAGGGAATTGGCTGGGAGGTAGTCGCATGGATGAGCTTTCTTCGGAGATAGGGTGCATGCGAGGAAGAGGTCAATCGACGCGAAGGACGGTCGATTTTTGATGATAGGGTAGTTTCGTGGTTTGAAATTGGTGAACTGGAGATTGATTTGTCGATCGGGGGCGAAGTTTGCATCGGCGGGTAACAAATCGGGTACTGGCAATGATGTGGAGGTAGAAGGAGGTGTTGCGGCAGTGAGATGGTTGAAGATTTGCCTGTATACGTGCATGTGTATCAGTGCACGTTTGTTCCAAGCGAGATCGGGTGTTCGATGGTGCGTCGATGCGGTGTGGTGCAAGACGTATGGGCTCGGCGATGTTATCGATTAATACGCGGGTGTGTTGTTTTCAAGAGTCGGTGTTGCCGTTCGATTTTTGCATGTATTCCTGATGAAGGAACTGGAGCCGGAGTGGGGAAGTTTTGGGGAAAACAGAAGGCGGGTTTCTAGATAGGCTTCGGCTCATATGCATGTGTGTATTTTCTGATCTGTTGTTTAGTTTGGGCTGTGGGCCGAAGGGTCTTTGCTTATTTAAACAAGGGTTATTAACTAAAAGGATTTTGTTATAAAATAATTTATTTAGATATAGTCCAATTATTTTCCAAAGGTATAATAAGCATGATGATTAATATAAATCTTTTGAAAACCAATTACCTTTGATGTTTAAGTCATTTATGATTTAATTAAAACAAAGGACTTAAAAATAATAAATTTGTTTTACATTAAGACTTTTAATTCAGGTAATTAAGTAAATTGTGTATCATAAATTGGTTAAGCTTTAAGGACAAAATTTTACTTAAGTTTTATTTGAATAATTTGAGTAAAATAAAGATGATTAAGAAGAACATAATAATTAAGCTTTTGAATTAATCCAAGTCCTTAAGAGATTTTAAATTTATAATAATTATTTTAATTTCACATATAATATTGTATTATTAAGACATATAATAGTGTGATATTAAGAAGATGGTTCGTATCGACGGATGCTACGTCGTCGTATGACCAGTTGTGAAGTTAAATAAGAAAATTTATAAGCTTGTGTAGATATAAATTACAAATTAGAAATGAATGCCATTGAATAATTATACGGTCAAACTTTTGAAATGTTCCCAACTGAATTAGATGTGTTTATTGTAGATTATTCAAACCCTTTGACATCTGGACAGCGGAAACAGACACCATTCCGCTGAATATTAAATTTAGCTCCTGTGGATAGTATAAGCCATCTATCTGATATTATCTGTGTAATTGTTTCTAGCAATGATAATCTCTGATCTGTTATTCATGCATATATCTGTTATTTGTCTATTAATTATATTTGAGAATATAATGTGAATCGATATATGGAAGCTGATTGATTTTGAATACCTTTGTGAATTGTGAATTGTGATTGATAAGTACCGTTGAGACTGATGAGCCTTATTATGTTTTGGATTGATTTTGAAACTAGTTTTTTTTTAAAAATAAAATATTATTTTAGAAATGTTTTAAAAGAATTGATAAATATTTTGGTAATATCAAAAGTAGTTATTTATTATTATTTTTGGAAATCATTATAAAAGTATAGCGTTTATAAGTAAGTATTATTTACACCCCGAGTTTAAACTATTTTTGTAATGATCATTTGAAGGTTAATTTTGAGTAAATAAGTATTTAAGTATATTTATCTTAATATAAATCTATTTAATATAAATGTTGTTTTAAATAATATTTTTTTATAAAGAGTATTTTATTTATTAAACTTGAGACTAATATTTGAAAATTTATATATATAATTTGGAAAGAAATGGTTTTATATATATATATATATCAAATGAAATAAGCTTTCTTAGTAATTTTTAATCCATTTTGATTTTAAATATGAACAAGGCTTAATGATTGCAATGGGTTTGATAGTTAAATAATCGACTATCAAATTTGGACAAAAACCTAACTTTGGAAATATCTAGAGACTCGAGAATTATATGGTAGGTTATTGTTTCAGGTGTTATACCGTATGTATTAACTCATTTGTTCTCTAGGAGGAATTATAAGGAGACCCGTCCACTAACGGTTAGGAGGTGAACTCCAATCTTGTATTTCGTCGGTGTATTTCCTAAAGAACCGGGGTTGAGTTTATCGGGAAATAGCGAACGTTGTTTTGAAGAGACCGGGATTGGATTTGAAATCCGAAAACCACTACGATCCAGCAAGAACATTTTCATGATGAAGACTAGAGATTGGAGTAGATGATGGAGCAATGAAGTGCAAGGGCTAATCGCTACTAATCCAGAGGGTGATTCCAAAATGGATGTAGTAGGAATAGTGCATTCGGTTCCGTTCGAACCCGGAACGGACTTGTATGGATGAATGCTTTCAGAACATCATCAGGTGGACGATGAGCATTTTAAGTGATATGTTCTTAAAAAGGTAATGCTTAGCCTTGAGCCTCATCAAACGGAATGACTGAAAATCAGGGGTTATGCAGCAAGGCTAAGTGGGTAGCGCCCAAGTAGGGTGAGGTCATCCCTGTATAGATGTCCCTTTTATTTCGGTTGTGTGGGCGGTTCCTGATCCCAATCGCGGGGTGATCTTACTCAGGCTATCCAATAAGTGGTAGTCCGGTCTTGTGTTGCAGGGAATTTAGGGTGGATCCTCGGTACGATGATCTAGGCCATGTACTGTGATAGGTGGTACCACAGTGCCTAGTCATTAGTTGAAAATCCATTCTTCCTACGTGCCATTTACGATTTTGATTGTGTAACCCACTTTGTAGCTAGTATGCTGGAATTTAATAATGTAACAGTTTCAACTATTTGAATAAGTATTTGTATATAGACCCTATTATAATATGAGGGGATTTTATAAGAAATGTTTTGGAGGTAAAAACCCGACATGTTTATTTGTGGCGTGGTCCTACGAGATGCTTTTGATTTTCAAAGGATTTTCAAACTTTAATAAATCAAGTTGAGTGTGTTTCTCACGCTGGTTTACCAGACTGACCCGGGCTTGATGTTTTTCTTATATGCTCGGGTCAGACCGAGCATATTTCCAGGTTTAGCTGGAAGAGCGGAAGCTTCAGGAGAGGAGCTGGAATTAGGAGATGTGTTGACGTAGATGCTTATATTCAGTCTGTTTTTGTTGTGTGGTCAACATGTTGTAAGGACATGGTTGATATTAACTGTCTGAGTTATATGGTTGTAACTCTGATGTAAAGTCTATATATGTTATTTAAAGCAACAGTTTGGTTTTGTGTAAAGATTTATTTATATTATGATTTATTCGATCCGAAGTGAGATTCTGATTGTTCTCTTTTCTTCTATTTTCTTTTTATTTCTACCTTCTTTGTTTCTTTCACTATCAATCTTCCCGTACGATTTAGCTGACAAGTGTGGTTTAAAGTCGGTTTAAATCGGTATGGAAAAATGGGATGTGACATAATCAATACCCTCACTTAACTCGGAGGAACATGTATTACACCGCCTGAGCAACCGAATGGGACTTCGACCGCCTGAGGATAATACAACAGAACTTCAACTATAAATAGCATAAAAGTATTTGACTGAGTATTCTCTTGAATAACACTGATAAGTCAACAACTAAGGATGTAAATTGGTCGGACCGGACCGTACGTAGGCATGTTTAGTTTCTGTCCTAAATGAAATCGTACCGGAGACGGACCAAAAGAGATTTATATTCGTACAAATTTTGTTGTCCCAGCTCGTGCCTTAAATAAAATCGGACGGACACATACATAATTTTTTCGGACACGGACTCAAACTTACATGGACGGACATTACTATTTACATCAAATTTTATGTTGTTTAATAAAATTTCCATCAGCTATGTTATTTTTATCAATGTGTATTAAAGTATAAGTATTTTATGAATTCTTACTCAATCAACCGACCAAATAGTTGTCATATATGTTTTGACAAACATAGAGGATGTACCGAATTATAAGAAATTCGAACGAACACGAACCGGGCGAGATTTTTGCTTGTAAAAATTTTGTTGTCCTAGCTCGTGTCCTAATTGAAAATCGAACGAACTCGGATGGATGTATTTCAACCTCGGACACAAACGGACAGCGGACACTCGTACAAAATTAACAGCCCTATCAATAACGTACACCCTTCCTATAATCTTATCCTTTGTGGTATATCATGTAATTTGTGAAGAAGAAAGTAGTTTTGATCAAAAAAAAATCGTGCGATCGAATAATAAAGCAATTTGGAAATGAATGCTTGAGAATTCAATAGAAAAGATAGAAAGAATTATAAATAGAATTCGTTATTGAAACAATAAAATGAATTTCTTTATATAGAGTTAAATAGTTGCAATCATTCGTGAAAAGAAACAGTGAAAAGTTATGGCTGCAAATCTTGATTTAAGAGATGTATCTCTTCACGACGAAGAGGTAGCCATTCAGAAAACTAGCAGCTATACAGATTCAACCGGCTGAATAAAATTTGGCGGCCATCTGAATCATTTTTTTTTTAAAACGGTAAGAAAACGGTTCATTTTAGCTCATTTAGCCAGCTGAATATTGCCAGTCAGTCGGCTGAATATTCAAAAATCAATGGTGCATGTACATAGATTCATTCAGCTGAATGATGTTGTTCAGTAGGCTGAATTTTGTTAATGAATAAAGGTTGCCTTATAGTTGGTCAGAACACTTGTTTTCTAAACTGGTGACTCGGGTTCGAGTCTTGCTCCATGCATTTTTGAAAACTTGATTTTCATTAAAAATATGAGTTCACCAATAACCTGAGTTCAAGTCTTGCTTCATATATTGATGTTATCATTTTTATAAAAAAAACTTTTATTGCTTTTATAAAATGTTTCGAATGTGTATGTATATGTGTGTATACCACTTTGAGAAGATTTTAACATCTGTATACTCTAACATGACACTCTATATCCAATAATTCTTTGTTTAACACATTTGTCTTGTCTCTATCGTTTATATCTTTTCTTGTATCCCTATACACACACACACACACTCACTCTTATCCTCTTTTGTATTCTGTATCTTCTCTTTTGTACTGTGTATCTTCATGTTAACTTAGAAGTTCTTTGGCATATTTGTATAGTTCTTGTGACTAAAATCCAACAATAAAGGTTCTAACAATGAAATCTCCCACCTTATGTGGATTTGGGTATTGCACTTAGAAAAGAAAAGGAAAATGATACGAATGCGAAACAGAAATTAAACGTGAATAGTAATGCAACTGTGGATGAGATTTTGTTTTTGGACTTCTTTTTTTTATAATGCAAGCAACCAACAATGCAAGAAAAAAAATAAGAGGTAAGAGCACCATACCAAAGCGTGCAGAATTATTAGCAATTTTATTTTAAAGCAACGATTCTTTTTATAAGCAAGCAAATAGAACAATTCTTTTAACAAGCAATTTTTCTCCTTCTGCTTTTGCAACCTAAAAAGGTGTT
Source organism: Allium cepa (assembly GCA_030765085.1). Taxonomy (NCBI): domain Eukaryota; kingdom Viridiplantae; phylum Streptophyta; class Magnoliopsida; order Asparagales; family Amaryllidaceae; genus Allium; species Allium cepa. The sequence goes on along the minus strand of CM060931.1, from coordinate 905,998,174 downwards.
AAAAATAATTTGTTTTTAAGGATCAAACAAAAGCCAAATTAAACCCCTCGCTTTTTTAAGAACAAGAAAGAATGAAAGTTAAAACAAAAGAAAACTAAAAACTTAAAAAAATGAAGATAAATTAACAAAAGCATCCCAAGCCAAACGAAAACATTCAAACCCAATCCTTCTTATAAAACAAAACCGACCCAAACTTAGCCCAAGGAAGGTTTACAAGCCCAATTAAAAATAGATTCTTCCAATCTATAATAGAACTCTCTCTCTTTTTTTATTAGGATTTATTTTTGATTTGGCCTGGTTTTTAAAGTTATTATCGCATATAGCCTCGTTTAAAACTAATATCAAATATAGCCCTGTTTTGGTCAGATCGGTGCTAACTGCTCAAAATGCACTGGCGACTTTTCAAAAGTCGCCAGTGTAATTTTTTTTTCTGGCGACTTTCGAAAAGTCGCCAGTGTTATTTTTTTGAAAACTTTTTTTTTACACTGGCTCCTTTTCAAAAGGCGCCAATGTATTTTTCGAAAAAAAAAATTTACACTGGCGACTTTTGAAAAGTCGCCAGTGCATTTTGACCAGTTCGACGCTGAGCTGGCCAAAACAGGGCTATATTTGATATTAGTTTTAAAAATGGGTTATTTGCGATAATAAGTTTTAAAACGAGGCTAAAATGAAAAATAATCCTTTTTATTAAACAAACACAGATACCTTCACGCTCGATCCCAAATTCTCAAATCATATTTTCAAATTAAAACTCTTTCGAATTTCATTTGAAGGTCGCGAAGGTGTGGCTGGTGAGATTTGATTCAGGTTGAGGTCGCATTTTCGACTTTGAGTGGTTCGTAAATTGATTTAGGTTCGATTGCTAAAGTCATTCTGGTGGTCGCGGCTGGAGGCGACACCGTAGTTGTAAGTTTGAGGTGTTTGGGGAATGAAGATGTTTGCTGGCTTTTAAGCGCAGGTTGAGATGGTTGAATTTGCGGTTTTCTGATTTTGTTTGAGGCGATTGCAGGGTTGATTGCCATGAGGTAGAGGATTGCAGTGATAGGAGAGTGTTTGAATATGTAGATGTTGATGTATTGGGGGGTTGGTTGTTGCTGGTCGATGGGAAGAAGATGTGCAGCAGTTTGGGTGTGAGGTCGGTCGTGCAGCAAGGAGGAGGTGCTAGTGGTGATAGAGGAGAAACTTGGTGATGGAAGTTGGGAAATTGATGATGATGGTTAAATGCAAGTAGAGGGATTTTGCACTGAAGGGAGGGCAATTTGAAATGTCTGTAATGCTTGACATGATTGAGCGTGTAGAAGTGTGTGGTTTGAGTTGTTTGCAAGGGGAAGGAAGAAGTGTTGGTTTTCAAGTGCAATGAAGAGCCGCTTGGTGGTGGGTGGCTCGGTCTCCTGAGGTGATGTGGAGGAATGTGATGCAAATAATGGCAGGTTGTGTTGAAGGTTGGCAAGGAATTTAGGATGTAATGATGGAAGTGGGAGGGTGAAGTTTGTAGTGAAGTGATGTCGTTGAAGCTGAGGCAGAAAATGGTTTGATGGATGGTCATGTGCAGATACTCAAAGGAGCAGTTGATGGCAGTTTGAGGGGAGACGACGGTGATGGCTGTTCTTGATGGTTATGATGGTGAATGTATTGGTTGTTGTGAAGTAGTTTGTAGTTGAACAAGTTGCAGTCTGGTTATATGATGAGCAACAGGGAGGAGGGGAGTTGCTGAAGTTTGATTGTTGTAATGGGATATTGGAGTGTGGATTTTGGTCAGACAATGGTAAGTGGTAATAAGTGTTGTAGTGATGAGGTGAAGTGGTGTTTGCAATGTGGAAGGTTTATGGAAGTAGAGTTAAGGCAGTACAAGGCACTGAAGTAGAGGGTGTATTTGTTGTAGTTGAGTGGTGTAAGTTTGTGAATGAAGGTGACAGTGGAGTTTATGTTGCTGTAGTGAAGAATAGGGTTTGTATGCAATGAAGTGTAATAATAGAAACTTAGTCTATGGAATGAGTTTGAATGGTGAAGAATGGCTGTAGAAGGTAGTATGTAGGATATTGTAAAAGGAACATTAAACTATAAAAAAAACTTGTAAAAGAAAATGGAAAATGTACTGGATATTTTTTTCTTGCCGAAAACTTGTAATGCAAATGCACAATGAAAATAGAAAATGATTCAAATGCAAATGCAAATTGGCTTAAGTTAACAATGGGTTAATTTTTTTTTAGAAAAATAAAATAAAACAAAAGTAAATGACAATAATTTCAACAGTAAAATTAAAATAGAATTATTATTTTCCGGCAACGACACAAAAACTCGTTGAATAATGATGGAAATTTCTATCGATTAGAAAACTGTTGTTAAAAATATTATAGTTGAAAACCGCAAGCGCACGGTGTACAATTGTAGTATGTATATGAGTAGAGGTTGATTTGCATGGAAAGAATTAAATTCTAATTATACTCAATCAAATTAGCCTTAAGTTTTTGAAATTGTTTTAAACTAAAAAAACTTGTAAAAAATAAACTAGAGCAAATGTGAAGAAAACTATGTGATTAAGGAACAATTAAGAGGCAAATCCACTTCCAATCATTCATATAAATCATAATAAAATTCATTTAAAATATTAATAAAATATTAAGTAGAAATGATTGGTATGCTTATTATAAGTATAATTTATTTGTGCTATTAATTAGCACAACTTAAATCATCAAACTCTAACACACCATTCAACCCACTTATCAACATTCATGAAGGTGACATGAAATTAAAAATAAAACCTATTTTAAGTATGATCTATTTACTATGTATTAGTAACTATTTACTATGTATTAGTAACATAGATCATAAAATTTTGATTCTCATTTGACTTTCATTATCAAGATCACTTAGGCAAATGACCAAATAGTTAATGTTTTAAATAAAGTTAAGCATAGCCTATTGAGATGTCAACATAGACTATCAAAATTCAATAAAAAGAAACATAAACCACCATCGTTTATATTTTCCATTAAGCACATATGAGATATCACAAGTGAAATTATTATGTTAATTTAATATGTTTCATGAGAGCTTAATTACCCATAAATTGAAGGTGTTTAGCTACTCAATGTTTGAAAACATGTTAACATAAAATGATTCCAACATAAAACAAAAGGAAAATTAGAGCAAACTACTTGCATGAAATAAAACTAAACTAACTGCAAGAATTAAATCCATTTTACTCTATGTTAACCCCGTTTGATCAATGAGTTAAGACCTGAGACGACTCACGTCTTAAAGAAGCAGAGCGACTTAAGGAGTGGTCCGACTCAATAAGTAACCGACTTAACAAGGTAGCGACTCAAGGGAATTACACGACTTAACGAGTCAGGGATTGGTCGACCTAAAGGAGTAAACAGCTTACGGAGGTGAACGACTTACGACATATAGGAGTCTACGACTTAACGGTTTAAGAAAGAAGGGATGGATCACGACTTAAGGCCTTCACGACTTAAGATTCTTACCGACTCAGTGGGTCTACGACTCAAGATAATTCACGACTTAAAGGTAGAAGCGACTCACGACTCACGACTCAGCATGACTCACCTACGACCTAAAACCACTGAGTCGTAGCCCGCAGTCACAATGCTTATGTCAAAGAGAGTTGACTCGTGAGCGACTCATGACTTGTAATTCTGAAGAAGTGAACCATTGAGGAACCAAGGGCTTAGTCAGATAAGTCGGCCATGACCTCTTAACTCGTGAACGAGTTAAGATTTGCATCCAGATGAACGAAGACAAACTTAATACCGCTTCGCCTATGCCGCTGCCCGCTAACTCATGATCCTTAAGTCGGGCGCGACTTACGACTTTCCTTAAGTCGGTCGCGACTTAAGACTTAGGCGAAAATTCCTGTCCAGATTTCTCCTATAAATACAGCCCTAACTCCAACTAGAAAAGGACTTTTTGGCCGACCATTTCAAGCACCGATACTCTGCAGAATTCTCGACTCACTCAACACTTCAAGTACTCCAAACACCAAAGACACTACGACGATCTCCAAGAGGAAATCTATATCATTCAACATGAATTCGGAAGATTATTCTCTATAAAAGTTTGATCTACTGGTCTAAAGTGTGTTGTAATTGAAGATTGTTGTTAAGTTGTAATCAAATTCAGTAATAAAGAGAGTTAAAGTGGATGTAGGCTTACTCTAAGTCGAACCACTATAAAAATTGTTGTCTTTTCTGCTTTTTTCTGTATTTTCTCTACTTGCTTGTAGTTCCCGTATACACGGGTGGTGCTTTCGCTCAACTTCATTTTACACCGGGGTGTTAGCGTCTGATTTTCACGTTAACATTTTTGGTGCTTTCACTGAGCATTGAACTCAGGATATTGACATCATTGCTTCACCAAACTGTAAGGAAAGAATCTCCGTTAAGACCAGAAGTTTAACAGAAATTATGGCTCCCGGAAGGAAACGTAGATCTGCCAGATCTGATGATGTTCAAGAGAACACCGCTACTTCTCCTCCTCTAAGTCAGACAACTCCAACTGTGGGAGTTACACGAGTGGAATTAGACGCTGTGGTTTTGGGATTGAATCAACAATTAGAGGCTTAGAATGCTCAGAATACCTTGATATTGAATAAGCTAAATGATTTGCTCGAGGCTAATCGTCAGCCAGCAAATAAAGAAGGAAACTCTGCTGATAGAGCTCAGGGTGTTAGAGGTAATACTTCTCAAAGGGCGGTAAGCCCCGTTGAAAGGCCACTTCCTCAGGATGGAGGATCGGGACCTCAGCCGACCCTTCGTGAACGATTATCATGGCAGAACTCTGAAAGAATGGCTGACATTTTCCCCGCAGGGCCTGTGGATGATGAAGAGTATTTTTCAGGAATGGTCCGCCAAATCATGAAAGAAAGTATGCGAAAGGACGAGGATGAGAAAGAGTGGGGCTTTTCTCCAAGCAAAACTCCATTCACTGAGAGGATTCTGAAAGCTGAATTCCCGAGAAAATTTGTTCCGCCCACTATTCCAGCTTACAAAGGAACAAGTGATCCTAACGAATTTCTGTATAAATATGACTGGCATATGACTGGCGCCAGGGCATCCGATGAGATTAAATGCCGATACTTCCCGGTGTATTTGGAAGGAGTAGCTTTATTATGGTTTACCAAGCTGGCAGTTAGATCCATTGATCAGTTCTCGAACTTAACTAAGAAGTTCAAGGAGCAGTTTCGGTTGTACGCCTCTAAAGCAAAGGACATAATGTCATTGTCAAATATGGAGCAAAACCCAGGGGAATCCATCAAGTCGTTTCTGAATCGATTCAACATAGCTTTGGCCGAGGTTGATAACACTGAGCCACGCATGGTTTTAACATACTTGATGAGGGCAATTGATAAATCGAGCAAGTTTGGAGAATGGTTGAAAATGAAAGAACCAAATTCACTCGATAAATTCTATAAAAAAGCCGATGAGTTCATGCGCCTGGAAACCTTCAAGCACCGGCTAAGGTGGCATCAGCAGAAATTAAGAATGATAGTAACGCTCCAGACAAAAAGGAATCCAATGCTCAGAAAAGGGGGAACGACGGCAGAAAGAAACAAGGGGATGCAAAGAAGGGTCGAGCTTTCAACTTCACACCCTTGACTGATACCCCTGAAAATATCTTCTTTGCAACCAAAGATAATATCAGTTATCCTACACCACCTAAGATGAGGGTTGGAGGTAAAATGGAGAAAAGTGGAAGATTCTGTCAGTTTCACAATCAGCCTGGCCATGACACTAACGAATGCCGACACTTGAAAGAAGTAATTGAGCGACTGTTGAAAGAGAACAAGCTCCAACAGTATGTTAGAAGGGGTAGGGACACAATAACCTCATCGGTCCAAAGGCAACAAGTCCCCGCTCACCATCCAAGCTCGAGTGAGAAGGCCGTAGAACATGAGTCGGACAGGCCTGTCATTAATGTGATAACGGGAGGTCCTCACCCAGCAGGCAGGAGCCGGGGTGAGATGGAAAGGTATGCTCGTGCACTGAAGCATGCACCCGCAGAAGAAAGTGTTTTTGTGCTAGAGGATGCTGCGCCATTGAAACAACAGAAAACTTTCCCTGATGACATCATATTTAGCACCAGGGACTCTATGGGTATTGAAGCCCCTACGATAGATCCTCTGGTCATTTCTGCTGGTATTGGCCCGGCCACTGTGAGAAGAATTCTGGTCGATTGCGGGGCTTCGTGTAATATTCTCTTCAAGAAAACTTTTGACCAGATGAAGATACCAATGGCTGACATTCAGGCTTCATCATTGAAAATTGCTGGCTTCACTGGGGAGCCAAAGCAGCCAATTGGGACTGTAGACTTGATTGTAGAGCTCGGAGAGGGGCTAAGAAAGGTAGCTCGAAGGCAGACCTTTATAATTGTTGAAGAATTTTCTGCTTATAATGCTTTCTTGGGCCGACCAACTCTGGCTGCATTCAAAGCTGTTCTCGCCTCATGGTGTCTAACTATAAAATTTCCCACTGATAACGGAATTGGGATAATTAAAGGAGATCAGAACGTGGGACGGGAATGCTATCTTGCAGAGCTACGTGAAACAAAGAGGAGAGAAATGGGAAAAGATGCGGCGCCTTCAGTCCTCATCAAAGAACGAACCTTGTAGCAACTACAGGTTGGTCCCTGCATTGGCGAACATAGCGGTGCCCGGAGAGAGATGGATCCAAGAAAAGCTAGTGCAGGGGAGAATAGAGTAGTACCGGTAGAGGTGACAGTGCCGGTACCTGTTGACTTAAAGGACCCAAACAAGGTGCTGAATGTGGGTTCACAACTCAACACTACAGCTCAGAATATTCTGGTCTCGTTCTTGAAGGCAAATTTAGATGTATTCGCATGGACTCATGCCGACATGTGCGGAATATCACCAGAGATTGCGGTACACGCTCTGAACATCGATCCAAAGTTCACGCCAGTAAAACAGAAAAGAAGAACTCAAGGTCCAGAGAGGTCAGCAGCGTTGAAAGAAGAAGTCGATCGACTCATGGAGAATGGTTTCATCAGAGAATCTGTTTACCCAGATTGGGTCTCAAATCCTGTCCTGGTTAAAAAGGCTAATGGGAAGTGGAGAGTATGCATTGACTTCTCAGATCTGAATAAGGCTTGCCCCAAAGACTATTTCCCGCTGCCTAGAATTGATCAGTTGGTGGACGGAACGACGGGACATGAATTGCTGTCTTTTATGGATGCTTACTCCGGGTACAATCATATCATGATGCATGAGCCAGATCAGGAGGACACGAGCTTCATAACGGATGTTGGTCTTTACTGCTACAAAGTCATGCCCTTCAGACTCAAGAATGCAGGGGCAACTTACCAAAGGCTTGTTAACACCATGTTTAAACCATAGATCGGAAAGACAATGAAGTCTATGTCGATGATATGTTGGTAAAGTCAAAGAAAGCAGTGGACCACATGGATCACTTGGCGGAAATGTTCGCGGTCCTCCGGAGATACGGAATGAAACTTAACCCGTTGAAATGTTCATTCGGAGTGGAGTCCGGAAGGTTTTTGGGATTTATTGTGAGCGCTAGGGGCATTGAGGCTAATCCTGCTCAAATCACTGCCTTGAAGGAGGTCAAAGCTCCTAGAACAAAGAAGGAACTGCAGAGTCTTAACGGAAAAGTTGCTGCTTTGAGCCGATTCATTTCTAAAGCTACTGATAAATGCATTCCATTCTTTGACGCTCTAAAGAAAGGAAGAAAAAACTTTGACTGGACTCCCGAGTGCCAGAATGCATTTGATGAGTTAGTTCGTCATATGGAAGTGCCTCCAATACTCTCAAAGCCCGACAATGGTGAAGATCTCTACATATATCTGGCAATATCATCTCACGCTCTGAGTGCAGCATTGGTTCGAGAAGATACAAGGATCCAGCGACCAGTCTATTACATTAGTAAAAGATTCACTGGGGTAGAGATGAATTACTCGAAGCTGGAGAAACTTGCCTATTGCCTATTGATTGCATCACGAAAATTGAGGCCGTATTTTCAAGCTCATCCCATCAAAGTCCTCACTGATCAACCTCTGAAGCAAGTCCTGTTTCACCCTGAAACTTCGGGCCGTCTTTTAAAGTGGAATATTGAACTCAGTCAATATGACATCACTTACCATTCCCGAAGAGCTATCAACGGACAAGCTTTAGCAGACTTCATTGCTGAATGCACAGATAAAGGTGATAGTGACGAAGAGGAAACTAATGTCGTCCCGGTGAAATGGAAATTATACGTTGATGGCGCAAGGAATGACTACTGTTCTGGGGCAGGGGTTGTCCTTGAAACCCCTGAAGGACGATCATTGTGTTATGCACTGAGGCTGGAATTTCCTTCGACTAATAATGAAGCAGAATATGAAGCTCTCATTGCAGGTTTGAGAATCGCTAAAGAGTTAAATATCAGAATATTACAGATCTTCAGTGACTCTCAGCTTATCGTATGCCAAGTCAAGAAGGAATTCCAAGCTAAAGGAGGAAATTTACCCGCTTATTTGTTAAAGGCCTGGGAGCTTCTTGAAGATTTTGATCATTATTCAATAAACCATATTCCCCGGGAAGAGAATATGAAGGTAGATTCCCTCGCGAAGTATTCAAGTACTGGTGAAGCTCAACTATTGGGATTAGTCCCCGTAGAAGTCCTGTCAGCACCAAGTACAGACGAGATGGATGTTGACTGGATTATGAATGTATCTCAGGAACAAGAATCATGGATGACTCCAATACTGGACTATCTACTCAGAGGTTCTTTGCCAGAAAATTCGAGAGAAAGACAGAAGCTTTTAAGGAAAGCCTCCAGATATATAGTCCAAGACGGCCGATTGTACAGGCGGGGTTTTTCAATGCCATTACTCCGATGTGTAACTAAAGATGAAGCCAAGACAATTCTAGCTGAAGTACACGGAGGGGAATGTGGAGATCACACGGGTGGTTAGACATTAGCAAAGAAAATTCTCCGTTATGGGTATTTTTGGCCGGAAATTAATCAGGACGCCGTTGTATATTCTCGAAAATGTGACAAGTGCCAGAGATTCGCCAAAATTCCTAGAGCACCTTCCACTGAGCTAACACAGATGGCCAGTCCGTGGCCATTTGCCATTTGGGGAATGGATCTCATTGGGCCATTACCAACTGGCAAATCAGGGATTAAATATGCTATTGTTGCAGTTGATTATTTTACTAAATGGGCTGAAGCTGAACCTTTGGCTACTATTACCTCTAAGAAAATGATAAATTTTGTGACTAAAAATATCATTTGCAGGTATGGTGTGCCACAGAAAATAATCACAGACAATGGTACTCAATTTGAAAGCAAGGAATTCCAGGACTTCTGCAAACGATTCAAAATCCAGAAGAGTTTTTCAGTAGTGGCCCATCCGCAGGCAAACGGGCAAGTGGAAGCAGTAAACAAAATCATCAAATCAACCATCAAAACGCAGCTGGAAAAAGCGAAAAGTGGCTGGGTTGACAAGTTACCGCTTGCACTATGGGCATACCGAACCACCCACAAAACTGCGACTGGGCATACTCCATTTTCGTTGGCATATGGATCAGAAGCAATGATTCCAGTGGAAACTGAAGTCCCCTCACATAGAAGAATCCATTTTGATAAAAATGAGAATGAAAAACTGCAACTGGAAGCACTCGACCTCCTTGATGAAAGAAGAGAAGAGGCTAGGCTTAGAATTGCAGCTCATCAACAAAGGATAGCCAGGCACTTCAACTCCAAAGTTCGTCAGCGCAGCTTTGAAGTTGGGGACCTAGTCCTGAAGAGAATCATGACAGCCACAGGTGTGTTTGGGCCAAACTGGGAAGGGCCATATGTTATAGGCACGAAGCTTCTTGACGGCACATTCAAACTCACAACTGTCGAAGGAGAACCAATTCCAAGAGCTTGGAACAGCAATCATTTGCGTCCTTATTTTACTTGAAAGCTTTGCTGAAATATTGTAAAAAGAATTGCAAAAATATGATTCTTGTATTGAAAGCAATTGTAAAGCAAGTGAATAATGAAAAGCTATAAAGTGGATGTAGGCCCAGTTTTTGGCCGAACCACTATAAATCTTGTGTTCTCTACTATTATAAACTGCTTTATTTTATTTCGACATATAAAATACATTAATTGTTAAAATGTCGATTTAATAATGCAGGTTATGAAAGTAAAGCTTACCCATCCCAAGACCGAGCAAACACACACTAAACCATCAAAAATTTCCATACTCAAATCCTACAAAAGAAGTGCTTCAAACAAGAGTGAGCAATGTGGGTGGAATTGGACCATCTCTAACTAACTATAAATGTTTGAACAAACAGCCAGTTAAGCAAAATGTGTCCACCACCATCAACTCACCTAACTGTGAAGTATATTTCTTTGGATAAGGGAAATTATTGGCAACTAAAAAGTGTTGACACTTGCAAAAGACAAGGAGGATCGCCAACATGAGTGGATGGCGAAAGAGACATGGGCGAGCAAGCATCAATCAACAAAAGACCTCTTCGAAGGCGCAAGCCCTCTACGGAGGCACAACTCTTCGGAGGAGAAAGACCTCAAGTGGTCCTAGCCAGAAAAGAGAGATCTTTCTCGTTACAAAGTTGCGGAATGATCGGTCGATACACTCCCGTGAATCCGTCCAACCGAGAGAAAGAAACTACAAACTTCCAGGCAAAGGTCCTACTCAGAGGCACACGTTTCACCAAGATTGAAATAAAACTTCCAGGTATTGAAACGTGAAAAAAGCCCTCTTCGGAGGCCCATTTCACCACAGTTGAAATGCTAAAAGACCTCGGGCGGGCCAACCAGAAAAAGAGAGATCTTTCTCGATACAAAGTTGCGGAATGATCGGTTGATACACTCCCGTAAATCCGTCCAACCGAGAGAAAGAAACTCCAAACTTCCAGGCAGTAACCCAGTTCAGAGGCACACATTTCATCATCGGTCGATACACTCCCGTAAAATGAAATGTGAAAAGCCCTCTTCGGAGGCCCGCTTCCCAGCGAACAGGGAAAAATAAAAGCCTCTCCCATGGGGCAGAAACCAAAACGACCTCTTCCCAGAGGCACAATAGAAACAGAAAGACCTCTTCCCACAGGCAGAAATGAAAAGACCTCCTCCCAGAGGCACAAGCAAGCAGAAAGACCTCTTCGGAGGCACACGTTTCACCAAGATTGAAATAAAACTTCCAAGTGTTGAAACGTGAGAAAGCCCTCCTCAGAGATGTAATTTTTCAAAGGCACACTTTAACTCTCAAAGGAAGAATGATCCACCTATTCTGGAAAATTCTCTTCCTTAAAAAGAAGTTAAAGTACCCTTCAGATACCTGCTTTACCACATAGAAGAATTCATTCAGTAAAATGTGTATATGCACAAAAGGAAAAGTGATATCTTCGAAGGATGAAGCGTAAAAACTTATTTGTACTCTGTTTTTTAACGAAATAATATTCCTCCAAGTATGGAATAATTATTCTCAAAAAAATAAAAGTACAAGTTCCTCATAAAATAAAATATTGCAATGAGCTTATGGTATAGGGGCAACATGGTATAACTACATCGGTAAAATTGCGCTCGAACAGTATACCACAAGCTCACTGCAATATCGTGCAAAGAAACTTGTACAAAAGTGAATAATAAATGCATTCTCAAATTCAAACAAGAAGTTTGTACAAATAAAGGATCATTTTATTTAATTCTGTTACAATTTCTTACAAATACAAGTTTCGAAATAAAGAAAACGGGGGCCGGTACCCGCACAATTTCCGGTCGGTACATGCAAAAAGCAAAAAGCGATATGAAAGCCACAGAACCAGAGCCATCATTTCTTATTCCTTCCACCTTTTGAGCCCGCACCTGGCCGGATAACCAACTTCTTAGGCCGGCTTGTAAGAGTAGGGGATGAAGGAGAAAGGGGCTCAGTCGGACTTTCTTCCGTTTTTTCTTCGCCAGTTGAGGATCCCTTCTTCTTCTTCTTGGAGACTCCCTGCTTTCCTCTCTTCTTGGAGGAAGACCCACTCCCTGGAGAAAGAAGTTTAGCTAGTGGTTCATCATCGGAACCAGTTGCTTCTGGAGTCTTCTCACTCCCTTCAGTTTCTTCTCCCTTGTGTTCTTGTGAAGCAATGGGATCGTCCAAGTCTTGGAGAGCTTCTATTTGCTCCTCTTGTGATCCCGGTTGCGAGGCAGAAGGAGGAGTCACCTGAATAGATGGAAGAGGAATAATTGGAGGAGGGGAAGTTTGAACGATGCTCGACGTTTTCTCTACAGAAGGAAAAAAGTTCAAGTCAGTAAAAAGCGGAGATAAAGGTTCGCTGAGGTTCAAGAAGTAGTCAAGAAGCTCATCAAGCTCGTAAGAAACAGATGAGCAGTCTACTTGGGCAAGATTAACGGTAGGGTTACCTGCAGAAGTCGGTTTCCTGACATCAACTTCGTAAGCCTGTGCCTCGGCACTCTCGTCGCCTTCATCTCCACCTTGTATGCTTGTGATCTCGGTGGTAACTTTGGTAGGATATAGAGAATGAGAACTGGAACCGATAATGTCAATTTCGGCCGACGGAGAAGGCTGAATTGGAACAGTTGAGATAGTTTTTCCCGAATATTCCTGCCGCCGTTTCGGCCCTTAATTTTGCAAGCTGTTCTCTCCCCCTGGCGAGAGCGGCGCGAGCATCATCATCAAGATAATGCTCCTCAAGAGCTGACTCGGCATAGCCAGCGCCTTTACCACCAAGCATATCGAGTGCAGCCTCCCAAACTTCAGCCAGAGTAATTTCATACTTGGGGCCTAGAAAGGCGAGGCTACCGCACCCCAAGATGCTATGCAGGTAGAAGTCAAATAATGTTGAGCTGATGTTGGTCCTCGTTGCCTCGTGAGATTCTTCAGCTGCAATTTTGCCGGCAACGGCCTCATCACGCTCCCTTTCAGCTTTGGAAAGTTGAAGCTTAAGCATTTGAATCTCCGCCTCTTGGGAGCTGGTTTTCTTCCGAAGCTCTGCAATATCAGCAATATAGCCCTCACTGATTCTGTTTTGCACTTCGAGCCTGTCTTCGGCGTCTCTTTGGCTGGCATGAGCATCTCTCACTTGTTTTAGAAGCACTTCTTCCTTTTGAGTATAGGAAGTAGAGGAAGTAGCAAGCTCTTGTTTAAGTTCCTCAACTTTTGCTTCAAGCTCTTCATTGTAAGTAGCAATGCTCCTCATTTTAGTATCATGTTGCTCAAGAACCTTTTGCCATTCGGTTTTATCATTCTCCATAGTGAGCATGGCCTCTATATTTGCACGGTTAACCCTTTGGAGCTCGTCAACAAGCTTTTGCCAGTTCGACATCCTTTCAATATCAAGCTTGACGGCATCGAGACTTCGTAACATGGCAAACTTGTCAATGGGGACCAAGTCAAGGTCGAACCTCACTCCCTTCAGGCACCACTGTGGAAACCGGCTTTGCAAAGTGGCTGGGCCCGGTCCAACTTGAAATTTAGGCCTGTTGATTATTGTTTGAATATCTATTTTTCCAAGAGCAGGAGAGCCAGAAGGGATGTCAAGCGAGACGGGGGCAGTAACCTTTTCAGGAGTTGTAGAGGTATGCTTCTCACCATGTCGGGCTCGCTTGCTTGAATCCTCAACCATATGACTTTTTCCTCGGTCATCATGGGATTTTCTCTTATGGGAATCGTCGCCTCTCTGCGAAGAATCGTGGCGCTCCTCCCTCTCTCTTCTTTCATAACGCTCCTTTTGAGCCCTCTTCTCTTGAGCCTTTCGGGCGGCTCTTTCTTCATCGGATTCTCTGTAAGAGGGGAGGTAGCGCCTATAATCATATTGGCTATGCCTCCCGTAGCGCTGGAAGTCATCATAGTAGGATCCGCTGCGTCCCATCGGAGGATCTGAAATAAAAAGAGATAAGTTTTAGAATTCTTCAAAGTACAAAAAGTCAGAAGCATAAAAGTGCCGAAAGATTCTAAGTGTGTGTAATGTGCAAACTACGCGCGTCAAACTACAAACCACTCTTTAATTGTGGAGTAGTTGTGGGTGTAGAAGTTAGCATCAACCCTTGAGTTGACGGAGTCTGTTGCAGAATAGAAGTCGCCTCGACTACTGAAGAAGAAACCCCGGTAGTGATAGGATCATCCTTAAAGATCTCTTGCGAGGTGGCGAAGAGGTCGCTCAGTCCTTCGAAAGTGTCGTCCCTGCTCTGCTTGACAGGGCTGGTTTTCTCGGCTTCTTCGTCACCAGACTTCTTTGAATGTGGAGGAGATTCCCGAGGCTCTTCTTCTTCAGTGACTGGGGTAAGTTTTCCAGATGACCCCGCGACATCAACAGAAGTGGAGCACTTCACTAGAGAAGCCTCAGAAGCAGGTTCTTTTGGTATGGATGTGTAAGTAGAAACGGGGGCATCCGACGCTCTAGTCGGAGAGTCTGGGACTTCATGGGGGTGTGTAGAGCGAGAGGTATACAAAAGCCCGTATTGGTGAAAAAATTCATCCCTCAACAAGAATTTTACACTTCTCTCTTCCGCGGCCACGACACTCAGTCTCTCAAAAACTTGCTTATGGCCTGGATCTCTGGATAGGGAAGGAAGTGCTGAAAAAGCAAAGAGTGGAATTAACGATTAACAACTCAAAATTCAAAGAGTTCGGAAATGGAAAATAGAAGCAGGTAATCTTACTTCCTACTCTCCAGATGGCATAAAACCCTGGGGGGCAGCGAACGAAGGAAAACTGATTTAAAAATCCACGAGCACTTTCGGGTAGGTCAGTCGTGAGTTTGCGATTCCTAACACTCCTTATGACGACAATGGAGGGATGGTCTTTAATCTTGGTGAAAGAACATAAGTAACAAATTTCTTCAAAGCTCGGCAACCGACCCAGGGTTCTCATGAATAAAACACACACTCCATCAGAATGGCGTAACTATTGGGGTGCAGTTGAAACGGGGAGATAGTTAATCGAAGTAGAAATTGCTGAAGGAACTCGTTGAAGGGAGGAATAGCACCGAACAAGCACATTTGGCGGTTGACAGTGACGAAACCGCGGGGAGGGTTATCAGCAAAATCATTTGGTCCAGGCAATATAGCATATGTTTCAATGATGCCGAACTGAGCACGCAATAAGCTAAACGTCCGGTAGTTTAAAGAAGTTGAGACTCTTTCCGGCGGAGAATCCAGTGGAGCAGCTAAACTAATACAATAAGCTAAACTAATACCCCTTTGGTCTTGTATGACTATCTTCTTTCTTTCAGCAATATTATAACAATATTAAAGCTGGAATTGTTAAGCTTCATAGCCATGTTGGAACTCCTAAACGCTGGGATTTAAGGAAAGAATGTGATTTTCTGAAGAACGAATAGTGAAATCAGGTTTCAACATATCATAAAATATGCACATGTGAAAGTTGACAAGGCGTTGATCAATGCTTTTATAGAATGATTCTATCTAGAAACTAATACATTTCATCTTCTATTCGGTGAAATAGGAATCAGTATTGATGAAGTGTTTCCAATTGCTAACCTTCCTGTGGCTGGAAAAGCAGTTACTAGACCGCTTGGAGGTTCAAGGGGAATAAGCGATGATGATGTTTATGATTTTTTAGATAAGTGTCTCGGCATTGATGGAAAAATGACTGAAGTTTTCCCAAAAAATTAATACTCAAACCAAATTAATTTCAAATATTATTATTATTTTCCCAAAATCTTAAAAATCATTTTCCCAAAAGCATCGGGATTTAGGTTCTCAAGTTTCCAACCTAAATTCTTCCAACTTAAATGATAAATTTTTATAAACCCATTTTATAAATCACTTCTATTAAACCATTTTACATATTTATCTCAAAATATTCTAACTTTTAAATCAAATTCTACCTCAACATTAACATCGAACGCCCTGTAGTCAAATTATGAAACCTAATTCACAAGGTGTTCGTTGCCATATTTTCCCCAATCCTTATCCACCCAACTCATATCTTAAAAAGGAAACTTTCTATAAACACTAACCATAGTCAATGCTTAACTAGACGAACATGACTAAACAGGCCTTAAATGATAATAATAACATATTATTATCTCGTAATATCTCAACCAACTATATTATACTATTTTTGAAAATCATTCTTTTTTTCTTGTATGTAAAATATATTCTATGTAAATTTATTTCGTTTACCCAATTTCAAAAAAATACTATGTCAATTGAACTTGTTTCAGTGTTTAGGAAATCCCTAACGATAACGTTGGTCAAATGCATCAACCAGAATTCTTAAGCCACTCAACAATTCAAACAACACAATATAAAACCTTTTTAAAGCACTAACAAATACGCCCTCTTATATAATATACACTCAAATTCATTCTAGAGTCTTACTTACCCTATATCAAATGAGTATACCCCACCAGGGCCAAGGTTCTTGCTTAACCTTCAGCTCTGATACCACGTTGTAACGAACCAGATTTTCGACCCTCGAAAATCGAAACTAATACATCACATGCTGAATATTCAAGTGCCGAAAATACCGATTTGTTAGGATAAAAGAAGAAGGTAGAAGATAAGAGAAAACTAAACAACACAAAGTCTCACAACGCATCGAATAGTATAATACAATAATGGCCTTTATAAAACGGAAGCATCGTTATTCATATAATAACTGGGTACACTATGCTTATTCTAAATTTAGGCAGTTATAAAAACCTGCCCTTACATTGGCAAACATACAGACCCTATAATACAGCGGAAGAAAAATATGCATAAATACGTCTTGACCATCCAGCTCCTCTATCCAGCTAAACCTAGAAAAACATGCTCGGTCTGACCCTAAGCATTACATGGAATAACACATGGGTCAGTCTGGTAAACCAGCATGAGTAAAACAAGATAAGAAGTAACAGCCAAACTGATTTCTACATTTAAAAACCTTTCGAATAAAGGATATCTCGTAAGACCACACCACACATAAATTTAGATGGTTTTTACCTTATGATAACCAAAACATTTTATATCAAAATCCAGTGTCTAGGTTTAAAGTAAATAGATAAAATAGCTGAAATGCTTGCATCTCATATTCCAACATATTAGGCTCTACAATCAAAATGTAAGGCACGTATTGGAGAATGGATTCCAACTAATGACTGAGCTACTGGGGTACCACCCACCACAGTACACCTCTAGAAAAATGTATCGAGGATGTACCTAACGACCCCTGTCAACACACAACTAGCCTACCCCTTGTTGGATAGTACCGAATATATCATCACCCCGGTTGCTTTGCATCCTTTAATCGAGTGCTCTCATGCATACGAATTCATTGATGATTGTCTATATATCTACAAGGGTGATGATATACCCTAATGGGTGCAACCCGCATAGCCCTGCTGCATATCCCCCATTCTAGTCATTCCCGGGTGATGAGGCTTGATGCTACGTTTTACCTTTCTGAATAGCTATCCCTACAGGAATGCTAACACTACCCTCCAAGCAGTAATGCAGCGCCAATATTCATCCATACAATTTGTGCAGGATAAGGACAAACCGAAGGCACTACTTCTACTACATCCATTTTGGGATCACCCTCAGGATTAGTAGCAAGCAGCCCTCGTACTTCAGTCGCTCCGTCTTGATCCCATGCTTCAAGAAGTCTTCATTTCGAAACGCTTGAGTTGAATCGAAGTGGTTTTCGAATAACATATTTGATCCCGGTCTCTTCAAAACAACTTTCGATATTTTCCATAAACTCAACCCCGGTTCTTTGGAAAATAAACAGACAAATAACAAGAGCAGAGTCCACCTCCTAATCGTGAATGGATTTCCTTATCATTTATCCTAGTAGAACGAACGAGTTTATACATACAGTATAACACCTTTGACGGTAGTTGTATCATATAATTCCCATGTTTCTTCTAGGTATTTCCAAAGTTACGTTTTGGGTCCAGCTTTGATAGTCAGTTATTTAACTATCAAATAAAGAAATATCCAATAGTTTAATTTTCATATAGGATCCACTAAGCCTTTATTAATTCTATTTAATTAATAAACCACTTTATAAAATTTAATTACAAGATCTTTTCAAAACACTTTTCCCAAAACCCTTACATTTTCCTTTATACTTGGAAACGATTATATACTTATCTCAACGATATCAGTATATTACCAAATATTTTACTTTTCATGCCTTGAAACAAAATCATATACTTATCTTATCCATATAAGTATATTTATAAACTTTTCAAAGTTTTCTTCTTTCCAAATCTCATATTAAATAACCAAACATTTCTTCCAAATAAAACATTACGCTTATCCTTTATCAAAAATTCCCTTTAAAAAAGCTCATCTCATTTTTTAATTAACTTATAACTTTCAAATGAAGTTATAACCCACTTTTATAAACCTTTAAGTTAATATATAAACCTCTTTCCAAATCTCTAAAATGATTTATAAACTTTTTTTCTATTTTTAAAACTCTTTATATAAAGCTTTCTATACTGCTTTATAAAATATCCTTTATAAATATCATTTACAAAACATCATTTGTAAAACATCTTAATAGCTCTTTTTGTTAGAAAAATCCCTTTCTATAAACAAGTTCTCATTTAGTACCTTTATGAGAATTATATAACTTGAAAAACCATTTACAAAACCTTAGCCTCAAATTGATTAAAGAATTAAAGTAAATTCAAACCATACTTTATAAATTCCAATGAGGCTTAGCTTTACCAATGATACTAATTTAAGTTACCATTTAATTTCAATTTGATTCCCAAATCACATAACAATTATTTACATAAGCTACCATATAGGTAAACACGGTTCATGTCCAATCAGGGAATAACACGTTAATATAACTATTGGCATATACAAGTCCAAATAACATAACAACATGGTGGTGATTTATCCTGCTAAGTAGATGTACAAACAATTTAATCAATTTATAGTAAAACGTAGATTTATTCTGCGTAGCACATGTCCACACAATCAAGTCACTTACACTATAGCAGGATAGTGTTTTGTTCTGCTAACAGATGTCATTTAATTCTTCTAATCATATGGGTTACTTAAGGGTCCGGACAAGAGATCCTTTGATTTGGAATCGATTTGCTTTGAAAAAATTGATTAAAACACATTCTGTTTAGTTTAAAATCACCTGTTGAAAAGTTAAAAGTATATTTAATTAGCTTAAACACTAACCAAACCTTAATTAATCCAATTTAAATCAAGATTGAATCATAATTAAACTCTAGACGTAATGAACTTGATTAAGTACTAATTAACTTCTTAATGCAACTTGGTCAAGGTTAAACTAAATTGTTTAAGAGTTAAACCCTAAATAAAAAAATATTAATTAAATAATCCATTAATTACTTAATGATTATTTAACTATTAATATTAGTTAAATAATTATTAATCACCTAATTACTCCTTAACCATATAAAACATTAATTAAAACTTTATTAATTAATTAATTAACAATCATTAACTTAACTTAAGCGATGATTAACCTTTAATCGCCTTCTTAATTACCAGTTTAGTGTTAATTACCTTTTAATCAATTAATTAAATAATTATATTACAATTTAATCACTATTTATAATTAATAATTAAGTTTGAAAAACTTTGTAAACTAATTTCAAAAGAAAACAAATTTGAAATAGAAATTCAAACCTTTGTCGAACTGCATTCAGAGCGGCTGTCGTTATGAGTGCAGTTTGCTCTAACCCATCTTTAAGCGAAGCCACTTTACTAAAACCATACTATTTCGTGAATGAAACATACCTTAGTAAATTTTCACACATTAAAACCAATTACGCAAACTTTAAACAAAATCTAAACTTTAACCTCTTGAAAGGAGTTTGATTTCAAATCCGACCTCGAATCCATCGTTACTACATACAAAGTTTCAACTTTTTTTTCAACCCATCATGATTATAGTCAAGTTCAACATCAACCTTTTTTATTCACACATCACATTCATACAATAAATTGTATACATATACCAATGTATATATATATGCAATTACTAACTTTGCAATAATACATCCATTCTAGTGCTAACACTAACTCATACATTAACACTCATCATCACATTTCAAACATGCCAAGGTCCAACATATATATAACATACATATAGCTAAGGATCGACACAACATATAAAGGAAATTTCTTTCCAAAAGATTAGGAATTTACTCGCCGAAAGCTATCCAAACTCTTGCTAAATTAGAGTATGACATAGATCTTTTATTCCTAAGAAAAAAGAGGAGTCATGAACCCTGAATGCACTAGGTAAGCTCGATCCTGAAGAGAAGAGGAAGTGAGACTTGTTTTGATAAGGTGGAGCGACTTCGGATAAACATCGAATTCTCAATAATAAATCTGAAAATATGTCATTTTGCAACTGATTTTTAGGATACGTACTCATGGAATTTCAAAACGCGGTCAAATAAAAAGTTATTGGAATTTATTTTCTCAATCATTTCAATAAAACAATAACTCATTTTTGATTTGTTTTGAGGAAGTTATGATCAAAAGAAGAAGGGTAATTTTCGGACTTCAAATTCTTGGTGAAAAATTGCTTTGCAAAGGTCGGGTATTTTGACATAGCTATGATAGAAATTTGAAAAGGTGGTTAACTAGAATGTTGTAGCTATTAATATTTCACATAGTTTCAATAAAAGAAAAACTCTATTTCAGTTAGAAATGAGGAAAGGTTGGTGGAAAGAGGAAGAAAAATGAAGAAACTTATGGGCTATTTATAGACAAGATTTCACACCTAATCACTTTGTCAAGTCACATCGCAAATCTTTTATAATTTATTTATTTATTTATTTATTTGTGTGTGTATATATATATTTGTATGTATATATATATATATATATATATCTGTATGTGTATATATATATTTGTATATAAATATAATTATGTTTCACCACAACACTCTTTTATATAATAATTATATTTCGTCACATCACTTTTTAGATATATATATTATGTTTAGTCACATATTTATTCGCATCACTTTTATATATATATATATATATATATAAGTTTAATTACTAATTTACTAAGATGTGACAAGAGATAATTATGGTTAAAGATTACAAATGTAAGACGTGACAACAATATATATATAATGTTTATTATTTTTAAAACTATGTCTTATCACATCACTTACTAATCCAAATTAATATAAGACGATTTATTTCTAAGTGTATTATTATCTAGTTAATTAACTCTTATATATATGTGCATATAGTGCACAATGGCGAATAACATTCCTAGAAATTTTCCGGTGTCGAAAGGTCGAAATTTCAGAAAACGTTCTTCAGTCACATTTTCTGTTTTCTACAAATTATTTAAATTGATAAACAAATTTTGCAAACGATTTTACCATCATTATTAATTAATTAAAATGAGTTTATTTTTTTTATATAACATATATATTGAATGTTTAAGATTAACTAAATATTCACTCATCAACGTAGTGGAATTCCGGGTCGTTGCATGGGCCAGCCCGTAGTGGAAGAATTTGGTGAATTTCAAATTATTTTTACATTTTGGATCTTAAATGGGCCTACTAAGTCCAAGTTTCATTTAGAACTTTTCTATATTTGACTCAAATAAAATCTTGTATTCTATTTAAAAGAGTTAAAGGTAAATTTAATAAATTTAATTTCAAATGTATAGTGTATCAAATAAAACTAACATTCATTTATAAGTGTTAATGTATAGGGAATGAAACTTTTCATTTCATTCTCTAAAACAATAATTAATTGAGAGCGTTGATTATTAAATGGAGAGAGAAATATTTAATTCTTCCTTTAATTTGAATTGATTCATTCATTAAATGTCATTGTAATTAATTTATTAATGGAAATATTTATTACCATGTTCATATATATTCAAACTGTACAATTTGCAGTTTGAGATTTATTTTATTTATTTATACAAGTATACATACATACATAGATATATGTGTGTGTTTATATGTATGTATGTATCATATACATATATATGTGCATACATGTGTAACATCATAATTTGTGTAGCGTATAATGTGCTTGTATATAGATGTTGGGATTTACATTGCAATGGACGGACGCATTCTTTGTGTGTACTGTAGTTTGTCCAAATATATGCTTGTATAATATGTCAACACACACACACACACATATATTTTATTGAATAATACAATTTCCATAACAAACTAATGTAAAATAATTATATAATAAAATACAAGATTTTAAAATTTTAGAAAATGTGGAAACAAATTTGGGTTTAATATTAATTTATGGGATTTTTACAATTAAAATAATATTTATTATTAAATAATTACTAGCCTATAATCAAATCAATTCTTAAGAATAGGAAATCAAGTTGAACATTTTAAAAAAAATTGAAGTTATATAAGATATATTTTGGGCTTAGTAAAAATTCATGGAATTTTCTCAACTGAAATTGTATTTTTAATTAAATAATTAATTACATTTCGAAAATAAATTAATTTAAAAAATTAAAAAATTATGTTATAAAAGTTTGAAATTTTTTTTTGAAAGTTCTAGAGACATATATAAGTCATAATTTAAACTTCATAATATTTTATCAATTGAAATTATATTTTTAAATAAATAATTGATTGTAGGCCAAAAGTAAATAAACTTTTAAAAATAATAAATTAAGTTTAAAAAATTTAAAACTTTTACTATAATCATATTACATGGTGTAGAAAATATAGTAAATATAAAATTGAAATTTTGGACTGCTGTTTATTTTATTGGTAATAAATAATACACAAAATCATTAAATAATAATAAAATATATATATACATATTTAATAAAATATTTTTATGATTCGTAATAGGTATACATCATAAGAAAATTTTAAGGTAAAATATAAATTATATATAAACATATACAATTATACATATTTATAATTTACAGATTTGTACACATTTAATCCAGATATATATATATACATATACATATACACATAAATCAAAATTAAAAACCATTTTCAAAAAATTAATTCAACAACAAATTAATAAACAAAATATTATAACAAGCACATAAACAACCTAATTGTAACAAACACATGTACCCACAAAATTTCACCTAATGTAAACAACAAACAAATCTGAATACAAACAGAGGATTTTGATGTAAATCAACTTTTATACAGTAAGCATAAAATCAAAACATTGATAATAAATAAAGGTGCACATCATAATGAAGCCTTTGAGTTAACATTGAACAATGGTTTCTCTTGTAAGAACAATTCACAATCCTTCAGGTTGCAAATCTGGAACTGGAGACCTTACTACAAATTAGCATTTTTAATTTTGAAATGGATTTGAGAATTCAAGAGATGATTTTAGACGAAAGTTTCTACCATTAAAATGAGGAAGGGGAAGAATAAAGTGGTTGCTTAAAAAATGAGTTAGCTTGTAACTAGGGTTTGAGATTGGTTTTTATATGGACACAGGACAAAAGAGAAAACAATGATCTCAACCACACATCTGAAAACCCAATCACACAAGTTGTAACGCCTCCAATCTTTCTCCAAACCAACGCCTATCTTCTCAAAATCTCATGGGGTATAGATCATTTAATCCAAATTATATATACACAATCATATTTAACATATTTTGTTATCGATATTTTATATCGATTGATATATTCATAACTTTTATAAATATATGCAACAATTTTATTTCTCAAACCACATTCAAAATTCATAATTAATATTTTATAAATAATAATTTATTTATTTAATTTATAAAAAATTAAACTAAATAAATTTTTTGGTCTAAAGAGGATTCATCATTTCGGTTGCCTAACTCTTGGGTGTAAATTCGGTCAGCGATTAATGTCGAACAATTCGAACGTTGACATTCACACTTCACTTAGTAGGTGGTGAAATATTATGGGAAAATTTATCACTTACTCATTTTCGAAAAAAATCTTATTTTAATTTAATAAGCATTACCCAGTTGTGACAATTATTTACACCAATTCTCTTCGTTAAACCTATATCACTTTGGACTTGCTGAATTTGGTAATGGTCAAAATTCCAACATCATCTACATTCAACTCTATAATCCAAACATAAAGTCCTTGGTTCAATAATAACAATTATTATCAACCGAACTACTCTGGCAGAGATTTTGACTTGGGTTTACTTGAGTATACCGCGATAATAACCTCATATAACCGAGAAGACGAATCCTCTCTTGAATTGTGTTTCACTTTCAGTACTTTTTATAACAACCCAAAATTCTTGGCAAAGGATTTTAAATGTTTAATTAATTTTAATATTTAAATAATTGGATTTTACAATTTTAATAAATTAAAATTCAAATATAGGAAATGTTTAAATATTTGAATTTTAGATTAAGTGTTAATTAAATGGATTTAATAATATTATTAAACTCATTTTCATTAATAAATAATATTGATAAATTCAATTTGTTAAAAGTATAAATAGATCGGATAAAATCGATAATTGGATCGAAAAAATAAAACGATATTCAAATTTGTGAAATTGTCATTCTAGGGCACTGTATTGGATTTCGACGAAATCAATTTCATTTGATCCGTAATAATGAATTATAATATACCATCGAATTTCATAGTGATCAAACATATCGTTTGGTCGTGCGAGTTTGAAATGCATAGAAATTAGTTTTAGAAATTTATATAATAATTTGATTTGAAAAGCAATCTTCTGCATATGATCGAATTAGGGCTCGGGTCTAGTTCCATTGCGTTTGGAACAGAAGAATACTAATGGAATGCAAGGCTACATGTCTCATTTTGAGTTCGAGAGTTTTGGGTATGTCATATCAGATATTTACAAATAAAATAATATATAAATTCCTTATATTCAGCCATACTCAACCATACTTGCTCCATACACCATCACTACCAAGCCCATAGCTCATCCCCCTTTTGAACCATGTTTTTATTTTAAATTTCCTAAAGCAAAGAGAAATGTGAAGGCCTTCACTTTCAAAATTTAAAATCAAAAGTTATGCACCTCTAAAAATCATGGAAAAATTATACTTGAGCTCGTTTTGAGTTTTGCTTCTCGTCCATAGTCGTAGATTCGATTGTGATCATCTCTGGCAGTGATCGATTTTAGAGTAGTCGACCTAAGGTTTAAGTATTCGAGTGATGTAGGCACCGTTTTGAAAATCTAAGCTTGGATTTGAATTTCTCATGTAGAAATTCACCTTGTTGCTTAAATTGGAAGCTCCGATCAAGTCCTGGGGGTCACATCCCATGTACGGATGGCAAGGATAGGGTGTAGGCCACGATTCAAGGGGGGCCTTTAGGCGTGGATGGTTGTCGATCGAGTCGAGGCGGGGATAAGAAGTTCAACGGTGGAATCAATTCGACAAACAGAGCACCGTAGCTCCATGTCAGTGGATGATTGTGCACGGCCATGTGTTGTGTATGTCTCCGTACACGTTTTATTTGGGGAAGAAAGGTAAAGGGTAATGTTGTAATTTACACAACTTTGTTATTTATTAACTTAAATTAATCCGATAACTTATTAAATCGATAACTTTTCAATGAGCTTGGATTTAAACACTGTTTTTTGCGTTGGACTCACGTCGTCAAGATATTTGCAATGGAGTTAGTTTGGTTTGTTTCAGAGCTTGTTGGAATTTAACTAAAACGTTCGGTTTTAGTCCAAAATCGGAATATTTCGGCTAAAACGAAAATCAATGTGAGTTTAACTCATATTTAATTTTACTATATCATATCTATGATGTTATGAACGATTATTGGTTGCTTGGATGTTAGTTAAATTGTTAGTTTGCTTGTTTGGTTGAATTTCCATTTGAAAAAAGGATGATATATTAATTTGATCGTTGTGAACCTATATGATTATCTATATATTATCCATAATCATGTTTCAAAGGGAATTATAGAGGGATCTTGAAGGATTTCTCGCCAATAATTTGTTATTTACATCCTTATGCTGTTATATTGATGGTTAATTGAAAAATAAAATTTGATATTCCATTAAATTTGTTAAATGTTTTTATAGCGATTTCGCTATACCGTCAATTATGACTTTCATCCCTAAAACCCTATAGCATTTTTTTGAACTTGAGTTTGTGATTTCACTACGCAGAACGTTAGATTTCATTAATCATTTTGATTAATGATAATTTAAATTAATTAATCATTTTAACTATTGGTTTTGAAATTAATTAACTAATTTATTTAATAGTGTTTAAAGTTGGTTTATCTTTTGATTTAAGTGAGACTGGATTTAATTAAACCTTTTAACTAATGATTACTTGAGTTTAATTAATTATTTTGATTGATGATAATGTAAATTAATAATCATTTTAATTAATAATATTTAAAAGTAATTAATCATTTTAAATAATGATATTTGAATTTAATTAATCAATTTTAATTAATGATGTTTTGAAATTTATTGATGTATGTGATTAATAAGATTTAAATTTAATTAAATCATTTTAATTAATGATTCTAAACTTTTATTAAATTAATTTAATTGGTGATTATTTTAAGTTTGATTGTTTTAAATTTAACTAATTTTTAACTAATGATATTTAAAATTTAGTTAAATCATTTTAATTAATGATGTTTTATAGTTAAATAAAGCATTTTAACAAGTGATGCTTAATTATTCGTTTTAACTAATGAGGTTTGAATTTAATTGATCCAATTAATTTATGATTACTTGAACTTAATTAATTTTTTAACTAATGATATTTTAAATTTTATTTAGCATTTTAATTAATGATGTTTAAGATGAATTATTCATTTTAACAAATCATTAGTTGAATTAAATAAATCTTTTCAATTAACGATATTTAAATTTAATTAATTGATTTAACAAAAGTGATTAAAATTAAATTAATCAATAAAAAGATTTTAAGGTTAATTTACTAATGATACAAAAGTGTTTTGGTAATAATTAACTACTTTATTAAAGATAATGGATTTATTTACTCAAAAGAGATTATAGATGTGATTAGTTATCTTTTGGGATAACTGATATTGTTTTAAATTTATAAAGGTATTTAAATTGCTTTATTACCTTTTGGGATAATAAATATTGTTTCAAATTTATAAATAATGGCTATAGATGAGAAAATCCTTTAAAATGAGTTATTTACAAATAATGCTAAGTGTGAATTGTTTTGAGTTTACAGTAAACAACGTTTTAACGACATTGTTTTACCCTTGCTTTAATACACTTAGTATTATAAATTTTGTCTTATAAAAGAATGTTTGGAAAGAGTATTTCTAATAGTGTTTTGCCAATACTATAGTATGGAAACCAAGTACAAGTTCAGTTTTTTCTAATAGTTAAAGTTCAATTTCAGTTATGGAAAATTAGTTCCGTAATCGATATCGCTTATATGGAAAGGATCTAGTCATACTTTAACGCTAAACGTTGAGGCTTGGACTCGTTTCTATCTCGAATGTTAAAAATGTCATCAAGGCGATGCCTAGGGTAACACTACCTAAACTCGTCCGGCTTTATTTCCAACTGAGATATAGCACTTGTTTGGAATCGATGAGTAATGGTAATTATATGACATTTAATTTTCATATATAACCATTTTAATTATCCTCTAGTTTATTTATTAATTATGATATTCATCTTTCTTCATGGTGTATCGTCACCTTAAAAATGATTTGTTGCTTTTTAAGCTTTGTTATCCTTTGTCAAAAATAACTAACCAAAAGCATGAAAGGGGGCCAAGCTATGTGAGGTTATTCCCATTAGGGTATTTCATATCTTATCTTGATTTTTGTGTACCGTCACGTGAAAACGGTTAAGATTTTAGATGTGAAATGTTCGAATTCTCAGTAAGGTTTAGTGGGGTCCGGCCTGGAGATACCTGAGAAGTGTTACACAAATTGATCGAGCTTAGAAGTATATTAATAGAGGTATACTTCAAGGGGGATGCACCTTCCTTGTCATTCATTGGAAATTTTCCTTCCCTTATTTTGATTCGAATCCTTGAATCCGCTTATCTTTAAACTGCCACAAGAGGAGTCAACCACTTTCGTGGCGTTTAAGTATCTATTTAGTCCATTCTATCAAGTTTGGACCGTTACCATATTTTGTCCATTCTATCAAGTTTGGACTATAATCTTATTTTGTCCATTCAATCAAATTTGGATTGGTTCCTTGTTTATCCATTTTGTCCAGTTTGGATTTTACTCAGGGTATTTTCATTCTTTCGAGTCTGCTTTTAATATTATTTATGCTCATTCATATTCAGACTTTTTTCCTGATGATTATTTATTCTCTTGCCTATATGGATTTTATTTTGTGAGGCAAAAACTCGTTCGGCATTAGCGGCATAGTCTTACAGAACTTTTATATGTTCCTCGTTATTTGAGTTATCTTACGTTGGCATTTCCAAGCGGATCCAAGTGTAGTTTATTATAATGCTTGAGTCAGACCGAGTTTTTTCTCGGGTTGTCTTTGGTGTTATGGAGATCTTAGAGGGGAGCTGGAGATTTACCTATCGTGGTTTTTTATTTCCTGATGTATCTATAGTATCCCTATCAGCATTTGTAAGGTCATAATTTTATAACTGTCAAGCCGATAAGGCTTGTTTTAACTCTGATATAATCTGTATTTTGGAGTGATGGTTTGTACTATCTATATTATATTATATGTTGTCGATTCCACTATGAGATTCCGATGTTCTCCATTCTCTGTTCTTTTTTATTTATCCTAAAAATCTTCTCTTTTGTCGATTGGATGCGCCATATTGGAACATGGTTATAGTGTTTGGTGTTGACTTTTAATGGTAAAAAAGGTGGGTCGTTACACTTTCACTTGACCCAACTATATTCACTAGATGGACGCTATGCCATGATTTGACTATAATCAAAGCGGAGCTTTCATATTGAAGATTCCGAGTATTCTCAAGTCGAAAGAACTATGTAAATTAGTCACATCGATATTTTCAGTTTGACCTTAGTTATATTAACCAACAGAAAACTACCGAGTGATTCGTTCCATAGTTATCCAATAACTATTAGTACTTAACCCATAGGTTCCCCCAACAGTCATAAGTACTCTAGTCTCAACGGATACATCGATATCTAGTCTCGATGCATCTTGATTGTGAATATTTAAAATGATACATTTGTTTCATTGTGATAAATTGCTCATGATTATGACACTTTGTAACTACTATCACAAAACATACCATTTATTTATTTTCTATTAAATACATTTTTAATTAAATTAGTTAATTAATATAACCATATTACATTAAGTATATAATAAAAAGAAAACGCCTTTATCAGAAAACATACTATTTATGGTTCTGCACTTATGGCATGATGGTAGAGACACTTGCAACTTATTAATGAGGTCACGAGTTCGATACCCATCTGCCCTACTCTCTTAAGGAGGGAAGTTGTGTTTCCTATATATCCAAAATTGGCTAGGAAATGAATGCTTCCTGCTGGGCAGGCTTAACCTCTCATTCTTGGCTTTGGTCGGACCAGCAAGGGTGGGGCTCTTCTCTTCGGAGCGGAGTTTTTAAAATAAAATACCTTTATTTCGAACAAGATTTTTCAACGAGTTAGAAATATATAGTAAATTACATAATTGCCCCTAGGGCATACCACTAACTCTTCAATCTTCCACATGCACTTGGGGTCAATTATGAAATCTAATTCCAACATCCTTAATTGGTTTTCTCAAAACAAATTGGGTTAGTCCCTTTGTGAACATGTACGCTATTTTGTTTCAATTATCTACTCTATCAACCAACTCTCTCCGACGGTGATAAACTTTTTTATCATGTGGAACAATTTGGAGTATATCTCTTGACTTCTATTAAGATCTAAGTTCTGTTATGAACTATATCTCGATATTGTTATCATATAACAATATTATGAGATTCTCAACATTTGAAATCGGCTTAGCTATAAATTTATGCACTTATATATTTATTTACATTATTTTTATTGCGGCGCTATTCAAGACGATATACTTAGCCTTTTTATTTGAACCATCCATGATCTTTCATTTGGAACATTTCCAACTTTAAGATTCTTAACTTGAATTTATTACATATTACACTCAATATCACTTATGATGTTTGAGTCCGAATACCTTTCACAAGGAGTTTTTTTGTAAATAATTACCTTGTATTTCATAAATACACGAGAACACTTCAAACAACCATTAGTGATATCAATTTGAATTTAATATTTTCTTCATGTATCAAATACATAAACAAATCACGATATCGTAACCAACTTAACATGTATGATAATTCATATTGCTAATAAATAAGGAACTAAGATTTTCTGTATTAAACAATTTAATAAGGTGTAATTACATATCGATTTGGAACATTCCCAATATCTTTTATACTCACTATAAAAGACATCATTTATGATCCAAAGTTGAGTATTAAAACAACTAAGGTTGATTTCAACATAAGTACATTGTTGAAATCAATAACGTGTTGTTTACTTACAGTTTAGAAATATAATTGTACCTTTTAATGTTCTTTCTTATGAACGCATGTTTCCTCTACACTTGATTGAAAATAACACTATATAATTTCTATCAAAATACTTATTTAATCTTGATGCTTATAAAATGATACTTTTTTTATCATTACTTAGGTCATACCCAAAGAGTCATAAACTCAATATTGCTCCCACTAACTTCGAGACATTTTTGGTTAGTATGTGTAAAGAACTTACTCTAAATTGTTATTTAGAATTTTTATTTCAATACATATGTGCCAAAACACTAAGTCGTATCAAGCGTTATTTTATAAGTCAATCTAAATTAACTTGAGTATGTTGAATACCGAATCTATTATGCTAATTTCAAACAGTCTGAACTTGGGATATTATTCTTATCAACATTACTTATTTAATTTAAACTACATTAGTCTTTCTCATAAAGACACAATCTCGGCTGATGGGTCACAACCCTTCTATTACAACCACCAAAATCATATTTTCATAGAGTACTTGGGATTCTTTCAGTTTGCGCATCATACCATATAGAGTCAACACTCTTAATTGTTTAATTAAAAAAAATGGATTATATAATTTTGACATTAATAAGAAACTTATAGTTTCCCTTCGATGTACGAGAATACTCGTTAGACACTCTAATGCTGTGTGTTTATTTAAGTTAGTTAATTTCATTTCAACATATGTAATCAGTTCTATCCATAGATCGTATCTAATTTTATTTAACTACAAATAATTTCTTAAAGAAACTCCTTCAGAATGAAGTTGGTATAACTTGAAATAATAGTTGTTTCTCAATGTAAATATAATAGGGATTCATAAACGCTTCATGAATTTCTTTATTTATAAAACTGATTTGGTTTTAGTTTACAAAAATTATATTCAAAATATAAATATGCCATTCAATGACAGTCCTTTCAAAAATCCTTTTGGGGAGATTCATGCAAGATCCCTCATAAATAATTATTAGGGCAGTCTTTCGACTCGCATAACCTGCCAACTCCTTGGCCTAGGATACGTTGGAATTTCTAATGAACCCTTATCTTATAAGATTTTGTAAACTTTATTCAGATAAAATAATATTAACCATGTGTACCACTCTCAATTACATTACCTTATAGAAAGAAACTAAATCAACTTCACTCACAATTAATCTTACATTGTCCAATAAAGTTCGATTATTCCATATTGATGTCTCATTATGTATCATATGAAGGAGTTATTTTGAGATTGAATCTTTATTCATTAAGGTACGTTTGGAACCTTTTCTGATATACTCACTCATTCGATCAAATTGAATCATTTCTATCACACGTTATTTTTACTTCTGTTTATACTTAATAAGTTTATTATAGAAAAACTGCATATGTATCAAATACACATGTCCATGTCAATGATGACACATCGGTGAATATGACAAAGTACGTGGAATCATTTTGGTATTTATAGAATTACGGTTGTGTATGTCTATATCTATCAAACCAAAGAGTTCATCAACTCTTATGATGCTCCCACTAAATAAGTGCATAGCTCCTTATTGTTTGAGATATAATTAACAAGTATCATATGATTCAAAATCATATAATAAAATTATTTTCTCAAAATTACGGCTTAGTTTATAATTCTAGAATAACTATAAATAATATTAGATACTTCTATATTTTACAATGCACCACTTTTGTTATGAAAAAAATATCGCGTTGTAGTTTTATTTCATAAATGTAACACCCTGAATTTTAAATGAAATTATTCAGAAGATTTAATTAGATAAATTTAAAAGATTTACTTAGATAAATTAAATAT
Organism: Allium cepa; assembly: GCA_030765085.1. NCBI lineage: Eukaryota > Viridiplantae > Streptophyta > Magnoliopsida > Asparagales > Amaryllidaceae > Allium > Allium cepa. Next base: position 905,965,880 of record CM060931.1, on the reverse strand, counting down.
AATAATGTAAAGATTAGAGTCATAAGTGAATTGAGATTTGAAAATTAAATAGAGGTTGTGCTTAACTTAATGAAAATCAAAAGGATGGGTTTATGAAATGGTTTCATAAGTTAACTTATAAGAGAATAAGGCACAGATATTACGGGAGCTATCCAACATAACCCTTAACTCCTAAACCCTTATTATCATTTTCATTCCATATATTCATAATTCAAAAACATAAGAAAAGGGGAGCTCAAAGCCAGCCATAACCAAGGGGAAAAGGAAATTAAAGCATTACTGAAGCTTAGGATTCAAGCAAAGGAGGATTAAGCAAGATCAAATCTCAATTTCCTTATCCTAAGCACGGTGAATAGTACTCAAAACCATCTCGTTTTCGTTTTTAAAGAGCATTTGATTTCGAGTTTTAAGTTTGAAACCTTTATGATGATTTTAGTGATGATATGCATGGATTACATGATATGTTTGATTCAAACAAGTATGTTTGATAAATGTTTTATTCGATTTTAAGGCTAAAATCATATATATTGGGTTTTGAATGCCATGAGGATTTAATATGTTACGTAAAACATTAGTTTGGAGATGTGTTTAAATTTTCATAATTATCCAAGCTATGGATAATTTATTACGAATTTTTAAAGGAAGAAATAAACAATTGGGTTTAAAATTTATTTGGCAAATATACAAAAGATTTTGGGTCTAAAATTTTTATATGTTAGATAACATATTAAAAGTGAAATATGATGACTTTTGAGATTTTTCCTATGTAATTTACTATGTAAATTAAATTATTTAAGTTGGAGGGCTTAAATGTCTTAATTTTTTACTAAAGGGAAGAACCTCTTTGTGAATTATTTTTAATCAATTCCGGGTCATTTGGACAGTCTTTTAGAAAAGATTTTAGTAAAGTTTAGGGCAACCAACTATATTTTTACAAATAGGCTAGTTAGTTGAAACGCATTTCTAAAAAAAGGGAAAAAATAGTTTTTCATAGATTTACTGCTTCGCCACTTTCGTTTGCTACCTTTCGGCCCCATACCTCGCTCCTAACCAAGTCGAAACCAATAAATATGATATCAATGCTTTGGTACGTAGTGGATTGGAGAAAGGCGAAAGGTATAGAGTCGAAACCATGCTTTCGAAGGGGTCGATGCCATTTTACTTTCAAAGGTCTTTGTTTTGCTTTTAAAAGAGATGTCGCTTGCCTTGCTTTTGATGAATGCTTTCAAAAGGGTTGAATTACTTTTATATAGCTTTCGAAGGGGGTTTCCGCCTTTTTGTTTAAATGGTAGCTTTCGAATGAGTTTCCATGTATTATGTTTTAAAGAGAAACTTTCAAAAGGGTAGTTTTGAACCAAGTCGAAACATTGTTGCCGTCTTCATACCTTTCAAATAGGTTGAAAGTTTTCAATGAGTTCTAAAGGCAAGCTTTTGTTTTAAATATAACAAGTCGCTTCCCAATGCTTTCGAAAGGGCTCCAACAGCCATTTAAACTAAAGGTTTCGAAGGCAATGGCTTTGAAAGATGTTTTGAAGCTATCCTTCCAATTATTTTACATAAAAAATTAAAGCTTTCGAAAGAATGGTTCTGAAGCCATCTGTTTTTCCCAAGCTCTTTTACTTAAAGGTTAATGATTTCGAAAGGGGTTCTTTTGCTTATATTTACTTTGACCCAAAAGATTAAACTTAATAAGTTCGAAAGAGGTACTTTCAAATGGTTTCAAAGCTATGCCTCTATAAGTTGGAAAGATATTCTTTGATACTTTCGAAGGAATATTTTGATGGTTTCGAAAGGAAGGCTTTGAAGCTTTCAAAAGAGATGTTTTGAAGTGTTTTGAAAGGCATATGTTTAAGTGTTTTAAAAAGAAAATTTGAATGCTTTCGAAAGATATATTCGGATATTTCGAAAGTAAAGGTCTAAGGTTTTGAAAGCCTCAGCTTTCAAAAAAAATCTAATCTCATTTTTAAAGGAAAACCCATGGAAATATAAAAGAGCTTTGAAAAGGTTTTTAATTTTGGAGTTTTTGAAGAAGTATTCCTTGGTGAAAATAATGGGTTAAAGGGATTAACCAAAGCTCATGTGCAAATGATTTCAAGGATATTAAACCATAAACGTTGACACTATTATGTTATTGTATTTGCTTCTTCTGTAAACATATTCACTATATAATGGACCCATAAATGTATTTTGGGAAGAAAGGGCAGAATAACCAACTAGGTTGACCCAGTACTGAATATAAATTGAGTTAACTCCTGAAAGAATAGAGTTGCACCCAGGAGGTCAGGTAGACCAGAGCATAGGATGCCCAAAGACTGATCAAGAAGTTGTCAGTTTTGATAGGTTTATAGTAAACTTATGAAAACTATGATTGGAGAGAGTTATTGGTAGGGGCTAATAGGTTCATAGTGATCCCACGAAAACTACATCGGGATAAAGTTATTGATATAGATCAATAGGTTCATAGTCAACCTATGAAAACTATGATATGAAAGAAGTTATTGAGGATGCCAATAGGTTCAAGGAGAACCCGTGAAATAATTGGATGAAGTTATTTGCAAGGGCCACTAGGTCTTAATGATCCCATAAAAACTATGGGACTGGACAAATAGTCCATAAGCTTTGAGCATGTTATTAGTCAACCCATGAAAATTATTACGTTAATAGTGACCCTAACTGGAACAAACAGTTAGATAAATAGGGATGGGGAATCCTGGATATTTTGCACGGTTGCATATCATCATGATATTTTAATTTGCTATGTTTCTAACCGTTGTGGATGTAAGAGCATAGTATATGGTTATTATAAATTTATGGATAACATACCAATGAAGAAAAAACCCTTCCGCTAAGCGGCATGGTCTTACTAGATATCTAAATGGTTTGAGATGGTAGGTTATTATTCATATCAGGTTTTTTGTCTGACTCAAAGTTTATGTCTTTCCTTAAACTCTTGGGTGCTCAATTGATTTTGAATAGTTTGAGGTTTTCAGGTTCTCAATTAGATGAATAAGCTTTCGGAGACATGTAGGAGGCAAGCTAGCTATTATATATTCTTTTCTATTTGATTCTGTGTGCTTTGGTTGTAAAGGCAAAGTTGTGTTAATTTCCTATGTTTAGATTTTGATCATCCAAGGGGGCATCTTCGTATGTCGCTCTTGACGTATTTCATAATAAGTAGATTTTCTCTGAACGTGGTTCTTGAATTTAGGATTATGTAATGAATTTGAAATATGATTGAAATGGAATGGGAACTTTGTTTAATAGATTTTTTCATATTCATATGTTTCTATTATATCAATATATCTAGCGTTACCGTATTTGGTCATCGAGAATTAATAACTATGCATGACTGCAGCATCCGTAGCCATTAGTTTTGGACCTCCAAGTGAAGGATGTTACAAGTTGGTATCAGAGCATAGGTTTATGAAAAATTAAAAGAAATTTAAGCTTAAAATTATTTTTCGAAACATAATCCAATGAATCAAAAGATCGGGATTTGGGTTAAAGCTATAGTAACGTACCTATATTTGAGATATATATACATACATATATATAAGTACATATTCTCTTCTCTCTTAGACTGCTCTTCTATTTTTACTAAGGCTCGTATGCAGATTTACGAGAAAGGAAGATATGGAGGCAGGAAACGAAAGAGGAAATCTCGGTGGAGGAAGCACTACAACAAATGGAAATGCTTGACCCAACAGGAGAAACCAAGGTCGACAGCCAAACGCTAATCAAAATGTAGATGCCAATATAGGTGCTGGAAATCCATCAGTAGATATGGGGATTATGTGTTAGCTCTTCGTCAATCTGGTGCAACTAGGAGCTACCGTAGAAGTAGCTGGAGGTAATATTGGGAATGTTGGAGGAGCCAATCATGCGGCCCCAATTGGCAACAACTATGCCAAACTGAGCATGGATTATAGTAGTCTTGGTGGGAAGCCTTTTGTGAGAATGAAGGATGCTATAGAAGTTGGGAATTGGCTTTTTCATGGTGAAAGGATCTTCACTGACTTAGGATTAAACGATAACCAGAAAAGGAGGCTTGCTTCTAGACGGTTATAGGGAGCAACGCTTCATTGGTGAAAATAGTGTCACTACCAGGGTTCCTGAGGAAGAGTTAACTTAGGTGGAATTTCAAAGGAGATTCGAGGAAAGATTTTTACTTAAAGTTGCCAAGTCAGCATTATTGAGGAAATTCATGGACTTGGTGCAAGGCGAGATGTCGGTGATTGAATATGCCACGAAATTTAATGAGTTATCCAGATATGGACATGCTACAATTGACACCATCATCAAGAGGAATAAGATGTTTATTCGAGGATTGAGACCCAAGATTGCCAAGGCAACCCTGCCACATCTTCGTGATCTTTGTAATGTTGTTGTGGAAATGGAAATCCGACATGAGGATATGCTTGCTACTTATGGGAAGGAGAAACGGGTTGAAACCCCGAGTTCTCTTAGCAAAAAGAGGAAGTTCTTAGGAAGAAAGGAACCTAGAAAGGAGAAGTTGCTAAGAAGACAAAGACTAATCTGGTTTGCTTTAAGTGTGAAAAGAAGGGTCATTACGCTCATTAATGCCAAACTGGAAAGGGGAAGAATGTCGCAGACAAGAAGGGTGTGAAGTGCTTTAACTGTAATTAGGTTGGGCATTATAAGAATCGATGTCCAGAACCAGTCATGACAGATAAGGGAAAAGCATTTGCTATTGGACCATCGTATGTTAGGCTAACTGCTGCCGATAAAGGAAAGACTGTGATGGAAGGTACATTTTTGATTCGAAGTACACCAGTTAGGGTACTATTTGATACCAGCGCATTGCATTTATTTATATCTTAGTGTTTGGTTGATGGTTTATGTTTAGAACCCACATATCTTGTTACTTTCTTAAGGGTTGTGAATCTTATAGGAGGGTATGCAACTCTGAGAATGAGATGTGATCAGTTAGAACTCGATTTGTTAGGTCATAAGTTTGCACGTAGTTTGTGTGTTTTTGATCTCGTGGACTTTGGTATCATTTTGGGTATGGATTGGTTGAGTAAATATGAGGTTAGGGTATTTTGCCATAATAGGAAAATATCATCGAGACACCCTGATAGTCACTTATATTCTCAATGGAGGATTCTGACCGAAGTGCTTTTACTTCGTTAAGTGATACGGGAGGAGAAGAAGACTTAAGTTAGGTTTGAGTAGCAAGAAACATTGCAGATGTCTTTGAGCCGGTTATAGGATTACAACCAAAACGAGTCGTTGAGTTTTGGATAGATCTTGTGTCAGGAGTTAAACATGTAAGTAGAACCCTAGCAGGATGACACCGATCGAGACGAAAGAATTGAAGGTGCAACTAGTGGATCTAGAAGGGAGAAATTTTATTAGACCAAGTAGTTTGCCTTAAGCTATGGCCGTGGTGTTCTTGATGAAACCGGATGGGTCGTTGAGGTTATGCATCGACATTGTAAGTTGAATGAGAAAATGATTAAGAATAAGTAGCATTTACCAAGAATCGATGATCTATTTCATCAGTTGTGTGGAGCCAGAATATTTTTCCAATTGGATTTGGCGACGTGTTTCCATCAATTAAGAGTGGTAGAGGACAGTATTCCGTTGACAGTGTCTCAAACTAGGTATGGTTCGTACGAGTGGTTAGTAATGCCATTCGGGTTAGCGAATGCACCGGCTTTCTTCATGGATTTGACTAATCGAGTTTTCCAAAAGTACTTGAATAGGTTCATATTGATATTTGTAGACGACATTTTAGTGTACTCTAAAGATGAAAGAGAGCATGAAGATCATCTTAGATTAGTGCTTGAAACGCTAAGGCAGCATCAGCTGAAAACGGAGTTTTCCAAGTGTCATTTCTAGAAGAAAGAGGTTAAGATTCTTGGTCACATGATTACAGTAAAAGGTTTTTCAGTTGATCCAGATAATATCAAAGCTATTAATAACTGGAGGAGATCAGAGATGATGACTGAGATTAGAAGGTTTCTTAGACTTGTTGGCTATTACTGTGTATTCATTAAGGATTTCACGTGGATAGCAGCGCCTTTGACTAAGTTAACCAGGAAGGAGGTGAGTTTACTTAGTCTGAAAAATGTGAGGAAGCAATCCTTAAGTTAATGCATTTGTTGACTAACGCGCTTGTGTTAGTGGTTCCAGATGGAAACCAACGGTTGGTGGTGTAACCGATGCATGCAGAATCGAATTAGGAGCAGTGTTGATGCAGAAGGGTAAAGTTACTACCTATGCTTCATGACAGCTTAGACCTTATGAAGTGGGATATCCTACTCATGATTTAGAGTTGGCAGTGGTGATCTTCACAATGAAGTTATGGAGTTATTACTTAGCGGAGAGTTTTGAGATATACACCGATCATAAGTCCTTAAGATATTTATTCTCTCGTAAGGACTTGAATACGAGACAGCAATGGCGGCTGGAGTTTTTAGCAACTTATGATTTTGGTACAGAGCATACACATGGAAAAGGAAATAAAGTAGTGGATATTCTTAGCAAAAAACAACAGAATGTGGCGTTATCCATGTTGGCAGAATATAAAGGTTTAGAAGCTTTGACTACTTGTAGTGTGCAGCTAAGATTGACTGCTAGTTCTTATCGAAGCACCGTCATGTTGTCCTGTTTGAAAGTTCGACCCGTATTGATTGAAAGGATTGCTTCTAAGCAAAGAGAGGACCCATTATCAGCCGAGAAGATTAGAAGACTTGAGGTTGGATCGGAGATCGATGATCTAAAGAATTTTAATCTTGACCAGAGGGGATGGTTGAGAAAGAAGGGATGGTTGTGTATTCTGAATGTTAAGGACTTAAGGAAAGAAGTTTTTGGAGAATGTCATCGATCTAAATTCACAATTCATCCTAAAGAAACCAAGATGTATCAAGATACGAAGAGAAGCTTCTACTGGAAAGGTATGAAGAAGGATGTCGGCTTATGAGTTAGGCAGTGTGCGAATTATCAATAAATGAAGGCCGAACATCAAAAGACAAGTAGGTTGCTCCAACCTTTGGAAATACCGATTTGGAAATGGGATTCGATATCCATGGATTTTATAGACGGGTTGTCAAGGTCTAATAAAGGAAATGAAAGTATATGGGCCATAGTGGACAGGTTGACCAAGAGTGCTCATTTCGTTCCAGTTAAGTCTATCAGAAAGGCACATGTTTTAGCTAAGTCGTTCATGAAGAATATAGTTAGACTGCATGGAATTCCTAGCAGTATAGTCATTGACAGATGCTTTGTTTACTAGTGAATTCTGAAGGAGTCTACAGGATGTGTTAGGTACCAAGCTCAAGATGATTACCGCATATCACCCCTAGACGGATGGGCGGACAGAGAGAGTTAATAGGCACTCGAGGATTTGTTAATAACTTGTGTGTTGGACTTTGGTGAGAACTTGGAAGATCACCTACATTTGGTTGAGACTAAGTTGAGTTTACCTATCATAATAGTTATTAGACTAGTATAGGAATGACACCCTTTGAAGCTTTATATGGAAGGCCATGCATGTCACCGGAATATAGGTTGGAGACTGGAGACAGATTGGTCTTGGGTCTAGATCTAGTTAGAGAGGCGACAGAAAAGATTGAGTAGATTTGAGAAAGGATGAACGAAGCTCAGTTTAGACAAAAGAGATACGCATACAAGAGGGTAAAGATCTAGAATTCTCGGTTGGAGATAAAGTCTTCATTAAAGTATCACCAATGAAGGGTGTGTTACGATTCAAAAATTTAGGGAAACTGACACCGAGATATGTTGGTCTGTTCTTAGTTATAGAGAGGATCGAAAAGCTTACATACATATTAGAGTTGCCAAGCAATATGGCAGGTGTCCATAATGTGTTTCACGTATCTCATCTTCGTAAGTACGTGCATGATCCGGAGACTACTATTACTTCGACAGAGTTGGAATATTTGAGAGTAGAACTGAATTTTATTTTTGTTAGACAACTAGTTCGGGTTGTAGGGAGAGATGAGAAGAGGTAAAGAAACAAGACAGTCAAGTTGTTGAAAGTTCAGTGGAGCGACAACGAGAAAGACAATACTTGCGAGACAGAAGACAAAATTAGAGATATATATCCTGATCTACTGTGCATGTATGTTCTATATTTGCTTTATATAGACTGTTGCAAGTCAGGTAGGCTGGTATGGTAGTTATGAGTTGTTACATATGATTGCTACGCTTAGTATTTAGTCCTTACTGAATTTCAAAGATGAAATTCTTTAAGGAGAGGAGCCTGTAACATCTCTAATTTTAAATTACATTATTTAGGAGATTTCATTAGATAAACTAAATAGAATGATGTAAAGATTAGAGGGATAAGGGAATTGAAAATTAAATAGAGGTCATGCTTAAATTAATAAAAATCAAAAGGATGGGTTTATGAAATGGTTTCATAATTTAGCTAATAAGGGAACAAAGCAAGGGTATTATGAGAAATAGCAGACCACTATAACCCTTAACCTCTAAATCCTTATTCCCATTTTTATTCTATACGTTCATAATTCAAAGACATAAGAAAAGGGGAGCTTTAAGCCAGCCACAACCTAGAGGAAAAGGAGATTAAATTTTTACTAAAGCCTAGGATTCAAGCAAAGGAGGATTAAGCAAGATCAATTCTCAGGTTCCTTATCTAAAGCAAGGTGAGTAATAATCAAAACCATCTCATTTTTGTTTTTAAAGAGCATTACATTTTGGGTTCTAAGTTTAAAGCCTTTATGATGATTTTAATGATGGTATGCTTGGATTACATGATATGTTTGATTCAAAAAAGTATGTTTGATTCTAACAAGTACGTTTGATAAATGTTTTATTTGATTTTGCTAAAATCGTATATATTTGGTTTCAAATGCCATGGGGATTTAATATGTTATGTAAAACATTATCTTGAAGATGGGTTTTAATTTCCAAAATTATCCAAGCTATAGATAATTTATTATGAATTTTAAAGGAAGAAACAAATGATTGGGTTTAAAAATTTATTTCGGCAATTATATAAAGGATTTTGGGTCTGAAATTTTTATATGTTAGATAACATACTAAAAGTGAATTATAATGATTTTTTGGGATTTTTCCTAAGTAATTTACTATGTAAATTAAATTATTTAAGTTGGAGGACTTAAACGTCTTAATTGTTTTGCTAAAGGGAAGGGCTTTTTTGTAATATATTTTTTGTTAATTCTGGATAAATTCAACAGTATTTTAGAAAATATTTTGTTACAGTTTAGAGCAACAATTATAATTTTACAAATAGGCAAGATAGTTGAAAAACATTTACTAAAAAAGACAACAAAACAGTTCTACATAGATTTACTACTTCGCCACTTCCATTGGCTACCTTTCGACCCCATACCTCCACCCTTAACCAAGTTGAAACCAATACACATGGTATCATGCTTTGATACATAGTGAATTGAAGAAAGGCGGAAGATATAGAGTCGAAACCAAGCTTTCGAAGGGGTCGAGACTATTTTAGTTACCTTTCGAATGGCTTTATTTTGCTTTCAAAAGATATGCCACTTGCCTTGCTTTTAATGGATGCTTTCAAAACGGTTGAATTACTTTTATATAGCTTTTTAAGAGGATTGCCTCCATTTTATTTAAAGGGTAGCTTTCGAATGAGTTGTCGTATGTTAAAGAGTAGCTTTCGAAAGGACTTCAAGAGTAGATTCCTTAGAAATATTATGGATAAATAAAAGTCATGGTCTATTTCCTAAAAATTCTCAAACACATACTGCGATCTTCATACCATCCGAATAGGTTGAAAGCTTTCAATAAGTTCGAAAGGAAAGCTTTTGTTTTATAAATATAACAAGCCACTTTCCAATACTTTCGAAAGGGCTCCAGCAGCCATTTAAACTAAAGGTTTCGAAGGTAATGGCTTCGAAAGGTGTTTCGAAGCTATCCTTCCAATTGTTTTACTTAAAAGATTAAAGCTTTCGAAAGGATGGTTTCGAAGCCATCTATTTTTCCTAAACTCTTTTACTTGAAGTTAATGGTTTCAACAGAGGTACTTTCACTTATGTTCACTTTGACCCAAAAGATTAAACACAATGGTTTCGAAAGAGGTACTTTCAAATGGTTTCGAAGCTATGCTTCTATAAGTTGGTTTCAAATGGTTTCGAAGCCATGCTTTTATAAGTTGGAAAGATATGCTTTGATTATTTCGAAAGGAAGAAGCTATGCTTCTATAAGTTGGAAAGATATGCTTTAATACTTTCAAAAGGAATGTTTTAATGCTTTCGAAAGGGATGTTTTAAAGTGTTTTGAAAGGCATATACTTAAGTGTTTCAAAAAAAGATTTGAATGTTTTCGTAAGATATATTCTAATTGTTTCAAAAGTAAAGGTCTAAGGTTTCAAAAGCCTTTGTTTTCAAAACAAAGAACCTAATCTCATTTTTAAAGGAAAGTCCATGGTAATATAAAAGAGCTTTGAAATAGTTTTTACTTTTGGAGTTTTTGAAGAAGCATTCCTTGATGAATGGGTTAAAGGGATTAACCATATTTCCTGTGCAAATAATTTCAAGGATTTTAAACAATAAATGTTGATACTGTTATGTTATTATATTTATTTATTCTATAAACATATTCACTATATAATGGACCCATAAATGTATTTTGGACAGAAATGGCAGAATAACCAACTAGGTTGTCCCAGTAGTGAATATAAATTGAGCTAACTCCTGAATGAATAGAGTTGCACTTAGGAGGTCAGGTAGACCAGAACGTAGGATGCTCAATGACTGATCAAGAAATTGTCGGTTTGGCAGGTTCATAGTAAATCATCCCATAGACAGATCAAGACCGATCTCAGTTGCTCAATTGATTTTGAGCAGTTTGAAAGTTGAGGTATTTAGGATCTCCTTTAGACGAAGAAGCTCCCATAAACGTGTAGCAGGCAAGTTAGCTATTAGGAGTTCTTTTTTATTTGATTCCCTCGTGCTTTGGTTGTAAAGACAAAGTTGTTTAATTGCCTATCTTTAGACTCTGATCATCCAAGGGTGCATCTTCATATGTCGCTCTTGGCGTATTTTGTAATAATTATATTTTCTCTGAACGTGGTTCTCGAATTTGGGATTATGTAATGAATTTGATGTATGATTGAAATGGAATGAGAAATTTGTTTAATGGTTTTAAATTTATTTTTCCATATCCATGTGTTTATGTTATATCACTGTATCTAACATTACCGTATTTGGTCACCAAGGATTAATAGCTATGGATGACTGCAGCACCCGTAACCGTTAGTTTTGAGTTTTCAAGTGGGGATGTTACAATGATGAATATTCATGATATTCCTAGAAATATAGCTATGTCTATTTTTTAGTCGATAATAAAAAATAGTCATTATTTCATAAATAATGTTTGGTACGTTCTACAAAAACAATTTTCGTGATTTGATGCAACCGATAAGTGCTATATGACATGCTCTCACTATTTCCGCCATCACTATAACAACGTACTAAATTCGAAGGTCCATCATTCACTTAATATAGATTTTTTTATTTCATATATTACAACTAGTTTACCGTGGAGAGTTTTTTGATCAAATATCTTGAACTCAAAGAAACAAATCTCATAGAAAATGGTTTTCTATATGAAAATACATTTCGGAATAGAAATCATATTTCTCATTCCACTGTTAACTATTAATCACTATTATTATGATTCTCTTTTCAATTGTTTCTTTATGAAAAAAATGACTATTCACTCTCTCCATCCCAACTACATTAAATCACATTACTCTTATACGTTCATTTTTCTTTCTAAATGGTCAAACCACTCAAAGAAAACCCTTACTAAAACGTCATAACGAACTCTTTACGAAAGCGCATTTGATTATCCTGAACATTTAAGGACATCAAATATGTTGATCTTTTCATAAATTAATCAAACTGACATTTCAATGATCGAGTTTTTAGACCTATCTTATAGTTTCAGTCATGTGCTACAATTAACACAATATGTTCTTTTATGTAATCAATCAAATCGAATACTCGATCTCATGTACAGTTTATTGGCTTATTTTGAATGAACTATATTCATCGAAGTATCGTACATTATGAACTATGATCGTTCACTATATAACATTTATATGATAGTATATGGATCAAACATCCATCCATAGTCTTGTGTTGCTTTTAGAGAACGAAACTCATAAAATGCAATACACAATCTAAACCAAATAAACACGTACGTGATCATTTTATGAATGTATTCAGTAGCTGTAAAAATTAGGTATTTGCATGGGTATAGAAAACATTAACATGCAATAAGCATTTAATAGTGGGTATTATATATCCATTTGTCAACTTTGATTTAGTTTATTTTTATATGTTAATTTATAAATGTTTTATCAATCATATTAAATGCACAAATTTATCATTGTAGATAATTATAACATTATTTATCATATGTTCTTACAATATTAAAAATGTTAAATGTTACATTTTATTTTTCTAATAGGACTCCCAATAGTATTTTATGTTTCACCAAACCCTAAGCGAAATATAGAAGGCTTTCAACTTCAGTAGTGGGTGTTAGGACTCGTATGCCTTGGGATTCTAACATTGAGGAAAGCTTAACAAACCATAGGCCCGCATACGATGGATAACTCTTAATCGGTTGTATCACATACAACTCCTAACCTTAGGCACCTTGTCCTAATCCCACCTTTATCTCGAGGGAAGCTCAATAAGTAAAGTGAGACTGTTCATTCGGACCTATCATTTCACGATGGCCTTAGTATAATGCACGTATCTTAAGAAAAACTCAACAAATACGTGTGGTTTCTTCCCTCGTCTATCCAATATATTAATAGTACTACATATAACATCCCTAGCATGAGGAAAACTCAACAGCTAAGGAGTATGCAAGTAATCTATTAATATATAAATTATAGAGGATAACTTTATATTAAAGATTCATAATCTTCAATGTATTATATTAAGTGATATCGATTTATGGAATAATATATTTCTTATGAAATACTCTCATTAATCAAGTATCGGATACATCAGAAATTATGGTATACGTACATTTACGTATGTGTTTGTTTCTTAAGTCTACTGTAACGACCCGTATTTTTGTATCGTTTAATTTTAAATATTTAAATGATTTTAAATATTGAAGTTGGAATATAAATTGATTTTGAATATGGAAAATTTTGTTGAATTAGTAAATTTGAGTTAAATTTTAGTTATAGCAATTTATCTAATATATGAATAGCGTAAATAATTGGAAATGGAGTTGAATCTGAATCAACATGATTTCTATTGTTGATATAAATTCTATTTGAATTATAATTGAGTAAATAAGTTTTTAAAATTGAAATTTCAAGCGATTTTGTAAATTTTTGAAATCTTTGATTTTATCGACGCCTTGAAATTGCGATCCGAGGCACAGTCTTGGAATTCGATGAAACCAGTTCCATTGGATTTATAATAGTGTATCGTTATCGAATTTCAAATTTCGTAGCGTTTGGATTAATCTTTGGTCGTACGGAATAGAAACGCGTTGAATTTAATATCGAAAATTTAATATTATAATTGGGTTCAAAAAGCTATCTTCTCCATACAATCGAATTAGGCCTCGAAACTTATTTCATTGTGTTTGAAATAGAGGTAAAACATTATAAATGCTAGGCGACATGCTTCGTTTGGAGTTCGCTTGGAAAAGCATGTGAAAAGTAAATAAAATATTACATATACACGTATTTACACTCAGAAGAAAACCCTAACCGCCTCTTTCAGTTTAATGGCCGAGATGTAGTTGCCTTCTCCCCTCAATCTCTCTCCATCCACGCAATATTAGCCTTCGCATTCTACTGCAAAGATGTTCGCGCGGGGGTGCTCTATGCTATGTATGGCCACGATCTGGAACGGAGTTGCATAGTGTCGTGGATCTGGCCTCAGAGTCACGCCATTCAACCTTAAGATGCTCTATAATGGATGAACTTTAGGAGACCGGAACAAGGCCGTGAGTGGAGCTTACATACGCGCACAACGTGGTGAATCCTGATCGTCATCTCGATCAATGACGTGGGTGCGGTATTGAAAGAAAGGAGGAGCGTATGGGTTCTCTTGCGAGTGTATTCTTGGAGCGTGGAAATGAATGAAGAAAAGATACTTAACAGTGGGTTAAGTTTTCTTAATGGCAATAATTAATTAAATTAATTTATTATAAAAAAATTGTTAACTTATAAATATCATAACTTTTCCATACGAGGTCCGTTTTGCACGACAAGAATTATGTTGGGTTCGTATCTGAAAATACCACGCTATAGAGATGTTTTGATGGATTTGGAGCTCGCAAAGGTTTTAGGTAAAATTAAACGCTCGTTTAGTATATTCCAAATAAAACGTTGCAATGACGATTGAAAGCAAGGCGAGTAAATCTCACTCATCTTGGATTACTATTTTAAATTATTGAAAATTAACTATTGAATGATTGGATGAATTTATAAATTACTATCCGTTGGATGTTATATTATACGTAGTAGTATATACATTAGTAGTTTGATATTATTTCCGGCTGATAGGAGCGGACGAGACACTATGCTCCCAGTATAATAGCGGATGACCCAATATTACCGCAATATCCCGCCTCGAAGCGGAATTGATATTTTATGTTATCTAACATCTGTGGATGCAGGGAAACAAGTTGGAGAGATTCATTTAGATTCCTTAAATATATATTGATTTTTTTCATATATAGTAATATATTATGCAATTGAATAATCTGTAATAAATTGTTGTGTGATTTGAATGTTTGGATGCTATAGTAGTACTGGCCTTAATTTTTGTATTTTAAATACCATGAATGTTATTTTTGAATTTTTAAACAATTAAAAGAAGACTAAGATGTATAAAAAAATTATACTGAAATTTGATTATTTTAAAGGAAATTGATTTGGATAAAATAATAAATTGATTTGGAGTTGTACTTAACTATTCGTACAATGCTTTAAGTAGAAATTTAAAATATTTTATACAAAGGATTTTTGATAATTGATTTCCAAATGATATATTTGAAAAATATGGCAAAGAAGTTGAATTTGGAATTTAAACGAGTTTAAGAAATAATTGGAATTTATTGAGTAATAGATTTGTAAATGGGATTTTAATAGAAATCGATATATAAATGGAGTGATTAATGTAGATCTGTTATAGATTTGAAAATGCGTTTATAAATTTTATAAACGATGTTTATAAATAAGGGAATGATATCAGTAGATAAATGAGAAATATAATTTCTCAGTGTGAATTTATATCGAGATAAGGAAATGGGTTTCTTTGGGAAAAATAGTGGATTCTATTTTGAAAAGCGAGAATGATTAGGAAATCGGAATGAAATCGATATGTTGCGAATCGAGAGGGATTTATAAATTGGAATTGGTTATTGAGATTTTAAAATATATTTTTATTAAGAAATAAGCTTTTTTTAAAGAAATTTATTTATTTATTAAACTATGTAATTTAAAACTAGTTAGTATCGAAATATTTCGAAAAAGTGGAAAATATTTAATATTAATTGAAATAAATTCTAATTTTTACGCCTTGTAAATCGGTTTGTTTTACTTAAAAATGGATTATAGATGAATTATCAATAACCGTTTAAAGTGTTCTAATATCTTAAATAATTACTTAAATATGTTTTAAAAATAAATTATTATTCATTTTAAAGTACTTATCATATATATAGATATATATAGTCTGAAGTGATTGAAATTTTATTTATAAATTCTTTTGAGATTCGTAAACGGAGTTTATAAAATGGATATGATTTTGATAAGAGGAATTTTATAAGGGGTTCGGGAAAATGAAATTTCAAAAATGTTGAATATGAGAACTTCGAAAATGAAATTTGAATTCATGAAAGAAGTTATAGATTGTTGGTTGGAAATTAGCTCTGGAAATTATAAGAAGAAATTTATTAATAATCCCGGAGATTATGAGATAAGTTATGGGATATTCTCCTAAGTATTTAAAAGAGGGTTTTGGAAAATATTTTAAGTGTGAAATGATTTATTATGGAAATATTTTCAAAGTGTTGAACTATAAATGTAATTGGAAAAATATTTCTAAGTATGGATATGATTCAGAAATATTCTATTATGGATATAACTATTTGAAATTGTTTTAAGTTATTGAATATACTGGAAGAGATTCGAATATATATCTTTGTAAAGATAATTTAAAATAAATATTTTTCGAAGATTATAAAATAAGGCCTAGTGACTGCTTATGGATGTTATTTGATGGTTAAATACCGATTATCAAATTTGGCCAAATTCGTTAATCGTTTCGAAGAGACCGTGATCAGATTTAATTATCTGAAAACCACTTCGATCCAGTTTGTGCGTTATGAATTTTGATATCTCAAAGAAAATGGAGACAGTGATTTGGAAGGAGATTCGGTTTGTCCAAACACATGACAACTTGTATGGATGAATGCTATCATTGCATCATCGCCGGGAAGGCAGTGTTAGCATTCCAAGTATGAATTCTATTTTAAAGGAAACGTTACCTCAAGCCTCATCAATTGGGAATGACTAAAATAGGGGAGACGTAGCAAGGATAAGAAGGTCCCACCCAATTAGGGTATGTTATCGCCTTTCTAGATACCCTCGAATATATATTAAAATTATGGATATGGTTGTGCACAAAAAAAAGAGCGCTTGATAAGGGTGAGAACACCTGGGGTGATAACATATTCGGTACTATCTAGGTTAGGGGTAGGCCAGTCTTGTGTTGGTAGGGGATCCCAACAAGGTCCTAGGTACATTTTTCTAGAGGTATACTATGATGGACGATACCCCAGTAGTCCAATCATTATATGGAATCTATTATCCACTACGAGCCTGTATGGTTTTGATGTATACCAACTATGCTTAAACGTGAGATGCAAGCATTTTAGCTTTTTTCTAATTTATTTTCTATAGACATTATTATAATATCAGAGGTTTTAATATAAAATGTTTTGGTTATTGTAAGGTAAAAAGCCGTCGTGTTTATGCGTGACATGGTCTTACGAGATACGTTTGTTTTCAAAAGATTTTGAAAAGGTAATAATTCAAATTAAGTGTGTTTCCCACGCTGGTTTTCCAAACTGACTTGGATGTTATTTTATTATAATGCTCGGGTCAGACCGAGTATTACAGATTCATGTTAGGATTCTATGGAGCTCAGAGGACGAGCTGGAGGATTCTCAAGCATATTATACATATTTGGCTATTTCCATTGTGTGAGTCATGTTGTATATTCAGTATGTGTGAGGACAAGTTATTATAACTGTCCAGATTGATTGTTGATTGTTGTACTCTGATGATTGGGTGTATACAAATGAAATTCAGAATCTTTTGTATAAAAAAATGTTATTATATATTATATTTTGCTCTGCAGCGGTTGTGAGATTCTGTATTATGGTTTCTGTTTCTTCTTCTATCCCTTTCTTCTTCATCCCTAATGATCTGGTATTTCCAGCACTCGATTTCTCGGCATGCTATACAGTGAACGTATTGATGTCGATTTTCGAGAGTCGAAAATCCCGTACCATTACATCTACTTAGGGATTTTTTTTAAATTCCACCTTTTGTTACATTCATATTACATAAGTTGAATTATTTTACAACTTTTATAACTTAATTAATTTATATAATAATCTTATGTATAATATTATATTGATTAAATCTTATTTAATTAATTTAACTTATTAACTCTTTAATTAATTTTAATTATTCAACTCTTTAATTAATTTTATATTATAATTCCAATACAACATTTATATTGGACATATCTACTATAACCTTTATAGTGCACAATATAACCTTTATAGTATAGCACACATATATCTTATATATGTGTATTTTATTTAATAATTAACTTTAATTAATTATTCAATTAAACAATTTTGATTTTGTTTTAGGTTTAAGGTTTTCTGTTTAATTAATCAAACCACATATATTTGAACGATTATACTATGTCGTTTTAGATTTTATGTTTCAGTGGATGCGTTTCGAAGTACAGTTGGCATCTCGGCTTTATCATCCCATATTCAACATAAAACCCTATATTTAAAAAAAAGTTACCTGATTGTTTTTGTGCAGAAACTCAATGTTACGTATGGATTCTTGAGTAAGAGTTAATCTTATTACGCTTTCTTTTGAAATTTCATCAACAGATATATTTAATTTTTCCATTTATTAATGATTGATTACAGGTTAATGAAGTAGACTAGTGGAGAATAAAAATCAGTGTAAAAAATTAAAAGGGTAAATTGAAGAATTCGCAATGTTGTTTTAGGGCTGCGTTTGTTTTTAGTAAGAAATTCTGAATCCAAGTTTCGATTTATAAATCAGAATTTTCTACGTTGTTTGTTTTTTACCAGTATTCTGAATAAAACCATCTATTCAGTAAAAACAATTCAGAACATTTTTAATGCTTATTTTTTGTTTTGAAACTTGAATGTTGTTTTTTGTTCTTAATGTTGAATGCAAACAAATAAGTAAGTGATTATTCATAATTCAACAATTTAAGCAAATTGAGCGTAAAAGAAGTTAACATTTTCTAGCACCACTGTATTTTTTTCCCTTTCAAAAAATGACCTTCTCCACGAGGGGAAGTGGAGTATGACTAATGAAGCAACGATGGCCAACACCATTATTATTTTGAAAATTTACTTATTATCCCCTACCCTATCGTTATTATAAAATTTACTTCTGCTTTTAACATAGAGATAAAATAAGAAGGAAAATTTGCTAATCTAGGCTTGTTTCTATAAACAACAACAGAACTAACCTACTTTTGAAAACATTTACAAACGTAGATCTGTTTTTGCCAGGTAGACGTGGGTGAAATTTCAAAATGCGCCTTCGGGAAAATTTTGAAAATGCGCCAAAAGGCGACTTCTCAAAAGTCGCACAAAGGCGCATTTTGAAATTTCACCCAAGTGAAAACCCTGCACAAAACAAGACAGTAGGCAGAGGGTTTATCAAATCTAACAACTGCATAAATATGTACTTTCAAATATAACAACTTTCATAGATATCAGTTTTTAAATCTAACAATTGCGAAGTTCATTTAAGCTCGATACATAACTAGTTAGTTTGATACATAGAAATTACATTTATTTAAAGTTGAATACACAGAAGTCTTAATTCATTACGAAGTCATATGTTTAATAATGGAAGTTTAGGTCGTCGAAGTACATCGCTTTCTGTTATGGCCCTGCGATCCACATTTGCTGTGTCTGTTTGTTTTAGGCGTTTGATGCTCGTCTATTATTATTTTTTCCTCGTAGATTTACGTCGCCCAGGTTGTCTTCTTGTAGGTGGAGGCAATTTATGTGGACCGATGTATGGTGTCCAGCATCTCTTATCACGCATGGGATGAAACTCTGGCTGATATGAAGCTTTATAACTTTAAACAGAGTACCACTCTGATTCGAACTCATGATGTGCTCTGTTAGCACCGTAATCGTATGCCGAACAAGCCGCCATTACATGTACACAGGATAATTTTTGCAATAGGGGGATGTTGAATGTACATGAACAGTTAAGACCATCAGTTAACACTTTAAATTCATCGCTGTAGCAATGAATCACTTGCCATTCTATTCGACTAAATCGAACTAGTCTACAATGACGTGCTTCAGTAGCCCGATCTGCTATTTTAGCTTCCTATTTTGGAGTCAAACGTGTTGTGATAGCATCCACGGTTTCTCGTCTCTTACAGAAATATTCAAACGATTGAAAGAAGGTTCGTGCAACCAACGCCTTTATAGGTAATGATCGAGCACCTTTCAGTATACCGTTAAAACTTTCGGATGCATTGTGGTCATAACATGAAAGCGTCCTCCATCGTCTTTGCATAGGGCCCAATTTTCTTCAAAATTCCCTAAACTTCTTTCAATCCATTCATGAGGTCATGGATTTGTAGCTTTAATTTTTTGTCTGATTTTGTTGTACTCAACTACTTCTGAAGCACATGCAACTGAATAAAACAAAGTTGTAAGTCTTTTATCCCTAAAACCCGTTGTTTGAAAATTGGGTTCAAGATGTCGTGCATAGAACCTATGTTCGTGAGGTTCTCTCCATTTCTCCTGTAAAGCCTTAGAAATTCTTTTCATTTGATCCGATATGAAAGTAATATGACGATTGTAAACACTATGAATGAATTCGCGCATGTAAGAAAAAAACCAACCCCAGCTATCATATGACTCGGGTTCGACAACTGCATAAGCTAATGGAAACATACAGTCATCCACATCTATAGAAGTAGCAACAAGCAAAGTCCCTTTGCATTTACCATATAAATGTGTCCCGTCAATACATAGCAATGGCCGGCAGTGTAGAAAACCTGTAATGCAAGGGCCAAATGCCCAAAACGCACGATCAAATACTCCAACTTCATCATGGGTCACATGTCCGACAGTCCCCGGTTTACTTCTCTTTATTTTCTCGAAATATCGAGGCAAAGTCACATACGATTCGGCCCAGTCACCAGAATTTATTTTTTTGTTTAATGTTCGTCAAGCTTTCATGTGACTAATTTTGATGAACAATTGGTCATCGAAAAGCACCTGGACTGTACCTGTTGATATATCCAAATCGGCCTTGACTAATGACATGATTTTTGACACAAGAAAATTAGAAGTGGCTTGCTTGTGGTTGGAATTGACTGTAGGATTGACACATTTATGTTCACTAGGCAACTTTCTGATTTTCCACCAGCTAGACTGCAATTTCTTTGAGACTATTGCATGTATTCTCCATGGACAATTGGTGTCAACATTACAGATAGCAGTGCATATAGTTTTATTCGACTTGATCGGCTTGTACGAAACTCCATGTAGAATTGACCATTCGGTTAATTGGTGTAGCAACTTTTGTTTACTTTCAAATACAATCCCAACAGTAAATCCATTTTGTATGCACGCGGTTGAAAATTTTTTGCCGGCAAATTGTAGATTAGCAACAACCGATCTTGCCATCATTTGTGCAGTACATAGATCATCATCCAACGGTACTTCCATTTGAGTTTCTTCACCATCACCTTCAACATCGTCTACGTTCGGAAAGTCATAGTTTAACGATTCATTATTCACTGCAATTGTTCTACCCAACATGCATCATTATTAGTCCTCGTCGCAACGACCATACTATCAATTGGAGGATCATGTCCGGTGTCTCTATCTATAACAACATCCATATCAATTTCAATATTGGAATCATGTGAGTGTTGTGACGGTCAAGCACCATATTCTATAGCCGTATCCTCAAGCCTTGTAAATTTGTTTACAAAAATATTTTAGTATGAAACTATAATAGATATGAAACATTACCAAAATAAATTGCTACACAAATCTTTGACTCATATCATACGTTTCTGATGGAGTAGGATATATTGGTTGCGACAAATGAATATTTTGTTGTTCAAGATGGACATTTTGTAGATGCATCTATTGTTGAAAGCTGAATGTGCAATAAGAAACTATTAGGAAATTGTAATTTAAAAGGGTACATGTAAAATACTAATGTTAACAACGATACCTTGGAAGCATCGTAGGTGGTGTGTAGTATGGAAAGTACTGTTCTGGAGTTGGTTGCGACATCATGTAAGGCATGAAATCATAGTTTATG
Organism: Allium cepa; assembly: GCA_030765085.1. Lineage (NCBI taxonomy): Eukaryota > Viridiplantae > Streptophyta > Magnoliopsida > Asparagales > Amaryllidaceae > Allium > Allium cepa. The sequence continues at coordinate 905,944,228 of CM060931.1, read as the reverse complement.
GGAGGAGGACCATGACTCCCGGCATGTACATATGGATTACTGTAAGTAGGAGAACCTAAGCTTGATGAAGGATTATCGGTTTTCAACATATTTGTAAAATACCTTATTCATGCGCTAACGATAGAAGATGGTACATGTTCTTGCAGATTTTCTTTTGCAACTTTTCCAACATACAACTCAATGGATTTGGTAACCGTAAAAACATAACTTCAACTTCCTCATCGTCTGAAAGTGTTATTACTTTTGAACCCGAATCCGTAGGCCAGTTAACGACCAACTCAATATCAAATTCTATTGCGCTTATTTTTATCACTTTGTACACAAATTCTTTCAAGTCAAATAGTGTGCAACCTTTGCGTACTCTCCCTGGTTTACAAAAACCGCCGACATACTTCCATTTTTTTGTTCGTCCACGATCAGTACACCGTCGTAGTAGCAAATTGTTGGAATGAGATTTCTAGCCATTCTACAAACAAATAGCTTTTATTTGGCCAACAATTTCTAGCCAGTCAGAAGGAAATATTTGAATAGATGTAACAAAGCTAGGGTTTGTAATTTTTTTAACAATTTCGATGCTGAGATATAGTCAAGACGTTTGCATAGATCACTCTATGGCAATAGCCAATAGATTATTGAAAGAAATTGAGTTTTGGTGTTTAGGGATGTAAGCTGAAAGAAAATGGGTTCTTCAGATCTGAAAAAAATAGGGGTATGTTATGAGGATGTGAGTGCTTCAGCTGAGTGGATATAAACCAGTTTTTGAATTGGCGACTTTTTGAAAGTCGCCTATGTGCGAATTCAGAAAATTGGCCTAAAGGCGAATTCTGAGAATTCGCCCATTGGCGACTTTCAAAAAGTTGCCCAAATAAGAAACACCCTACAACAAGACATAAAAAAAAGAATATTAGTCATTTGACTACAACATACTTCCCAATATAAAATACAGGACTGACACATGATAAAAAACAAGTTTACACAAACAACTAGTACCTGATACTACTTAACTACCAATACATCAAAACATACGGTCAATCACGTAGTAATTGGTAGCACCCTACAAGCATTTCATTGCGAATTGCAATATTCATCCTCTCCGAGCGACTAAACTTAGCTTGCATCTCAAACGCGTATTGTACCCCCTTTCTGTCAGTGGAGGATCGACCCAATCAAAATATTTACAACTATGAACCTCCTGACGCATCTGTGCATCGATATATGCTTTACCGCCGTAAAAGCGACGTCCTGCATTCCTCCGACTTTTGGAAACGACAACATTGCATTCAACACCGCAATAGCAAAGTACCGAGCGTCCCATGATACTAGAACTTGATCTATTAAGGTTTTGATGAGCAAGTACAATTCTCGGCCTGGAATGCAATGATTGTTGAACCAGTTAGGGATTACCGATCACGACATTTTCCTGCGTAGCACAAACAAGTTCGGTCTCTACTTCTTCATTTGTCTCCGCAACATCCACTCTTGGTAGGTCTTCCACTTGGGTCTCCGGAACAAATTCTACATCATCGTTCGCGCCCTTGTTTCGTTCATAATCATCATATATTTCCATCATTGTTTGATTATCGAGCTCTTAATTACCCATTTTCTCCTAAAAGAAAAGTTGAATAAAATACCAAAATTTCACAAACTTACAATAATGGGTTGGATCGATTTACTTTCCGATTTGAATAAAATTGAAGAAGGGCATACTATGCATCTACAGATATAAGTATAGAGGAAAAAATTGGACAAAACACCAACCTTAGTGACTTCTGCGAAAGATTTTGCACAAATTTGGGTTTTTGGTTCGACCTTACAGTAAACAAAAATGAAAAAGGAAGAAGGTGGGTAACAGGTTTCTATAGGCGAATTTTCAAAATTTGCCTATGAGCGAATTCCCAAAATTCGCCTTTAGGCGATTTTTCAAAATTCGCCCATTGGCGAATTTTGAAAATTCGCCCATAGAAAGCCTGCTCCTGCAAACAGAGCTGCAATTACAAACCCTCGACTACACCATATAACACAAAGTCATACATCATTACCAATCCTAACAACATTAGTTTGGTCGCCCGCAAACAAAACACAACTACGCAAATTCAACATCATTTTACAAATCCAAACAACATTAGTTTGTACATTACATATCACTTTCCACATCACCACTAACTATTCGCATCAAACAACATTATCGATTTGGTCATGAAGCTCATGAAATTCGCACGGTCATCTTCTTTGCCGTCACGTTACCAGTGCTCTCGAACTACTGCTGCTGTTGCTGCTACTCCGTTCTACGCGCGGTGGAGGACGAAGGTAAAGCGGCCGTTGGTTAAGATGGGCCAGGAACAAATTCTTCGTGTACCAGTGCAGCTTGTGACGAGGTGCCTTGTGACTTCTCTAGGACGACGTCGTGTGTACACAAGCGTTGGAGGTGGAGATGGAGGTCTCGGCCTATCAAGTTTATTCCTACACAACACAACATCTAGAATCCTTTGGATGTTAGTGCATATCCTCCTACCCTCCTCGTCGGTTTGTCGTTTGTGAAGATTCTCTGCTTCTTCCCAAGTCCTACTCATACCAGCTGCTTGTAAAATTGAATGAAAATTAGCATCACACACAACTATCATAATTACACCATCAACTTACCACGTTCCTCTCAAGCGGTTCTCTGGGAACGTATGGCCGTAAGAACATAGCGCCGTGTTATGCTCCAGTACCACCTTTTGTACTGCTCTAGTATAATGGTGGGCTCCCTCTCAATCTGGGAAGCTGTATGGCGGTCATTCCATAACTGAATGTGGGTTCCACACTCCTCTACATTGTACATAGACGTGCAGGGTGGCACATCATCCGGTATATGCTGCATCATACCGAACTGTCTCATAATCCTGTCGGGTAAGTGAAATGCAGTCTGGGTGTAAGATATGATGGGTATTCTCACAGTCCACAAGTATCTAGCAGCTATACACATGGCTGGAAGCTGTGCTAGCACATCCTATGTGTACGGGGTCCATATCACATTGTCATCCTCCAAAACATCTAACTTATTGCGGTAGAACTTCACATTCCGTCTTGGAGTTTGGCGTGTTTTTTTGGGTCCTACCCACCTGTTATAAGATGTTAACAATTGAATATTACACATGAAAGTTTCGCTGTTTAATTAAATTAAAAGGATAAAAAATATAACGAGACCCAAGCGGCATCGATTGATCGATAGCAACGTTTGTTACTAACAATCTTCCGATCGGAAGATAAGTCCACGACCAAAGCTGCATTTAAAAGAAAATGTTACGACCAAAAATGAGACAAATCATGTAAAATAGTAAACTATTGAAATTTATTTCAAACCTGTACTAGTGTCAAACATCCACTAATAGATTTATTCTCCAAAAGAGAGAGCCTGATAACTCCATATATGTATAAGATAACACAGCACTGCCCCAAGAAAACTTACCACACTCCCCTAAATCAGCAATATATGGTAACCATTTCAGATCTACCCGAGTCTTTGTATGGTCGCACATCAACCGAGAAATAATGTTGTGTAAAATAATAGCACGTGCTCAATGCTGAATCTGAGCCTCTGTAGCATCATCAGGAATACCGTGAGATAATTGACGTCGATACCACATGACTTCCACGAACTCATTGCCCCTTGTTTGTTTGGGGGATGGGTCAAGACCAAGTAAATCACGACACAGTTGCATATAGTCATATGCCACTCCTCCATAAGCTACTGTATTGCCTTCAATAGGCATACCTAACAACACCGCTACATCTCCTAATGTAATCGTCATCTCGCCAATAGGGAAATGAAAAGTGGAGGTCTTCGGTCGCCATTTGTCTACTAAAGCAGTGATAAGGTAGTGGTCAAGCTGGATGTATCCCAACTTCATTATGTATAAAAAACCAGCCCTCTCAATCTCAGCTAATACTCCTAGATGGTTTGAAGTCGCTTTCTTCAGCGACATGGAGTAATCTAATGTGGTATCTGGATCGTCACGCTGATCAAATGATAAATACATAATAAAAAGGCGGGAATTGTACCAATTGACACAAAGTTATAATTTTTTTAAAACCACCTGCATCCATACGTCGTTAGAAGTATGATGCTGGGCTTGAAGAAATAAAACCCTACCATCAATGGGTCCAGGCTCCATCTCAATATACTCTACAAAATACAAATATTACAAATCATTTCATTTCGATATAAATTGTACACTAATCAAAAATTGACAACCCCCTAACCCACAAAGTAGTATGAATGCACGTAAAGTCCTTGTCGTTCATATAGATTGCTTATAAAAATAATCTTAAGTTGCTTTTATAAACTACTTCTAACCTAGTTCTAATTGCTTTTAATCTAAGACTAAATTGAATACAAATACTTGTAATGATAGTTTGTAAATGCTTTATCAACATTGATATTCAAATGCTTTACTTTACAAGCATTTTTTTGTTCATGAAGAAACAAAGCAAAATATCCATGCCCTAAATTTGAAATGACAAATCATGAGTACAGATTCATACCTATTTCTTGTTCTACGTTCTAAGTGCTTGCCATTGACAAATTTTTGGACGAATTTGATTAAAAATTGAAGAAATGAAAGTGGATGAAGGTTTTGAGGAATTTGGGGATATTGGGTTCGGCTGGGAGAGAGTAGAAATGAGAAGGGTCTTTGTAACAACCCGCATATTTAACGATTTTATATTTAAATGATTTATTTAAGTATAGCGTCGTTAGTCGGATTTTAGGGTCCGAAATGTTACTTTCTGCAAATGGCCGAATTGGAGCTCGAAACCACTTCCATTGAGTTCAAAGCGTCGTTTGCGATCTTTTTGAGTATAATCTTCGATATGTTTGGAGTAAGTTGAATTTTGCTACTTTTTCTAGTTGGGTTTTAGCTTTGGGTTCAACCCCAAACCCCACTTAACCCTCTAACTCAGCCCATCTCCTCCCATTCATTCATTCCTACTCCTCTTCACTTCTAAACTCAAGCTCCAACTGAAATGGGGGAAAGAAAGTGGAAATAGAAATTAATAAGCCCTAGTTCTTCTTGTAAACTTGATTCTTGCTCCAAATTCAAAGAGAAGGATATGTAAGCCTCTTCTCCATCTTCTCCATCTCTTCTCCTCTTCAATTTCAAAAAAAATCCTAAACCTAATTTAGGAATATATGTGTTTTATTCTTAGATTGAAGCTTGTTGAGTAAGAGTGAAGAGTGGTTAGCCTTTCCTTTGCATTTGAGCTTCTTCTTCTTGTTCTTGAGTTAAAAAGGTGAGTTTTGAACTCACATCTATTTCTCTTGATATCATGGGTGTTGGCATGAATTCCTAACAAGTATGCATGTGCCATTGTGTTGGATTTGGAATGAATTTGCATTTTCATTGAAATAAGGCAGGAATTGCAAATTCATCTGGTTCGGCCGACCGAGTGCAGGCTCTGGTCGACCGACCTGCTGCCCCGAGCCTTGTTATGCTCCCTACATCTGGCCGGCCGACCGAGCCCTGTAGTCCGGTCGACCGACCTACTCTAATTGCCCTGTTTTGCCTGTTTTGTATATTTTGATTTGTTTTCCGGATTTTTATCGATTCAAGTTGCTTTTTAGTGGTTGTTATTGCATATTTGGCTTTGATAACTTACTCTTGACTTCATCCACGGGTTTTTATAGAATAATCTCTCGAATCGCATTTAAAAGCTCGTTTCTCCAATTTATAAATTCTATTTAAAACACACACTTTCGCACTTCGAGCGAAGTGGAAGGGTGATTAAATGGTTGGGCAAAACACGGACCATGAATCTGTGCGTTTATCTTTCCGATTAATCCCCGACCTATTCAATTGATTGTTTTGACCTTCGGGTTTAGTTTACCGATGATATGAGGTAAATTTGTACTGCTTTGAGTGTGAAAGTGACTGACGGATAGTAAACCGTTTAGTGCGAACGAGTGGTTATGGGACATACGTTAACACTTTTCGGATTCCTTTTCGAGAGTTGTGACACATTCCGCCAGTTAGTGGTGTCCAGTACTTGGTCTTCGACCTTCACCACTACGGCTTGTCGCCCTATAGTATCGCTTCCGATGTTGGTCTTTATGAGCCGCATGGGTGATATTGGGTTTGTGCCTTCGGGTTTGTCGCCCTATAGTATCGCCTTTGGAGTTGGTCCATCGTCACCGCTCGAGAGATACTTGGGTTTGTCGCCTTCGGGTTCGTTGCCCTAATGTATCGCTTTCGGAGTTGGTCATTCGTCACCGCTCGAGTGATATTGGGTTTAGAGTCTTCGGGATCATGGATCCTTGTTTATACGGTACTGAGCTCGAGCAATTTTCTGATGTTTCATTCATATGTATATTCCCTAGGTATCGCCCTTCGGTGTAGGTCTTTTTGAACCACACGATATGCAGTGATCACCTTGTGGAACTTGTATACCTTATTGGTATTTGTTATTTGCCATTTGGCTTGTTTTGGGATATTCGTATCCTTTGTTTCTATATGTTGCCGATGATATGAGGCTTGTTCTATATGGTTCATCTCTTGTTGATGATTGTGTTATCTCCTCTAGAGATATTTGTTATACTGTATGACCTTGCAGGTTTATTATTGTTCAGTTTATCTAACTGATTTGTTTAGCTAGACTGACCCGGGTATTTTATACTCGGGTCAGACCGAGATGTTTCAGGTTAGGTGCTTTGGACTTAGCCTCTTTTGCTTCCGCATGGACTATTCCGCTGACTCCTTTTTGTCTTAGCTTTTTGTGTAGTCCTTTCTGTTATAACTCTGATATGTATTCTATTGACTCGTCTGTATATTGTGGTTTGCTATACCACTTGACATGTATTATTTTGTATACTCTGCTTTGTATCAGTATATGTGTGTATATGATGGTTTACTGTTCTGTGATGTATATTGCATTTGAGTTGTTATATTCTGTTCTGATAGATCCTCTAGCCACCTCTGGTTTTGTTTTAAGTATTCATTGGACATGTCGATCTGCTTGGTAAGGCAATTGTCGATGTATTCAATAGATAATTAAAGCAAGGCCATAGATGGTCGCACCTAAACAGCCTTATTCTCCGTGTTAGCAGACGATATTATCTATTAATACTCTTTGCTAGCGTGGGTATAGAGGTGGGGCGTCACAGCGTGGTATCAGAGCTGTGTTCAGAGCAAAATATGATAAACACAGAATAAAGCACATATTACGATACATCAGAGTGTGATAAGTGATACAAGTCTTCGAATCATCGTGCCTTTCTATTCCTTCTACCATCAAAGGTTAGATAGAATTTGGGGAATACGTCTAGGAATGCATGTGTTTCCGTAGTATTCCGTATTGAAGTACCTACATTGTGATTTTTCTTGTTCTTATCTTACTTTCAGCGTATGGCTGGAAGAGGCAGGGGACGACGCTCGGGTGTTGGGCAATCCAGTGGCTCACATCCGGACGGCGTTTATATGTCAGCTGATCAGTTTATGGAGTTATTTAGGAGCACTCAGCCTCCAGCTCCTACTCGTGTATCTCCGCCTCGCAAATCTGCCTTTGCACGTCTGTGCAGTGATTTTTCTCATCTTGGTGGAAAGCCGTTTAAGGGCTCTGAATCCGTTCTTGAAGTCCAAGCTTGGCTTTGCACGTGCGAGCGTATCTTCTCTCGCATGGATCTTTCTGACCATGATTGAGTTCTTGTAACTTCTAGCTTATTACAAGAGCATGCCCTTGATTGGTATGAGCTTCTTGTAGCCGAAATCGATGAGTCTACTCTTTCTTGGACTCAGTTTCGGGGACGATTCGAACTCAAGTTCGTTCCTGAATCTGAAAAAGTTTTATTGACCCGTCGCTTCCTTGAGTTGAAGCAAGGGAAGTCTTCTGTTTCTGAGTATGTTGCATCATTCGAGGCTTTATCTAAGTATGGTCTTGAATTCATTAGCACTTCATATAAGAAGAATCTGAAGTTTGTCTCTGGTCTTAAGAAATATCTTAAGAAGTCTTTGTTGCTCCAGCTTAAGCTTTCTTTTGAGGAGTTGGTAGATTCTGCACTTCATCTTGAAATCGTCGAGAAGGAATGTGATAGTGGTGATGATGTTGAGGTTCGCAAGAACCCCAACAAAAAGCAGTCTCCATTGGATGAGCGGGAACTTTTCCCTTCCAAGAAGAAAAAGTCCATTGAATCTGATTCTCAGTCTCAGCCTGCTGGAACACCTTCCATTCGGAAGTGTTTCAATTGTGATTCTCCTGATCATATGATTCGAGCTTGTCCTAAGCCTCTCTTCTGCCGATATTGCAAGAAGGAAGGCCATCGTCTTTCCACTTGTCCTATTGCTCCGAATAATTCTCAGTCGGGCAAGATAAATGTAACAGGTGCTTCTGGAGGCCCTTCTCGGGGATAAGGTATGTCTCCATCTATTTTGGTAGGTTTCTACTTTTCTTTTATTCGATTTCCAATTTGATGGCATCATTTTTCTTTAAGTCCTCATGATGAGGAAAGTGTTGTTTCTCTCATTCTTGTAGTTTGAGAATTTTCTGGTATTTCCGGTCTTGTCTTAGGATTATCACCTAAGCAATCTTTTATTGAAGTGTTAAGGTGTTTTTAGCTCGACCTTACCACCGGTTTTCATTTGGCTACGAGTTGCGGAAGTTAGAATTCCACTTACTACATTCCGCACTCGTTGTGATTCTTATGAATGATTTGTTATGTCATTCAGTTTGTCTAGCTCATTTCATCCATTTTATGAATCGAGTATTCTGCGAATATCTCGATGATTCCATTTTAGTATTTTATTGGTTTTGGATGGAAATTAGCAATTTAAAATTTTTGCAAATCTTTTTCATAAGAGTTATTTATAAGTATAAATGGGATTTTGTTCTTAAACGAACAAAGTGAATTTTTAAAAGTTTTTAGAAACATGTTTATCTTATAAAAGATGGTTTTGTGATTGTATTGCCCATTGAGTGCTTTAAGAATTCTGGTCGATGCGCTTGATCAACGTTATCGATAGGAATCTCCTAAACGCTTTGATGAGACAATTTGACACAATAAATTGATTTGAAATAAGAAAATTTTTCTCGAAATATGATTTCATGAAGGTAATTGAAATTTTGAAGCTTTAGCTTTTTGGTAAAGAATTTTATTTGAAAGTTTTAGCTTTAAGAAAGTAGATTATTTGAAAGGACTCTTATCCAGTACTCTTATCTTAGGATTCCCAAAGGGAACCAAGATTTTATCTTTTTACCAATACTAGTCGTGTTGGTTTGAATGTCGTTCTCTTGCAAAAGAAAACGTGCTATCACTTATGTTCAAAACCATTAAAGCTTACCGAGACTAGATATGCCACCTATGATCTAGTGCTCGCGGCTATTGTTTTTGTCTTTTGTATTTTGCATCATTACTTTTGGGTGAGGGATTTTGCTCTCCTCACCAATCACAATTTTGAAATGTTTATTTTCTCATGGGGAACCTAGTGTTGGTTCGAGTTCCTTGCATCTTATGATCTTGATATTCTTTTTATTCCCGAAAAGAGGATCGTGTTGCCAATGCATTTAGTTGTAAGCAGCAAGTGATTGTTTCTTTATTGATGTCCGAATGGAATGATCTTTTTACCAAATTCATCGGACGTTTTGTTGTACTTCATTTTGTTGAGCTTTGGTTCATTTGACGTATTGTTTGTACCACGTCGGTGTTCCAAATTATTTTTGAGCTTAGGAATCCATAGAATTCTCTGAGCAATCAAGTTCGGACTTACCCCTTCGTGCACTTTATGGTGAACTTCTTATTCTGTTATTCTTTTGTGCTAGTATGTTTGTGGGAGTTGGGAGAATCACCTACCTCTTGTAGGGTTCTCCTACAATAATAGTTTTCTATCTTTGCTTTGAAACGGTGAGAATGTCTTTTCATCTCAAGCTTATTTCCTTTTCTTTCGAATGTTGTATGTATGTAGTTGTTACAAATATCGTCTCTAGAAATTGCGGGGACGCAATTTTGTAAGGAGGGGAGATCTGTAACAACCCGCATATTTAACGATTTTATATTTAAATGATTTATTTAAGTATAGCGTCGTTAGTCGGATTTTAGGGTCCGAAATGTTACTTTCTGCAAACGGCCGAATTGGAGCTCGAAACCACTTCCATTGAGTTCAAAGCGTCGTTTGCGATATTTTTGAGTATAATCTTTGATATGTTTGGAGTAAGTTGAATTTTGCTACCTTTTCTAGTTGGGCTTTAGTTTTGGGTTCAGCCCCAAACCCCACTTAACCCTCTAACTCAGCCCATCTCCTCCCATTCATTCATTCCTACTCCTCTTCACTTCTAAACTCAAGCTCCAACTGAAATGGGGGAAAGAAAGTGGAAATAGAAATTAGCAAGCCCTAGTTCTTCTTGTAAACTTGATTCTTGCTCCAAATTCAAAGAGAATGATAGGTAAGCCTCTTCTCCATCTTCTCCATCTCTTCTCCTCTTCAATTTCAGAAAATATCCTAAACCTAATTTAGGAATATATGTGTTTTATTCTTAGATTGAAGCTTGTTGAGTAAGAGTGAAGAGTGGTTAGCCTTTCCTTTGCATTTGAGCTTCTTCTTCTTGTTCTTGAGTTAAAAAGGTGAGTTCTGAACTCACATCTATTTCTCTTGATATCATGGGTGTTGGCATGAATTCCTAACAAGTATGCATGTGCCATTGTGTTGGATTTGGAATGAATTTGCATTTTCATTGAAATAAGGCAGGAATTGCAAATTCATCTGGTTCGGCCGACCGAGTGCAGGCTCCGGTCGACCGGCCTGCTGCCCCGAGCCTTGTTATGCTCCCTGCATCTGGCCGGCCGACCAAGCCCTGTAGTCCGGTCGACCGACCTGCTCTAATTGCCCTGTTTTGCCTGTTTTGTATATTTTGATTTGTTTTCCGGATTTTTATCGATTCAAGTTGCTTTTTAGTGGTTGTTATTGCATATTTGGCTTTGATAACTTACTCTTGACTTCATCCACGGGTTTTTATAAAATAATCTCTCGAATCGCATTTAAAAGCTCGTTTCTCCAATTTATAAATTCTATTTAAAACACACACTTTCGCACTTCGAGCGAAGTGGAAGGGTGATTAAATGGTTGGGCAAAACACGGGCCATGAATCTGTGCGTTTATCTTTCCGATTAATCCCCGACCTATTCAATTGATTGTTTTGACCTTCGGGTTTAGTTTACCGATGATATGAGGTAAATTTGTACTGCTTTGAGTGTGAAAGTGACTGACGGATAGTAAACCGTTTAGTGCGAACGAGTGGTTATGGGACATACGTTAACACTTTTCGGATTCCTTTTCGAGAGTTGTGACACATTCCGCCAGTTAGTGGTGTCCAGTACTGGGTCTTCGACCTTCACCACTACGGCTTGTCGCCCTATAGTATCGCTTCCGATGTTGGTCTTTATGAGCCGCATGCGTGATATTGGGTTTGTGCCTTCGGGTTTGTCGCCCTATGGTATCGCCTTTGGAGTTGGTCCATCGTCACCGCTCGAGAGATACTTGGGTTTGTCACCTTCGGGTTCGTTGCCCTATTGTATCGCTTTCGGAGTTGGTCATTCGTCACCGCTCGAGTGATATTGGGTTTAGAGTCTTCGGGCTCATGGATCCTTGTTTATACGGTACTGAGCTCGAGCAATTTTCTGATGTTTCATTCATATGTATATTCCCTAGGTATCGCCCTTCGGTGTAGGTCTTTTTGAACCACACGATATGCAGTGATCACCTTGTGGAACTTGTATACCTTATTGGTATTTGTTATTTGCCATTCAGCTTGTTTTGGGATATTCGTATCATTTGTTTCTATATGTTGCCGATGATACGAGGCTTGTTCTATATGGTTCATCTCTTATTGATGATTGTGTTATCTCCTCTAGAGATATTTGTTATACGGTATGACCTTGCAGGTTTATTATTGTTCAGTTTATCTAACTGATTTGTTTAGCTAGACTGACCCGGGTATTTTATACTCGGATCAGGCCGAGATGTTTCAGGTTAGGTGCTTTGGACTTAGCCTCTTTTGCTTCCGCATGGACTATTCCGCTGACTCCTTTTTGTCTTAGCTTTTTGTGTAGTCCTTTCTGTTATAACTCTGATATGTATTCTATTGACTCGTCTGTATATTGTGGTTTGCTATACCACTTGACATGTATTATTTTGTATACTTTGCTTTGTATCAGTATATGTGTGTATATGATGGTTTACTGTTCTGTGATGTATATTGCATTTGAGTTGTTATATTCTGTTCTGATAGATCCTCTAGCCACCTCTGGTTTTGTTTTAAGTATTCATTGGACATGTCGATCTGTTTGGTAAGGCAATTGTCGATGTATTCAATAGATAATTAAAGCAAGGCCATAGATGGTCACACCTAAACAGCCTTATTCTCCATGTTAGCAGACAATATTATCTATTAATACTCTTTGCTAGCGTGGGTATAGAGGTGGGACGTCACAGTCTTGCCCTCTGGTCTTGTTTGTGCAGGGTTTTCACCTGAACGAAATTTCAAAATGCACCTTTGTGCGACTTTTGAGAAGTCGTCTTTTGGCGCATTTTCAAAATTCATCCGAAGGCGCATTTTGAAATTTCGTCAATGTCTACCTGTTCAAACAGGTCTATGTTTGTAAATATTTTCAAAAGCAGGTTATATGTGTAATTGTTCACAGAAACAACCAGCCTAGTTAGCAAATTTCCCAAATAAGAACGAACGAAAAAAATGGCGGCCATCGTCATCAGATATGATTTTCCACCATCGTCCTCGTCCTCCAATCATCGTTCCCATCAATCTGGCAGATAGAATAAAATAAGAAAACCAATATTCACCATTAAGCTTCAATCATCTTCAGAAGAAGGAAAAGATGAGCAGCAGCGGCGGCGGCGAAGGTAATCCAGTTTATTTTATTACGCGTTAATTTTAAGCATTTGTGATTATATGTTCCTTCAATAGTTCACGGTTAATTAATTGTTTTTTATTTGAAAGACCATTTTTGCTTGAGAGGTATCAAGATGGCATGCCAACGAGGTTTCTATTCTCTTCCTATCCCTCTACCTTTTATAAATATTTTGTCTGATGATGGTTGATGAATATTTAAAGCATTTTTCGTATTACTTTTGCATCGTTTTGGGATGGGCAATTGTTTGTGTTTTGGATACATTTTTGCACACTAGCAAGTCCTTAATCTTGCCCGAGACAGGAACTTAGAGCAATTGCACCAATGATTGAATTTCTAAAGCAGTTGCTAGTTATGTAGATCCATAGATTATTGCTTACACAATTTCTAGAGCGTGGCGTTTTATTTAAAAAAAAAAACAATTAGTTTTGTGAATAGTTCACAACTCATTTGTGAATATCCATAACTATTCTCCCCATTCGTGGACATTTCTACTGCTATTCGAAAAGCGTTTGTCCAACTTTACGACCGACATTCTTTATTTCCATTGGATGTATTGGTTACGTTTATCAAGAAAGTGTTTTGCCTCTATAAATTGAAGCGGAAAAGTGACTGTAAATATTCCATCCAATGTAATTCCTATAAATCAGGCGTGAATTTCTACTATAATTTTTAGTCAGGCATAAATTTTTAGTGTACCTTTTCTAATATAAATTTTAATTCTTTGTCTTAACCTTTTTCCACATTCTACTTTCACCATTCTTAAATAACTAATTTTGCATAACTTCCAACATGAAAGCCACTATAGTTGGAATAAGTAAAAAATCCATAGTTGGTCGGAACTTTGAGTTATCAATCCTATTCGCTAAGGGTTCATTAAAGAATTTTTCAAACACATGTAGAAAGACTAAAATTCAAATTGTGGTAAAATTTAACTCCTACAAGAAGATTGATCAATTGCTTGATGCACAAGTAAAAAATAAGTACCATGCTAATATGAAAGAGTTCGTGAAATGAGAAAAGACGAGAAACAAAACTGGAGCAGGTTGGAATGTCACAAAAAACTTGTTAGCAATTATTACACTTTTTTAATTTTTGGGACATCGATACTATAGTATTGAAATTGAAAATGCATCGATACTCAATTCGTACAATTTAGAGACAATTTTCAAAAATGCATCCACTGGTAGACATATTGTAATCTTCGGTGAAGTTAATGTATCCTCCCCTAAAACTCAAAACAAGTGATCCACCAGTGGATTAAATCCCAGTCTTGAAGCATTGGGAGGAGGAGTCCACGCCTTTCGATTGAAATGATCCCCTCACCTCTCAACCCTCCCAATCGAAAAATAAAGATATTCAACCTGAAGCTGAAGTTGATACTAGTAGTCCTTCAGTTTGATGTTTTTCCATTGCTCCTTTTGCTCGCTCGACCAGAAGATGCTTACGTAATTTGTTATACGACGATGTTAACAAAATAGTGGAAATGATGGAAATAACATGTTTAAAGCTATCAAGTTCTTTTGGAGGTATTGATATTCTTTGGAATGCGATTACAAATTGGTAGATGCTATGAAAAATTGGGAATGACCGATGAGTTTGGGCCAGTATAATCTTACGGAGATTACAAAATTATATCGCAATAGGAATTTTCAAAGAGGCATGCCAATGCATGACGGAGTGGTTCAAATCGGAATTGAGAGCATTACAAGCGCGTCGTTAGTTTGTTTGTATTAGGCTTTATGTATTATCCATGTAGTTGTTTGTTTATTTCCTTTTTTAATATTTGAATTTAAATTTAGCAGTTCTTCTGTCATGAAAAATATTATTGACTATTAAATGTTGATTGTTAATTATTAACTTTTAATTACTTAAATTAATAATCATCCAAAATATTGAAATAAATACAATTGCATCCAATTTATTGCATCATACTGAACCTTTAGCCAACCTCTTATTCAAAAACATCTCCCTAACCAACATCTTGTCCAAAAATGCCCCCCCTCCACCTAAACTATGACTGTAATTTTATCCGCAAATGCATCCACTTTGTAATAATAACGTGGGGGTATATATGTTGTTTAGCAATGGCTTAAATTGTAATTGATAACTAGATGTACTTTTATGTATTAATTGATTTTGTAAATTTTTAATGGACAAATTGGTAGGCAACTGATAATTAAAAATGAGTGCAATTGCCTATGGATAATGGATTTTGAAAATTGTATGTATTTTAGATGCATTTGATTGTTGTCAAAAATCTTAAAATCTTAAGATTTAAATTCCGATTCAGATCAGATCCCTCCCTTTGCGATTCGATTTACATTCCGATTCAAACTTAATTAAAACCACAATAAAAAACACATCCAACTCATACTAATATATTTAAGGGGGAATTAATTTAAAGAAAAAAAATTCGTATATTTTTAGCCTCAAGGACACGACCCTAATATTTTAACCATAAGGACAAACATTCTCCTAAAAATTATTCAAAAGGATAAACATTCTTTCAAAATTATTCATAAGGATAAACATTCTTTCAAAACTGCTACCGAATTAAAAAACGATACCTAAAAACTGCTATTCATAATGTACGAAAGCGTGGGTAAATTTATATAATTTATGTTAATTTACATAATAATTTTTTTTTGTTTATTTGGGTATTAATTTATATAATTATTTTTCTATTTGTATAAAATTTTAGTTGTCTTGTACAGTTATTAATAAGAAGTATTAATGTCATAGAATCTAGTACTGAAATTATTTTGTTTATAATTTCAAGCACTTGATCATGACAAACTGTGAGAGTCTGCAATTATTGTATGACAAACTGTGAGAGTGTGCAATTATTGTATGACAATCGCCACTGATAAGAGAAAACACTTACCTTGTATGTAATTCAAGAGAAAACACTCGCCTTGTATGTAATTCGAAGAATTTATTAATCTATTTAATAGAAAAAAAATACCGATATTCACAAACCAAAATTAAAACGGAACTTACGATTTCTCCGAGATGAAAACAAAATTTCAAAAATTCATTGATTGCTTAGAGCATTTTCATTGATTAAACCCCTAATATTCAAGAGGTTGCATATGATGAAAATATCCAACAGTCAAATACTTACTTAATAGACGTCTGACTATTAGACACCTATTATCTAAGAGTTTAAATCCCAGACGCTTATTTAATAGACGTCTGAGTTCAAACACATACAAACACATGTTTAATGGGCGTATGATAATTAATTTTTTATTTAATAAGAGACTGGTGGACACATCTTTAATAAGTGTTTGATATCAAACGCCTATTAAATAGACACGTGAACTTTAAGGGCCTATTTGATAAGCGTTTGAAATCAAACACGTATTAAACAGGTGCTCGGGGTCCATGAATATTCAAGGTAATAATCACTAGTGGACGCCCCCTCAATTCAATGCTGAATGTAACCCCTGAATTACTCTTCGTTGGAGATGTGCTCTTAAGTGTATAATTTTTGTTATATGATTTACGTATTTTATATTCAATAAAAGTTTAATTTTGTCAATTTGCTTAATTTGCATGTGGTATATATATTGAAGTTATCATTTTTAGGATTTCATATTTGTTATGCGAGTTAATGAATATTAGAATTTATTTGATTAGTTTATTTGAAATTAAGATCATTTAATTAATTTATTTGCTTAAATGGACTTGAATGTAAAATATTATGGGAGAGTTAAGGAGAATCTTGTAATTAATTATAGACATTATAAACTGTAAGTACTAAAATTTAAAGTAGTGAAGGAGAAAAAGAATCTTGTAATTGTAGAAATTATTAACTGGACTTCACTGTAAAATAATTACAGAGAATAAAGGAGTGATTTAGAAATGCTTAGAGCTTTTGAGGGACCTAGATTTTTTTCTTTCTACGGTACTATTACTTAATAGATATGCTCAAATATTGTGTTTCTTATTTCGATTTAGGAAATGCTTCTTCTTAAGATCTTAACAGCAGCATAAAACTTCTATTCTATTGTATTTGAATACCCAGTTGCCATTAGTCTGGGGGTCTAAAAACTGTGGAATTCGCAATGGACGAACACAAGGGTAAGGCTTCAAAATCATGTGAAATTTTGTATAACCTTGTTTTATATCAGGAATACCAAGATGAAAAAGATGCACAATAGTTGGTTTATTGAATATAGCAGGTTATCCAAAGTCAAACCAAGAACAAATTTAATAGAAATTACAGTCATTTATAGTTTTATGCACATTTCAATTTCTCAATTGGATTTTCTGTCATTAATTTGTAGTGTTCCTTCACTGCATATGTGATACCAAGGTTTCCCAGTGAAGTTTTGTGTGTTACTGGTTAACCTTCTTTGTTGTGATCTGTTCTGTATTTTTTTATCTAGATTTCCGCATGCTAAACAAAAGTTTTTGTCTGTTTATAGTAAAGTTAACGTCAGCAAATAATTATGATATATGATTCACCTCTCTTCATTGGCAGATATACTCTGGATGAGTTGCAGGCTAATGGGAGGAGCATGACAGCTTGGGGGAAAACTTAAGAAAAGAAGACTTATCTTGGCTTCCAGATGCAATTAGAGGATTTATCCCGCTTATTGGATTTCCAGGTGTTATACGTATATAAGCTAGGTTTAGTCATACCTCAAAAAATAGTATGTCGTTTACACTTTAGTCATGTCTATTCAATATATATTATCAGTAGTTAGTGTAACCACATCAGATATTCTTACCATTAACCTTTTGTCACGTTAGCATCTTTATTGACCATTAATTATGCTGTGCCTGTGCAAGGCTGCACAAAAAATGTTTGTTCCACAATTTGGCTTTAGCATAAATAGACGGAGTGTAAGTTTCAGTACACCAGAAAGTTAACTTGGATATATCTGAGGAGGACTTGGCAGCATGGTTTGATATGTTTGTCTCTGAGCCACATACAGCAACGTAGGGATGCTGTATTGTTTGAGATGTCAAATTCACTGAAGTCATAGTGCCTTACAAAGCTATTGATTCACTTAACTCAAGTTGCTCCATAAACTTTATTTGATAAAATATAACAAAGCAAGGTTATCAAAATGGGATTCAAATCGTAAATCGTAAATTTAGAAGGTCCATATTGAGGTTTGTAGACACTTTAAAATTGGTTATGATGTTTGAACTTTACATATAAAACTTAAAAATCCATTTTTTTTCTTCTGTTGTTTAATTTTTATTTTGTTTTGAAAACACTAGAATTAGAATTGTGGACAATAAATATGTATGTGTTGAATGATTTTTCTCAACTGCGGCTTTAAATGAGTTTGGATCCGAATATGTAAATCGAACCGGAACGGGAGAGATCCGATCCGAAACGAGATTTAAATCGTAAGATTTTAAGATTTATGATAACAATGTGACAAGGTTCATTGTGCCTGATCTGGATTTCATTCACTTAGTTACTAAATTGAGTTCACTGTAGCTAGTTGAACAATACAAGTTTGGCATGACATAAATTCTTTTAGTTGCGGTATTCCAGTTTTTAATGCTAGCAATTGGCATGCACAAATTGGTTATTGTACGAAAGATCATAATGTGTAGGTTTTGGCTTTGAAAAACGAATTCCATTTTTGCTTACTAGGGGAGAGATTTTCAAAATTTATGTCTTACCTAAAAAAGTTATTAAATCTTTAAAATGAATGAACATATTTTTGAAGTAAACAAGTGGAAAGACACAACCACCTTTGATTAAATTATCATATTGTGTACAAAGTTTTTTTGGCTTAAATTATAAGGCTTCACCCAGAACTTCTACACCCTTTCTGTATTTTTAGATTAGAGATATGAAGGGGCAATGATGTTTCTTATCCAAGTTAATTCGAACACAGTACAAGGCAACATGAATGTTGTCCATATTCTCAAGCATATTACAAAGCAAAGTAATGCATACTTTTCTTTTCTGGCTGAGCAAGTAGCTCTGTCTAGCGGAACTGGGTGATGTGTTTGTCAATTTTTTCCCTCTAAAATTGCATTAGCATGTAGAGGTTAACATTCCTCCAACTTGTATTCCAGGTTCAGTGTCAGATGATTACTTGTTCTATATGCTATTGCAATTCCCAACAAATGTCACTGGGTGGATATGTTATACGTTGGTTACTTCAAGTCTTTTAAAGGTTTTTGATGTAGTTTCCTTTTGTTTTTTATCCATTTGATGTATATTTATTTCAGAACGGGCAAATTGTATGTATCATAGTACTTGTCAAACAAAGTATAATTTCGTAAAACTTGGATTATAATACTTACGCTATCATATTATTGTGCAATTTTAATGTACCATATCACTATTATGTATTTCTTAAATAGAAGCCTGAGTATCAGTTTACACTATAATAATAATAATTATATAGGTTATGTAAAATATCAATAACTATTAGTTGTAGATCTCACTTGCTATCTAAGAGGAATCAGTGTAAATCTAATCTAATAACATAAGAAAAGTGTAACTTTTACTAATTTATGTTATAAAGTTCAAGAGACTAAAATAAATAAATCTTTTCACCATTGTAAGAAGAAATGGCTTTTTTTTCTTGCATGTCGTCAATTTGCCATTCAAATTGCTTGCTGTAGAATAAGTATTTTTAACTCATAATAATGTAGGTTGAATGCAGTAATTTATTATGAGTGAAAGAATGTATCATATATATTTACATAAGTCAAATACGATCAATGACGTAGGTATGAATTTTAAGTTGGGGGAAAAATTCGTGGTATTTACACAGTTTTTTTGCACGTTAAGTGAAATAGAGTGGGATACTATATAATATATTAGATAAATTTTTATTACCAAACTTTGTAAGACTCCCATAATGGAGAGTACTTAAGCCAGATGATATCTATTATTACCTTGAATATTTCATCATTAATACTACCGTACAACCTCTTGATATATAAGTAATAAGTTTTTCATGTTATATGTGGAAATATGTGCACTGCATGTAAAAAATGCTGTCGTCACATATGAATCATGATCTACTTTATGAGTAAAAAAGGTCTACTACTATTCAACTTGTATTGACTTTGATATTTTTGAAATCAAACTGCCCGCGCATGCAAGGCATGTGGGCAAAGCTAAGTATTTACTTGTCTCACACTGTCTATGTGATTAGTATACAATGAAACTTTAGTTATACTGAAAAAAGCAAAGGTTTGGGCAGTTCGATCTGATTCAACTTCTTGCAATTGAAAATATATTTCCATTGACAAATATTTGCTAATATGCTGTATAAAGGTTCTGCCAGGCTGCAGGTGTGGGCTCTTTCAGTGGCATGAGTGTTGCTGCCTCGCAGCTGCATCTGCTGGTGCCATTAGGTACTTTTTCTCAATTTTCCTGTTACCTACGCATGACTTTATGACCCAACAGTTTCCTTTTTATCCTTAGTCCACGCTACAAAGGTTGGGCACTTCTACAGGAAACGTGTAACTATGCGGTCTCATTTAAGTAATTCTTTTGATATGTTGTTAACATGCAGTAAACACCTATACCCAAAAATATTACATTTCTCATAATTTAATATTGCGTTGGAGATTCAAATTGTTACTGCTTGAAGAGTCATGCTTGATTCAGTCTACATGCATATATATATTATTATAGTTTTCAGTTGGTTGACAAGGACTGTCAAGAAAATTGTTATCTTAAGTCACGTAGTAATATTTTATGGGATTATCGCTAGATAATGTGATTATATCATATAATAATCATATTTCATATATTTTACTATATAATGAGATGGGCAATAAAATAAAAAATACAACCAATATACATATGTGAATATGCATTACGATTGTTCTCACGAATGTTTAAACTGCAATAAAACCAATATATTTTTGAATTTCAGTTGTTTCTTAACTAGTTTATGTGAAGTCCTTAAATTTTGTGTTATTGCACTCTCATTGTCATGTTAATGCAATCACAACTGCATGCATGCTGCCAATCCCTACAGAAAAAAAATTCTTACCAAATCTTTTAGCTGTTGTGGACCGACTATATTTCAAGAATAATATGATTGACATACAATGCAAGTAAATAATATTAAGAATAAAATAAAGCGTATGAATAGGAAAAAAAGCAATAGAACACACTGGATCTAACATGGTTTCGAAAATAATTTATGTCCATGGAGCAAGCACATAACAACAGTATGATAAAGTGCAAGAATAGAAAAAAGAAAATGTAATAGAACGCACCAAATTTAACGTGGTTCGTAAAATAATTTATGTCCATGTAGCAAGCACTTTCAAAGTTTTATATGAGATTATGGGTGAGTTCTTAACAAAGTGAAAGGAGAGTTTGAAAGGAATTAGATAAAAGAAAGTTTTGTGAAAGGGTATCGTGTTTTTGTGCGCTTTGAAAGAAAAATAGGAAGGAGAATGATTGTTTATATATTATTTTATTTGTTATTAATTTAATGTTATTATGGTTTTTAGTTTGTTTTTGGTTTTTTTCTTCTTCAAAATTTATGGTATTAATTTACTCAAAATGAAATTGATTTTATGGAAGTTAATATCAATTAGTAATTAGCTTAATAATATTTTATTTATGTTATTTGTGGGATATGATATTTTTTATTTTATGTATAATTTTTTTAAATTAAAACAATAATTTTTTAAAAATTGTTTGTCACTACGGCATAGTTATTAAGGCTTGTGTTTAGGCGCGTCTAGGCTCAAAAAATCCCAAGCCTCAAGGTTTGCGTCTTCTTTCAGTTTGAGTGCACCATGTTGCAGTTTGAAGCGTCTTTTTGCAAAATTCAAATTTTAATTTTCAAAATTGGTGGAGCCACTTCTTGAATTTACGAATATCCGATGGATGGACTTGAATTTGGAAAGACCCACTTCTTGAATCCAATTTTGAGAAATTGGTGGGGCCATGTAACTCATGCAACAATTCATATGCGATGCGTACTGGAAATCTATCTTAATGGTACTAGCGTTAAGTGCACAGTAATCAATGCAAAAAGCCAGGAACCTTTTCTTTTAGAAAGAACACTTGATGAAAATAAGCTTGTTGAAGGTCGAATAATTTTGGATCGGAGCATGTCACGGACATGGGTTTTGATTTTGTTTTTATTTTTATTTTTGTTAAATAGGGATATACTCACGAAAGAAGTTTATGCTTTAATATGAATAACTATGTGCAAGTTCTGCATATGGAATTTTATGTATTTGTATATTTCACTGTTAATGTTCCATATGAATATCTACCTCAATTGGGGTTCCAAATCTAGGATTTTAAAATGAGATTTCGGTCTAACATTGTGGTCCATCTCTTGGTTTGAAATCTTACTATATTAAGTGAGATAAATGTCTTAAAGTGAAAAGTACGTTTGAAGTTTCGTTCGAAAAGACCTTAGAGGAGATCTAGGGCTAGAAGAGGTAGATTCAGAACTTTGTGCTTTCAACTTGTTTTCTCCTAACCTTTTTAATATAACAACTCCATAACTTTACACCATGATCCTCGAAATACAACAAACCCTCCTTTCTCATGGCACCTCTTTACAACAACACACTAAAACCCTCCCGACCTCAAATTTTTTTTTTCCTTCCATCCCTCCACCTTCACCGTAATCATCGCTCCCTCCTCAAAATATCATTACCCAACATAATCAATAATCATCGCTATTACCAACCCCAAAACTCACAAAACCACCTACATGTGAACTAACCATCTTCCATTTCCGCAATCCATTCAATCGGGTATTGCAACCCGAATGAATCGAATGCTTCTTCGCCTACCATGCAAAACTCGACGAACAACATATCGACCTAGTTAGCTTCCACATGTTTGAATAAACACTTACATGGTTCCAATGGATGCATAAGAGCCATCAACTCACTTCGTGGCAACTCTCACTAAAGCTTTTAAACAACTCTGTAGAGACCGTCTTTCCTCATAAATTCCCAAAAGCCAAAAATCCTATTCAAACTTCGACAAACATCCACTATAGAAGAATACTAATCTCTATCAAAAACCATTAGCAATCGGTTCACTAACTATCCACACGTTGCCATTCTAAATTGGTTTATCTCTGGCTTGAACCCCTAAATCAAAAACGAGTTGCTCCTCCTTTGATCCAACACCATCTTTGAAGCCATATAGATTTGGCCAAACTAGTAGAGAGAAAACTAACCAAACACCGAAACTTCTTTGTCCACAACAACTCAAATCGTAACAAACCTCTTCCTTCACTTTTCGCTACCACTCATTCTTTTTCCAACTCCAAGCACCACCCAAAACTGCTCAATGAAACACCTTCTCTGCATTGAATGCAAGCATGAAAAATACAAGGACTTTGCTTTAATTGTGTAAAAATACCAACTTGGACACACTTGTAAGATTAGGCAAATAGTGTTAGTGGTTCCAAATGATGCCGACGACCAATATCCAACAGATTCTGATCGTCCCGATACAAATCAAGGTTCCACATTGGAAATCTCATGCCATGTCGTATTTGGTTTTGCAAACCAGAAATCCATAAGACTTTCGACCATCATCAACCGACCATTATCAATACTGGTTCACAGTGGTAGTACGCGACTTCTCGAACCCAAGAGTTATGAAATACCCGAAGTTATAAGTTAGGGTGACACCAATTCTTCCAAGAGGCCAAAATGCAGCTCAGAGCACAACAGAAATATCTCTACACCAATTAACTAGATTACACTCTATTTCATCAATTTCCTTCTACCTTTATTTACAGTTGGACTCCAAGCCCAGTACCACTCTATACAACCCACTTGACAAATCATTCCCAGAAATCCAACCAATATTGCACCACCGTACGTCTCACTTTGAAAAGACCTTAGAGGAGATCTAGGGCTAGAAGAGGTAGATTCAGAACTTTGTGCTTTCAACTTGTTTTCTCCTAACCTTTTTATTATACCAACTCCATAACTTTACACCATGATCCTCGAAATACCACAAACCCTCCTTTATCACGACACCTCTTTACAACAACACACTAAAACCCTTCCCGACCTCAACAAAAAAATTTCCTTCCATCCCTCCACCTTCACCGTAATCATCACTCCCTCCTCAAAATATCATTACCCAACATAATCAATAATCATCGCTATTACCAACCCCAACACTCACAAAACCACCCACATGTGAACTAACCATCTTCCATTTCTGCAACCCATTCAATCGGGTATTGCAACCCGAATGAATCGAATGCTTCTTCGTCGACCATGCAAAACTCGACGAACAACATATCGACCTAGTTAGCTTCCACATGTTTGAATAAACACTTACGTGGTTCCAATGGATGCATAAGAGCCATCAACTCACTTCGTTACAACTCTCACTAAAGCTTTTAAACAACTCTGCAGAGATCGCCTTTCCTCATAAATTCCCAAAAGCCAAAACATCCTATTCAAACTTCGACAAACATCCACTATAGAAGAATACTAATCTCTATCAAAAACCATTAGCAATCGGTTCACTAACTATCCACACGTTGCCATTCTAAATTGGTTTATCTCTGGCTTGAACCCCTAAATCAAAAACGAGTTGCTCCTCCTTTGATCCAACACCATCTTTGAAGCCATATAGATTTGGCCAAACTAGTAGAGAGAAAACTAACTAAACACCGAAACTTCTTCGTCCACAACAACTCAAATCGTAACAAACCTCTTCCTTCACTTTTCGCCACCACTCATTCTTTTTCCAACTCCAAGCACCATCCAAAACTGCTCAATGAAACGCCTTCTCCGCATTGAATGCAAGCATGAAAAATACAAGGACTGTGCTTTGATTGTGTAAAAATACCAACTTGGACATACTTGTAAGATTAGGCAAATAGTGTTAGTGGTTCCAAATGATGCCGACGACCAATATCCAACAGATTCTGATCATCCCGATACAAATCAAGGTTCCACATTGGAAATCTCATGCCATGTCGTATTTGGTTTTGCAAACCAGAAATCCATAAGACTTTCGACCATCATCAACCGACCATTATCAATACTGGTTCACAGTGGTAGTACGCAACTTCTCGAACCCAAGAGTTATGAAATACCCGAAGTTATATGTTAGGGTGGCACCAATTCTTCCAAGAGTCCAAAATGCAGCTCAGAGCACAACAGAAATATCCCTACACCAATTAACTAGATTACACTCTATTTCATCAATTTCCTTCTACCTTTATTTACAATTGGACTCCAAGCCCAGTACCACTCTATACAACCCACTTGACAAATCATTCCCAGAAATCCAACCAATATTGCACCACCGTACGTCTCACTTTGAAAAGACCTTAGAGGAGATCTAGGGCTAGAAGAGGTAGATTCAGAACTTTATGCTTTCAACTTGTTTTCTCCTAACCTTTTTATTATACCAACTCCATAACTTACACCATAACTTACACCATGATCCTCGAAATACAACAAACCCTCCTTTCTCATGGCACCTCTTTACAACAACACACTAAAACCCGTCCCGACCTCAACAAAAATAATTTCCTTCCATCCCTCTACCTTCACCGTAATCATCGCTCCCTCCTCAAAATATCATTACCCAACATAATCAATAATCATCGCTATTACCAACCCCAACACTCACAAAACCACCCACATGTGAACTAACCATCTTCCATTTCTGCAACCCATTCAATCAGGTATTGCAACCCGAATGAATCGAATGCTTCTTCGCCTATCATGCAAAACTCGACGAACAACATATCGACCTAGTTAGGTTCCACATGTTTGAATAAACACTTACATGGTTCTAATGGATGCATAAGAGCCATCAACTCACTTCGTGACAACTCTCACTAAAGCTTTTAAACAACTTTGTAGAGACCGCCTTTCCTCATAAATTCCCAAAAGCCAAAACATCCTATTCAAACTTCAACAAACCTCCACTATAGAAGAATACTAATCTCTATCAAAAACCATTAGCAATCGGTTCACTAACTATCCACACGTTGCCATTCTAAATTGGTTTATCTCTGGCTTGAACCCCTAAATCAAAGACGAGTTGCTCCTCCTTTGATCCAACACCATCTTTGAAGCCATATAGATTTGGCCAAACTAGTAGAGAGAAAACTAACGAAACACCGAAACTTCTTCGTCCACAATAACTCAAATGGTAACAAACCTCTTCCTTCACTTTTCGCCACCACTCATTCTTTTTCCAACTCCAAGCACCACCCAAAACTGCTCAATGAAACGCCTTCTCTGCATTGAATGCAAGCATGAAAAATACAAGGACTTTGCTTTGATTGTGTAAAAATACCTACTTGGACACACTTGTAAGATTAGGCAAATAGTGTTTAGTGGTTCCAAATGATGCCGACGACCAATATCCAACAGATTCTGATCGTCCCGATACAAATCAAGGTTCCACATTGGAAATCTCATGCCATGTCGTATTTGGTTTTGCAAACCAGAAATCCATAAGACTTTCGACCATCATCAACCGACCATTATCAATACTGGTTCACAGTGGTAGTACGCAACTTCTCGAACCCAAGAGTTATGAAATACCTGAAATTATAAGTTAGGGTGACACCAATTCTTCCAAGAGGCCAAAATGCAGCTCAGAGCACAACAGAAATATCCTTACACCAATTAACTAGATTACACTCTATTTCATCAATTTCCTTATACCTTTATTTACAATTGGACTCCAAGCCCAGTACCACTCTATACAACCCACTTGACAAATCATTCCCAGAAATCCAACCAATATTGCACCACCGTACGTCTCACTTTTCAAAGCCTACGGGCTTACCACATCAGCCTCTAAGATATACTAAATCAATTAATGATAAACACTACGGATATCTCTATTTAACAAAAATAAAAATAAAAACAAAATCAAAACCCATGTCCGTGACATGCTCCAATCCAAAATTACTCGACCTTCAACAAACTTATTTTCATCAAGTGTTCTTTCTAAAAGAAAAGGTTCCTGGCTTTTTGCATTGATTACTGTGCACTTAACACTAGTACCATTAAGATAGATTTCCAGTACCCACGACATATGAATTGTTGCATGAGTTGCATGGCTCCACCAATTTCTCAAAATTGGATTCAAGAAGTGGGTCTTTTCAAATTCAAGTCAATCCATCGGATATCTGTAAAACAACATTTTGCATGTATGAAGATCGTTTTATGAATTTCGACCATGCCTTTCGACCTCACTGATGCAACTTTTACATTTCATGCCATCATGATTAATGTATTCCGACCACATCTATGAAAATTTAACCTTGTCTTCTTTGATGGCATTTTCATCTACAGTAATTATTAGAACTTCTTACCCTACAGCCTAACGATCAAATTGGATATTTTAGCCAAGTAGCAACTTTATACAAACATTTCCAAACGAGATTTTGGACCCGTAGAACTTAGCTATTTGGACCATATTATCTCTAGTAAAGGATATCGAGTAGATCATATAAAATTTGATGCAATACTTAGATGGCCAACACCGACCTCAATAATAGCAGGTCATTTTTGTTTTATTAAAAAGAAAAAGAAAAAGGATATAATTGGACCAAGGAAGATTAAATTGCTTTCATCTCTCTCCAAAATGCTCTCACTTGTGCATCTATCCTCTTCGATTTTGACCCTCCCTTCCAAATTCCTACCGATGCATCGAGTTTGGCCATCAGAGTTGTCCTATTACAGCAACCACATCTCATTGCTTTCCAGAGTAAACAACCTCCTCTAAATCTCCAAAAAGCTTCTACTTATGACCGAGAAATGTTTGGAATAACTTTGGCAATCCAAAAATGATGACACTATCTATTAGGTCGTTGATTCTCCATAGCTAATGACCTTTGGTCTACGACAACTTATGACGTAGACCATTCAAATGCTACAACAACCAAAATGGTTGACAAAACATCTAGGGTTTGATTTTACAATCGATTGCAAACCAAATGCAGAGAATATTATCGTTGATAGCTTCTCATAATGGACCGTTGACAAGCTATTATGCATAATATTAGCCCCTCAATCTCAAATCATCGACCGTATCTACCATCATCTACTCCATAACATAAAAGCTCAATAAATCACGGCTAAAGTAGGTTCTGATCCACCCATTACTGCTGGATTTAATATAAGGAATAGCTTACTATTTCAGGGAAAGCAACTTTTTGTTCCCAATAATACCGAGCCACAACACAACAAATTTCAAGTTTATCATTTTTCAAAAAAAGGAAACAATTGGATATCAAAGGTACAACTACTCATATTTGGTGAAAATTATATTGGAAAAAACCTTTTCATTCTGTGAGAGATTTTGTATCTCAATGCTCTATTTGCATACAAACAAAATCTAAAAATACCCTGCCTAAAAGCCTTCTATAGCCACGACTTTAATTTGGAAAGGCATCTCCATGAATTTCATAAAACGCCTTCCATTATCCATCAGAGAAATTGTATTTTGGTTATCATTGATCATCAAATATGCTCATTTTGGCTCATTACCGACATCCTTTAAAGCTACAGAACTATCTACATCATTCAAAATGTATGTTCGGTTACATAGATTTTTCCGAACTATTTGTTCAATAAAGACTAGGTATTCGTGAGTCACTTTTGAAAGGAAATATTCAATCTTCATGGAACTGAACTTCAGATGAGTAGTGCTGTAACGATCCACTTTTTCGATCTTCGAAAGTTGACACTTAATACATTCATGGTATTAGAATACCAAACATCCAAGTGCTGAAAAAGGAGATTGTTAGGGTATAATAAAAAGAAAAGAAAAACCAGAATCTCACAGCGGAACGACAGTATATAATATAACAAAAATAACAAAAGTTGTCTCTCTAAGATAAATGACACATCAAAGTTAAAAATAAATCTCATTAGTCTGGACAGTTATAACTTCCTGACCTTACAATAGTCGATGGGTATATATAACAATATAATGGAAAATAAAAATATTACAGTAGGCGAATATCTAGCTCTTCTCCATGAACTCCATGCTCCCACCAATGACAACTTGGAAAAACTCGGTCTGGCTCGAGCAGTATAATAAAATAACATTCGGATTAGTCTGAAAAACTGGCATGAGAAAACTCAACAAAATATGATGAACATATAATAATCCGTGAGACCTCGCCGTCACACATGGAACGAGTTTTATCTCACAAGAACAACATCCAATCATAAAAGAATAGACATAAATAATTAAACATCGCACACATTTTGAAGGTTTGAATCAAAAACATAGAGAAAGAATTTTTTCAACAATGACTAGGAGGGTGCGCTATCTTATTGGAAGTATATATCTCTAGAAAATATGCTTGAGAGGGTCATATAATGTGGCTCTCTCGGAAATGTCCAAGCCGGAGCCCGCCAACCTTACCGAGTATTCGAATATTTCACATTTCTGTATGCATACAACCGAATCAATCTATAGTAGATGTGAAGATACTCTAATGGGAGCAACCTACATAGCTTGACATATACTCGCTTTTTGGTTTTAGTCATTTCCGATAAATGATATCAATGCTCCAAACGAACAACAAATAGTCTTAGATTGACGAAACATAAAGAAGATATCAGAATCGCTAGTCAATAAATCAACTATCAAGGATAGCAAAATGATCGAAATTAAACCTCATGCATTTATCACCACTCGTCGATTTTAAACTTGTATCATCCATCAGATAACAACAATGCCAGACAAGTTGGGATATTATTGCCTCTCAAACCGTGCTTCAACATACATTCATATCTTTCGAGATAGAGACGAGTTTCCATACCTCGATGTCTAGTATTAGTATATGCCTAAATCCTTTCTATGTAGATAATATTGCTTGTAGAAATTAATTTTCGCACCCTTATCATCAAAGTCCGATTTCCAACTCGTACTATCCCTCGCTTAAAAATGACGCCAAGTAAGTCAGAACACTGGTTGCTCTTGACCTTGCCTGGACACTCCATTTTTTAAATCTCACAGATAGTTACGAATCAACCTTCTCGATGTTTGGTACTAAGGATAAGACTAAATCCTTTTCATGAACGAAATCAAACTTTTAAACTTCTAAAATATTTGACTCACTTGTGCTTGATTTTCGTATCACAAATATTTGGTTAAGTTTATTTCTCTCTAGTTAGCTATTTAATTTATTTTTTGCCATTTAATATTACTTTTATTTTGTTCGATTAATTGTAAACAAATTTTTGTCAATCAATAAAGAAGGTGGTTGGGTGAAATTTCTTGTGTATTGATTTTCGATTTCATATCATATCCAAACTTATCTCTTTGTGATTTGGATGATAAAAGATGTACTGGAAAAAGCTTCCACAAAGCAAAGTTTTGCACTACATATTGGTATCAGAGCAAGGTCATGTCAAAGCTTAGAGTAATTTTGGATTTGAAAAACTATTGAGATATCAGATATGATTTTTTTCTTCAAAAATGGCTATTTTGGATGGAGAAAATTGGGGGTATTTGAAAGCCTAGGAAGAAAGATGTTTTGTACATCAATGATTTTCGTGATCCGATTGATAGAGATGAGAAGAAGCCCTTTGATGTAGAGGAGGAAAAATGGAAGAAGATGGATAATAGGGAAATTACGTTGCTTCTTCGGTATCTTGATGATTCAGTCTTCTATCAAGTGGCTAGTTGTGAATCCGTAAATGCTTTGTGGGACAAGTTGATATCTTTGTATG
Source organism: Allium cepa (assembly GCA_030765085.1). Taxonomy (NCBI): domain Eukaryota; kingdom Viridiplantae; phylum Streptophyta; class Magnoliopsida; order Asparagales; family Amaryllidaceae; genus Allium; species Allium cepa. The sequence goes on along the minus strand of CM060931.1, from coordinate 905,913,657 downwards.
AGTCGAAAAGTGATACAAATAAGGCTTTTCTTGTTCGAAGTTGGTTCAACTGATATTAGATCGAGAGAAGTCTGTTGCATAACATTTAAAAAAAATTTCAACATGTAACAAATCAATTGGCAAATATGAATGTCAAATTTGATGATGAGTTACAAGCTCTTTTATTGAAAAGTTCGCTTTCAGAAAGTTGAAAAACTTAGGTTGTTTCATTGAGTAATTCCAATGCTAACAGAACTATCTCATTGAAAACTGTCTGAAGTAGTCTTTTGAATGGGGAGCTTAGAAGAAAAGGGTCATGTGTGGAGTTAATTCAAGATGAGGCTATGGTAGCAAGGGCCTCGAAGAAGAATACAAGTCCGAAGAAGAAAGTCGTTAATGGTAAAGGTATGTCGAAAAGTATCATTTGTTATTATTGTCATAAAAAGGTCCATATGCGCAATAGGTGTGGCGCGTATAAAAAGGATCAGAAGAAGGCTATGCATAGTGACAGTGATAGTGATACATGGACGGACATAGCTGAAGGTAGCAAAATCGGTACTTGTTATGTCTTCATTAGTGAAGAAGCCTTGGAAGATGAATTCGAGAGTTAGTTTTCATATTTGTAGAGATGTGGATCATTTCTTTTCTTATTAGAGGAGTGCCGACATGATTAGGACGACCAATGGAGGACCTACCGATTTGTGATATTGAATCTATCCTGTTTCATATGCATGATGGAGTGGATAGAGAAGTCTCTAGAGTGAGACATGTGCCTACTTGTTCCCATAACCTTATTTCTCTCGGTTAGTTGGATCGCTGTGATTGCACTTATGAGACTCGATGTGGAGTTTTGAGAGTGAAGAAGAGTGGTCTTGAAGGGATGAGTGGAGTATTAGAGAAGAAAACCTTTATAGTTTGGTTGGTCGTGTAGTCGATTATGGGAAACGAGTGACAGTTGTAGAGCATAGTCCACATTCTGGTGAAAATGTTAATGTGTTCACTACTTATGATGATCATATTGAGGATCATATTTTAAACAGGGGTCTTCATATTGATGATACTCGATAGATAGATAGTGATCATGTAATGAGCTCAGATCGAGTGATAAACGAATGTCGAGTAGGAAAACCCACAAAGACTGTATGGAGGTCTTTGTGGTATTGCAAACGTTTTTGAGACTGATTGGTATTGTGTACCTCATGGTGGGAGATGCATCACTTATAGACGGTGATAGTGGTTTGTAAGTTGGTATGATTGAGATATAGAGAGTTGTGATAGATCTAGAGATGCTATGTCGAAGATTTGTGATTTTGCATTAAGGTGGAATGTTAAATTTTGGTGATACAAAATCACAATTAGAAGGAAACTAATATGCAGAAAAGGAAAAAGAGGCTAAAAATAAATAAAATAAATAGATCTTTTCACCATTGTAAGAAGAATGGTTTTTTTCTTGCATGTTGCCAGTTTGCCATTCAAATTGCTTGCAGTAGAATAGGTGTTTATAACTCATAATAGTGCAGTTGAATGCAATACTTTATTTGAGTGAAAGAATGTATCATATATTTACATGAGTCAAAAACAATCAATGACGTAGGTATGAATTTTAAGTTGTTAGGGGAAAGGTCTAAAAAAATCATAGTAATTTACAATTATTTTGCACATGAAGTGAAATAGAGTAGGTTACTATATAACATATCAGATAACATTTTATTACCAAACTCTGTAGAACTCCAATAGTGGAGAGTACTGAAGCCAGATGATATCTATTATTACCATGCATATTTTCACTACTATTACTATCATACAACCGCTTGATATAGTGTAATAACCAATAAGTTTAGCATGTTATATGTAGAAATATGTGCAGTGCATGTAAAAAATTCTGTTATAACATATGAATCATGATGCTCTGAGTAAAAAAGATCTACTATTCAACTTGTATTGATTTTGATATTTTTGAAATCAAACTTTGTCCACGCACACATGCAAGGCATGTGAACAAAGCTAAGTGTTTACTGGTCTCACACTGTTTGTGTGATAAGTATACAATGGAACTTTAGTTATACCCAAAAAAGAAAAGGTTTGGGTAGTTTGATCCGATTTAACTTCTTGCCATTGAAAAAGCATTTCCATTGACAAATATTTACTGATATGCCATATAAAGGTTGTGCCAGGCTACACGCTCTTTTAGTGGCATGAGTGTTGCTGCCTCAGCAGTTGCATCTAGGCCTGGCAATGGGTACCCGAAAAATCCGATATCCGTCCGTATCCGTATCCGAAAATATGAAATATATCCGTTATCCGAAAAACGGATACGGGTATCCGATATCCGAAAAGTTTTTCGGATACGGATATGGTTATAGTGGTATCCGTATCCGAAAAATATCCGTCCGATTGTTTGACATGAAAACATACATTATACATACATGATTTATACATACATATAAAAATTTTAATGGAAATGGGCCTTGAGAACAAATAGGGTTTGGACCGCACTTGATTTATATTTACCAATTAGACAGTTAACAGTCCGCATTTCTTTATACCTAATTACTTATCACGCAACACACCAAAACCCTAAAAATTTACCGAAGCAAAATTTCTAGCCGCCATCGCTTTGTCTTTACGCAAAGTGGAGATTGATTGGAGTCATCGGTCGTTGGTCTCTCGATTTGAAGCTCGTCCCTCGATTGGAAGCTCCATCTCTCGCGAGTCGCGGCGCGGTGGCGCCTATCAGTCATCACGCTCTTTCTCTCGATTTGAACGATAGCTCGGAAATCTTAACTCGGTAATTTCTGAACTTAATTAGGTGATTTTTGAAAATTGATTTGCTGTTAGTTTATTTACAGTTAGTTGATTTAAGATTAGATTATTTCAGTAGTTTTGAAGCCATTACATAATCATTGTAAATTCTAATGGATGGTTGGTATAGGTGCATCTTAGCAAGGTTGAAATTTAATGGAGCAATTAACTATGTAAAGATGAAAGCAATTAACTATGCAGTATGAAACTCTGTACGTTAGAATACCAAATCAAACATGGAGTCATGCACCATTTGCTTTGATCACCTTTGGATGTTATCTTAAAATGAAAGCAACTTTTTTATTTTCCAGTAAAATTAAGTTCCATTTAGAACAAAGATGTAGCTCCAATTCAAGTAATATATTTGTCCACGATTACCTGTGTCTATTATTGGTCACAGATGCATGTTGTCTCATGAATCTGGTAGCCAAGATGTCTCAGCCTACTTATGGAAATTAATATGAATCAACAGATTTTCATATTCATAACAAAAACTAAAAGAATGAAAAGAAGAAGAAAAAAACATTATTTGAATTACTCCATTTGTTCACTGGAACAACTGTAATATATTATTTCAATTTTTACTTGCCCACTTTCATTGATCCCTGCACATCTCCTATATGCCATTTTTTCGCTCTGCAAGTAATATTTATCAATTCATAATTCTGAAGGATATTTGAGTCAATAAGTTTGTAAATTTGGTGAAGAAGCTTTGTTTTTAGAACAAAATATAGATGCTGGGTAAATATGAAAGCAATGTTAGTTTCTCTTGAGAAGCCTATGTAAATGTAACTAGAGCCAAAATGTAATTTACAGTAATTTACAAATGCACAACGTAATAAAGGCAATAGGTCAGTACTTGGTTGTAAGTACTTACATTACAATGTATATTTCTATCCTACCGGCTACCCTTTTTTTATTGAACTGTTTTTTTATGTTGGAGATTGCAAAAATGTCATATACTTCATCAAGCTGTAGTAGTAAGTCCATTCAGTGTTCATCAATGAATAATGCTAACGTCAATGATAATACGTCAATTGTGCAAGAAACTCAAAATCCGGACAATAATTTGCAAATAATTCAAGATGTTTCAACAAATTCGGATAAAAATGAACCTGTAAGGAAATCCTTAAAATCTGAAGTATGGAAAGATTTTGATAGAAAAATAGTATTGGAAGATGGCATCAGCCGTATTAAGGCCACGTGCAAACATTGTACTAGGGTATTTAATGAAGCCGCCTCTATGGGAACAACTCATTTAAAAAACCATATAAAATATTGTCCGAAAAATGTTGATAGTAAGAGGTTAGTAGAACAGCGAATACTGACTACTAAACATTCTCCCAATAAGCCTTTCAGATTATCAAGTTGGAAATTTGATCAAAATCGAACCCGAATGTGTTTTGCTTGTATGGTTACTAAGCATGATTACCCATTTAATATGACCGAGCATGTTTATTTTCAAGAGTATGTTAAAAACATTAATCCAACGGTCAAAATGTTTTCTAGAAATACAATTAAATGTGATGTTCTAAAACTTTTTATTGATATGAGAGCAAAAGTACAAGATACGTTGAATTGTTTATCAGCTCGTGTTAGTCTTACTACAGATTTATGGACATCAGAACATCAAAATATAGGCTATTGTTGCATAACATGTCATTATATTCAATCATAACATGTCATTATAACACATCGAAGATCATGCGTATGTGATGTTTATGAAAACATTATAAGTTGAGAGTTAAATAAACATGAGTATATTCGATCAACGGCACAAAAGATGAGAATTAAATTTGACAAGTATTGGAGCACTTGTAATCTAATGATGAGTCTTGGTATGGTTTTTGATCCCCGTTATAGGATGACTTACGTTGAGTTTTTCTTTGGCTTGGTCTATGGAGAAAATTTACATATTCATGTTGAAAAAATAAATGCGTCTTTAAAGTCTTTTTTTTCTTTATATGAAAAGGAAAGTACTTCATCCATGAATGCATCTACCAACTCTTCTTGTAATATTATGGATTCATCTACTAATCTTCCTATAAAGAGAACAAAAATTGATTTGAAATGGAGAAACTTTATTGAGCAGAAAGTTGGAAGTTCACTAGTTTTAAAGACGGAACTTGATAAGTATTTGGAAGATGAATTGTTGCCAATGGGCGAGGATGAAGATAACTTTGATATTTTGATGTAGTGGAAAACTAATAGCCCCATTTTTTCCATTATTGGAAAGATTGCTCGTGACATCTTAGCAGTTCTGGTATCGACTGTAGCATCCGAATCGGCTTTTAGTAGCGGTGGAAGGTTGATTACCGAAAATAGATCTACATTGTCTTCAGATATAGTAGAAGCATTGATGTGTATAAAAGATTGGTTACCATCTGATATTGGTTAGTTTTTTAATTTGGTTAAATGCAATAATTATTTCATATAATTATTCAGTTTTTCTTTTTATAGGAAATACCATTGAGCTTGTGGACGATGCATCGGTTACGCTGTAATCTGTATGTACTCGTCACACATGGTATGATTTTGTTTAATTGTTTTAAATCCATACCCTTTATTGTCTTTGTTTATAAGCTTGAAAAAGCTCGTTGTTCCAAGAAACAGCAGCATGAAAAAGCTCGTTGTTCCAAGAAACAGCAGCATGAAAAAACTCGTTGTTCCAAGAAACAGCAGCATGAAATGCTTGCTGCTCCAAGTTTGGAGCTGCAACTGCAAGCATGAAATGCTTGCTGCTCCAATCTTGGAGCAGCAAGCAAGCATGAAAAATCATGCTTGCATGCTCCCTGACGTCGTTCTGTTATTATATTTTATATGCATAGAGATTCGGCATTGATTTCTTTATGTCTTAGCTGACTCTTGTTATTTTCATTTAAGTTTGTTAAGGATAGATAAGATCAAACTCACAAGACCACACCAGTAAAGGCAAAATGAATTTGAGTTAAAAAATTATTGTCTGTATTCATGCTTGTTATGACATAAAATGGCCTTTGATGTTCTTGCATGTTATAGGGAAGAATGCGTATTGTTTTAACTGTTCTGTGCATTCTTAGGTATTAAAAAAAGATTTGTTTAGCTTGCTCCAGCTAATATGAATCTTGTTATTTAATTCAACCTAGTTTTCTCAGTTTTAATACAAAAAACTCAAGTACAGTTTCTGAGCGTAAAGTTGGCCTCGTTATCATTAGACATTTGTTATAACTCAGCAAGTACAGGCCCCCACACAAATGTAGTATCAAACTCTGTGTAGATGATGGTACAGCAGTTTCTGAACAGCCTCAAACACCCGCTGAGTATAAGTGTGCATACTCAACATACAAAAATAATGTCCTTCATTTTAGTTTTGTTTTATTACTAACTGATAGTCTATTGCAATTTACGGGCAAACTTTTAAAGCATCGACTAGCCGCTACTTCATGGAAAAAAGAAAAAAGAATGCAATATATTAAATTATTCGTGTGCTATGTAGATGATTTTCTGATTTGCTACAATTTATGACATGTATGATGTATTTGCTTTTATGATTTATGTTGTTTTAGGTTATAACGTGTATGATGTATTTGCTTTTATGATGTATTTGCTGTAATTTATGTTTTGCTTTTGTGATGAATTTACTGCAATTTATATATTTGTTTTTATGATAAATTTGCTACAATTATATGTTGTATTTGCTGCAATTTATGCATTATGCATTTTCGGATATGCATTTTAAAATTCGGATACGGATATTTTCGAATATTCGAAAATATCCGTATTCGCTGAGCCGGATACGGATATTCTTCAACTGGTATCTGCGGATATCGGATACGGATTTTTATTTTCGGATACGGATTCGGATACAGCACTATCTGTATCCGAATGTATCCGTTGACAGGCCTAGTTGCATCTGCTGCTGCCATTAGGTACTTTTTCTCAATGTTCCTGTTACCTATTGATGACTTTTTGATCCAACAGTTTCCTTTTTATCATAAGTGTACGCTATAAAGGTTGGGCACTTCTACAGGAAATGTTTAGTTATGCGTTCTCATTTAAGTAATTTTTTTGGTATGTTGCTAGCATGCTGTATGTATACACCTATACCTGATAATATTACATTTCTCATAAATTTAACATCACATTGGAAATTCAAATTGGTACTGCTTGAAGAGTCGTGCTTGATTCAGTTTACATGTATATGATATTATTATAGGTTTTCAGTTGGTTGACAAGGACTGTCAAGAAAATTGTTATAAATCTTGTAGTAATATTTTATGGTAACGTGATTATATCATCATATCATATAATAATTATATTTCATATTTAACTATATAACGAGATAGGCAATAAAGTAAAAATAATATATAACCAATGTACATATGTGAATATGCATTATGATTGTTTTCACGGATGTTTAGACCGTAATATACCCAACATATTTTTAAATTTCAGTTGTTTCTTAACTAGTTTATGTGAAGTCCTTAAATTTTGTGATAGTATACCCTCATTGTCATGTTAATGCAATCACAACTATCACGACTTGTGCCGTTATGCATGCATGTTGCCGATCCCTACAGAATAAATTTTTACCAAATGTTTCGGCTGTTGTGGACGAACTAAGAATAATATGATTGACATCTACAGTGGAAGTAAATAATAATAACAATAAAATAAAGTGCACGAATATATAAAAGGTAATAAGACACATCGGATTTAATGTGGTTTGGAAAATAATTTATGTCCATGGGGCAAACACATAACAATAGTACACTGAAATGCAAGAATAGAAAAAAAAGAAGTAATAGAATACACCGTATTTAATGTTGTTCGGAAAATAATTTATGTCTATGGAGAAAACACCTTCAGTATTTTATATGAGATGGGTGCGTTCTTAACAAAGCGAAAGGAGGTTGCAAAAAGAGAATTTGACAGGAATTGAAAAAAAGAAAGTTTTGTGAAAGGATATTGTGTTTTGTGTGCTTTGAAATAAAAATTGAAAGGAGAATGATTTTTGTATATTATTTTATTTGTTATTAACTAATGTTATTATGGTTTTTTGTTTGTTTTAGGTTTTTCAAAATCAATGTTTTTAATTTACTTAAAATTAAATTACTTTTATGAAAGTTAATGTTGATTAGCAATTAGATTAATAATATTTTAATTATGTGTATGATATTTCTTATTTTACTTGTAAAAAATTTGAAAATAAAATAATATTTTTTGAAAAATTGTTTGTCACTGCAGAGAGGAGTCCAGGGGTGGTAATCTCTCTAGGTGAGATGTGCTGACAACGCCTATGCGAACGACCTAATCAGTCAAGTCGAGTGGGTATAGCAGACAACGACACTTAACAAGGTGTGGAACAAACCCTGTTGAATGAATAATGTATATTATTAATTGCAGTTTATATTTTTTGTAAAATAATAATAATAATCACATTTACACATTACATATTTTTTTAAATACATTTGTACTAATATTATACTGTTATTATTGTACAAAAATATATTATTAGTTTTATTTTTATTTTAACAAAACAATTATTTGTACAAGTTATAATTATTGGCTAAATTTTCGGTAATAATAATTATACGAGGGAATTAGTCAAAAATGTCAAACATTAGCAAAAAATTAGATATAGGACAGAGACTTTAAAATTTAGGCCGAAGGACAAAGCCTACGTTTTCTCTAATCAACATCTCTAATCTACACTACCGCTGCCCACATCATCGTACAGCCGTCGTCATCACCACATCACCGCCCCATCTCCATCGTCTCTATCAGCACCACAGTCCACATGATCGTCACCAACACCTACTTCGAAAACCCTAGCTGCCGGTCTAAATCATGATAATCCTAGCCGTCCCAGTCTTACCGCCACATACCAGCACCATACTACCACGTTACCATATCGCGCTTGAACCATAGCCGACATCCAACATCAACAATAATTTGAAAAAATAGTTAACAAAAAAACATTAAACTAAAATAGAATTACACGATTGTAATGCTATACACATTTGTACAGTTCAAAATTGCTAAATTAAACTAGCATGACATATTAAAGTGCTATATGTCTGTAAACTTCAAAAATACTAAACTAAACTACATTGTAAGCGTATAATACTATAAACATTTCTACAATTAAAAAAAGCTAAATTAAACTAACATCATACATAGATATTGCTAAATTCATTTTTTGAGTTAAAACAATGCTAAATTAAAGTAGTAATATATATGTATACGATGCTAAATTCATTTTTACTGTTCAGAAATGCTAATTATATTTAGCATTTTATGCTAATATTTGAAAAAGAAAAAAAAAGATCACCACAAACACTATTGCCTCCTCCACCATCTTCGTCGTTGAAACACCACCTGACATCACTGCTGCGCAACCACCTAAAATTTATGTTGTAACTCAACCAAAAAAATACCGTCTTTCTCCAAAAATGCAATAAACCTAAACTAGATCAGTTGCTACCAATTCCCTCCATCGCCATCACCGCCTTCATCTCCACCCAGGGACGTAACTACACAGTGGGTCGGGTGGGCAATTGCCCTGTCCAAAAAACCATAACTAATCAGAAAATAATTACATTGAGAACATCCCAGCAAATTAAGGACAACTCTAACCTATTTTTCCAATCATTCTCTTCTCATTCCATCTCCACAAATTAAAATCAAATCATTTTTTTCACACATCCGTCCAGAACTCCACTTTTTATCAGATTATTTTAGAAGTTTTAGGCATGTAGCATTTGCATCATATCGTTCTTTTCACTCATCTGTTCAGAACTCCACTACTTTTCAGATTTTTTAGAATTTTTAGGTATGTAGCATTTGTACTGAGGTGCGGGAATTTAATGTACATCAAATTGTGATTGGGTAAAAAGATGTATTGTTTAGTTGTTGAGCATTCTTTCGAAATGGATCAAACTCTGTTGTGACATGTTCAAATTGGATTAAAACAAATAATTTGTTAACAAATTCTCTATGGATGTATAGTTGCAAGTTTAGGAATCAGTAAAAGCTTTACTATTTTGATTTTTGATGCTATGTCCAAATCTTTGCTGCTTAAGTAATATCCATTTTGCAAGTGTTAATTAGAGACGAATATACAATTTTTTGTATTACTGTTTTGAAGCTATGTCCAAAAATAAATAAAATATTGTTTTCATTCTACAAAAATGATGATATTGAGACATCTGCAAATATGCTTTTGAGGGAAAATATATTGGATCCTATAAATGATCTAAGATTCTATCATTAAAATTTAATCCAAGACGTTATAAAACATGATTTTTTTTTTTGCATCTTCTTCTTCTTTCTTTTTTCTACAATTTTGCATATGGTATTTACTCTAATGCAATTTAGTTAAACCTTATTATATTGGTCGTATTTATCTAATTATGCCCACCGCAAATGAAAATCCTGGGTACGTCCCTGCCTCCACCTCCCTCGCAATCAAAGCCTACCCTACTGCTATAGTGGCGCCTGCCTAGCTGCCACCCTTATCCTGCAGTTTGCATCATATTCCATGGACATGGACTTTGGGTTAAACATTTGGTCTTAGGGTGAATTATTGATAAAAGTTCATCCTTGAGGCCAAAGATTAATTTTCACGTCCTTGCTAAAAAATTCACAAAGTTTTTCCTTGTTCCTAACTGACATTTGCTTGCAAAGAAAGGAGGACTAAGAGGGCTCCCTCTATTATTGTTAAAGCAAAAAAGGAGACACAAAGATACAACAAAGAAGATAAAGAAACAAAGAAACTACATCTAACCTAGGCCAAAAGAAAGAAAAAACAAACCAACACAGCAAATATCAAACGGCCGTGATTTTTTGTATTTTCAATTTGTGTCTAATTTTGTGTTTAAATAGCCGTCCCTCACGTTAAATAGTAAATTACTTGAAAATTTGATCTCATGTCTGACACGTTGGATGCATCCGTGATGCCCGACGCGAAATGGTCAACTTTTTCGCTTCATGGGAAAGAAGTATTTTTTCCTTTCCTCTTACTCCGTTCCCACATCGGATGCGTCGATTCTGGGACGAAGCAAAAGATACTGCAAACGAAGCCAATAAGAGAACCAACTTCAAGAAGATTTGTATTTTACGACACTATCAGGGACGTACCCAGGATTTTCATTTGCGGTGGGCATAATTAGATAAATACGACCAATATAATAAGGTTTAACTAAATTGCATTAGGGTAAATACCATATGCAAAATTGTAGAAAAAAGAAAGAAGAAGAAGATGCAAAAAAAATCATGTTTTATAACGTCTTGGATTAAATTTTAATGATAGAATCTTAGATCATTTATAGGATCCAAGATATTTTCCCTCAAAAGTATATTTGCAGATGTCTCAATATCATCATTTTTGTAGAATGAAAACAATATTTTATTTATTTTTGGACATAACTTCAAAACAGTAATACAAAAAATTGTATATTCGTCTCTAATTAACACTTGCAAAATGGATATTACTTAAGCAGCAAAGATTTGGACATAGCATCAAAAATCAAAATAGTAAAGCTTTTACTGATTTATGACAATGTAAGAACAGAGTTTGATCCATTTCGATAGAATGCTCAACAATAAAACAATACATCTTTTTACCCAATCACAACTTGATGTACATTAAATTCCCGCACTTCAGTACAAATGCTACATACCTAAAAATTCTAAAAAATCTGAAAAGTAGCGGAGTTCTGAACAGATAAGTGAAAAGAACGATATGATGCAAATGCTACATGCCTAAAAATTCTAAAATAATCTGATAAAAAGTGGAGTTCTGGACGGATGTGTGAAAAAAATGATTTGATTTTCAATTTGTGGAGATGGAATGAGAAGAGAATGATTGGCAACATAGGTTAGAGTCGTCCTTAATTTGCTGGGATGTTCTCAATTTAATTATTTTCTGATTAGTTATGGTTTTTTGGGTAGGGCAATTCCCCACCCGACCCACTGTGTAGTTACGTCCCCTGGACACTATACTATGAACTTGGTGTGAAACTCTCTCTATCTATCAACTTGGACTAAGCTCTTTTCTTTTATTTATTCAGTACTACCGCTGCTGCTATTATTATTTGGATTTGATGATGAAATGGGTATTCAATTCCTACTTTTACAGGCTGAGTATCGGCTTTCCTTATTTATGACAATGTAAGAAGACTTTACAACTCACAATTAATACAGCGCATCACCCATAATTCTTTAGTTTGATTATATTTCTTGAACCTTTTTTGATAACACGGAAGATTACTTCATAACTTACAATGGGCCATAAATTTTCATTGGATAATTTTAGATTATGATATGAAGCTTAAGTAGTGGCATTCTAATACATTGATTAATCATTCTGTCCTTTATGCTACAGTTACTTATATCTAAAAGGTGGCTTACAAATTACATTATGGACTTTCTCCTTGGTCAATCATTTTTTTGGTTATTCATAACGCAGATCGCGCATGCCCATCCACCACTCTCCCCAACCCTGCAGGCGCTCGCTCGCGCACACTCATCTTTTCCATGAAGTTCCGAACATGCCCTTATTTACAAACAAAAGATCAGAAGTTCGAATCCGCTACAAACAACTATAACATTTATTTTCAAATGAAAATTTTGATACATAAATAAGATCTAAAGTTCAAATCCTGATCTCAGCGGAATGTTCATAATACATTTCTTTATAATTTTCAACTTTTACTATCAAGGCTATATAAAAAATTAAAATTTGATATATCATCATGTAAGGTTTTTTTTTTTTTTTTAATTTTTTTTATGCACGTACATTGCACATGCCAAAAAGTCTCGTATATATATAATTATGTTAGTATATGTATATATTTATATAATATTGTTCCCTATTCTCTTTTAGATGGATATCAGGAGACGGTCTCAGAGCTATCGGACAGCTATTTATTGGTACCAAATATTACTGTTCTGCATACAAAATATCAACTATCAAGGCTTTTTGATAGTTGATAACGATCATTTATAAATATCAACCATCAAGCAGCCTAAATTTTATAAATTATTCCGACTTAAATATACTTAAATTTACAATGTAGGTGGACGCTTTGGGAGTCTTTTTTGATAACGACCCAAAGCAATGGAGGATGTATGCAGATTTCATTGGAAGTGCTGGAAGGTATGGCTGAAATTCATCCTGATAATGTGCATTCAGATCCATGAAATATCTCTCAGTCACTATATATTAATCCATTGTGCAGTATATTTGAGCTCGCCACACCTTTATGCCCAGGATATTTTCTCCTACTTGCATCTTACCAAGGTACCTGAAGCCAAGTTTATCCTATATTTCTTAAGCTGTAAGCCTGTAACCAACAACAATGATCAATAGGTGATCTATTGGTTAATCAGTTCTATGCTCTGACCTTCCATTCGGCATATTTTTATGCTGACCTTTCTCTTCTTTTCACTTGCTTTAACAAGAGAAAAGGTTTTTCTGAATAAAGTACATGAGATCGTATTGTATTGTCACTGCTATGTTTGTCCGATTTACATCATTTTGAAGCATAGAAGTAGCACAAACAAAATTATAAACTTGCGACCATTTCCTCTAACAAACCATCTTGTCTCAAACTTATCTCACTTATTTATAAAAGTTTGTTATGGGTTATTGTACAGTAGCTTGATGAAGTGTCAAAAGGACATGATATATTTGGTTGTGCAATTAGATGTTTAACAAAACCAGTATGCAGGCTGTAGCAAGAGGACTAGAGGATCCTTCATTCCGTATGATCCAGAACCATTTTGCCATCTTTGGGAATCTTGGTGAGATTGCAGTGAAGGTAATTGAAATTTTTGCATGATATGTAGTCTCTAATTTATTCTTGCTGAAATCTTGTGTTAGCCTCCAACCTATTATTATCTATAATGTTTTTTCTTTTCCTTTTATAATATGCACTCTAATTTATTGTACTAAATCATCAATTACTGCTTTAATGTTAGATATACAACCAAGCCACAAAACAATGTTGTTAGCCTCATACATGAGAGTATGTGTGTTATAAATAAATTGAAGGTATCAGCGATTAATTGCTTAACCTTATTTTTTTCTTAATTTCTACGTTGTACTAAAATTTCTCATAGTCCAATGTGGAAACTATATTTGAAACTCTTCAGTGAAAGAATGCACACTGGCAAATCTGCACTTGAATTTGGCACATAAATTGCAATACTAACCATTTTTATGTTCATAACATCGAAGCGTTTTGAGGACGAATGTTTCACACATTCGTTAAAAGTTTGTGTGATATACAACGGAAGGAAATTGGCATTTCAATGATTTTCCTGACATGTTCTCTTCCATATTTGGTTATGTTTACTGTTCAGTTTAATTAACATGTAATTGAGAAAGGTAAATAAACAGGTAAAAATATATCTCTACAGCTCTAACGCTGTAGCGAAGACCATAGAGTGAGTATTTCCCTAATTTTTTACAATCAAGATTGAAGAAATCTAAACCGACCTTCAATCAACACTATCAAATCATTTAAATTGAAGAGAAATTGTCTAGAATTTAGTTGGAACGAATACATATAAGGAGGTCTTCTTATTTAATTCTATTTTAGAATTTTTTAGATAAAACCACTAACAATCCTCAACTTGGAGGTGCAAAACTAACGGGTATAGATGCTGCTGTCATTCATAGTTACTAATCATCGGCGACCAAATACGACGGTGTTAGATTGTTTGATACACAGAACCATATGAATATGGAAAAAATTTAAAACATCAAAGAAGATCACATTTCACTTCAAAACATTTTCAATTCATTACATAATTCCATAATCGTTAACCACGTTTAGAGAAAATACATTTATTACAATATAGCCAAGAGCGACATATAAGTTGCCCCTTGGACGGTCAGAGTATATATAGTCAATTTAACAACGGTGTCATTACAATCAACACAGCGAAATCAAAATAAAAGAGAACTCTAAATATCTATTCTGCCTTCTGCACATCTTCGAAAGCTTATTTGCCCAATGAGGTACCTGAAACCTCAACTCTCAAACTATTCAAAATTAATTGAGTACTAGAGAATTTAAGAGAAAATAATTTAAGCCTGGTATGAATAATAATCTACCATCTCAAATCATTTAGATATCTAGTGAGACCACGCTGCATAGCGGAACGAGTTTTTCTCTCAATAGTATTGTACAACCTTTTTAAAACCATATATTATGGTTCTGCATTCATAATGGTTAAAACAATTCAAAACAATATCATATGATATGATGATGTATAAAACAAGTGAATCAATTTTGGATTACCCATCCCATTCATTTTGACTATCTGTCATAGTTATAGTTTCTAGGATTACTATTAACCTAATAGTTTTCATGGGCTGAGTAATAACCGGTTAAATGTTTAATGACTCCCTGTTCAGTTTAGTTTCAAGGGATCACTATGAACCTATTGATAACTTCAATATTCTTTTTTTATCCTAGTTTTCATGGGCTGACTAGGAACCTATTGACTATATGTCAATATCTTAATCTTTTATTCGGATATAGTTTTCATGTGCTAAATATTAACTTATTGGCCCCTGCCAATATCAAATCATAGTTTTCATTAGCTAACTATGAACCCGTCTTACTGACATTCTTCATTATTACATATTTTCACGGGCTTACTATTAACCTATTGGTCCATGCCAATATTTTTTCCTATGCACAATTTTCATGGGCTTACCGTGAACCTATTGGCTCCTACCAATATCTTTAATTTATATTACCTCGCTAGTTATTCTGTCCTTTCCCATGGTACCGTTATGGGTTCATTTCAATGTGAATATATATACATATATGAAGAAGCAAACACAATAACTTAGTTAATCTCTTTAACCTATTAAGACTTCTTCAAAACTCTATTTCGAAATACTTTATTTATTTATATGTCATGGATTTTCTTCAAAATGAGATCGGGTTATTGTTTTGAAAATTAAGGCTTTCGAAACCTTCAAAACCGTGATTTCGACTTCACTGGATAACCTCATTCGAAAGCATATAATTCTCTTTTCAAAACATTAGGCTTTGCCTTTTGAAATACTTTAAAACCCTTCTTTCAAAATCTTTCAAATGTAATAAAATAATGCTCATTAACTCTTGGAAGCATAGCATCGAAACCATTGGAAGTATTCCTTTCGAAAGCATTGAAAGTTTCTCTTTCGAAATCATTTGGGTTTATATTTTAAAATATCATTTGGGTCAAAACGAATATAAACAAAAGTATCTTTTTCGAAACCATTCTTTATAATGTATAAGTATTGGGGAAAATATGATGGCGTCGACATCATCCCCTTCGAAAGCTTTAAAACATTTTAAGCAAAATATTGAAGAGTAGCTTCGAAACCCCCTTCCAAAGCATTGCCTTCGAAACGCATGAATCTTTCGAAAGCTTTTAGGAAGTGGCTTAATACATCTTTTAAACAAATACTACCCTACGAAAGCATTGATAACTTCAATACACTCGAAAAGCAAAAAAACGATAGCAGGGCTTCGACTAGGTTGGAACTCCTCCTTTCGAAAGCAATTTACAACTAAAGGAACTCATACGAAAGCCTTTATTTAAATTAGAAAATGGCCACCCCTTCGAAAGCTATTAGAAAACTTCTTTCGAAAACATATGTTTCGACTATGTCGAAACTTTTAGTAAAACAAAGGTAGACGCTTAACTTTTTGAAACAAACTAAGGTATCGATCCCATAGGAAGTAACGCTTTCGACACCATGTCTTCCGCCTTTCTTTTAATCCACTACGAACCATTTAGATGATATATTATATGTTGGTTTTGGCTTAGTTGAGTTCGACTTGATCGAAGGCGAAAGGTAAGAGTCGAAAGGTACCTCTAATAGGGGCGAAACATGTTTTTTCTAGGTAAAGGTTGGTTAATACCAAATTAAGCAATTTATATCAACTAACCTGTCTACGTGTAAACATATAATTAGTTGCCTCAATTAACCGCCTCTTAATTTTGGATAAGCATCAATTTTTTTTTTGAAGATAAGCCCTTGCATTCAAAATTCAATTAAATCATTTAGATCCTTCTCTCAAAATAATTTAATTCTTATAATAAATCATTTAAGGAAAATCCTTGAAAATTACAGAAATTTACTTTGATTATGTTATCTAACATATCAAAATTGCAGACCCGAATTCTCCATACAATTTCTAAACCCAATGAATCATATTTTTCATTCGAAAATGCATATTAATCTTTCCCTAGCTTGAAAAATTATCAAAACTAAAACCCAGCTCCTAAATCATGGTTTTCATAACATATAATTTTTTCCATGGCATTTAAACACCAACTTCTATCGGGTTTGCCCTAAAACCGTATTAATCATCATTCAAACAACCATGTTTAAATTAAACAAACTTTAATTCATGCATATTATCATCCAATCATCATATATACGAATATAATCTTAAATCCGAAACATATATTCGTAAAATAGAGATGAAATTATTGTTCACCTTGATTAGGATAAAGGAATTGAATTGAGATTGAGATTTATTCCCCTTCTTTAATTTTTTAGCTTTGAATTTCCTTTCTTATTTTTCCTTTTTAATAATGGCATACTTCCCTTCTTAAGCTTATGATTTATTTTTATGAAAAATTGGATATGCACGTGAATGGCTTAGGGGACTGTATCTCTACTACTAATTTACTCGGTGTCTTTTTAAAATTCCAAAAATGCCATTGCTTTCTGTTTACATGTTTGCACTCAAACAAAATATTAACGTATACAATAATATAAACCGTCCATGTGCAAAGCACGGGCCCATACTAGTATATATAAGGGTAAATGTTAGTTGTAGCTAATTCCTGTTATGCCCTTATATGATTTAATTAGCTTATAAATTTTATTTAAGCCCATTTAAATTAATAAGCATGGCCACTTAATATTTATTCAAATCTCAATCCCCTTATTATTTAACATTTACATTATTTTATTTTATTTATCTAATTAAATCTCTTGAATAATGTTATTAAAATTAGGGGTCTTACAAGCATAATTTTTTTCTGAAATTGGATGCTTTAAACAACATCGCTAAATCAATCGAATTAAAGGGTAATCATCTAGAAATTCATTTCTTAGAAATCTACATAGTGAAACCTGTTTCATTTAATTCTATTGTACATCTTTTCAGATTTTATATAAGGAGCGGGTATTGAGACACAAAATTAAACACTAAATCTGGCACAACAAGCATTGACCATTAGACCTTTTTGTCTTTTACATTGAAAGTGGAAATCAGGGGACAATTTAATAGTTGATTCATTATGTCATCAATTGTGTCTATAATTTGTGTTCAATAGAATTTCCCTTATGGAAGTGGCTGTTGAGACATAAAATTAAAACACAAATCTGACACAACAAGTATTGATCATTAGATCCTTTTGTCTTTACATGGAAGGTGGAAATAAGGGGCAATCTAATGGTTGAGATTCATCGTATCATCAATTTTGTCTATAATTTGTGTTTCGGTATAACTTTTGTAAAGCATCCTCTTTAAGTTTCAAAATGCACAGTCGTCCCTTTGCGAAAACTTCTTGTAAAAATCATCTATATTTTTAGTTTCTGTCAGGTTGCATATGCAGTTTTGCAAGAAAAAAAAATTGAAAATAAGGTCAAGGAAACCCGTGGTTAAGTGCAAATTTGATTTTTGACCAAAAAGGGAATTTCTTTTTATCGAAACTAATTTTAAGAGTAAAATTCAAAACATGTTTTTGATGAGAGTTTTTCGTATATCAAACTTGAAAATAAGGGATTGATCCAAACTTCTAGTACACACAAAACAGTAAAAAGTGGTTTCTAAAATGTTGAGATGGTATGGTGAATATACAAGGAAACACTAAGCGGCTGCAAAAAAAGTTCAATCAAAAAAAGCATAATATGGCGCACCTTCATGCAAAACATTGTTTGAGGCATTTTCTTTTCCAGATTTTCACTCATATTTTTGCCATAATTTTGTATGAGTATTTCATGTGTATCCCAAGTTACACTATTTAAACTTGTATTGCACGTGTTCAAGGATGTTACTACATTTTAACATTTATTACACTTTCTTTCAACGTTTATACTTCAATTACTTGTACTTATATTTCTTGCTTTGGCTAAAGCATGCATGTCATGCTTTAGCTTAAGATGAAGAAATATAATTACAAGTAACTGAATTGTAAATGCTGAAAGAGTACTTGTAATTATATTTCTTACTTTGAGCTAAAGCATACGTATCATGCTTTAGCTTAAGGTGAAGAAACATATTTACAAGTAATTGAATTGTAAATGCTGAAAGAGGAGTTTAAATCTTACAAAACATTAGTTGTAGTAGACTCACTTAATGACTATCTGTAAAAGAACCGATACTTATAGACTTTGGACCTCAATTAGATTGCATATTAACAGTTGTCGTCTTTTCATCTTAACATTTACTACGCTTTATTTCATCATTACAATTCAATTACTTGTAGTTATGTTTCTTTGTCTTAAACTAAAACATACATATCATGATTTAGTTTAAGATTAAAAAACATAATTATAAGTAATTGAATTGTAAATGTTGAAAGAACAATCTGGATCTAATAAGGCATCAGTGGTACTATACTCACTTAATGCCTACATGTAAAAGAGCCAATGCTTAAAGACTTTGGATCTCTAGGTTGCATATTAACAGTAGTTGTCTCTGTGTCTGAGCTATAACAATTAAATCATTTAGGGATGGGGATTCTCAAAGCCGCAAATAATGTTTGCATATATAATGAACAAGGTCAAATGAGAGAAACAAAAATAATTTATCAAGAGATCATCTGTTTCCCTTTTCTATGTTCTCACGTGCTACATTGTATCAAGAGAGATGAATCTTCTCTTAAATGATGTCTTGTTCTATGTGCATTCAATCATACACCGAACCGTAATTTAAGCACACTCAGCTATAGAAGTAAGTCGACTACAAATAAAGTATAGTTGTTTCTGTATTGATATCTGGATAAAGCTATAGCTTAGCATTGCAACAATGTGAAATACTCGGTCTGTATGCTTGCTATGGTATGTTTCAGGAGGAAGTGTGGGAGGTCACGGCTAAGCTTATGGGACTTGCAATTGGGATATTGATAATGGTACATTTTTGTAATGTCTACTTCTAATTTTTTTTGTATCCTTTGTTATAACAATTTTATTTATAACATTCAACATTTAAAAGACTTTTCTCCCCTATCATGTATATGTAGGGTACAAGTGGTATACAATCATCTTATGATATACTAGTATATACATGGTTAGGTGTGTGGATTGTTCATCTTTGGTTACGCT